>JAZKJV010006122.1:0-600000 GCA_037367405.1 Ottelia alismoides
TAGGTGACTCCAACAGGTCAGACTCGGGTGGATGTGGACGTGGAGGCGGATAATATACATGTGGGGATGGAGGTGGGTAAAAGTCCGAGTCGTGATACTGTGGCTGAGGTGGGTATGTACAAAAATCAGAAAAAATAGGAGGAGGATCCTCCTGATAAAAGGGAGGTGGATCAGCTGGAGCGAGCGAGGGGTCCGCAAAGTCCGGATAAAATACACTCCAGGGATCCATCTCGAAAACAAAAGGAAGTGATTCGGGGGAGCACGAAGGTCAAGTCAAAAGAGTGAAGAAAAAGGCGCAAATGTGCAGAGATGATCTAGGACACACACACGAAACAATCACAAACGAAAATGAAACAAATCAAACCCTCAATTCACCTACTCAACTCGGTAGAGACCGCAAAGAGCGGTCTTTTTATCTTGTCGGTTTTAGAGTTAGGTGAGAAGTCAAAGAA
Organism: Ottelia alismoides; assembly: GCA_037367405.1. Taxonomy (NCBI): domain Eukaryota; kingdom Viridiplantae; phylum Streptophyta; class Magnoliopsida; order Alismatales; family Hydrocharitaceae; genus Ottelia; species Ottelia alismoides. The sequence goes on from JAZKJV010006122.1 coordinate 453, forward strand.
TTTCACACACACTTAGGGGCTTGATGGGATTTGGGCACTAATCCTTAAGGTGTGCGCGAGCAAATAAAAGCGAAGACAATGAGGGGATTACTCGCCCCAAGACAAGATTTTTCTTTTTGGTGAATTTTAGGGTCAAGTAAAATTAGCAGTCCCAATTTTATTGGTTATCACTTTTTTTGGATTTTTAGTGAGTAATGCACGAGCCTAACGAGGAGTCAATTCCTTTAAGATCCTAGGTTGGCAAAATCAGAGATAGAGTCGGAAAAGCAATGCAAGCGTCAAATCAATGATGGATGCTAAAAAGAAATGCTCACCTTGCCTCCAGCACTCTACATGCAAGGATGCTCAGCAGAATTGAAACCTATCTATATGCAAATGCAAAGCCGATGAAATCGCCTAAGTTCAAAAATTGCTATTAGCGGGAAGAACCACAAGTTGACCGTCAATCCTCAACCCTAGAGTCCGGTCTAGGCTCACCCCTCCTCTGCTCAACAAATTGAGGGTAGGAGAAAGCGCTTTGCGGGGAGAGCTCGCGGCGCGACGGATTGAAGATGATGAACTAACTGTTTAAAATTTGACTAAGTCCAAACGATACTATAGGAGCATGCAAGGTATTAGGTGTTTGGCCTTAGTCTATCGCAAGCAATCCTAAAACTATGGGCTCAATCACACAAAATAAATAAAATCGAAAAACAAAACAAAATAAAAAGAATGCGAGAAAAGCCGACAAAAACCGCGAGAGCCCCCAAGTGAACAATCACTTGGAAATTAGGCTCCAGAGAGTCCAGTCCGGGGGTACCTGTATTATTACAATTATAGTCTCTCACTCATTTAAATTACAAAATAAATATAAGAGAAGAAAGAACTAGAGCTGTCTTCAAAATTCTCTCCAAGCCCGCCTTCGTGCAAAGTCTAGTCGCCTCACGTGGGTGCGTAGGGGCTCCTGGAATAGAGCTCCTCCCTCGATCCGCGTTCCTCGCAAGAAGTCAAACAAGAGAAAGGTTAGACAATTCAAACAAGAAATATCAAAAATAAAGAAAATAAAACAAGCAGAAATAAAAGCCGCAAAGGTAGACAAATAATCACAACACAAAACAAAAACTCGAACTACGCGCTGTTGCTCCCCGGCAACGGCGCCATTTGATTTAGCCGAAAATAGGTGGTCTTAAGTTCAGCACAAAGCGTGAACTCAGTCGTGTGTTGACCACGCTAAATCCTGCTAAGATCAACAATTAACCCACACTAAAAATCAATAATTAGAAATAAATGTGGAGTTAAAATTATTTTTAACTCTGCACAAATGATGTATAGTGTCAAGTATGCAGAGAGTTCGAACACAGGGAGCAAACAATATAGTCCAAGCAAATGAATGCACAAGTGTGTGTGAGTGTGATAGTGTCTACACTAAGCAAGCAAGCAACTACAATTTTTGTGGGTTTTTAATTTTTAATAATTTTTTTATTTTTTTATTTAATTTTTTTTAATTTTGTATTTGATTTTAATTTTCTGATTTTTATATTTTATATTTTATATTTTTGTATTTCTTTTTTTAATATTGGAAAGGAAAGACAATATAAGAGAAGGCAAAGTAAAATATTTATAAAAATGCACAAAAATGCTCAAAAAATCAGGAGTAACATGTTTTTGGTATTTTTAAGATTTTCTATTGTTTTTGTGATTTTTGGGGATTTTTCAAGGTGTTTTTGATATTTTCAAATATTAAAATAAGAGAAAACAATGCAAACAAGGTTGGCTGTGAGTAAAATGGAATCTAAAAATACCAACCAGTAGCAAAAATGTTTCACACCATTTTTCTAATAAAGAGAATAAACTAAGGGATAAACAGAAGCTGAGTTTATATTTTTTGGAGTTTTCTGCTATTTTTTATATTTTTTGAAGTTTTTAAGAGTTTTTAATTTTTTTTGTGTTTTTCTTTTGAAATTTTTAATGATTTTTGGACTGACACTAAAAGATAATAAAATAGACACTATGTGATTTTTTTGGAATTTTTGGAGGTGTTTTAATATTTTTTTTGGTATTTTCTAAGCTAGACAGTGCACAAATAGGGAGTTTTTGATTTTTAATAAATAGGAAAATAAAATAAAATCAAAAACTAAATAGGTGGCGTTAAAGTACACAGGTCCAGGAGCTTAAGTCTAATTTTGTGAAATTTTTGGGCATAAAATGATCGGTCAAATAATTATAACAAGCATCCAATTAATAATCAGGCCTGGCAGGGGCCTTTTAGCAAAAAGACAAAGCTCCAAGGGCTATTACGCAATTTTCACACCAAGATTTATACTGAAATCAATATGTTCTGGACCGAAATCAAATTACAAAACCCGCGACCCATTTTCCGCAAAATATCCACCCACGCGCGTGCAATGCACGCGCCTGGGGAGGGCAAAAATGCAATACGTATGAAATATGAGGGGTTGAATGTAAAAGTGCCAGAACTTCTATACTGCATATAAAAGTTTAGATATTAAAACGAGATATACAAAAATCCCCGGAATGCTTGTGCAAATTAGCCAAAGTACGTGCGTAATGCACGTGCCCTGGCAGGGGGCTAGAAAGAGTTGTCACAAAATCTGGGGGTCAATACGCAAATTATGCAGAACAATTAAAAAGGCCTACGGAAGTTTAAGTACTAATTATCTAATACAAAAATTTGACTGGGTGAGATACGCAAAATACCCAGTCAAGGGGGCGCATCCGACGGCTGATGAGAAATGGCGGGACACGTGTCGACGCCCCCTTGTCCGATACCGGTTCGGCCACGGACGGCCCAGATTAGATCCCCCCTTGGAGATTTGACGGTTGGAGCAGATGGTGATCTAACGGTGCCTGTAGCTCGTGAAGAACACCCCCCAGATCGACGGCACGGAGGGGGTTTTAGAAGAACAACAGATGAACTCCGCCGGGGCGGACTTCGATCTGCCCTCCTCCTCTCTTGCGTCGTCCCCAGGGGAAAATGGAAGGTGCAAAAAGTCCCTGGGGCTCCTCCGTACACGGCTGAATCCTCAAAAATGCTCCAGGTCCCTCAAGAAGTCGTGGCGGTGGCGTGGAACCTGGAGCAGCGACTCGGGCAGACCACGAAGTGCTGGAGCTTCCCTTGGGTCCTGCAAAGACAAGTAAAGAACAACAGCAAGGGGAGGCGCAAAATCCAGCACTGAAAAGTGCAAAATAGGTGGAGTGGAATGGCGTGTGGCGTATGGTGCGAAAATGGAGCTCGCCGGAGCAAGCTCCGGCGAGGGATGGATTTGGTGAAGGAGGGGATCTGGATTAAAATGGTATGTACGAATCCTATCCTAAGGTTACTCTAACTCAGAAAATGCAAGAAAGAATGATGGAAACGGACCTCAAAGGGCTGGGGACCCGAGGTTTAACCTCGACGGCCGAATGGCCGGAGGTGGCTTTGGAACGCGCCGCCGAGCTGGTGGTTCACCTCAACAAGGGGGAGGAACTTCCCTCTGTCACAGGGGGTCCTTGTCGCAAGCTCTCGGAGGGAGGAGCTCGAGCTAAAGCGGTTCAAAAATCAAAAGGGGTGAAAGGGGCTGGTTTTGAACATGGCCGGGTGGCGAGTTTCGAGGCTCGATCACAGGTGGCTCAATGATCCAACGCTCGAGGAGAGCTAGGGGCGTGCATGCCCTATGGTAGGGCTGCAAAAGTTGTTTAGAGTGGATCATGAAAAAATGTCAAGGGAAGCCTCGAAAAAAGGGTGAACAAGCATCAAAACTTACTTCTGACATGAACAGGAGCTGGCTCAGACAGTTGACCCGAGGTCAACTGTCAGAGCCTCCTGGTTGGTCCACGTGGACCAACCAGGAAAAACCTGCAAAAAAGACTTTATTAATTCATTTAAAAATAGGAGATGATTTTATTGATTTTTAATTATAAAATGAAAAATGTTTAATTTTTTTATAAGTTATTTTATTATGATTTTTATTTATTTTTATGAAGTATATTTTTACAAGTTTGCATTTATACCCCTATAGGTATCTATATCTATATAATTAAGTATTTTATTTTTATTTAGGTATTTTTAACTTATTTGATTTTGGTTTTTATTTTCTAAAATTATAAAATACTTTTATACACACAAATATATTTTTATTTTAATTTTCTGATATATTTTGTATATTAAATAAAATACAAGTATGTTTTGTATAGGTATAGGTAATGTATCTATGTCTTATATTTTTAAGTATTTTATTTTTGTTTTTATTTAGGTTTTTATTCTTATTTTAATGTACATTATTATTATAAGTATTAATTACAACATTATAAAAATATAAAATTGTAAACATAATAAATAAATAATAAATTGAATATTTTAATATGTACAAGGTACAATAGGGGTCCAAAAGTCAACTTTCAAACCGTAGCTCCGCCAAATGCGAAACCACCACCATTAAATAGATTATTTTCTTCTATATACAATTAAAGGTGAGTACGCTGCATTTGGAGTTTCCGTTTGTGAGATACGGGTCTGGGAAGTTGGCATTCTGGATTTTTATTCAGACCATAACTTTTTATCTGTACATTATTTTTCTGTGAAATCAATTTTGTATTTTTCTTTATTAAATTATCTACAACTTTCATGTACAAAGTTTCTTTATTTGATGAATAAAAAGTGGAACCAAAAATAGGTCCCAAAATGAATAAAGAATGAATATAATGTATAGGTATTTTATCTGTATTTTGGCCCTTATCTCCCCTACTTTATTCCTTGTCGACCTATTCATCAAGATGCCTAGGTCTCGGGGTTTCGGGTCATAAAATATTTACAATATTTTATTCTTTTTCTTTTCTTTTCTTTATTCTATTATTTTGGCTTTAAAACCGCATTTTATACAATATTTACACACATATGCATGAATGCTAAAATGCCTATATTAAGCCTATTTACACGCATTTACTAGGGTTTTTGAGGCCAAAATGATAGAATAAAGATGATGAAACGTGGATTCATCAGATGGGCATCCTTTCTCTAATGGGATGATATCTAACCGGCCTCTTAATGTAGGTCCTCTACATAGGAATATAGATTCGTAGGTATTAGATAAGTTAGGTCAAAGAGTTGACGTAATGAGACCGAGATAACAAATGTCATATGTCGTATGCTGTCATGATATAGGCACACATCCTTTGACCAGAGACAAATGTGTTACTATATGTTTGAGTATGTACATTTGGTAGACCGATAGGTTGATGTCCTAATCAAGGTCTATACACCTGCGCACTGGTGTGCATACAAGGGCATATGAGTAATACGATCTCTCAAAGAGATCATACAGGTTCATCTACTAAACCGGAAGACATGAGCTCACTCATGAGATATTGGGATTCAAATTCCATGCACGGTCATCTCTCTTTGGAAGCTTGATTGAATTTGTAGGTTTGATATATGCTTTTAGAAAGTATATGATCAATACCTAGATATGATATATGCTTTTGGAAGTATATGAATAGCTGAGGGTTGTGGAGATTGGATGGCTGAGATTAAAACTATAGGCTCCCCCTTTCATCCGACAGCTATTCGCTCGAAGAACAAGAAAGAATGTCCCCATCTTCGAGCTTCGATCTTCGATTCCTTCCTCCCCTGAGCACCTTCTACGATGTTGAGCTGCTCCACAGGCTCAGGGAGGTCTTCCGCAGTCGAGGGCACCTTCAAATTGATCCAAGGACTCCATGAGAAGCCCTGGGAGCTTGAAGTAAACCAGGGGATTGATGAAACTATGTTTCATGCTTGTAATTCACTGAAATTAACCCCCTAACTTGGACTACGTGTCAATAAGAACCAGGCAAATCCCTGTAAATATCAGAGTCATTGAATAAATTAAAAATATAGAAAAATAGCAAAATCAAAATTCGTAGTGTTTTTACCCTTAAAAACACTCTAAAAAATATTTTCTTCCTTTGTTTATCTCTTCTCCGTTTTTGGTCAACATGAAACTTGTAGATCTCATCGAGATCTACAACTTTCATGTTTTGAGTTTTTTTCAAATTCGGTAATATTCCCCCTTCTTTCTTAAATTCTTTGCCGCAATAATGTGATTGGGACACGTGGCGCTTGCTGGTTGAACTACGTGTCCGGCTCCTTCACACGCCACACACCCGCACTGCCAGTCGTCCGATCATTTCCTTTTCACTAGATCTGATCCATCTATCCTCGCTCTTCTCCATAGCCCTCAGATCAATTCTTCTATTGCATCTCAGCCACACGTCTCTGCCTAATTCTTAGCTCGCCACATGGTGTCTCACGCACCGCACGATCATCCTCAGAGAGCCTCCATCCTAGCCTCCCACCCGTACTTTGATTTCCATCGACCGATCAAGGCCTGGACTTTATCACCACCCTCCATTAGCGCCTCTTTCTCCTCCCTCCACGTGGCCGTCGTAACCATCGCCTGATCCTCTCCAGATCTCTTCATCTCCACCGTTCTTTCCGCTTCTGCTATCAACCACCCGATCACCCTTCAAAATCCATCAGGACCGTTGGCCAGCGCCTCGCCCTCAGCGTGCCACATTGCAATTCCTACACCCTTCGATCGCGCAGCTCAAATATAATCTTGGCCTTTCCCTAGTACTCTGATTTTGGCCGTTGGATCATAAGATCCAACGGCCAAAACTCCGTCGTCAACCTCCAGACACTCTCTCTCCCACGATCTCCAGCTCACGCAGCCACCTCCCTCTTCCTATTCTTCCCACCTCGTCCACTAACCTCACAACCTCCCGACTACTCCATGATCAAGCCCACTCATCCACGACCCTCACGAGCGTCATCTCTCCCGCAACTCCCTTCCACTCACTCCATATTCCTCCACCGAAACACCCACCAGAACTACCACCGTCGCTCCTTAAAAAACTTCACCTCCGCCCCTATTCAAGGTTGTCCACCTTTATGCGGGTCTCTGCCCTGCCCCTCCCCTCCTCCCCATGACAGGGGGAGGGCCGATCGAGGTGCAAAGACGGCGCTCGCCCCTGGTGTTGACCCCTGGCCATGGTAGGCCAGGAATGTGGTGGCTCCACCCCGCCAAGCTGCCACCACTAGCTGCGATGGTCCAGCGATGACTAGAGCGTCTCCCCGACGCTCGAGCCCAAGCTCCGCTTCGCCCAACCTTAGCTAAGTCTTCGATTCTCCTTTGCGATTTTTTCTTTGGTTTCTCAAATTTAATTAGGATTAACCTGTCACCTTCACCCTCCATGAACCATCCACTTAGGTTCATCTGATCACCCTCATCTTCGCTCACCCTTCCAACCACTTCTTCTTTCCCTCGCAACCTCAGATCGCCTCCGACCCAACTGCTTGGCCTTCACGTGGAGGAGCACCAAGCCGCCACCTTCTTCAATCATAGAGGCTTCCATTTTGCTCCACTCCGCGTACACGCTTTACACAAGCATCCATTTCAGCTATAGCTAACGAATGCGGGTGGTGAATTTCAGTAATCGGAGGTCTCGCGGGAGTGATTTCCATGAGCTTCTTCACCGGCGAATTGATGACAGGCCTGAAGGCTAGGGTATAAGGTACTAAATAGGTCGTTGCGACCCAAGCGATCAGACTATGTCAATCAAGAAAAATATGAACCACTCAATAACGATAAAATCGATCAAAACTCAAAACAACGGTCCTGCTATTGGATTAACCTGGTATAGCACCCAGGGTCGAACTCAAGGAGCACAGATTGGCCTCTCGGCCTACGAAGTAGTAAAAAGAAATAATAAAAAAAGAAGAAAATATTTTTAGTGGTTTTTAAATATTTTTATATTTTTTTGGATTTTTAATGTATAAAGAAAATAAGAAAAACAAAGAAAAGCACACTTCAACAATTTATTTAAAGCACTAAAAATCAACCAAAAATTCAAACAAAAATATTTTTATGTATTTTATATTTTGTTAGTGTTTTTGGTGAATTTTTGAGAATTTTCTGAGGTTTATTTAATTTTCTAAAAATCAAACAGTAGCTAAAAGAGATGGTACTGTCCAGCCGAGCCAAAAAGCCCTAGATAAAATATCTAAGAGCCCTAAAATGGTTGGGAGGTAATTTTCCTGTAAAGAAGACAAAATGAGGAAAATTTAGGCACCAATTTTATTGTTTTTGGATTTTTAATTTATTTACTAGAATTTTTATAGGTTTTTGAGTGTTTTTCAATTTTTAGTGGTTTTTAGTAATGAAAAATAGCCAAAATTGGCTAGAAAATCAAACTAAGCAAATAGACAGTGGATAATTTTTATAGAATTTTTAAATGAGTTTTAATATTTTTTTTTGATTTTTAAAGCTAGACAGTGATAAAAATAAAGGTTTTTGATTTTTAAAAATATCAAACGAAATCAAAAATGTCCTCAAAAATCCACGAAAATTTTACATCATGGCAGGAGCCATGTGTCCAATTTTCGTTGGATTTGGAGGTGTTTTGCTATTTTATTCAAAAATAAAGGAAGGGTACTGTGCACAGGGACCAAAGTGCAAATACCCAAAGTTCTGGGGGGTCTGGTGCAAAATACCCAGCAAAACACGTGCCACGCGTGTGCCTGGGGTACTCAGGGACCCAAATGTAATAAAAATAAGTCCCGAGGACTTATTGGTAACACGTACCAAAAGTCCAGGGGATCATCTGCAAAATACCCAAAATATAACGCACATGCTCAAATAAACCACGCACAGGGGTATAAATGCAAATAAGCAGAACTTTTCATTCAATCAGGAACAACCAGAACTACAGGGGTGGCTATTGCAAATTAACCAGACAAACACGTGACGAAGCATGTGGCATACAACACACATGGGTATATAAGCAAATAAAATAAAGTACGGGGTCTACTATGCAAATAACCCTAAAACTAAACAACTAACTTTAATATTTACAGGACTAAAATGAAATAAAAGAAGAAAGAGGGCCTAAGGGTAAATTACCCTTTATTACTCGGAGCGGCCGGATGGACGCCACGTGTCTGATCGAGCGGTCCAGAGCGACTGGGGAGTCCAACGCTGCTCTCCTCGGGATGATCCAACGCCTGGGGCTAGTCCACGTGGTGCATCGGACGATGTCAGGCGTTGATGGCTAACCCGCTAGCCTCGGACGGTCCAGATCGATCCTCGAAGATCTGGCGGTAGCTGCAGCTCCACGAACGGACGGACGTGATGTAATCTGGAGCGTCGAGGTCGATCTGATGGCGATGGAGGATGCTGGAAGAACAGGTCCCCGGCGAGACTCGCCGGCCTCGTGCGAGCGCAGCTGACCTCCTGGGAGCACTTTGAATGTCGGAGAAGAGTCGTGGAGTGCTCCCGCGTCTGGTGGTGGGCTCCGATGATCGAGCCGAGCTCCGAGGAGCTCGGGCGAGGTCGGTGGAGCTAAGCCTCCTGGCTGGATGACGAAGGGCCTCAGATGGCCTTCGTTTCGACCTGCAAAGAGAACCAGAAGACTCACGGGTCGAGGGCAAACTGCCTCGACCCGGTTAGGCGAGGTGAAGGTGGCTTGTGGGTCGAAGCGGCGAACTCCGGCGAAGGGGTGGACGGAGGAGTCCGACTCCCAGCTCCTGTGCGACCTGGGTTGGATGGAAACGTGGAGAAGATGCGCATGAAGAAGGCGAGGTCTATGGCAATGCCCGATGGTCGAGTAGTGGTCGGAAACGGGCGGAATCAACGAAATGCGGCGGCGGAGCGAATTGGGCGTAAATGGAAATTAAAGGAAATGGGAAGCCTATGGGAATACCTGGGTGGTCGGAGAGACTGGGGAGGAGCTGGGGAAGCTCCTGGTCGTCGCCTCAAGGATCGTCTCCCTCCGAGGCTCGGAGCTCACGCTAGTGGCGGAGCTGCGGCGGCTGTGCTCGCCGGATCGATGGGTCCTCCTCCTCTCCTCGCTGCGACAGGTCCAGGCGCAAGCTGTCACTCTCGCGGTCTCTCTGGAGCTCACAGGTGAAGGAGGCGAATGGCCAAAGATGGAAATGGAGGTGGCGGAGCTCGACCTATATACGCTGGAGGGTCCGGGAAAACGAGCGCGGGTAGGGCATTCTGGAGCGCGGATCTCGAGGTGGATGCCCCGGCGAGGTTGACGGATATGACGTGAGCAATTCGGACCCGGGGTTTAGGCAAGGCATGATCGGGTTTGGTTGCGAAAAATCCGAGAAGATGGGTCGGGCAACACAGACCCGTGAGAAGTGGTCCTAGGGGGGGAGTTGACCGGGCGGTCAACATCCCCAGGACCCAATGGAATTCGGCCACGTGGCTGGATCTTTAAGCACAAAATAAGGGTAGCTAGGGGCCGAATTTGCAAAAAGTTAAAACATGAAAGATTTTTAGTTTATTTTTTTCTATTTTTTAATGATTTTTAATTAATTTTTGGAAATAAAAATAATTATATACATAGTATGTAATACATAGGTATATGTACACTATTAGGGTTTTTGATTTTTTTTTTGATTTTTAATTATTATTTTTATGCAAATTTTATCCTCATTTTATATTTTATTTATTTTCATTATAAAATAAGGAATAAAAAGATATTTTATTTTTATTTTTATTATTCATTCACATAAGTGGAATAAATATATATATATATATACATTCATATACATGGTATATGTACAATATATTTTTGTATTTTTAATTTTGTTATTTTATTTGATTTTTGCTTTGATTGTTTTCATTTTATTTATTTATAACATATAAATAGAATATTTACAAAAAGTTTGGAAATTAATTTTATTTATTTACAAGGCTAAATAAATACATAGAAGTGGTTTATGTACATGGTGAAGGTGGTATTTTAATTCTTTTTGATTTTTAACTTTTTCTTTTTGTTTTTATATTTATAAATATATACAAGTATTTACAGCATATTTTTGGTGAGGAAAATATCTTTATTTTATTTACATAAATATTTACACATGAGCCCCTATCTCCCTCTAATTTGGCTTTTATGCGGTCAGGCCCATACTGAGCCCTCCCTTGGGTTAGGTTGCTCAATATTTATTCTAAATATTTCCCTCTTTTCTTTTTAATCTTTATTCTTTTATTTTTGCACAAAAACATGCTAATTATAGGTTTTTACACAATGCATGCTTTTAGTAATTATTCCTATTTACACATATCTACATGTATTTGCAAAGGTTTTTGTAGCTAAAATATAAGAATAAAGAGTGATGAATGAGTATTCATCACGAATCAACACCGACCACGACGTCCAGGAACACCTGCTGCCCCGCCAAGCTTCCAGCTTCATCGACGAACGTCAAGGAGGCTCCCGGGAATTCCACCGTGTCTGGGCAAGCGAGACGGAGCTCGGAGCTCTTCGCCGGAGATCTATCTTCCGCCGCCAGTCATGAGGAGAGGGAAGCTACAGCCGTCGTTGGATGTACCTCCCCGGTGCTAATCCAGCGACTCTCACTTGGCCACGTCACTTCCTCAACACACTATAGTAGCTGTTAGAAGTTGAAGATCGGAGGGCTGAAACCATGCCATGTCGATTCATTTGCGAGATTCCATCACCTTACGATCGACGTGATCTGATGTACATCAAGCCTCCACATGTCAGGTCTCGAGCCTCTGCACCAGACCTTGAGGCTTGGTGCTCCGAGGCTCCGCCGAGCCACTGACGAAGCATCAATACTCTGAGCCTCCGCCGAGCCGTAGCCGAGCCACTAACGAAGCAGTGGGACTTCGAGCCTCCTCCGAGCTTGCCGAAGCAGCATCCGACCCTGCAAAGTCACCCGAGCCTGGCCTCATGTGTCTCGGTCACGTGATGGTCGAGTATTTTTGCAGGGACACCCCTGGAGTTTCTCAAAATTGCAGATAGGTCCAGAGCTCACATGTAGGACCACGTGCGCATGGGGTAATTTGCACTCATACCCCTGCGGGTTAAAAATAATTGCAAAAATATCCTCGTGCATGTGAATTATTTATAGGGAAGGTTCTGTACTTTATTTTATTTTCATTTTAGTCACTCCTAGGGACCTGATTGCTATTTATCTTTTCATGTTTTCATGCATTTATGCCCCTAGCTTCACTCGAGCATATCTTGAGCATCCTAGCTCCGATTAAGTCGATTTCAGTGGTGTTTTGAAGCTCGTTTCATTGTCTTCTTGATGGCATGCTTATATTTTAGATTTGACACTATGAGTTTTGATGTATTATTTTATTAGCTAAGTGTCTTTATTGTAATGATTCACATGCCTGATTTTCACATTAATGAAAATAGTTTCATTAATTGTCCCTGTTTTGACTTGTGATTAAATGACTCAAGTTTGTCGATAATTAGGGCATATTTTTGCATTGCATTGTATCGCATCTATTTGCATGATAAAATAAAAAATGTATTGTTCATGTTTACTTAATGCATATTGGCTTGTTTGCATGCATTACATTGACCTACGATCTTTAATCCAACGCTTAACTTAGATAATTTGAATCCAAATATTATGAGAGAGGCTCGTGTCCCTGAGTTTGAACTTGGTCTTTCCAAGTAAAAATAAATGGACCATTTGATTTACTTTATTATATTAATTAAATGGTTCTTCGACACATCCGATTTGACCAACTACAACGCATTAAAATGACTTATTAAGAGGCCGGATTTGTGGTTCATCAAGGATCTAGAGAATCTTCCTGCAGGTTGATTCAAGCCTAGAAGGGCTCCATTCAACCTAGATCATGCACAAAGAAAAGAACATGTTGAGGGAAAATTGCCTCGACCTGATTAGGCATGGAATTGAAGCAAAATGGGGGTTGTGACAAAGAGGTCCGGCAAAGGGTGGTGGTAGGACCTCGATGGCTCGATCCCAAGGGAGTCGAGGTGATCTGGTGGTTCGAAGTGTGAAGAAATGGATAGGGAAGGTAATGGGATGGTAATGGTGGTCAGAAATAGTGTAGGATGGCGTGGAATAGTTGTCGGAGCTCTAGATAGATCCCTAATCTAATCTAACACACAAATAAAACATGAAATAAATAACATGAAACAAAAACTAAGAGCTGAATCTACCTAGAAAAAGATAAATGTGCAGCTCGAACCTGGTCGATAATATAGGGAGCAGGTTGGGCCGAAGCTATCGTGGGTCGCCTCTCCTCCTCCGTCAGTCACGCCAACACCTCAAGGGTTCACCATCTGTCACCTGGAGATGCTCTTGACCAAGGATAGTGGGTTTTAAGAGTCAAAAACGGACCAAAGAATAAAAAATGGAGGAATAGAGTTTATGTACAAGAAGGTGGACGGGGTGTTCGATGGGAGGTAGCATGTGCAGAAGTGAGGGAATGACGATGATCAAGCATCGACGTGAATCCTAGAAGATCAAGGATCAGAAGTTGTGACAGGCTCAAGGGCAAAGGAGATCTGGTGGAAGCAGGAAAAAGGGAAGAAAAGGTGGGACTCGACACTTCTGACAAGTTAGAAGCTCTAAGGAGGCAGTTGACTTGGGTCAACAATCCTCGCCTCATGATTGGTCCATATATGACTTTATAGGATAAAAGAGAGGTCTTTATTCAAAAATAAATTAATTAAAAATAGTCAATGATTTTATTAAATTTTATGTATAAAATAAAAATTGCTTATTATTTTATCTAGTATTTTAATATGATTTTTATTTATTTTTATGAGTTAAGCTATTACAGGTTACGTTTTAGATGTGTATTTATAGGTATATTGACCATTGTTTTGTATATTTATTTTTATTTTATATTTTATATTTTATTATTTTATTTTTCATATTTTATATATTTATAACTTATTTTTAGGTACATAAATATATTTTTATTGTATTTTTATGATATATTTATACACTTAAATAAATAGAGGTATTATTATATAGGTATAAGTATAGTATATTCATCTATGTATTTCTATAGGTTATTTTATTTTAGTGTTTTCTTTATGGTTTTATTCTATTCTAAATTTGTACATATACTATAAGTAATATTTACAAAATTATAAAAATATAAAATTGTAAAAATAATAAAGACTAAATAAAATGAATATTTTATTCAGGTATATCAAACAATAGGGGTCCAAAACCTAACTTTTGCATCTTAACTCCAAATTAGATGAAACCACCTTCATTAAATAGCTTATTAAAAGTTATATATCATTAAAGATGATTTTGATGCATTTTGAATCTTTATTGAGGAGATATGAGTCTGGAAACTTTAGTTTTGGCTTTTTATTTTTTTGAATAAAAAGAGGGTGACATCCCGAGTTGGGATTCACCGCATTACCATTATATTACCATAAAAAAGAGGGGTACATTACATAGAGGTCCAATAGCGATATAGAGATTTACAATGGGCGAGTACATTTTCAGGGTAAAATCTTTGATTCTTGAAGATGAGGTCATTCCTCCCCCCCATATAGCCCAAAGTGCTGCAAAAGGTAATGCGCAGTCATCCGTCGAATTCCCCCTACCGACCTTACCGACCTCCAAAAATCAGCAGTACCTCCCAAAGTAAGCCATGGTATCCCAATCTCCTTCCAAACATGTTCTGACCAAGGGCATTTGAAGAAAAAATGTTCTGCGTCTTCAACCTGTTCTTCGCACATGTCACACTGTGTATCCTGTATGCCAAACAACCTTCCCCTCCTTGCTTTGTCGCATAACCTGCCTCTTCTCAAGCACCAAAGGAAAACCTTGACTCTGTATGGGATCTTACTGGCCCAAATAATCTTCATATCTTGGAAAAGTTCTGGATCATGGTTCGTAGCGACCCCTCTAAGTTCCTTGTATACTTTCTTCGTCGAGAATATACCACCATCCCATTCAAAATGATCCCTGCCCCGATTGAAGCAGATAGGCAAGGGAAATTCCGGTCTCATTCTTTCTAATTCCTCTACACGCTGAGTAGAAAGAACAGATGCGAACATAGGATCCCAAGCCCCTGAACCCCCCACTTGTGCTAACGAGCAATCCTTCTCTGCTACAAGTGCAAACAACCTCGAGAATCGGTTATTGAGTGGCCCGTCCCCAGTCCAGTCATCCCGCCAGAACATAAAACTTTCTCCATTTCCAACTTTCGGCTGCAGTTTCGATGCCATCAAAGGTAAAACATCACGTATACCAGACCATAGAGGGGACTCGAATCAAATTCTCCCTACCTCTAGCGAGCTCGAAATTCCGTACAGTTCACGCAGGAGTCTGATCACTAACTTGTCTGAATCACCCCAAATTTGAATGACCCACTTCGACACCAGTGCTTTATTCATGCACGCCACATCACGGACACCTAATCCACCTTCGCTTTGTGGACGCGTTAGCCCATCCCAACCCACTAGATGCACGCCTGACCTTTGTTGTTTACCATCAGACCAAAAGAATCTCCTCATCATAGTTTCGATCTTCTTGCTACTCCGACCGGCATCAGTCTGGTTGAGAAAAAGAAGATAGGGATGGCCGACAACACATGCTTAAGTAGGATCAACTTTCCCCCTTTTGAGAGGGTCATTGCCTTCCATCCAGCCAACCTCTGTTCAAACCTCTGGAGAACCATATCCCAATCTGCCTTTCTGAGCTTGCTAGCCACCAGTGGAAGACCCAAGTACATAATTGGTAGCTCACCCAGCGGACATCCCAACATGTTTGCCAATCTACCACCTTCACCCTCCTCCATCCCAATAGGAACCACCACTGATTTTTGCTTGTTGATTTGTAGACCGGACAAATTGCTGAATATTTCCACGATCTGTACCATCCTTCTATTCATATAATCTGTCCCCCCCAGGAAGATCAAAGTGTCATCTGCATATTGCAAAAGTGGCATAGAAATGGTCCCACAACGAAATCCCTCTCACCACCCCGCATCTACTGCACGCCTGAACAGAACCACCAACGCATCTGCCACTAGGACAAACAGCTTGGGAGCTAACGGACATCCTTGACAAATCCCCCGCTGAGGTTGGAAGAAATCGCCTTCAGGTCTCCCATTCACTAGGACTGCAAACGAGGAAGTCGTGATGCATCTCTTCATCCATGCAATCCATTGGTCGGGGAAACCACGACGTCGCAAAGATAACCACAGGAAGATCCAGTCCACATAGTCGTAAGCTTTTGAGTAGTCAATCTTCCACAACATCCCTTTTTTCTTCGTACGCCTCCAATGAAGGCAGATTTCGGATGCCATGATCAAACCATCTGCCATCTGCCGACCAGGGATGAAGGCAGACTGACCTTGTAGGATAACCGAGTCAAGGACGCATTTTAACCTATTTGCAAGAACTTTGGCCACAATAAGGTAGATGCCGTTGGATAGAGCAATTGGTCTGTAATCTTCGACTCGAAGTGGGTGTTCTTTCTTGGGGAGAAGGAAAAGCAGCGCCCTATTGATCTTCTCAAAACCCATGTTCCCCTCCCTGAATTCATTAATCACATCCATGACCTCATCCTTCAGTAGGTCCCAGAACTCTCTATAGAAGGATATTGGAAATCCATCAGGACCAGGGGCACCATCTGCATTCAAGCCCCAGACCGCCTTCTTCACCTCCTCCTCCTCAAAGGGTGCTTCGAGCCCCGCCACTTGCTCGTCTGACAACTTCTCCACCCTCTCCCATGCCACCCCCATCCTTCCCCCCGCCTCCTTCTAGACTCAGTTACAAAGTGCCCCTTAAGAGCCTGCCCCAACTGCGCGTCCCCCACCACTCTCACCCTCCAACCTCCAGCTCCTGGATGAGATTTCTCCTTCTTCTTCCTGAAGCCACTGAATGGAAGAACCTTGTGTTTGCATCCCCTTCTCGCAACCATTTTTGCCTGGATCTCTGCCTCCATTCCACTTCTTCCTTCATGTCCTCAAGCAGTAGTTCCTCTAGAAGTCGCTCTCTTTCGGCAAGTTCCTCTAGACTCAGCCCTCCCTGGTCATCCATCATGTCTAGACGCACGACCTCATCTTGGACATCTTTCCTTTTAGCCCTTCTCCTTCTTCTCACTTCCCTCCCATACGATATCAGGAATTTCCTCAGTAACGTCAACTTGCTCGCCAGTCGGGCCACCGCCGAACCTTCAGGCCTCCAACCAGACCATTGCAAAGCCACCTCCTCCTTGAACCCTTCCTCTAAAAGCCATGATCGCTCGAACCAGAAGTAGAATCTAGGCCTCGCTTGCTCTTCCGATGACTAAAGAATCGGTGTATGATCAGAGTGGGCCCGAGGCAATGCCCAAGCTCGAGACAGAGGGAAGAGCTCCGTCCCTTCAGGCGAGAGGAGAAATCTATCCAATATAGATCTTGACCTCCTATTACGCCACGTATATGCGCTTCCTGCCGCATCCAGAATCGTCAACCCCAATGTTTGAATACAATTCAACTGCAGACCCAGCATCACGACCACCCCTTCTCACGGGGTGATCCTCCGGAAGGATAGTTAAGTTGAGATCTCCTCTAATAAGCCATACTCCATCCTCCCTTGTTGAACCCACCTGGTCCAAATCTTCCGCAAGTGGACCATGTGTGCCACCTGAGGGACCATACACATTCGTCGCCGTGAATGAAAAACCGTCAAGCCGATGCTTCATCTGCACCGATAGCGTGAAGAGAGATCTTTGCTTGCCCAATTTTTCAAAAACCACCTTCTTCCAGCCAATGAGGAGTCCACCTGTCGCACCTTGGGCCTCAACCTCAGCAAACTCAAAAGCATCCCCGTCCCCCAAGTCACGCCACAAGCATTCTCCTCTCCTCGAGATCTTCGTCTCTTGTAATAGAACAATGTCAGCATGTGCATCAGAAATTAGATTCTTGACCACCAACCGTTTCTTAGGGCAGCCCAATCCCCTTACAT
Source organism: Ottelia alismoides (assembly GCA_037367405.1). Lineage (NCBI taxonomy): Eukaryota > Viridiplantae > Streptophyta > Magnoliopsida > Alismatales > Hydrocharitaceae > Ottelia > Ottelia alismoides. The sequence goes on from JAZKJV010006122.1 coordinate 18,201, forward strand.
TCCAGAAGATAAAAAGTACATTGTATTTTTTTGTGTGAACTTAATTTTGTATTTTTCTAGATATTATTATCTATAACTTTCATGTATAAATTTTCTTTATTTGAGGTATAAATAATAGAAAATAAAATAAGTCCCAAAAATAATTATTGATAATTAAATGAATGGGATTTTTATTGGATTTTTGACCCTTGTCTCCCCATATTTTGTTCCTTATCGACCCAGTCATCAAGATACCTAGGTCTCGAGCTTTAGGGCCATAAAATACCTTTGGCATTTCATTCTTTTTTCTTTTCTTTTATTTATTCTATAATTTTGGCATTAAAAACTATATTTTATACATGGATTTAGCTAGGGGTTTTAAGGCCAGAATGATAGAACAAAGGTGATGAAATGAAGATTCATCACCCCTCTATACTTGCCTTTGCTAGCCCCTAGCAAACACTTATGCAATAAGTGTAGAAAATAAAAATAAAGAAAAGAAAGAAAGAAAATGGATTGATTTAATTTCTCAAACTTGTCTTTACAAAATCAAAGTTTGGAGCTTAAGTCAGACCTTTGGATTTTAGGTGTGGTCGGAACCTTATTGGGGAACGGATTTGAAACACAACATCCTCTGAGACTCATAAAACCCTTCTCATCTCCTCAATAGCCAGATCCAAATAAATGATAGAATAAAGCTGATGAAATGGAGATTCATCAAATACCAAATGATAAATTGGTTGAGTTCTGTTAAACCTAAAGTAGAATATGAGTTAAAGTTATAGTTTCTTAGTTCATTGCCTCACTTTCACGAGAGTGCACATGAGGAACCATATGTATTCCTTAGGGACTTCGAATTGGTATGCACTAACCTTAGCCATCCTAGGGCTATCCAAGACTACATTAGGCTCAAAGCCCTTCCTTTTGCCTTGAAATAAAGGTGGATTACTGGATGAAGAACCTGGGGCAGTTGTAACTATTTATGGGCAGTTCAAGGACCTTTTCTTGAAGAAGTTCTATCCTTTGAGTATAACTAACTTGATGCGCTCGAGCATTACTAGTTTCTCCCAACTTCCCAATGAAGTTTTTGTGATACATGGGAGAGATTTAAAGACATCTTGCAGAAGTGTCCTTGTCATGATTTAGAGCATACCGTCCTAGTTCAGTCAGTGTATTGCAGTCTCAACCATGAGGTGTAGGGTTTGGTTAGTGCTGCTTGTGGAGGCAGTTGTACTTCACGTGGTGTGGGCACCGTCTGGAAGGTGTTCAAGAGGATGGTCGAGACGATCCAAGAACAAACCACGAGCAGAGCTTAAAAAGACACCCCCTTACCACTTTTACCTAGAGGGGGAGCGAGGAATATAGTTGATCCTTCTGGCATGGGTATCATAGAAGATAAATTAACAGTTGTAGAGAGGATTGACGGGAAGATGGATAGGTAGGTCAGCAACTTATCCAAACTACTGAAATAGATGACAGTATTGTTAGAGAAGCTAGCTAAGATTAAGATACCTACCATGACCTCATCCGCTACTCTCGTTTATCATGTTCATAACATTCAGGAGAAGCCGATGTCAGGGACACCACAACCATGGGTAGAAGACCATACTCTTACCCATTCCGGTCAGCAACAACCACAATATGTGGAGACAGTCACCTAGGAGACTTCCCAGGTGTGGGAGGTAAATGGTATGTAGTACACACATGACCCTGTCAGGCAGGGAGTTCAGGGGACCATTTCTTTTACCAACATCTGCTGACTTTTTACAACACATCATCTACTCCTACATCTATTCCAGGACAGTAGAGCTCTGGAACATTTCACTCACAGGCACCGAGGTAGCAACAGTCGTACGTTCGCTAACAGACATACCACTAGGGCCAGCAGGGCCTACATGTGCAGCATCAATCCGAACAGCAACAGTACCAGGGCCATCAGGGCCAATCTTCATGTTCTTCTTACCCTTCTTCGCAGTAACAACCATCATCGTCTAGTCCATAGATTTATCATTGTAAATTATCGAGGAGTTACGTTCCTACAGGAACGAGATACAAGATTTGTGGGTTGACCTCAACCGCTTATCCCATTTGCATGATGAGCAGACTGCCCCTTCTACATCCATTCCTTCCCAAGTTCAAGTTATCCCTAACAACCTAAATAAGACTCGACAACAACAAATATATGATCAGGTATACTACTCATATTCTCACAAATCTAAGCATGAGATCCTTACTTTTGATTTTATTAACCGCATGTCACTTAGGATAGGAAAGACTGTGGTCGTGCTTGGTCAGGAAATGGATATGGAGAGGACATCTAAAGCTCTCCCTGAGGAGTCTTTATAGGACGACAAGGCTACGCATTGCCAATAGCATATTAATCATGAGGCGGAGACATCTACGAGAAGGAAGAGAAGGAGTACGAGAACATCACTACAGCATAGAGAAGATTTAGAGTCTATGGAGGACCTTACACCTTCGGTTGAGGAGAATGTACCTTCAACAGACATTCCCCAACATGTAGTAGATACTTGTATTTTTTATTCCAAATTATTTTTAAAAGATTTAGTTGTGAAGAACGTTGTTTCCAGAAATAAAAAGCATATTTCTATTTATGATTCAGATTCTTCGTGTTCATCTGCTTGTTCAATCCCTTTCCCCCATACTCAAACAACAGGAAAGTATATTACCAAAAAGATTCAGAAAGATGATACTAAAATGGTACAATTTTGTAAGGACAACAATACAGTGAAAGTACAGTTTGAAGAGTATGTGGCGAATCATCCTGCTTTCCAAACATACTTGAAGATACGGACACCGAACAGGGTTAGCAAGAAGAAATTGAACAGTTATGTCAAGATATATATGTTGTTGGTTGCCACTACATATTGTCTTAAAACAAGCAGATACCAAGGAAGAAGAGAGATTTAGGCACGCATTATGTGGTGATTCATATTGATGACATAGCATTTGCAAGCACTCTCCTTGATAACGGTTCTTCGATCAACATACTTCCTTTTGCTTTATATGAGAAGCTGGAGTTGAGTCCACTTTGCAAATCTAGAGCACTCCTCCAGTTCGCGGATAAATCTATGAAGAAAGCAAAGGGAGAGGTCAAGGACGTTATTATATCGATTGAGGTATGAGATTACAGAGAGGATTTCATCGTCATCGAAATGGATATTCCCAATAGTAGGAGTGAATCACAAATCATCCTTGAGCGACGTGCACAGCTTGGAGTAATTTGCAACTTAAAAATATTTTAAGTGCTAGAAACTCATGGAAATTATTTTTATGTTAAACTATAGACAAATATCTACAAACACGAAATGATAGATTTTGGATTTTTGTGGAATTTTCTCTTATTTTTTTTAAGATTTTTGATATTTTTAATTTTTTTTGAGTTTTGAAAAGAATTAATGTACAAAAATTGGATAGGAATTAAAAGACAATAAAATAAAATTAATCTAATTTTTTGGAATTTTTAGAGAAATATTCAAGTTCCTAGAGGTCTTTGATCTCTTAAAGAGAAAGATTTGTGACTCGCCTATTTTGCAAGCTTCGAATTGGTCTCTTTCATTTTAGATCATGACTTATACATTAGATTTTTTATAGGAGTCGTATTAGGGCATAGGCAAGATCGGATTCCATTCACCAATCACTACGCGAGCAAAGTTTTTGACCCTACAAAGAAAAATTACACAGTGACCACAAAGGAAATACTCACCGTAGTATGGGCTCTAGAGAAATTCAGGTCATATATTTTGGGTGCAAAAGTTACAGTTTACACTGATCATTCTGCCATCAGGTATCTCATGGAAAAGAAGGATGTGAAGGCACATCTTCTTAGGTGGATTTTATTACTCCAGGAGTTTGATTCGGAAATTAAGAACAAACCTGGAGTTAAAAATGTAGTGTTGATGATTTATCAAGAATTGAGTTGAAGGATCCCCCTGATTGTGAACCTATCATAGAGACATTTCCAGATGAGTCGATCTATATTGTTGATTCTCTTCCATGGTATGCCAACAAAGTGAGTTATCTTGTCTCCAAGCAATTTCCCTAGGGTTGGACTAGGAGCAGTATTGACCGATTGAAGTCGGATTCTAGGAAATACTATTGAGAGGATTTCCTTTTCATTGAAGGACTGGATTGTGTCCAGAGAAGGTGTATTCCTCAGGAGGAATACCAGAGTATCCTCACACAATGTCATTCTCTTGAGGTTGGAGAACACCATTCAGGACAAAAGAGCCGCACATAAGGTGCTTCAATGTGGACTTGTTTGGTCGACCTTGTTTAGAGATGTCACTTATTTTGTACGGTCATGCCCTATTTATCAAAGTATGGGAGCGATAGTTGGATATAGAGATGAGATGCTTTATTTAGCGTGTGATTTGATGCATGGGGAATAAATTTCATGAGTCCCTTTCCCATCATAGCTCGCACTTTCACATGTTTTCTGTATTTATTTTGGGCTATGTATATAGAAAACTTTTTGTAAAAGTAGTTTGTAAAATGTTTGGAAATTATATATATATATTACTTAGTTTATAAAATGTTTTACGAATTATTTTCAAATGGTTACAGTTTTTGTTTTGACTTGGTACTCATTATTTTCCGATTATATTTACAACTATTCTTTTATTAAAAAATTGAAAATAATTAAAAATAAAACCTTACTTCAGTTTTCCAATAGAAGTACTAGTTTTTGAAAGGGTGCCTTGGATGTAATGGTTAGATTTTGGACCGTTAGATTTTGTGGCTATAAAAGGTTGCCTAAATCTAATTATTTATAAAGTCGAGCATGGATGAAAGTCTGGATTTAAACTCCATATTTTGGAAGATCAAGTCGATAAGGAGTTCGTTAAAGAGGGTGATGCGGCTTGAGGAAGATGATATTTTATTAGTAGAGTTAGATATGGAGGAACCTACACCTTTTCTTGAGGATATTCAGTCATCTGAGTGTCACCTTACTTGTAAGTTAGGTTAACCTCTTGTGTCTAGTTTTTATCTTTTAAGGAAAACCCAAAAGTCTGTTGCAGGAACCAAGGGTTTGATATGTCTTCCCTCTATTTTGGAGAAATTTAGGTCTTCCCATGTAGATATGGATATTACATTTGAGGAAGAATGGAAACATTCCAAGCGGTTCATTTTCCAAGTCGATGAAGATTTATCCTATTCTGATTATGAGGTTTACTATGTGTGAAGGAAGCAAGTTAAACATAAGGTAGCCTGTGATTTTAAACCTCGAAGATTTAAGTTGATATTTGAGAGTCTGAAGTTTGTTGTGTTGTGTAGGTATCCTTGTAATGTATTATAAATGTATGTTATGTTATGTTCTTGTTCCTTAAGGGTACATGTTATCTAATTCTTATCAATAAAAACTTCTTCAAAAAAAGCTATAATTAATTAACTTATTAATTTGGTGTTTTTCCCAGACACTTTTACTTTGCACTCAAGGATTATTTAGATCTTTAACAATTGGTTTATGAGGTGCAGAGACTTAGAGTTAACATGTCTTAATCATTAGGATCTTAGACATAATAATTCAAACTTCCCTAGATAAAAAGATTTGTGTGCTATATCGCATACTTAATATCTCCCTTAAAGAATATGACCATCACTCACATGCATAACCGCATTCACAATTGAAATGAGTTGAGGTTTCACTTGAGGAACTGAGATTTGAGATTCAAGGTTGGGCCTGATTTTATGATACTTGAGAATGGAATAAGATTAATAAAGGCTTCATGAAACCTGAGTGTCAGCATCTTAGCTAGTATGGGCCATGGTTCTCATACTAATCTATTGATTTAAACCTAAGTGTCAGGTGTGGTATTATTAAATTAATTTGTTGATCAGCGTGTGCCAATCCTTGGTAAAAGTAGTGGATCTAGCCAAAAGAAAAAAATTATGAAAGGAAAAGCTCAAAGAATTAAAAAGTTACAATCATTAGAGCTAACACCAAAGACGAGTGCTCCAAACCTTTAAGTGTCCATTTGGACCAAAATATTAGGCTTTTATGAGTCGGTCTAGTACCTCAAAAAGGGCTTTGTATCGTAAGCGATACAAGTCTGGGTGTAGAAGGTTTATTAGATACTCAAAAGAGACACACCCCGGTGCATTTCTAAGAAAACAAGTACATATGATTCAACTTCTTTTGACAGATGCACTGATTAACAACAAAAATACATTGTGTTGAGTTAATAAGGCACTTGAGAGGTACCTTGTTCCAATGAGAGGGAGAAAAGAAACGGCATCATCCTATTTCCTCCATTATTTGGCCTATCATCTACACTTTGAAGTCTGATAAACTAAAGATATTGTGGATTGAACCAACACTAGATTCAATCCCTAGTGTTGAGGATTAGGTCTTTAGGAGAATATCTGGTATTGGAACTTTAGATGTAATCTTGACTCTACTCTTGTGAATGCAGTCAACACATTAATGTCATACTTCTTACGATATGTATACATTGAGAGTCTGATGATTAGAGGAGTTGAATTCCTTTCGATTAGGATCAGGTTAAGCTTAGAGTCTTAGGATCTCTAAAATCAAGTGTCCTGATTTTCTGAAACTTGTTTATTCACATGCATATATCAAGGAATTCGTTGTTTATCTAACTCTTTAATTGATTCTTTATCTATTGGCTCGAGGACGAGCTTAGCTTAAGTATAGGGGGTGATGAGGCACACATTCATCTATGTTATTCTTTGTTTATTATCTCTCTAACTTAAAAAAACTAATAAAAATCATTAAAATTATCACTAATTAATAATAAATAATCACCTATAATTTTTTGTATTATTATCCCTATTATTTTGTTACAATTTTATGTATTTATTATTTATTAAAAATCCAATAAAAATTATTATAATATTATACACAATTAATTTAAACTAATTCATAAAAAATCCATACAAAGAAGAAAAGGATTAAAATTAAGTAATTTATTACTTTATATTACTTGCAAAAATATATTCTCTGTATAGATTATTTTTTTCTTTAATTTCTACATGAATGTTGTAGATATCATCGAGATCTACAACTTTCATGTTTTCCATTTTTCTAATTCGTCTCCTTTTATTTATTTTCTATTTTTTTACCATTTTCTGTATTTCTTTCAATTCTCATTAGGCCACGTGGTGCCTTCAGAGAACACCACATGGCCCCCACCTCTTCTTTGTGTTCCACCTCACTCCAGGTTGTTGGATCTCAAGATCCAACGACTCGGAGGTCATCATCAACCTCTAGTCAGGCCTCCCAATAGTCGTGTCTCTTTGAAACCATGCATCTTCACCAAATATAGCAACCACTTCATGATCTTTAACCACCTGATTTCGACATCCAATCCTTCTTTGTTATTTAGCCATCTTCACCCAGGTGATTGTTCTCCTTATCTCCTCCTGTGCTCCTCTGGTCGGAGGTTCAAACCACTGCCCTCAAACCATGCAACTTCCATCTCTCTTCCCTCAAAATCCTTTCTCCGACAACCGTCCCAGGTATCCGCCATTTTGTGATCGTTCTTCGAGTGCCATCCACCCTCTAGCAACACCAAGAGGCAATCAAGGCCAAGAAGGTGAATACGGTCTGGAGAGGTCCACTGAATTCTTCCATGCTACAGCCTGAATCAGGGTTTTTCAAGCTCGCTTCTGTCGCCCAAAAGCTCAATAAAAGATCGGAGCATCTTGGGCTCCAACTCTCAGGTAGTTTTCTTCAACCCTTGTGCATCCCAATCCATTATCTCCATCTCTAAGTAAGATCCTCATCTCTATTTCTTCACATTATCTATTCTAATGTGAAGCTCTGATTAATATCTTTTATAAATACTCGGATATCTCTGTATCAACTCCATCATCCATGTGTACCTCCCACTGATTCCACTTTAGTTCTTCATAAGTAGATCCACCTCAATCATTCTCAGACCTTGCAAAGATTAGAGATCCACATGAGGCTTCAGTTCCTCTGCCCGATTAAGCCCTCCATTCCACTCCCTTACATCCCAATAGATTCGCCAGTTTGTGGGCTTTTGTTCTAACCCTTGCAGGCATGCACTTGATTTACTGATAGGAGAAACCAAGTGTTCTCCGACCTCAAGATCCATCTCTGATGATCATCCATCGAACCAAAGATCTAAGTCTCTCTATCTCTCCCCTTGGGCACCAGCATCTTCGCGAGATTACCACGAAGGTCTTCGGACTTTCAAATAGAGAGGAGGAGCAAGGAGGAGAAGCAGATACTTTGACGGATCCCAGTCTTGTCGCCATCCGATGGAACCTCATCGGTTGTGATCCAACGATCACAAGAGCACCACGTTACAGATACCAAAGCACCGCTCCACACCTGCAGCTTGGAGCGCCCTAGCCTGCTACAAAGTAGGAGGAGTAGACACGTGGCCCGAGCCACTGCCAACCGAGCCTGTTCCGATCACGTGTACATGGCACGTGATATTGGTTAAATTGTAGATAAGCCCAAGAAATATTTAGAATTGTAAATAAGTCATGACGTGAAAAAATTGCATTAATACCTTAGAAAGTTTCTATATTTGCTATCTAATCCAATTTGGGCATTTTTGCAATAAATTAAATCATGTTTTATTACATTTATGCCCCTGCATTATTCATTTAATAACTTGTGAACCACTTATCCATTTTTAATGAAATTAGTGTCGTTGGAAAGCTAATTTTGTGCTCTTTAATTTAATGTAATCACCGTAATGATCTACAAATTCATGCATTATCTTTAGAATGTCATTTTTTACTATTCATCCTTCTTATTAGTTAAAAATATATTATGATTAAGGTTGGATTTCTTTCCTCTTGTCATTGATTATTAACTAATTAATTAATTGATCTCATATATTTCGTCTAATCAGGAGCATTACTGTGAGTTGTTGTTCACTTTTTGATTGCATTATATTAAGGTTTCTCACATAGAATAATTTCATAAAAAATTTAAAAAAATTGCATATAGTTTGTGTTTCTTTGCATATTGCTTTACCTAAAGAGACTATAAATTACTCAATTAAATAAGTAGCTCTTATATTCAACTAAATAATTGTTGGTGTCCATGTGTTCAACCCTGTATTTACCCAAGTATAAATTTAAGCCAAGCCTCTTCGCATAGACATTTGACTTGGTTTTGTTAATAGTTGATTGGCCCATGCTACAATGAGTGCATGCTATTTTAGCCGATTAATGATTCATCAAATGAGAGATGGAAGAAGGAAGGAGATGAGTAGAGCAGCTAGCAAAGATGGGAGAGGTGCAAGGAAGGTGGGAGTGTGATCAATTGAAGGTGAAGATGAAACGTGATGCCTAATTAAATTGGAGAAAAACAACGAAAAGGGAACGAGAGGAGCTTACCTGAGATTGAAGAAGGTCATTGTGGATCAAGGGCTTGGGTTAAGGGCTGAATGGACCCTTCGGTCTTCTCTTAATCTCCTTAGCATGCTAAAGAAAGCTTGATGACCGTCAATGGAATTCATAACATGGTTGGGTACCATGGGTCTCACCGGAGTAAGTCCTCCATAATTGCAACTCGATTCATCCTCCCCCTATCACGAGGAGGGGAAGAATGCTAGGAGGATACTATTGTGAAGGTGGACATCTAGAATGTGGCTAGAGAAGGTGATTTAGAAGATGGAGGTGGCGGGTTGCCAGATTGTGGTCATCGTGTGTTCAATCGCCATGTGGTTTCCCTAGAGGAAGGATCATGGGGTCTAGAGAGTACCGCTTGGGAGAGGATGGTTAGGGATTTGTCATAGAGGTGGTTGATATGGAGAAGAGTTGCCAGGCAGTAAGAAGAAAGTGGAGAAGATGGCAAATAAGGGAGGGGTGACGTGGAAGAGAGGCAGTACCAGAGGTTGATGATGGTCCTTAGCCATTTGATCGTGTGATTCAACGGCCGAGGGAAGGGCATAAGTGGATGGATCTGATCTCATATGGACATTAGATAGGAGGGAAGTGAGTGCAATGTTTAGGAGCGGTTGCGATGGAATCCATCAAGATAGATCAACAGTAGGGAGTGAAGGTAGGTGGACAAGAAAGTACAGGCCATGTGGCTGGAGTTGGAGGCACCATGTGGCAGGAGCAGCTGGAGTTGGAGGCCCAATAAAAAAATAGAAAATGAATAAAATAAAGAAAAATAAAAAAACTAATATATACATGTGTTAAATGAAAATCATAAAATGTAAAAGTTGTACATCTTCTTGAGATCTACAAGTTTCATGTTGAACAAAAAGTCAAAATAAGTAATATATACATACTAATATTTTTGTAAGTGTTTTTAAGGATTTAAAAACACTTGTTTTAATTTATTTTGGGATTTTTTTATATTTTTACTTTATATTTAATTTCAAAACAAATACTAATCTAATTTGTATGAGATTTTTGATGACGAATAAAACACATAAAAAGGTCACATTAATAGGTTTATTTATATACATTATTTAGGTTTAATTATTTACAAAGGGTTAATTGTTAATGTTAGGTAATTAGCTTTACATTTTATTGAATTGTTTAAGTTAAAGGAATAATAAATAAATAATATGATGATAAATCATAGATTTATCACCCTCCTATACTTAAACCTTACTCGTCCTCCAACAAAAAAAGAATGAAATAAGTTGGATTAATCCCAAACTGTGCATGTGAATATTCAAGACATGATTCACTAAGAACATTTAATTTTAGTGATCCTAAAATCCTACGATGAACCAAGCTCTAGTCAAAAAGAATCCAACTCCCCTAATTATCATACTCTTTGTGTATAGCATAAGCATATGACATTAAGTGTGAACTGCATTTATGAGAGTCGAGTCGAAACGTCACTCAAAGTCCTAGTCTAAGAGACTCTCCTAAGAACCCAATTCTCAACACTAGGGAATAAGAAATTTATTGCATTCAATCCACCACCTCTTTGGTTTTCAGTCTCGAACGTGAAGGTAAAGGGCTGGTAGATGAAGGGTATAGGTTTGTGTCTTTTCTTCTCTCCCTATCATTGGAACAAGGATCCTATAGATTGACTTATTAGCTCAATAAATAATCATTTTATTGTTGATCAATGCATCTATCAAAAGAGTGTTGAGTTGTATGCACTTGTTTTCCTGGGAATGCAGCGGGGTGTCTCTTTTGAGTAATATACCTTCGACACCCAAACTTATATCACTATATAAGGTAGAGCCCTTTTGGGGAGCTAGTTCGACTCATAAAATGCCTAAAATGTTGGTCCCAGTGAATACTTTGAAAGGTTGGGAGCGCTCTCCTTTGGTGGAAACTCATTGTGTTCGACTTTATGAGCTTTTCTTCTCTTTCTTTTCTTTTTAATTTTTTGGCTAGCTCCACTACTTTTACCAAGTTGGCGCACACTAATCAATATTTTTTATGCTTAACCACACCCAGACACTTAGGTAAATATCAAAATATCGGTACAATAATCTCGTTCTCATACAGGCTTAAGGTGTTGACACTCATGTTTCATGTAGGCTTCATCGATTTTATCCCATCCTCGAGCCTCAATAAATTGATCCAAACTTAAATCCCTCATCCAAGCGATTTTATCCCATCCTCGAGCCTCAATAAATTGAATCCAAATTAAATCCCACATCCAAGTTCCTCAAGTGAAACCTCAACTCGTCTCGTCATGAATACAGTTGTGCATGTGAGGTACGAGTCATACTCTTTTAAGATAGAGATTAAGTATACAATATAGCTCACATATCTTTTAAACTAGTGAATTGTGGATAATTAGGTCTTAAACTTTAATGACCAAGGTGGGTTAACTATAAATCCTAAGATCGCATAAACCAAAGTTTCTTTATTCTTCAAGTCTTGAGTGATAGTGAAAAGTATCAGGGATATATCCAACTCATATGGTTACTATTTTTGTGATTTTTTATTTTTTTCATATTTTTATGATTTTGAGTTACGTTAGAATTATTTACAAAATACATGTTAATCTCATTTACACCCTCATTTTTAATAGATTTTTGAAAATATTTTCCAAACCATGTCACATAATATAGATTTTCAAAACATTTTACAGATGGTTTTCAAAAAAATTAAAAACCCCTTTTTTCTAAAACATCGTAAAACATTTTCCAAAGACAATGTCACATGTTAGAAAAATTTTCAAATCATTTTATAAGCATTTTTACACAAATTAATTCAAAAGATACTTTACCCTAGTCCCAAAAAGTTTGAAAATATGAGTTATGGCTAAAGTATATATGAAATATATACGGTACACCCCCTATACTTATCTTGGGCTATGTACTCATAGCATTAAGTGATATGAAGCCATTACTCATGCTTAAATATAAAGGGGCCTATGGGAACTGGATCGGGTCTTCCCTTTATACGTAGGCTATAAATAATCTAAGTATAAAAAGAGGACCAAGAGGAGGGGTCAAATGAGTAAAAAAGTAGAAATAGATGGGGACTCGGGTCCCCCATATACATAGGATGAGAAGAGCCTAAGTATGAGATATGAAATGAATATGGAGGGACCCGAGGTGAAAAATCATGGAGACTTGGTTCCCCCTATACTTAGGCTGAAGAGAAGCCTAAGTATGCTAAATATGGATCTTGGGATGGGGAACCGGGACACCAAGTTATGGTTAGATTAAATCTTATTAGATGACTTGAATCTATGGAGATGAAGAAGGAGAATGGAGTTAGGATTTATAGGAGGATTGGGGAGAATACACAATCAAAGCTCAAACTAATCAAGCAAAACCCTTGAGTTCACCAATTCATATATGAAGACCAATAAATGTTGGCCATTTATCTTTTCGATTTTATTGGTGATCATCTGAGATATGAGTCCATTTACATAATGTTTAATGTCAGTTTTGGGCACTATCCTAGGGATACATCCTCAGCTCTCAACATGCATAAACCATCCTGTGTATAATGTGGGTATTGCTCTCCCATAAAACAAGTGTCATTTTAATCCATTTTTAATCAGCTTGCATTATCAATCCCAATGTTAGCTTAGGTTGTCAATGAAATTAATGTTGAGCAAGCATTCATTCATGCTACCATCCAGCCCCAATTCCATTTAATCCTACGATGTAAGTCAAGGTCAGGAAATTGAGAAAAAGTTGATGCAAACGAGAATCATGATGCATGTCCGAGAAAGAGATATTGATGAATCTCCATTTCATCACCTTTATTCTTTCATTTTGGCCTAAAAGACCTATCTAAATGCATGTAAATAGCATTAATTTGTAAAAAACACTAATAAATTGACTGATAAATATTGCATAAATACATGTATTTAATTCCAAAAAAAGAATAAAGGAAAGAAGAAAAACAAGAAATGAAGAGTTAAAGACATTGAATGAACGTAACCTAGAGACCAAGTCATCATGATGACTTGGTCGACAAGAAATAAAGTAGGGGAGATAGGGCACTCAATTGTATGGAAAACACATTAAAAACCTTATTTTTATTCATGAGTATATAGCCTTTTTGGGCTCTATTGTTTTACTATTTTTATGCCTAAAATAATAAAACTCTCAACATGAAATTGTACATAAAATACAAAGATAATACAAAATGAATTTCACTTTAAATAATACACTGTGCACCCGGGACACAGAACAAAAAGGCGCAAACAAACCTTCACAGACCTATATCTTCTCCATATAGACTCGGAATTGATCAAACTTACCTCTATTATTCATAAAAGTTAATTATCTATTTAACGAAGGTAGTTTCATTAAAAATAGAGTTAAGATACAAAAGTTGGCTTTTAGATCTCTATTGTGCAGTATACTTGTATATTATATTCAATATATTCATTCTTTATATTTTTAACTTTCTTACATTTTTATATACTTGTAAATATTATTCAAAACACATTTAAATAATAAGCATAAAAAAGTAGTAAAAATACATTAAATAAATAATGTAATATACATGTAAACTATTCCTATATAATATATGTATCTATTTATTCAAGTAAATAAATCAAATCAAAAAATACAATAAAAATGTGTAAATATGTGGTTAACTATGTTATAAATATATAAAATATATATAAATCATAATAACATGTAAAATACAAAATAAAAACAAAAACAAGTAAAATATAAATAAATATACCTATGATTGTACTTGTAAAACTTAATACCTAATAAATGATCATGTAAAAATAAATAAAAATCATAATAGAATACTACATAAAAATAAACATCTTTTTTACTTTAATTAATTCATTTACTATTTTATTTTTAATTATTTCTTCTTTTATTTCTTTTCTATCTTTTAGCATGTTGACGTAGCCCAATCAAGGCCAAGGGTTCGTTAACATCTGGTCAACTATACCCTTGCCTAGGTCTATGTTTGTCAGACACTGACCTCTCCTTTTCTCCAATTTTTCCCATGATAAAATGCTTGAGGCAGGGTGCTTTCTTCATGAAAATTCTAGTCGATCCATCTCTCTTCCATGCCAACCCTTGCCTTGGTCAGCCATGCATTGAGTCACATGAAAACCCTTATTTTGAACACCTCCCCGGTCGCTTGTGTATAAAAAACAACCTCCTCCCTCATTTTTGGTTGTTCCCCTTTTAGATCTTCATCTGACCCATTGGATTTGCCTGAGGAGCTCACCCTTCATGACTGTAGGCAGCGCTCTGCATGCCACAAAGAGGAGGAGGTTGATTGGAGGAGGTTCCATCATCATTAGAGCTCTGCTCTTGGCGGTTCTGCTCCCTTATGAATTGCTTCTTTTATTACATTCCTAGGTAGACTTTAGTTTTAGCTTCCATTTTCATTCTTTACTTCTCGCATTTAATGTTGTTTATTAGCTTAGATCGGTAGGTTAATTTCATCGAAGATCTAGAGCTCCGACCATCATCTCTACTTATACATGCCCTTTTTTTACTCATTACCACCACCATTATCTATCACAGCATCTTCTCCATACTTCGCTCCACCTAAATCACCTCGATCTACCCCTAGATCGAGTCTCTCACTCTCCATCATCTGTCCTTCACTAGAGAGCACCCACTCCACCTCATCTCAACTATATTCCACCAAATAAAAGTCCTGGAGCCTTCACCAGTTTATCCTCAGTGGTTTCGTGCAGGTCCTTGCCCATAAGCACCTCATGTGAAGGCGATTCGATAGAGTACTTCATCTCCATGTAGTCCATGACAAACCAGACTCCAAGTCTCTCCTCAGTGAGACCGAACATTTTTGAGAGCACTACCAGCTATGAAACACTTGCAGGAATCCACTGAGTACCTCAACAATGAAGAGGATAGTCGGAGGGTCAAGATTTCCATGATCGATGGAGCAGCTCCCCACTATTATTTCCCAGTTCATCCAACCACCTCCCTAGTCATCTGATCAGTAGGTTGCCCCAGTTTTGTTGTTGATCATTGGATTGAGTCGAGCAGCCACCATCAGATCTCCAATGAGAGATAATCTCAAGTGATCATCTATGAAGGGTTATCCATTGTCCAACAGGCGACACACGCCCAAGTTAGTCCATCAGAGCCATTGGATAGTGTGCGGTAAGGGGTATTTTGCATTCACACCCCTCCACAATTTTATATTTAAATTTAGTGTATACTCTTACATCTATAATTCATTTATTTTTGTAATATTTTCATGGAACCCCATGTGTTTTGTTTAAATAACGTTTAGGTCCTTTGTTAGGTCACCTTACATGCCCCCCATGTGAGGCGCCTGGGTTTTTTGTACAAAAACCTTGTTGGCTCTTATTATTTATATTTCTTCCTAAAAGTTGTAAATTAAGTGTAAACTTTCTCGAATATTTGCACACAGCCCCATGTACATTTTTTATTATGAAATACCCCTACTAGGTTGTAAATTATTTCCTTGCTTTTTCATTTTTATTAAATAGCTCTTATGTGTCATTAATGTTGGGAAAATTATTATAGGTGCTTTATATCATGTTGATGCATGGCCCTATTTTTATTTATATTTATATTGTTTTCCTATTTATTAAAAATCAAATAAGAGCTTTATTTTCCCTTATTACAGATAAAAATCCAAAATAATTATAAAACCAACTTTGAAAATTCCAAAAAAAATAGGGTATATATTAGTATGTATTACAACTCTAGACTAAAAATCACAAAATAATATAAAAGGAAAAGACTAAAAATCATAAAACACTAAAAACTTATAAAAATCAGTAAAAGTTCCTTACAAATCTAAAATATAGTTTTATGTTATATATATATATATATTGTATAGTATATATTAGAAATAAGTTTGAAATTTTGAACTTATTAGCTATTTTTAACACCCAAAACAATTCGGCTTATATTTATTATATTCCCTATTTTAATATATTAAATACCTTAAATACATTAAAGAATTAGCAAAAAATATATAAAAGCATAAAAAGAAAAATATTAAAAATACAAAAAAATATTTTCTAAATTTTACCTATATTTATATATATTTAAAATTATAAAACCCTGCATACACTATATTTACGCTATATTACTTACATATTATACTATTATTATTATTTATAAATACCTATTATATATTTAAAACCTTTAAAAATTAAAAAAGGCTTGTTCTTGTTATATATTTATATATATTATATATTATATATATTATTTATAGTGTCCATGTTATTATTACTATATATATATATATTAAAAACAAAAAGAACTAAAAAATAGAAAAATGAAAATGAAAATAAAAATTTAAAATTTAAAAGGATAAAAAATATAAAACAATAAAAATATATAAAAATTTAATATAAGTAAAAACCCATAAAAAATCAAAAAAGCAGAAAACATAAAAATAATTATTATTAGTTTTTATTAATTGATAATAAGTATACATATTCACAGTTTGCTTCTAGTGGTTCGACCCCTACTACTTCGTCACTTTACACATTTTGTAGGGTATAATAAATTTCACCCTACACTATTCACTCCTTTATCTATATCACGGGTTGATTATTTGTTTGAGCGGATTATTTGAGTTCCGAGTACCTTGAGAGCGGCCGTTACAGTGATTGTCGGATCCGACTTGTCATACACCATGGGTCCTCAAAGATTGGTTGTTAGGAACCTCATCCAATTTGACTCAATAGATACTTACAGTGCTTCCCAACTCTCTCCAAATGTTATGCGAGACAAAATTTAAATCTACATTATATTCATGCAAGTCAACTGAAAGCCGCATCCTGAACATGTTACTATTAGCGTTAAAGAATTTGATTTGATTTTATCTAAGTAGAGCGATGCCATGGTGTGTCTCAATGAATCCTATGAGATGAAGTGAATCTCATAGATGCTTATTTATTGTGTCCTACCTATGATCAATCATAATATAATATGAAAAAATAAAGCTCATTGAGTCGTGTGCCTAACCCTAGGTTCGAATACTCAAGTGGATCCCCACCCGGGTTATGGATGAAATAGGATCCATGCATCCACATAAGGCAAATTCCACGGCCATATTTGCATATGTGAACCCTCAAATAATGGTCGCTAGAAATGCAATTATTACATATAATATACAAATGAATGAAACCATGCTAATTAAATATCTTGACTTCTTCAGAGGTGCTTCTACTACTCCTCACAGCGGGAGCTCTCGACTCATCGCCTCCACATCTCTCGAGCATCCTCAGTCCTCATAGGCCCTACCATAAAAGCCATGCATTAGATATCAATTCAAGAGAAATAATTAACTAAACCACGATATAAGATAATGCAAAGACATCACGTAACAAACATAGACCTAAACATAAAAAATAATCAATTTAATTAGATATAAAAATCCAACTAATCAAGAAGATAAGTTGTGTCCCCGACAACATGCCATCGGATAAACCGATGAGTATCATTCTTAAAGTGGTATTGTTGTAATACAACCACTCAGCGATCTATCAGATATTGAGCCTTAAATATCTCTGCTGGGAGGGGCTTAGTCTAATAAAAATATTTTTAACCTGGGAAGTCCAGGATCGAACTCAGGGACACGAGCTACCTTAAGGATTGATCAGTTCCTAATACCTAGATTAAGTGACAATTTATCTACCTAGGTAAACAATGCATAAATAATATGATGCAAAACATCATGCATGAACAGAATGCATTTTATATGAGTTTCATGCAAGTTAGATAAGTGACATGATGCAACATAATGAGATGACATGCAAACATATATATACACATACACACACATGCACAAATAAACCCCTAAATGATTAGGTAATGAGCAATAAATTAATATTCAATTTTATTAATATTTGATGCATTAAATAGATCTATTAAGCAAATGGCATCTAGATGATCAGTGAAATGGCAATATATGTATCAAATAAATTCGTCCTATTTCATGGGTCAAATCATGGAATTAAATATGTCATTAGATAGACATATGAACAAGCATCACAATGAAATTAAAATAACTAAAAAATAAGTGCATATGCTCAAAGATATGAAGAAAATGGTTCGGGGGCATATATACAATGAAAACATAAAAAATAAACATAAATGCTTTGTATATAGGTCCCTCCAGGGTTACATTTGTAACTAGGAAAAAGTGAACGGGCTTATCTGTAAGTTCTCTACTAAGCGAGGCCATAAGTGAAATATTGGAAACCCAGTTGGGGTTCCTGACAATTTATCCATGCGATGCATGTGCCTCACATTCCTAGGGAAGACCTATTTACAAATATAGAAATCTAGTGGGCTTCAGAAGAAAATGTGCCCACTTGCACGCATGTTGCACGTGCTCTGAGGCTTAGTATAGGTAGGCTCGGGCAACGTAGGTGGACTAGGTAGCTTCATCATGGCTCAATCCCATCAAGCATGTAGGCTCTAGAGTAGACGCTTAAGATG
The DNA here is from genome assembly GCA_037367405.1 of Ottelia alismoides. NCBI lineage: Eukaryota > Viridiplantae > Streptophyta > Magnoliopsida > Alismatales > Hydrocharitaceae > Ottelia > Ottelia alismoides. Next base: position 37,034 of record JAZKJV010006122.1, read on the forward strand.
AATCTAGGGCGTTGGATCAATATGATCAGAAGGTGCTTGTACGTGGTGTCCCTCAGCTGTTCTGCCGCTCTGTGGCAGAGTTGGTTGCACTCCGGTGAACCCTCCTTCGGTGTCTACCTACTGCATGGATGGTTAGATCTCCATTGTGAAGGATTGACAAAGGTCCTAGAGAGTCAATCAATCAATGACAATGCTCGGAGTGGAGAGGCAACGGAGCCTCGCTGGAGATACTGCTCTAGAACAGGGAGGAGACGAAGCCTCCAACCATTGATGGCATTAGGACCTACAAAATATTAGGTGCAATATCCAAACAATTTATGTGTGTGTGAGGTGAATGGGAGCCCTTCGTGCAGAGGAAATGGTGAAAGAAATAAATAAAAAATTATTTACTACACATCATGGTAAACACAGAATATTTAGCAAACAATTTGACAAAACAATGTTAGTTCATCATATGAACTAGAAAAGGTAGCACAACTATTTGTGCATCTAGAAATCAAAATATATATACAAGGAAACGATTTCCTTTATGATTTCTAATATTCATTATGAATAATATAACTAAATCAGGATTACCTTTGATGTGTGAGTTTCTATAAAAGAAACCTCCTGAATTGAAGTCCGATCTATAGACTTCTCTCTTGTGGGTGTGGTGAGTCACGTTGCTTCTCACGAACCCAGACATCTATTAGGGTAATAAGAAGAGAGTTGTGAGGGTTGTAGACTCTCAAGACTCTCTCTCTCTCTCAAGGGGGTGCGAAATTTAGAAGAGGATTTAGCTCTTACAATTGTTGCAAAAAGAGAGAGCATAGCCCTCTTTTTATACTTATTGTACTCATCCAACATGTGCCATGGTAGCCCTTGGATTTTAAGTCAAGAGCTAAGATCAAGTCCTAATTCAATAAGAATCATATCCTTATTATCTCGAATCAATATTAATTAATTAAAATAAAATAAGCGGTAACTTTAGAGTTCTAATTTAATAAGAACTCAACAACATGGAGGACCATGTATACTTAGTGTACACGCCCACTGCCTTCCATGAATGAAAGTTATTATTGCAAATTTAATTAATTAATTAATTTACTTGATAATCATATTATAAACATTAGAGAAATTATGAAATTAATACTTAAAGCTTACAAATCATATTCGCGAACTTAAAACTAAATGTAAATCTAATTTAGATCTACAAAAATAATATGAATCAAATTCACAAAATCTCATACCTTGGAAAAATTATGTAAATTACATTTACATAAATATTTATACGAATCACATTTGTATAAGTACTAATATTTGTGAATCACTATGCGCATTAATGAATGAGTTATACTTGTGTATCATATTCAAAAAATTGCCCTTGTAATAATTATAAATATAACGGTATTTCCAAACAGGTATGAGTCCTAATCCAATTAGGACTCATGAGATAAAATATGCATATACTTGGAGATAAGGTCGGAGAGATCATGCTATCCATGTATGTGACTTCAAATGTGGATAATTATTCAATTTCATGGTTTATACTATTTTTGCAAAAATCGGTCACGTATGAATGTTGAACTTGAACTGTAACACTTTACACTCTCAGTGAGCTCAACGAAATGCATCACACTTTCCATGAGATAGACAAAGTGTAGGTGAGCTGAATCCAGCTTACTTAACACCTCTAATCATAGTACAAATCATTTGTAGCTAAGAAATGAGCTCGAGGAGCTTGTATATTCCTATTTCCATGACCATTTCTGTTTCCAACATTTGGACATTGAAATTAGAATTGGATTCAAATGAATTGTGATTTAATCCAATTGAATCACAAATCATCTAGCTAAATTGAGCAACTAAATCCCATCATGTTTCATCACTTCTTCGATATGGAAGTGTCATGGTAGATGATCCATTACAACAAAAAAAGTAACGCCGAGTATTCCAAATACACATCCATCCTTCACACTAGACGACTTTGATAAATCCAAAGTTCAAACCCCGGTTTGGCTATCTTATTTATCTCAAATTCATGATTATTTCATAAATAAGACAACCATGCATAGATTCATTTTGACCCCAAAATATATCATGAGTGACTCTATCTCCTAGTTCATCAATTATGAACATGTATGATTCCTTCGAGAGATCATATATCTCATACGACTTCATATGCACACCAACGTGCAGGTATATGGACTTTAGCTAGGCCACCAACCTATTGGTCTGCCAAATGTGCATACTCAGGAAAATAAATGCGTATCTGTCTCAGGTCAAAGGATGTGTGCCTGATCATGATAGTTATGTTTCAGATCTTAGTTTATCTTGACCTCATCAAGTCAACTCTTTGACTTTATTATTCCAACACTTCCAAATCTCCATTCTTATGCAGAGGACCTACATCAAGAAGTTGATTGGAAATCAGTCTTTAGAGAAAGATTGCCTTCTCTTTCTCAAACTGAAGATCTTTATTGAATATCACATGTTTGAAGTCAGTTGTGTCCTCCCAACTGCATGGTATTCAATATGGCCATGGTACATAACCCTAATTGTACGAAGGGACCTTAACAATAAAGTGCATTCATTCAATTATTCATTTCATTTCAGATGAAAATGATAAAAAATAGTAACTTTTATTTCATTTAATGGGTAGCTGAGATAGTACAAGTCCAATAGTCTCCCACTAGCCGTCAAAGTCATGCATGTACAACTCTCAACCCCATATTATTTGTGCTAATCATTGACTATTTGTCAAATAGCCAGGTAAGCTGATTAGTCACTCTATCATAGGCGATTATGCCAAGTTCTGTTACAAACTTACGTACCCCAAGTGAACGTTAACTACATCCAATGTAGTTATTGCATCTTATGCAGCCAATTCTTTACTTTGTCGAAACAACTATAGTGCCCTACTTCTTGCTACACTTAGCTCACAGAGAACTACCATTCAACAAAATTAAGAACCCTTAAAGTTGACTTCCTATCATCCATATTGATTTCAAAATCTAAATCAGTGTACCTTTAAGACTTAAAGATCATTATCTCCACAAACTAAGACATGGTCTTGAGTTCTTCTTAGGTACTTGAAGATGCTCTTCGCTACAGTCGTGTATTTCTCTCCATAGTAGAATTGGTAACGACTTACCACTCCTACTAGATGGCAGATATCTGGTCTAGCACACATCATGGCATACATCAAGCTTCCTACAACCGATGGGTAAGGGCATCCAGCCATGGCTTTCTTTTTCTCAACAATTTGAGGAGTCATTCCTTTAGATAGGTGAATACCATGTCTTAAGGGAAGGAAGTCTTTCTTGGAATTATCCATGTTGAATCTTTCCAATATCTTCTTGATGTATCCTTATTATGATACTCCCAATATCCTCTTTTCTATGTTTTTGAACAGTTTCAGACCTAAGATATAAGAGGCTTCGTCGAGATCTTTCATCTCAAAGGTATTGGACAACCAGATCTTAACACGGGTCATCATCCATGTATCATTCCCAATGATAAGGATGTCATCTACGTAAAGCACAATGAACAAGATGATGCTCCCACTAAGTTTCTTGTACACACATGTTTCATCCAGATTCTGCACAAAATAATAACTCTTTATGGTTTCATCGAATCAGATGTTCCAACTACAAGAAGCTTGTTTCAGCCCATGGATGGATTTCTTTAGATTGCTCACTTTTCCTTCCTCAGCTATGAAGCCTTTGGGCTACTCCCTATAGATATCCTCTTCAAGGTATCCATTGAGAAAAGCAGTCTTGACATCCATCTGCCAGATGTCATAGTCCCAGTGTGCAGCTATGGCAAGCAATGCCCTGATGGATGATGGATTTAAGCACGGCCACATGAGAGAATGTCTCATTGTAGTCGATGCCTTCTCTCTGTGTGTAAACCTTGGCTACGATCTATTCTTTGAAGGTCCCTACCTTCCTATCAGGTCCCCTCTTTCTCTTGAAGATCCATTCACACCTAATGGGTTTGGCCCCTTTAGGTGGATCTTCGAGGGTCTATATACCATTCTTGTGCATGGAGTCTATCTCAAACTTCATTGCTAGCATCAAGCTATCCATGTCGTGATCACTCGAAGCTTCATCAAATGAAGTTGGATCATCATCAAACTCTTCTAATACATGGAATCCGTACCTTTCAGGTTGTCTTACAACCCTAGAACTCCTTCTATGAGGTACAGTCGTGTCAGTTACAACTATCTCTTCGGTTTCTGTTGTAGGAACTTCATCGGTCTAGCTAGATTTGATTAGTTCCTTAACTTCATTATGTTATTGACTTCTAAGGAATTCGTCTTCTAGAAACTTGATGTCTATAGAAACAAATATTTTTGAGTCTCGGGATCATAAAGTCGGTAACCAATATCGTGCTTTATGTATCCAATGAAGTAGCACTCTCTAGTGTGGGATTCCAACTTGCTTGCATCCATGTTTTTAGCATGAACCGGACAACCATGAATTCTCAAGTGTCGTACACTTGGTTTAGTGCCATACAAAAGGTCATGACGGGTTTTAGGTAAAGATTTAGATGGAATCTTGTTAAGATACAATCTCTATTGCATGCCCCCATAAATTTAGAGGTAAGTTTTCTTTACTCATCATTAATCTTACCATGCCCAACATGGTTCTTTTGCGTTTCTCTGCAACTCCTCTGAGTTGAGGAGTACCTGGAAGAGTGAGATTGGGATTAATTCCTCTTCCCTTAAGATATTATTTGAATTCATCTAAGTGGTATTCGAATGGTTTCATCGAATCAGATGTTCCAACTACGAGTAGCTTGTTTGAGCCCATGGATGGGATTCTTTAGATTGCACACTTTACCTTCCTTAGCTATGAAGCCTTGAGGCTACTCAATATAGATATCCTCTTCGAGGTATCCATTGAGAAAATCACTCTTGACATCCATCTGCTAAATGTCATAGTCCAGGTGTGCAGCTATTGCAAGCAACGCCCTAATGGATTTAAGCATGGCCACATGAGAGAATGTCTCATTGTAATCGATGCCTTCTCTATATGTGTAACCCTTGGCTACGAGACGTTCTTTGAAGGTCTCTACCTTCCCATTAGGTCCCCTCTTCTCTTAAATATCCATTCACACCTAATGGGTTTGAACCCTTTACGTGGATCTTCAAGGGTCCATACACCATTCTTGTGCATGGAGTCTATCTCAGACTTCATTGCTAGCATCCAGCTATCCATGTCATGATAACCCGAAGATTCATCAAATGAAGTTGGATCATCATCTAACTCTTCTACTACATGGAATTTGTACCTTTCAGGTAGTCTTACAACCCTAGAACACCTTCTAGGAGGTACAGTCGTGTCATTTACAACTATCTCTTCAATTTCTGTTGTAGGAACTTCACCATGCTAGCTAGATTTGATTAGTTCCTTAACTTCATTATGTTATTGACTTCTAAGGAATTCATCTTCCAGAAACGTGACGTCGATAGAAACAAATACTTTTGAGTCTCGAGATCATAAAGTTGATATCCAATATCGTTCTTTATGTATCCAATGATGTGTCACTCTCTAGTGTGGGATTCCAGCTTGCTTGCATCCATGTTTTTAGCATGAACCGGACAACCCTGAATCCTCAAGTGTCATACACTAGGCTTGGTGCCATACAAAAGCACATGATGGATTTTAGGTGTAGATTTAGATGGAATCTTGTTTAGGAAATAAGTTGCAATCTCTAGTGCATGTCCCCAAAAAATTTAGAGGTAAGTTTGCTTTACTCATCATTGATCTTACCATGCCCAACATGGTTCTGTTGCATCTCTCTGCAATTCCATTGAGTTGAGGAATACCTGGAAGAGTGAGATTGGAAATAATTCCTCTTTCCTTAAGAAATTCTTTGAATTCATCTAAGAGATATTCATCACCTTGGTCAGATCGAATACATTTTATCTTCTTTCCTATTTGGTTCTCAACCAAAGCAATTAATTCTTTGAAGTTTTCAAAAGGTTTCATGTTTGTGGTGTAATAAGAAGACAAAACCATACCACGAATGATCATCAATATAGGTCACATAATATTGATGTCCATTTTGAGTCGTGGTATGAAAGGGACCGCATAAATCAATATGTATTAGGTCCGATATACCTTCTCATAGTTCACCTTTCTTAGAGAAGGGTACCCTAGATGTTTTCCCACAAATACAATATTCGTAAGTTGGTACATTACAAACTTCCAAAAAATCCAAAGTTTCGTCTTTTACCATTATATTGATCCTATCAACAGAGACATGTCCATGTCTTTGATGCCAGATCATAGTTAACTCATATCCATCCTCCCTTGATCATTTAGAGGTTTTAATATTATTATTAGTATTAATGTTATCAGTGGTATTGACATTCATAACACAATCATGCATGTTCAATTCATAGATTCCACATGTTGTTAATAAGCCACCTGCCACAAAATTGCCATAATAACTTATGATAAGTTTAATATAGAATAGGAATGAATATCCATGTACAACTAATTTAGATGCAAATAAAAGTTTCCTTCTAACATCATGAACATAGATACATTCTCTAGTAATTAGGACTCTTCCACTAGATGATGATAGTCAGCATGTCTCGATGGTGACTGTCACAATGGTTGTGTTAGATCCCATCTGGATGACTATCTCCCCATCATCAGGCCTTCTAGTTTCCTGAAACATATACAACAGATTGCATACATAAACAGAAGTACCAGAATCAACAATCCAACTATCTTCTCATTATGAGTAAGTTGGTTTCAATGAAGAAAGTGGATGAGTTACCAGTCTAGGCAGCACCTTTTCCCTTCTCAAGGGTCTTCAGGTACTATGGACAGTTGTGCTTCCACTGTCATGGCTTATTGCAGTGATAGAATATATCCCATTTTTTGGATGTTAGATGTGTAGAAGCTTTTAAAGAGGTGTTAATGGCTTGGCTCTTTTTCTTCTTCTTTTGAGATGGACCATTCTTACATCCTTGCTTCCTGCCATGCTTTCCTTTGATCTATGCAACCGTTGCACCGCTAGAGGAAAATTCTTTCTTTATAATATCCTCAGTAGATTTTAATGTATAAAGAGTGCAATTTACATCTCCATACATCTCATTCAGATTCAGGAGGATGTCATGAGTGGATTCAATGTCCATAAGTTGCTTTTGAAGCACATTAGAAAATGATCCAAGAGTGTAGCAACGAGCGATTGAATGATCCTTGTCACACTTCTTGTTTAACCCGCATGCATACTTTGTCTGAGGGTTCTCATACTTCACAGATGGGAGCACATACGCTATGTGCTCTGTCTCAAGTATGAGTTCCAAATTACATATCCAACCTGAATAATTTGGACCGGTCAACTGATTGATCTTAAGCAAAAATGTTAAGTGGTTTGAGAGATTCTATCTAAAATAAAAGGAAAAATAGAATGCACTTTAATATCTTGATTAAGTAAGTTAAACAATTTAATATATTTAAATCAAGAGTTCTCATATTTTTGTACTTTGGAATGTTTTCCCTTATAAGCTTTCAAAGCATGAGGCATACAAAACAACAACCTCATTACGAGATCTGAATCTCCTTTCCATTTTCATTGCACACCAATAATATGATAAAATGAAACTACAATGAAAGAAGTGAGGACTATTTCCACCTTACAAGTCCAACTTGTATTCTCGATTCGGTAGTCAACAACCCCCCATATACACACATATATATGGGACCTAGCATGTTATCAATTAAACCGACCATCAATGAGTGAATATCAATTTACGCTATGTGCAATGTATTGTTGCATCAATAATATAGGGAACAACAATGGGATCACTATTCATGCGGATCATCTCTTTTGAGAAATGAAGAACCTGATTCCATGGCTATTTTATTTTTAAGTCACCACTACATATGAGCTCTCCAAAAATACATCTCATGGTGATGAATTCTTCGCAATGACGGGAGACCATGGATGTCATCATATACCTTAGTCCATATCTTGTTTAAATTAAATGATTAATCATTTCTAATCATATTCTTATGATTAATCTAAGGGGTAGAGCTAGGATACATGCATATTGTCTTAGTTTTAATCTAATTAAAATAATGACTTTTAAGCAATCATGGTTAGTGTTTGATCCTTTTATGCACTCGATGCTACCATATAGTATTATCCTCTCACTTAGTACAATTTAATGTTCCAATTTTAGTTGTTTAAGTATGGCATGACTCCTCATGCCACCTTTCATCAAAACGGATCTTGCCAGTTCCATGGCCTAGAAACCTTCTCTGAATCAATTCGAGATAACACAATCAGTACATATTGTACTAAGGAGGTTTTGTCGAACTTTCAACCATGTACGATATTATATAGTAACTCTCAGATATTTTAGGAATTTAAAACTCTTTTTAATTTTCGGAAATATCTAGTGTAACAATCTAGGTGCTTTTGTTCAAAAGGTCTAGTACAAAAATCTAGACAATTCTTTGCATAAAAAAATTCAATTTCAAAAGATGTCTAGTGCAACAATCTAGACAATTCTTTAAATCAAAACAATTTCAATTTGAAAAGATGCCTAGTGTAACAATCTAGACAATTCATGAAATTAATCAAATCAATTCCACAATCTCTAGTTGCATTGTAAACATTCAAGTGCACAATTATTCATGAAAAATATGAAATAAAAATATTTTTTATTGCACATTTCCAAAATGATTCGGATTTGAATTGCAAGCTACGACCATCTCACTTGGAATTACAAGACACCATATAACTTGGACTTAAAGTTCATTACGACCCTTGATATTTATACAATATTAGGTCCAACTCCTCATGTAAATATATAAAATATATTTCCATCAATTTTGAGTCCCAAAATATGAGAAATGAGTCAGTTAAAATAATCGAATCCTCTTCCAACTCCACGTACGGAGAAATCGAATTTCTCAAGGACGCACAGTGGAATCACATGAAACTCCTTTTCGCACTGATTGGAGACTTGATCTTTGACTTACCAATCAGTATTTTATCATGTTATATGACCCAAAAAGAGTAGCTAAAAATTCATAATTTTAACACTGCGATCTTTGGTCGAAATCGGAGTTTGTGGTCGCTTTTAACATCTGAATCTTCTCCCGAATGTCATCAAAAATTGGTGAATTTTTTTAGTATGATTCCAGACCTTCTAGACAAATATATATACCAAAAATACATTCAAAATAGAGGAGAATATTTAGCAACTTCGAAAATCATCGAATCATTCGAATTGTTAAAACTATCACAAGACTATGAACCTGATAATTGGGATAGTCTAGATGATTGTTTACCAGACTTGGAAGCAATCCAAATCCTCTAAAGTAAGGATATGATACCAATTGAAGGTATGTAAATAAAAAAATTATTTACTGCTCATCATGAAAAACGTGGAATATTTAGCAAATAATTTGCTAAAACAATGTTAGTTCTAGCACAACGATTTGTGCATCTAGAAATAATATATATAAGGAAATGATTTTCTTTATGATTTCCAATATTCATAATGAATAAGAGAGGTAAATCAGTATTACCTTTGATGCGTGAGTTTCTACGAAAGAAACCTCCCAAATTAAAGTCTGATCTACAGACTTCTCTCTTGTGGGCATGGAGATGAGGCATTTTACTTCCCACGAACCCGGATGTCAACTAGGGCAACAAGAAGAGAGTTGTAAGAATTGTAGACTCTCGATACTCTCTATCTCTCAAGGGGCGTAAACTTTAGAAGGGGATTTATCTCTTAGGAATTGTTGCAAAAAGAGGGAGCGTAGTCTTCCTTTTATACTTATTGTACACGTCCAACATGTAGCATGGTAGCACTTGGATTTTGAATCAAGGGCTGGGAGAAAGTTCTAATTCAATAATGATCATTTCTTATTATCTCCAATCAATATTAATTAATTAAAATAAAATAATCAACAACTTTAGAGTCCCGATTTAATAAGAACTCAACAACATGGTGGACCATGTATAATTAATATACACACCCACCACCTTTCATAAATGGAAGTTGTTGTTGGAAATTAATTAATTAATTCACTTGATAATCATATTATCAACATTGGAGAAATTATGAAATTAATCCTCAAAGCTTATGAATCATATTCATGGGCCCACAATTAAATGTAAATCCAATTTACATCTACAAAAATAATGTGAATCGAATTCACAAAATCTCAGGCCTTGGATAAATTATGTAAATCATATTTACATAAATATTCATATGAATCGCATCCATATAAATATTAATTATTGAGAATCATTATTCGTATTAATCAATGAGTTATACTTGTGAATCATGCTCACAAAATTACCCTTATAATAATAAAAATTATTACAATATTGTAATTAACTGGTATGCGTCCTAATACAATTAGGACTCATGAGATAAATATGCATGTACTTGGAGATGATGTCGGGGAGATCATGCTATCCATGTATGTGACTTGAAATGTGGATAACTATCCAATTTCAAGGTTTATATAATTTTTGCAAAATCTGTCACCTACGAATGTTGAACATGAGTTGTAATACTTTATACTCTCAGTGAGCTCAACGAAATGCATCACATTCTCATAGAGTTGGACAAAGTATCGATGAACTGAATCCAGCTTCCTTGACAATTTTTAGTCATAGTCCAAACCATTTGGAGCTAAGAAATGAGCCCAAGGAGCTTGTATATTTCCATTTCCACACGGGTATGTAATGAGCATGTTGTTTCTACTGATGGAACTACTGAGTTGTCTATGCAGCAGGATTCTTTACAGGATGAGAAGGTGCCCTCTCAGGAAGGTAGTTTACAGGTTCATGAAGTGGAAGATGAACTAGATGTTTCTATTTCTCTACAGAAGCAGAGACGTACTCCTTATATATAAGGAAAAAGTCAAGCGTTGGCATGACAAGCACATCATATGAAAGACTTTCGAGCCTGGACAAAAGGTGTGGTTATTTGATGTGAAGTTTAAGGTTTTCCTGGGAAAACTCAAAAGCAAATGGACAGGGCCCTTCATTGTGAATATTGTATGTGACAATGGAAGCATTCTCATATCAGAATTTTCGCTTGACGCATAGCCATTTGTAGTCAACAGATAGTTATTGAAGCCATATTTAGAGCGTCATACATGTTTATCCATTGTAGACTCAATAAATGTATTTTTTTATGAATATCTCCCAATAGCATCGCAAGATTCAGATTCCATTATTTCATGCATCCCATTCATATGGGATATACTTAGGATATACTTCATCCTAAGTATAGGGGAGATGGGTGCATTCAAGTTATTCTTTGTTTATTATCTCGCTACTTGTTGATATTCTTTTCTATACTTACAAAAATTTCACCCTAAGTATAGGGGGACAAGTCGAGTCGTTGATTTCATACATTCTAATCCTCGATCATCCCCACTTTGTATATAGTCTGTAATACTTAGGATTAGTCAATCCTATAGGAAATGATCAACTTTTTATTTATTCAGCCGTTGTAGTATGGGTTTTTTGTACTTAGCACAAGTTATGACTTCCTTTATTAATTTTTAATCGCTATGAGGACATAGTTCGAGCTAAGTATAAGGGGTTTATGTATTGTATATATACATTAGTCATAACTCATACTTTTGTATTTTAATAATATGGCTAAAATACTACATTGGGTAAGGGTATACAATAAATAAATTGTAAATAATACACTCCTATAAAAATGTATAAAAAATTTTGAAAAAAATCTTTGAAAATGGTTTGAAACTATTTTGTGAAATAATTTGGAAAATGATTGTATAATGTCTTGAAAATATTTTAAAAAAAACCTTTGAAAAATCTTTGTAAAATATTTTCAAATCATTTGAAAAATAATTTCTTTGTAAATGTTTGTAAAAAATTTGTGAAAATTGATGGTAAAATTATTTTTTTAAATCTTTGTAAAATTATTTGCAAAATAAGTTTTCAAAATGTTTGCAAATGTTTGTAAAAATATTTTCAAATTATTTCGAAAACCCTAGAAATAGTATCCCCGTAAAATTCTTCAAATAAAACATGTATACACATGTATAAATTTATTCGTAAACCTATATAAAATATTTACATGTTATGTGTAACATTCATTCCCAATATGTATAAAATCAGTGCTAAATTATTTATGAATACATTTAATTACTAACTCCTTTATTTTTCAAAAAAAACATAAAAATTCAAAAAAAATGAAAAATCCTAAAAATTTGAAAAATGTTTTCAAAACTTTCCATAAGAATTGCAAATCTTTTGAAAAACTCAGAAAAAGTTCAAAAAATAGAAAATGGTTTCACAAAAATATTTTCGTGCACTACATAAACATTTTTCTGAATGATTTTGACAATTATACAAGTCTAAGTAAAATCTGAAGATTGGAGCTTGGTCTAGACCGTAATCCACTTAATTTCATATGAACCTTATAAGAACTAGAAATAAGACTTTTCAGGTCATGAGACTTAATTCTTTAAGTTTACAAGACTATGTTCACATCTCATCTTGATTAGCTTAAGTAGAGTATTTTGATGCGCACGCATGACTCTTGCTAATTATGGCCTAACTTGAGCATTGCACTTAACACTTATCTCAAGTCTGAGGAGGTGGAGAGGGCATGATTCTTTACCTTGAGGAAGCACACGTGTGTAAGCGTACGTATTCACAATAAGTGACCAGTGCCTCCCAACTTGGTCTAGTGGCATGGACGTCTAAAGATGAGACGTTGTTGATTGCAATAAAGCTTCAAAAGAGAGATAGCCTACTAGCTCAAGAGGAAAAATTTCTATGTGAAATGATGTTGTATATAGTATCAAAAAAATGCAAAATCAAAAACTCCAAAAAGAATAGATGAGCAAAAGTCAAAGAAAAATTCAAATCCCCTCAGAGTATGTATGAAATAAGCAAGGCAAGTGCTTCAAAGTCAAATTTCAAGATTGCCTATAGCAGGGGACTTGAATACACTGATCAAGATCCATAGGATATGTGACTACATTGGTCACAATCCATTCTTCTAACTAGCCCCTCATCTTGAGATGCTTGTACTTGAACTTAGAAGAAAATACCATGGTCCTCGAGGAAAGAGTAACAAGACTGGGGAATTAAGGTTATCTTGCTAAGGGGGATTGTTCCATGGTATTTCTGATGAGAAGATCTACATACACTTACACTATACAAGGAAGACTCATAGACATAAGGGTCTGTGGATGAATAGACTTATTCTGACCTGGCAACTGAATAGAGATTTGTAGAAATTGAGGGCTGCTAAGCTTTAGATCCTATCCCCAATAGGTTTTCGAACAAACTAACAATCCAAAGGTCTTAGCTAAGCTTCAAACTTTGATTTTGTAAAGACATGTTTAAAAGTTGCAATCATTCTAACTTTCTTTATTTTTCCTTTTATAATTTTTTCTCTTTTGCAACACTTATTGTTCTAATAAGTATTTTCTAGGGACTAGCAAAGGTAACTATATAGGGGTGATAAATAGCCATTCATCTACCTTTATTCTTTCAGTTTGTATTTAAATCTTTAGTAAAATACATGTAAATATAACTAACTTGCATAAATTAACACTCATATATTAACATGTAAATACTATATAAATACTTGTATTAGTCAAAATAAAAGAATAAAGAAAAGGAAAGGAAAATAAATGAAATGTCAAAGATATTGAATGACCCTAAATCCCAAGACCATGTCAATATTGAGTTGGTCGACAAGGATTAAAGTAAGGGCGGTAAGGGTCCATAACGTATATAGAAATCCTCATTTACAATTTTCAAAATAGCCATTTTTTATCTAATTTATTTATTATTTTATACACTCAAATAATAAAGTGATCTATACAAAACTTTCACATATAATGCATAGAAAAATACAAAAATAACTGCACAAAAAAATAATACAATGTAGAATTGGGACACACAGATGAAAAAGCTGTAAAACAAACTGCACAAATCAATACCTTCTCTATATGAACTCAAAGTTCACCAACTCATCTCCATTATATTTTAAATTAAATTACCAATATAATGAAGGTAGTTTCATTATAAATAGAGTTAATATGCAAAAGTTGGCTTTTTGGGGTCCCATTGTACTATATACCTGCAACTTTTATTCTTATAATGTATTCATCATATTTTACCCTCCTTATATTTTTAGATTATTGTATATAATATTTGAAATACATTAAAATATAAACATAAAATAAAAACATTAAAATGCATTAAAATAATAATACATTAAAATATATAGGTATATTATACCTAAAATATGTAAACTTATATTTATTTAAGTATGTAATTAAAATCATAAAAATATCTAAATGTGTATTTAATTATATTATAAAAATAAAATTATGTACATAAGACAATAAAAATTAAAAATACAAAAAATATAAAATAAGTAAAATATAGGTAAATATACCTATAAATATATTTGTAAATATTAACATTCTACAAAAAAAGGTTTTAAAAATAAATAAAAATACCTATAAAATAGATTATCAAATAAGAAACATTTTTCATGTTTTAAGTTTTATATAATAAATTCATTTTCTATGTTATTCTTAATTTTCTTTCATTTTATTTATGTTGTGTCCTGATGCATCCTGCATGGACTAATCAGGACTCTTCAATTGCTGACCCCCTTTTCTCCAAATGTTCACTCCTTCTCCACTCCTCCCCTCCCAATCGAGCAACTCCCTCTCAGCAGAACCCATCACCCTTTTCAATGCATGCCCGTTAGGCTTCACCAACCCCTTCTCCTCCACACGCCATCTACCTCCAAAGGTCACAGATTTGCATGTCTATATTTGCAATTTTGGTCCCCTCTAGGCCTTTTGTAACCCCCAAAGATCAATCTAGGATAAGGCTCTTTGTGATAGGAAGCAAGGCTATCCATCTACATCGTGGAGAAAGCGGATTTGATAAGAGACCCCATCGTTGGAGCATCTCAAGCAAAGGACCTCTATTCCCTAGTTTCCCCAAGTTTGAGGTGTTCTTTTGCTTGCTTTCTCCCAAAAATGCAAAAAGAAAATAACTCCAAAAAATGGTGGGTCTGATAGAAAATGATAATCCCACGGGAGTATGTATATAGAGTGCAATAAGCAAAGCTTGAGTTTCATGATCCACCTGATGTAGCTTGCAGCAGGGAGACTTGGCTACACTGGTCAAGCTCTCAAGGGTACATGGCTACACTGGCCTTGACCCATTCTCTTCTTCCTCCTCTTCTTGAGCCGGTTGAACTTGAACTTAGAAGGGAATACCCCGCTCCTCGAGGAAAGAGTGGCCAGATTGAGTTCATAGATTTACCTTGTTGGGGAGGGTTGTCAAGTTGCCATTTCTGAGGTGGAGAGCTTAGACCTCACGTTCACAGGACAAGAAAAGGTTCATGGTCTTCAGGGTTTGTGATTGATGACTTGTTCTTATCTGGAGCATTGAGGAGTCTTGTTATAGATTAGTGGAGCTTAGAGGCTGTTGAGTTTTAAGCTTAAGTCCCAAATAAGGTTCCGACACATTAATAATCCAAAGATCTGATCGAGCTCCATACCTTAATTTAATGAAGGCAAGTTTAATAATCAACCTTGATCCATGTACATTCTCTTTTTCTTTTTCTTTCTTACTTTTTCACTTCTTTTTCAAATAAGTGTTTGCTAAGGGACTAGCAAAGTTAAGTATAGGGGGGGTGATGAATACTCATTCATCACTCTTTATTCTTATATTTTAGCTACAAAAACCTTTGCAAATGCATGTATATAGTTGTAAATAGGAATAATTACCAAAAGCATGCATTGTGTAAAAACCTATAATTAGCATGTTTTTGTGCAAAAATAAAAGAATAAAGATTAAAAAGAAAAAGAGGGAAATATTTAGAATAAATATTGAGCAACCTAACCCAAGGGAGGGCTCAGCATGGCCCGACCGCATAAAAGCCAAAGTAGAGGGAGATAGGGGCTCATGTGTGTAAATATTTATCTAAATAAAATAAAAATATTTTCCTTTCAAAAATAGATTAAAATAGGTTTGTAAATATTTATAAGTATAAAATCAATATAAAAATAGTAAAAATAGAAAAAGAAAACAAAAACATCACCCATGTATATAGTCCATTCACCTTGTATTTATTTAGCCTTATAAATAAATAAAATTAATTTCCAAAAATTTTATAAATATTCTTTATGATATGGTGTAAATAAATAAAATAAATTAAAACAAAAACAAAATAAAAAGAACAAAATTAAAAATCCAAAAATACTTTGTAAATATACCATGTATATGTATGTACATATCTATTTATTTCACCTATGAATATAAATAATAAAAATAAATTAAAAATATCTTTTTATTCCTTATTTTATGATATAAATAAATAAAATATAAAATGGGAATAAAATTGTATAAAAATAACAAATTAAAAATCAAAATTAAAAATCTATATATTGTATATATACCAATATATAGCCCTACTATGAATACCTTATTTTTATTTTGAAAAATTAATTAAAAATCACTAAAAATAGAAAAAATTAAAACAAAAATATTTCATGTTTTGACTTTTTAATAAATCAGCCATTTACTATTTATTAATGATTTTACAAATATTTTCCAAATGGCCTCTTCCCATTGGTCCAGGGGTTTGTTGACCGCCCGGTCAACTCCCCCCCCCCAGGACCACCTTGCACGGGTCCTTAGCGGGTAACCCGATTCCTCGAAGTTTTCCCATCCAAACCCGATCATCCATCACCCAAACCCCAGGTCCGTGTCAATCCCTGCACATCCGACACCCTCGCCGGAGCCCCCGCCTCGAGATCCGCGCCTTCCATTGCCCTACCCGACCTCATCTTCCCGGACCCTCCACCGTATAAAGCTCGAGCTCCGCCACCTATTCTTCCATCGTTGGCTCATTCGCTCCACCCCCAGTGACCTCCAGTGCTCGAGTGAGAGTGACAGCTCGCTCCAGGTGCTGTCGCAGCGAGGAGAGGGGCAGAGAACCACTGATCCGACGAGTCACCACCGCCGTGCTCCGCCCAGAGCAGGAGCTCGAGCCTCGGAGGTCGACGCTCCTCGAGGCGAGGACCCAGAGCTGTGCAAGCTTGCCCACAGTCCCTTCCTTCACCCAGGTAGACCCATCTCCCTTTCCTTTTCGCTAATTTCAGATTACCCCCAATTCGCCGCTCCGCCGACCACCGTCGATTCCGATCACGTCACCCATCCATTCGACCATCGGGCTGCACCATAGCCTCCGCCTTCCTCTCACGCACGTTCTGCACCCCTCCATTCAACCCAGCTCGCACAGGAGCTGGGGTTCGAGCTCCTCCGTCCATCCCCTCGCCGGAGCTCGCCCGCACCGACTCCCCGATCACTTCCACTCTGCCTAATGGGGTCAAGTCAGTTTGCCCTCGATCCGCGAGCTTGTTGGTTTATTTTGCAGGTTCGTCCAAGCCCATCTGAGGGCTTGGACCATCAGATCCAGCAGCTCCACCTCCGCCGACCTTGCCGGAGCTCCTCAGAGCTCGGTTGGGTCATCGGAGACCTCCAACAGACGCGGAAGCCTTCCATGCACTTTTTCCGATCATCAGAGGGCTCCCAGGAGGAGGCCAGCGTCGTCACGACCTCAGCGAAGTTCGCCGGAGGCCAGTTCGTCCTCCATCCCTGTCCGCCGTCCGATCGCCCCCGTGCTCCAGATTTGATCGTGCCCGTCCATTTGAGGAGCGTCCCTGACCGCCAGATCCTTCGGGGGTCGATCTCCACCGTTGATCCAGCGAGGCTGAGCTGCGACGCGCCTTCACCGTTGGATCCAGCACGTGGCGAAGCCCCAACCGTCCGATCATCGCGAGGAGCCCCAGCTTTGGAGCGCCACCCGCATCCTGACCGTTGATCCTCCACGTGGCGCTCATCCATCGGCTCGACTTAATAAAGGGTAATTTACCCTTAGGCCCTCTCTTTTCTGTTATTTAGCATTTATTCTTGTAAATATATAGTTTAGTTCTTTAGTTTCTGGAACAATTGCATTGAGGACCCTGCACTTTATTCCATTCGCATTTATGCCCTTGTGTATGGTGTAGCACGTGCTTCGACACGTGGTTTTCTAGGCTATTTGCACTTTATACCTTGTAGTTCTGAGATGTTCTGAGATGAATGAAAACTTTTGGATTATTGCATTTATACCCCTGTGTGTGAATTAATTATGCGTGTGCTTTTATTCGTGGGTTAATTGCAAACTAGCCCTCGGACTTTTGGTACCTGTTACCAAATAGTCCTAGGACTTAGTTTTTGTTACATTTAGGTCCCTGAGTGCCCCAGGCACACGCGACGCGCGTGTTTTCCTGGGTATTTTGCACCGGACCCCCCCAGAATTTTGGGTATTTGCACTTAGGTCCCTGTGCACAGTACCTAACTTTTATTTTTGAATAAAATAGCAAATTAACTCCAAATCCAACGAAAATTGGATACATGGCTCCTGCCATAGTGTAAAATTTTCTGGAATTTTTGGAGACATTTTTGTTTTGATTTGATATTTGTAAAAATTCAAAAACATTAATTTTCGTTACTGTTTGGCTTTAAAAATCACAAAAAAATATTAAAACCTATCTAAAAATTACAAAAAAAATTATCTACTGTTTGTTTTGGCTTGCTTGATAAACATTGGGCACCTATCAGCTCGCATCAGCTCGCGCTAATCGATTATAATTGTTTGCTAATTACAACCCTAAAACCGACAAGATAAAAGACCGAACTCTCATGGTCTTCATCAGGTTGTGTTGGTGAAAACGGGGTTTGCTTTGTGTTTGCTTGCGGGGCATGAGTTACCACGGCTTTACGCATTTTCCATCTCTCTTGAATCACGAATCGTGCTCTCCCGACCATTCTCTTGATATCGAAGATGACGTATCGACGGCTTTTTTGCTCAGACCCCGTGAGCTTTCGACCGTCCACCGTCATTCGTACATCTTCACAAGCTTGGGATGACTCTCTTCCCAAGCTGGCCCCATCTGATCTCGAGGAGAGTCAGACCCAAACTCCCTCACCTCCCGGCCAGACTATTGAGATAGACCCTTGTCTCAATACATCATCAAGATCTCCAGCCGAGTTTTCGCTGAATTCTTATGAGAGCTTTTCTTTCACAGAATTTGAAGTAGATGGCTCGTGTCAAAGGACCAGCAGAAGAGAGGCCACCAGCTGAGGAACATCATGGCGGAAGATCAGATTCAGCCGCATATATTACGATAGGGATTCTCGACACTCTCCAACAGATGAATATCCAGATACGAGAACAATTTAGAACTCAGAACGAGTTGCGGGCTAAGATAGCCGCGCTGCGAGCAGGGGCCGGGAACCATTTACCGCCTGTAGTGGTTCCCGCTACTTTACGGGAAGAGTATGACCCAGGCGCGAGAATGCTCCATCACTGGATTTGGCTACCGTCGAATCAAGGGCCATACAAATTGAGACTGTCCTTCATTTCATTGCTCCCCAAGTTTTATGGGAATGCTACAGAGGAGCCATTTACCTTTTTGCAACAATTCAAAATGATTTGCGGTACAACTAGTTATCCAGGCGTTACGTAGGAGGCTGTTCGCCTCAAAGCCTTTCCCTTCGCCTTAGCCGATAAGGCGCTTTACTGGCTGAGTCATCTGGGAAGAAGAATTTCTACATGGGATGATCTGAAGTCCACATTCCTGTGTAAGTATTTTCCTCTGGGGAGGACAAATATGATGAGGAGTCATATCTCCAATTTTACGCAGCATCCGCATGAGTCTTTCAATGAGGCATGTGATAGATTCAAAGATCTTACAGAGAGATGCCCGCATCATGAGATACCAATGAAGGTGCTAGTACATATTTATTTCGGAGGACTCCAGCCGAACATCCAGGGGCTAGTGAGTGCCGCATGTGGCGGCATCTATTTGAACAAGGATGCCGAGTTAGTCTGGGCCATCTTCGAAGGGATGGCTGAGAACTCGAGAGTCGTCGACTCTACTCCGGCATTTCAGAAAGCCCCTCATCCACATCACCGAGAGCATCATAAGGTGGCTAACATTTCAGAATCCGAATCCAACACCAACATGGGCTTTATTAACGAGAAGTTAACATTGGTGGATGTGATTCAGAAACAAGTTCAGGACTTATAGCCGCTGCGAGAGTTGGAGAAACTCTCATCTCTATCTCAGCAATTGAGTGATCTTTCGAAGAAGGTTTCAGAGCTTCAACTTCAGTACCAGCAGAGCCAATCTTCTTCGACCGCACAACCTACACGGAGGATCTTACCCGCTCCACCCACCAATCAGATTCACTTCATACAGAGCGAGCTAGAGACCCCGCAGATTGATTGGCATGAGGATCAGTCTCATGCCAATCTCGGTCAGATCACCAGTGTTGTAGATATGGATGTAGAGCCGCAAACTACTCCTGAGATCAATGGGATTTGGTATACTCCGATTCAGCAACTGAGTATACCACATCATCATCAGCAGATGTACAGTCAACCGCAGCATGGACATCCACACTTTCAGCATCGGCAGAACTTCACGTAGCAGCAGTCTCACCGGCATATTTATCAGAGACCACAATCATACCAGTATCCTGCTCACCATTCACAGTCATATCTATATCAATAGCCCCAGCAATCTTCCTCCATACCGTAGAGATTCTCCCAGCCTTCCACTTCTCAGTAATACATGCCAAGGCAGGAGAGAGGAGCAAGCCAGGGCCACCACACCGAATCCGAGATGAATTCACAGGCCCATGCACTAAATCAAATCATGGATATGCTGAGTACGCTCCAGATTGCGCACAAGACATAGATGGAGCAGGTTAACCGTCGTCTGGATGAGTTAACAGCACCAAAGACCACTCTCCCAGCCCAGCCTCAAATGAATCCGAATAACAAGAGGCATCCAGATCAGGTAGACAACACTATAGGTATGACCTCGTTTCCTGAATTTTTATCTAACTTCATTCATCTCAGGAGTGGTAGATCATAGCGAGCACCTGTTGGAGTAGAGGAGAGGGCACTTGATGAGGAGCAAGAGTAAATCCATGAGCAGGCAGGTTCTGATGCTGAGGAGGAGAACCAACATATTGATGAGGACTATCAAAGAGAAGGGAGTGATGTCGATACAGTTGACATGGACACTGGCGAATCAGACAATGATATCACGCCAGACCATGCAGATACTCCCAACAAAAATATGTCTTCTCCTGTTTTAGAGAGTTTTATACATAATTCTGAAACTCTCGATGTACACTGAATTGAATAGATCTGATTTTCTCACTCCTAACATGGTCCCTTTTCCCGACGCTTTGTTTGGGAAGGAAAAAAACATCAAAAAGAATGTTGTAACCCCAAAAACTGAGCGTTTACTGAACGATCACATCTTTTTGAAGATTTCACTTCACGATGCCTTGGATCATTTTCCTACACTTAAGAATACATTGAGGAACAAATGCACTACACGTAGGAAAAAGAGATCACGAGTTGACAAGCATATATTGACCAAGGCAACTTCGTATGTGATTCAGAACAAGGTACCCAAGAAGAAGAAAAATTCTGGAGCTTATTATGTCACTTGTCAGATTGAAGACGTTGCATTCCATCGTACTCTTTTAGATAATGGTTCCTCGATCAATTTAATACCATTTTCTTTGCTTTATAAGCTCAAGCTAGGTCCTCTCTACAAATCACGAGCGATACTTCAGTTTGCATATTGATATGTGAAGAGATCTAGTGGTGTACTAAGGAACATTATCGTGACCGTTCAGGGCTTGCAATTTCCAGTGGACTTTACTGTCCTAGACATGACGTGCCCTACACAGTTACACCTTGCTCCAATCATTCTCGGGAGGCCCTTTTTGCAGACAGCAAGAGCACTCTTTGATTATGATGCTGGGAGAGTATCATTCCGCACAGACAATGGAGAGATACACATTGAGATGGAGAAAAGATGCAGCAGTCCCAGATCAGTATTGTCATTTACTTTAGAGGACACCAGTCTTGCAGAAGATTTCCAGCACATAGATGAGACACAATTTCCTGATCTTGAGAGCGTTTATTTTGATACCCACAATATCCTACACGAGGATAGGGTAGATCACCTGGTACCTAGTTCATCAGATGATTGTTCACATACAGAGACATATTTCATATCAGATTCAGATGTGCAGTTACTTGTAGTAGACATCTCAGTGCCGCAGACATAGAGTACACATATTACAGCACGAGAGTCAATTGATTACATTTCATATATCATACAGTTTATTCAGCGTAGAGAGTCGGATGGTGTGATGCTTACACATATAGTCACCTTCTGTAGTCCGACTCCAGAGACGCATATTTCAGAAAAGAGAGCTATGCCACGTACAGAGATCACTTATAGAGGAGGCTCTACTTTTTTAGCCAAGGATCAGTACGCACATAAAAAGCAAAAGATCCAGTATGACCCTGGTTGAAGTGATCTTTTTATTATAGGAATCATGATCATTCTTTCACTTCATCTCACCCTGTACAAAGACTTTTGAGCCATTCGATTTCTGAAGATCCACAACACTTGTATATTCTTCGTAGACCATAATCGTCCCCATTTTTGCTCGTCTTCTATGCTTAGGATACCCGATCCTAGGTATAGGGGGACCGATTGTTCGTTGATTAATGTTTTATATTTTGTTCTAATTTTTTGTATATCTTGTCTTTTTCACAAATCATTGGTCTCCGATTTTTGGCAACACTCTTTTATATACTTAGGATGCCTTATCCTAAGTATAGGGGGGATTGAGTGATTTAGATGATTTCGTTTTCTTTATTTTTTTGTTCCTTCGTCCATTATACTTACGATGACCTGATTGTAAGTATAGGGGGGGTTGACTGACTTGTACTCTCTATTCTTTTTCACCCACTTTTACTTTGCACGAGTTATGTCCTCCTTTTTCTCTTTTGACGCTATAAGGACATAGCACAAGCTAAGTATAGGGGGGTGCATATATATTGTATATATACTTTTGTCCATAACTCGTACTTTTATGTAATTTCTATATCTATAAAATCCATAAAAGTGGGTAAGGGTTAATTTAAAATCTATTTATACATTTATTTATTACTTATAAAGTCCTTGTAAATAAGTAAAATATGTCTAAAACTTGTATTTAAAATCTATAATTAAAATATGTATTTAAAATTTGTATGTAAAATTTGTATAATACTTATTTAAAATTCTATTTGTTAAATCATGTGTAAAAATCATTTAATCCTCGTAAAATCCTTTTTAGATAAAA
This sequence comes from Ottelia alismoides, assembly GCA_037367405.1. Classification (NCBI taxonomy): domain Eukaryota; kingdom Viridiplantae; phylum Streptophyta; class Magnoliopsida; order Alismatales; family Hydrocharitaceae; genus Ottelia; species Ottelia alismoides. The sequence goes on from JAZKJV010006122.1 coordinate 60,308, forward strand.
TCTGTAAAATACATTAGATATTTAATCAGATAAAATATATCTTATAAAATTCATACATAAAAACTTGTTTATAAAAACCAGAAAATCCATAAAAAAAATTATAAAGTCCTAAAAGTCATAAAAATTACAAAAGCCTTAAAATCCATAAAAATGAGTAAAATTCAGAAAATATACTTCACAAAAACATGGTTTCATTTGCATTCGCATTTTTTAGAATAAGTTTGATTTCTGAAACTAAGGATTGAGTCTAGTCTAAAGGATGGAGCTTGATTATGACCTTTAACTTTCATTGTAAGGAGCTTAGTTAGGATCTGGAATTTAGACTCTTCAGGTCTGTGACTTAAAATCTTTGGGTTCCATAAGACCATATTTGAGAAATCAAGTCATGCATGCTTAAGTAGACCATTTGGTGTCATCCATACAACTCTACACCAGTGAACCAATCTTGAACACATGCACTCTACACTTAGCTCGACTTGCATGGAGTTGCGAAGGGCAGTACATCTTGGTAGTGTGTTTATATCCTTGTTTTTACGGCATTGACATCTAAAGATGGGAGAGATTGGGGTTGTGATAGTCGCTTCGGATGAGGGAAGGATCTGCTGACACAATTTTTCTAAGACCTCAAAAAAGGGGCGGAACAAAAAGATGCTATATCCGTCGAGGCATAAAAAGATGAATGTAGTGCAAGCAAATTACAAAGTCAAATCAAAGAAGAAGCCACCAAATACAAATACGACCACAATGGTCCAAGATTCCACCAAAAATGCCTGCACATCTTAGTGGAGACTTAGCTACACCGGTTGAGCTTCACAAGGAGATGCATCTAAACTGGTCGCACTCCACTTCTTTTCTCATTCTTCTACTTTCTCTCTATACTCGATTGTGGACATAACACGAACTGACCTCAGAAGGTAATACCTCCCTCCCCGAGGAAAGAGTAGCTGGATAAGGAAGCAATAGAAGTGTATAGCCGGGATGGACAGTTTCTTCGTTTCTTTAAGCAGGAAGAGCTAAATCAATTCACACACTGTACAAATTGACTTCAAGGATGATAGAGTTTGCGATATGAATAAGTGAGTCTGAACTAGCTGATGAAGTGATCTTGAATAAGGATTTATGGAACTTGAAGACTGTTGAGGATAAAATCCTAATCCTAGTTAAGGCTCCGACAAAATGCTTGTTTCAGGCCCGATCGAGCTCTGACCTTTGTCTATTCTCATGAATTGGTTTAGGAAAACAAATTCATTCTAACTTTCTTTCTTTTTCACTTACTTTTTCAAATAAGTGTTTGCTAAGGGACTAACAAAGTTTAAGTATAGGGGATTGATGAATCCATGATTCATTAACTTTTCTGTCGTAATTTGTCTTAAAACCCTTAACAAATACATGTAAATGTACATTATTTCCCATCTTTTATAAAACTTCATTCATGAATAAATATCCACTTTTAAGCATCAAAAACATGCAAATAAATAAAGAACAAAGAAAAGAAAATAAGGCAGATTGTAGATATGTATATATGTACAATATGACTTATAAATATAAATATAACTGCAAGGTATATTTATAACCTAACCCCCGAGACCAAGCCAGTATGGATTGGTCGATAAAACCAATAAGTAGGGGGAGATAAGGAAAGAAAACCATAAAAATAAATTAAGACACACTTCACACATTGTTCACTATTTATCAAATAAATACAAAACTTCATTGATTTTTAATTAATTCATATGTATATATTTTTCACCGAACTCTTTTCCTAATTATTTCTAAAAATGTATATAAAATTATAAAAATAAGTTAAGACTATTATCCTGTATATATGCCAAGAAATCCTACTTTCAAATTGTCAAATTCTCAACTTCCGAACATCATAACTTCTTTATACGAACTCCAATTTCATTCTACTCACCTTTAAAGTTCATAAAATAATATTCTCTAATTAATAGAGTGGTTTCATTAAATTCAGAGTCCGTTTGCAAAAAGTTGATTTTGAGACCCATTGACAACGGGGTTTCTGGGCATTTATTTTATTTAGAACACATTATTTATATTTTTATTAATTTTATAATTTCTAATTATTTTCATGATCTTGTAATTTAACCTTGATTTATTTCATATTTTTTGGAGTTTATTTATTATTCTAATAAAATTCAAATCCCTAATTTAAAGATAAAAATGAACTGGATAACTTATACCTATATTTATTAATATATGTAAACTAATTTTTTAAAATCCTAAAAATTCAAACAACCCTTATTTATTATTCTAATAATTAAGAAAATACAAAATTAATATTTAATTATTTATTTATTAAATTAAAAATCCAAAACCTATTTATCTATACATATTTATTAATATATTATTTATATTTTGAATAATATATATTATTTATAAAAAGTAATTATTCTATAATATAGATAATTTAATTATTTACATTTCTTGTTTTTATACCTATTTAAAATAACGCTATTTAATAATTATTATTGAATTTATAAGCTATTTACACATCTGGCCTACCAGGTGCTAACACGTGTCAGCACCTGCTGCTTCTTCTCCAAGAAGCTGGTACTGAAGTCTGTTCCAACCGGCCTTCTTCACTAATTTTCCCACGTGTTTTATAACTTCTACAGGCGATCTAATCCCTTGGATCTATTCTTCTAATAACCAAGATAATCGGCCACTCTTCGATTAAACTTGAGACCCACGAAATCTATCTATAAAACCTCCCAAAGTTGGCGGATTGTAACTAATGTTTTCTAGATCCACCTGAAGCTAAAATTCCAGTGGCCGACCCCTCTCTTCCTCGCCTTGCTCCGCTCACTCAGGAGGTGACAGCTCCGGCCAAAGGTGCTCGCGTGGAAGAAGGTTCATCGGGGAGGAGTTCCAAGGCGTTCACTCCGCCTTGCATCGCCACCTTTTACGCGTTCAGCTCTGGCAAAGATCGACCGTCGAAGCAGACACTAGAGCTAATACACCTCTGATTTCATAGATCTAAACCTTCATCTTCGTCGAAATTTTTCTCGGTCATCGTGCCTCCATTAGCGTGGTTAAGATCGTCATTATAATGCTTAATCTTCCATCTTAGACACCCAATCTTCAAATCGTTGTAATTCATTCACAAATCGAATCAAAATTTCATTTCCATTCTTGAAACCATTCTCACATCCACTTTATAAGTCTGAAAACGCCTTTTTTATCCCACAAGAACTAATAATTTGGCTAATTTCTCCACAAATCGAGCACGCACATGTATTCTTTGCAGGATCCGCTTGAATATGGAGCAAATTCACATCATCTAGAGCTCTGATCATCACGAAAATCGCCATTTAAAAAAGGTGTAACAACCTGAAAGTCTGCTCCAGAATAAACGGACCGCCACCTTCATCAAGCTTTCGCCACCGCTCTCAGTCGTCTCCGACCGATGTCCACCGCGGGCGAGCTCGAGGAGTAGAGGAGCTACCCCTCTGGCCCCGCCGGAGTCCCAAGTATCACGCCAAACGCCGGTGAAAAATCGAGTAAGGGGCCGTCTTTGTCAACCGCGCAACCGCCTGAAGAACAGCCAAGAACAACCGTAGTACAGTTTGGTGACACGTATCCTGCACTGGACGACCCCGATTGTGCTGTACGTTCTAATCATGGCCGTTAAAGCCAAAGCAGAGTGAAATTTGCAGACTAAACCCAGAAGGCTTCCAGAATTGCAGCGCGCTCCAAAGTTTTCCAGATATTGCATTTAGGACCCCGTGCAGGGACCTAAATGTAATAATTCACATTTTCTACAAATCAGCCCCTGGCAGAGGACAAAGCTGCAAACTTTTATTAGTTTTTTCTTGCATTTATACCCCTGATCCGTAAGGCAACTTTGGACGTATTTTTGACTCTATTTTTCGCAATTTTTTTAGGGTAGTTACGCAACTACCCCATCGAGGTTGTTCAGTACTTTTTGTGTATTTTCATTGCATTTTCATCGTGTTTTTATTTATCGTATGTTTACTCTGTTTTGATTTGATTTTGAGTGTTGTTCGAGCATGTTGCTCGTTCGCTTTACCTATTATATAATATCATCTATATTTCACCTATTCTTCACATATTATATTATAGGTAAATTGTTTGAAGCATATCATTTTGAAAAATAAATAAAAATTGGAAAAATATAAAATCAAATAAAAATTTAAAAATTAAAATTCGATAAAAATATCGTGTTTCCTCGATCGCTTTAAGAAGAGATAAAATAATCACAAAATATATTTTCACTTAAAAATCAAAGTATGCTATTCTGCCTCCTTGTGTTCGACCCAGGCACACTTACTTGGCTAAATAAATAGTGTAAGTTTTTTTAAAAAAACCAATCTTTGTTTGATCGACTAGGATCTCTTTGTGGTTTTCTACACCGACAACACTATCACTTAAAAACCTTAATCTGATCTTTAGCCTCGCATCAAGAAGGAACCGAGAAAAGCTGATGAACGATAAAATGATGATGTATGCCAAGTTTAGAAGACTTACAGTGATCCTTGCTCTCTACATGCGGGATGCAAAACATAATTGAAATTTTATCTAAATGTATGCAATCGATGAAAAGCTGCTCCCAGACAAGCAGTTCTATTAGCGAGTGAAGAAAAAGTTAAATTTGACTAAATTATGCGGTCTAAGTGTGTCTTTTAATGGTGAAGTGTGGTCCTAGATATTACGAGAACAAATAGTCTTAAAAAAAGCTCTAAGAGCCGCGAGTGCATGTCATATCCTACGCCAAGCAACCACACAACACAGAGAGTCTTTTTATTATTCACTTACATGCGCGAGAACCCAAATAAGAACTGCTGTAAATGCAAACTCTTTTTTTACAAGTTCTCTCGAAAACTCCTCAGTTAAAATTGATGCAGGTTCTTCGGCTCTCCTAGTGAATTGCCTTCGATGCCTTGTGTTTCCCACACAAAAATTAAACGATGGTCAAAGAGAGAATGACAAAAAATAAACAAATGCTAAAAATAAACAGAAAAATAATCACAAGAAAATTCGGGAATCAGACTACCCGGGGAAGGAAAACCTAAAATCTAAATGTTCTAGAAATTAACCTAAGCCGTGCCTCCTCGATAATGGCGCCATTTGATAAACCCATTATTCAACCTCTTAATTTAACCTAATTAACGATCAAATTTAATGTGTTCGTTGTAGTTGGGAAAATCAGATTTATCAAAAACCACTTTTAGTAATATATCTATTAATATCGAGCGGCAATTTTTATTTTACTTGGGCAAGCCCAAGATCGAACTCAAGGAGGCGGCTTTCTCCTTAGATTAATTTTCAGTTGATCTAGATGCCATGTTTTCAGAGAGGAATATTTTTGTTGTTTTTTTATGTAATTAACGAATGTGATACAATTCAGACCAAATTCGAGAGTTAAAATATAAAGTATAATCAAATTAAGTCAAAAAATAATAAAACTTGTCTAAAATGTTAAATGCAATGAAATTAACATTCCCTAATAATTTTGGAATTTTTCAACTCCATATGAATTAACTACGAATTAAATATGAATGCAGGGTGATTTTCACAAATTTACTTTTAATAAATGCCAAATAATTTTTGATAAATGCAAATAATGAGCAAAATATGCTATTTTCCACAAAAATAATTATATTAAATAAAGCATTGCTCATAAAAATATAATCAACACTCATAGTGATAGATCATGATTAATCTCAACGGTGCACAATTTTTAGAACCAGAAAAGATGCTAAATGAACAAATGAATTAACATGCAAACACAGGGGCCTAAATACAATTCAAATATGAAATTGATAAAAACAAAAGATGCTGACAAGGACGCGAATGTAATTACCAAAACTTACAGGGGTATGGATGCAATTTTCTCTGAGGCATGCCGCATACTCTCCAGCTGGAGGGGGTTTGAGCATGATTTGCTGAAGATGAAGGGAGCGTTTTGCAATTTATCCAGAATGTCACGTGCGGCGCACGTGACTTAGAACAGCAGGGGGCGCTTTCAGATTTGTTGATTTCGCGGGGGTCCTCCTACAATATCTTCCGAATAATAATTTACCCCTCATGTATCCTTCTTCTCTGTGATGGTTGGCGCAGAACATGCATGAAACGAGCGCGACTGGAGGCACTGATGAATCTGCGATTCGTCATCTTTATTCATTTATTTTTGCTTGAAATCCCTTAAAAAACACCTGCATATAACACTAACTCCATATTCTTACTAACTTACATCTGTGTGTAAATATTGTACACTTCTTACTAATTTTAACCTAAAATAAATAAAGAAAGAAAGAAAGGAAAAATAAAGAAAATAAAATAAAAAAGGAAGACTGTATACAGGCTGACCTGAACCCCGAGAGAAGGTCAAGACTAGACCTGATCGAGCAGGAATAAAGTAGGAGGAGATAAGGGTCCTTGAGCAGAAAATCAAAAAAATGTGTGCATGTTGTTGTAAATACTTCTCACTTATTTGTGTATATCTGTATAAAACTAACACTAATTTATTTGTGCCTTAATTGACCTCAAATCAAGTAATGTTCAAAACTAAAGTTGTAAATAAAAATGTGTTCTAATTAATAAAAATAATTGCACAATTAAATCATGTACAGAATAAAAGTAGCCACACTTGAAAATAGCCACTAAGCACTAATTGAAAGACCAATTCCGGCTCCGTCTCACTTCCATTGGATTCGAAATTAAATTATCTTTAAAATGGTTGTATTTTCATAATTTTTGGAGTTACGGTTGAAAAGTCGATTTTTTGGGGTGGTTTGTGTAATTTTCCCATGTATTTTGTGCATATTGTATTTGCATATACTTGTAAATTATTCTTACTAATTATTTAAATAAAAATAAAAATAAAAAAATAAAAAAATCTTAAAACAAAAAAGGCTAATTTCCTCATTTACCCTTGTATATAATGTCATATATGTATATAATATATGTATATAGTTGCTATTTTTAATTAACCACCAGAAAAAATAATATATTTTAATTCAAATAAAAAAAGTGACGAAAATTCAAAATAATTAGATAATTTTGTAAATATGTTTATCTCTTTTATTTTATCTCATTTCATCTCTCTTATCTCTTCCACAAAAAAATTCAAAAATTCATTTCAATTTTCATCTCTTTTATCTCTTCCAACAAAAAATTCAAAAATTCAAGTTTCATTCTATCTTTTCTATTTATATGGCTCCTTCTCCCTCATTTCAGCTTGATCAATCTTTAGAGAGAGGAGCCCGATCTCCGAGAGAAAATTTCGTCGAGAAAGTTTCCTAGTCTCCAAGCTGTCCGGTGACAACAAGTTAGCCTTGTCAAGGCGATCACGGTCCTTTTCCGCTCCTAAGGTGAGATCCACATTTTTCTTATTTTTATCTAGGTTAATCGTAGTTTATTTCTTGTATTTTTATCTCATTGTCATTTTTTGTTTATCTAGACCTTAAAATCCGCTACAATTTATTCCGCCACCGACTCGATTTTTTATCTCACTTTCTCGATCTGTACACGTTCTATTCCACGAGCTCTCAACTCCGGCCGCATACGGTGGCCGGAGATCGGATTCGATTCTTCCATTTTTCGTTGATTCCTCGCTCATTTTCCTATTTGTAAATAAATAAAAAAAATAAAAAAGCTATTTGTTTTCTTTATCCTCTAACGTTTGTTTGGAGGGTCATATAAAAAAGAAAAAATAATAATAAAATAAAAAAAGAATTTCTATAGCCTATTTTTCCCTATTTTTGGATTTACAGAAAAATAAAAAAAATTACTGTTTACATTGCAAAAAAAATTATTACGAAATAAAAAAAATAAAAAATAAACACACAAAAAAGAGAGGGGACGACCGCCCTCCAGGCGTCGCCGCCCCCCTTCGACCCGCACTCCAATCGCGGCCATGCCGGCCCACCTCCATCCGGCGGCAGCGCCGCCAGCAGCCGCACGCCGCCAAGCAACCGACGCCCACAGTCTGCCACCCAGGCTGACCTCCAGCAGCTGCCCCCGGCCACTCATCCAACCCGCAGCCCCCTCCTTCCAGCAGAGACGTGCAGTCCGCCTCCCAGGCCGATCTCTAGCCGCTCGTGGCGGTGGCAAAGCACCGCCGCTCCGCCCCCTTGCCCGCCGCGTGAAGGAAGAAGATAAGGCGGCGCCCAGTGGCCCCTTCTCCCCTTTTAATTGAAACGAACCTCCCTAGGGTTGGGGGTTTATTTTTGATTTAATAAAAAAGGGAACAATTGCATCTTCAACCCTTGGAACTTCCATAAATTGCAAAGAAGTCCCTTCCAGACTCAAGCACATGCCAAGCACATGATATAGTGGTAAAATCACGCATTCTTTCTTGCGATTTATTTTTATTATTTGTTGGATGCAAAAACAAAACTTCTTTACATTTTAGTCCCTGAACTGCAGAACAATAATTTGCTTGCTCTCTTTGATTGAAATAAATGTCATTTTTGATCGAAAAATCTTGCAAAAATTATGATATGCTCCTGATGTGATTATCTTCCTAGCATAAATTTTTCATTTCATTTTAATTTCATTTATTTTTTTAAAAAATAAAAAACAGTGTCATTTTGTCTTCCTGAAATTCAAAAATTCGTAAAAATTCAAATATTTTTCCAAAAATTCCAAAAAAATTAGAGTTGTTGTATTTCTTTGTCATTTAATGTATGACCAAATTTCATGCATTGATTATTTATAAAGCCAAAAAAATTGAAAATATTAAAAATCTTGTAAAAATCACAGAAAATTCTACAAAAATCCAAAATTTTGTAATTTCAATTTCTGTTTGTAGATAATTGCTTCTAGTTTGTCTTAAAAATAAGTGTCAGGAGTTTTGGGCATTTAAACTATTTTTAAGTTGCAAATTACTCTAGGATGTGCATGTTTTCACATTTTCTCACTGTTTGATTTTTGAAAGATACAAAAACATCTGAAAATTCCACAAAAATTCTCAAAAATATTTCAAAACTTTTAAAACCCAAAAATATTTTCTCAGGATTTTTCTGCACATTTTTGATAAATTGAAAAATTACAAAAAGAGTTGGTGTGCGTATTTTTGATCTTGTGAATATTGCTTCGTGTTATTTTTTAAAAAAAATTGCGAAAATCAAAATCACTAAAAAACTGAAAATCAGATAATATACAAAAAATTAGAAATAAAAAAATAAAATAAATTAAAAAGATAAAAAATCGCAAAAACCAAGGATAGTTGTCCTTTGAGATTCTTGTTTTCTCTTAATTGATTTTCGATTAATTGAATAACCCTTGGGATTTGGAGCTTTCATGAGTTCGACCATGTCCGTTATATAGGTTAATGAGTAGCAAAAATTAAAAAAAATGTTTTTTGTTTGTCTTAGGATTTTTGGGGATAACAACGACCGACTTTTTACCAATAAAAATTTTTCTGTCCTCCGAGATTTTGCGCTCAACAGGCACGTGAAGAGTCTGCGCAGGAGGTGTGACAAGTGCTCGGGCACAGGCAGAGCGAAGGGCTGTTGTGCACGTACAGCTGCACGAGGTGGCACAATGCAGCTGGAGGGTCGTGAATAGAGGTGGGCACAATGATCGGTGATGAAGGTGTGCGGTCTAGTTTGACAGTTGATGGTGGCTTCTCGTCAGGAAGATGGAGAAGCGGAGGCTGTTGCTCCTCGCCACGCTGCTGAAGGTTCCCGCACGACAGAGCTCGTATGTTGTAGTTCATGAAGAGTTGCTCAGTTGGAAGGAGGCCAGTACGAAGTGGCTCGGTAGGAGGCGCTGCAAGTGCATCGGCTGGATTGCAGCGAGGCGGTGCGCCTAGGGGATGGTGGAGTCAAGCTGATGTCCGCAGGTGTCCGGTTGCTTTCGAGGTAGAAATCAATGCGGAGACCTCACTCGACGAGCTGGAGGGCCAGTGAGAGCAGTGGAATGGGTCGACGCACGACCTCCTATGTCGCTCCGATGGATGGAAGAGGTGGGTCCAAGGCGTAGCTCGGAGTTGTGGAGGGGTGTTCGCGAGTGGAGGACCAATTGGCATTGGCGTGAAGTCGAAAGTGCAAGGTTGCTAGAGCACGAACAGTGCGTGATGGGCCACAAGTGTCAACGATGAAGGCGGCGAAACGTGAATGGTTAGGGCAGTTGTTGATTACAGTGGCTTGAAATGTGTTATGGGTGTTAAAGGTACAGAGATGATTGACGATGAATGGATGAGTTGGTGGTTGAGAAGCAAGAAAGGATCAAGAAGAAGGTGGAGAGGAAGAAGAGAGGAAGGAGAGAGAGTACGTGGGAGGGAGACAAGAAACATGGGAGATTCCCTTGTTAACAGGGGAAGTAGGTGTACTTGTTTAGGGGTAGTACATTTTTGCTGAATTGGTTCAAGAAAATCCGTGTGATTTATCCGTGAAATTGCAAAAATTTTTGTGATTTGAAGCTCGAATGAAGGAGGATTTAGGAGAGAAGAAGTTTTGCTAGAGAGAGCAGAGAGCAGGAAAGGGAAGAAAGAGAGCAAATGAAGAGAGAAGAGGTCTACCTAAGGGTGGTCGAGATGCCTGGTGGAGGAGGAGTGAAGCTTCTCCCATCGTCGCTCAATGTGCAACAAGCGGAGCTCGAGCGAGCCTCATGTGAAGCTTGCAGCGGTAAATGTTGAAGCCTCGCCGGATCTCACCAGAAGACTGAAGGTCATCGCCCAACGATGATTCCTTAGCTGCCACCTAAGGTACACGGAGCTTGCTCCCTCTCCGTAGGAAATAAGGCGGATGATCTATGACGGTGGTGGAGGGACTCCTTTTAAAGGAGGTTGGCGAGTGAGCGCATAGGGGAGTGGTGGAGGTGGAGAACGAGGATGATGCGCAGTGGATGCGGGCGGCGGTTACAGAGAGAAGGAGAGACACGAGAGAGAGAGAGATAGAGAGATGCGTGAGCTCGTGCAAGGAAGGGGAGGTTGGCGAAATGAAAGAGAAGAGGGGAAGGTGGAGAATGTGCATAGATTACAGAGGTAGAGAGGGAAAATGTGAGAAGGTCTACGTGCATGGGATTGGATGGAAAATAAGAGAGGGAAGAGAAGGCTCCACGTGGTGCGTTGGGGAGCGGCCACGTGGAGTTTATTTAATTAATAATAATAAATAGATAAATAAATTATTTAAATAATTGATATAAAATACAATAAAATAAAATAATAAAAGAACAAAAAAATAAAAAATGGGTGACACGTGGCAGCTCCAGGAGCTACCACGTGTCGCTCACAGAAAAAACAAATTTAAATAAAAAAATAAAAAAGAAATATCGAAAAAGTTTAAATTAAAAAGTGGTCAACATGAAAGTTTCTCGTCTCGATGAGAACTACAACTTCTTTGAAGGATTGAAAATCAAAGGAAGTCAGCTGTACAAAATGTATTTTTGGGCAGTACCTTATGGATATAAAATACCATATTTTTGTCTTTTGCAATTTTTTATCATTTTTAATTTAAGAAAAATCAAATTAAAAATATAGAAAATATGAAAATAATATTTACAATTTAATCTATTTCTTGTTAAATAATAATGAAAATAAAAAGATAAAATACGAGGTGAAAAGGTCAATATGTAAATATACAATAGGGGCCCAAAACCAAAGTTTCACATACGATATCCAATTTTTATGAAATTAGTCTTGTTTTGAAGGTATTTGAATGTACATTACTTTATAAGTTAGTATACCTAAATCAGACACTGTATGAGAGAGATATGTACATTTTAAGGCTCCTAGTTTCAAACTTGCACTCGGGTTTTATTGGTCAATTTTACAAGTTAATATTTTTTTGATATTTTTCTTTAGTTAGCGTTAGTAATATATACACTATAGAGTTTATTTTATTGGATTTAGAGTTATAATAAAATAGATACAAATATGTTATTTTAGCTAATACCCAGGTGAATATTTACAAGTGAATTTGCTCTTTATTTAATGCAAATATGAATGTTAAAATGCATATATTATTTATACATGCATGAATGCTAATTATGCAATATAAGTGATGAAATACATCTAATTACTTAGGAATAGAGTCTATTTTCAACATTTAGAGTGATGAATCACATATTCATCATATATCAAAATTGATTTTGAAAATTTTGGATACTTTTTGCTATTTTTAATCTCCAACTCAATTCGGTCTATTTATTTAATCCATGTTTCAGATATTTTTGACATTAAAAATACCTAAAAATTAGTAAAATTCATGGGAAAAAAATCACAAAAACAATAAAAAAATATGTAGAACCCAAAAACATTTTATTTCATATATTTTGATTAATTTTAGTAGTATTTATAATTCTATTATTCTATATTGTATATATAGCCTTATATACTCTTATATAATATATTAAAAAGAAAAGAATACAAAAAGACAATAAAATATAAAAAGACAATAAACTTATAAAATTAAAAACAATAAAAATATATAAAAATTTAAATCCAAAAATATAAAATATAAAATATAAAATTAAAACACATACAAAAGAGGATAAAAAGACAAGAGAAAATGACAAATTCTGCATTTATTTGCATAATCTATTGTTTTCTCCCTGTGTTCGATACTCTACACATGCTTACACAGTATAGACATTTTATAGAGTTATAATAAATTTTAACTCCATGTTTTTGCTTTACATTGCTATATATATTTGTGGGTTAATTGTTGTCTGATTTGCTTTTAGTGAGCGGTCACCTTAGCGACACTGCGTCTTCACTATTCTTCTAGTGAGGATATTTTTAGACCTTCACCGAAAGCGTCTCAACAAATGGTGTCGTTATCATCTTTGATCACTCACTCTTTTCTTATGAGTCGATGTTCTACTTCCCACTACTAGATCTTGGTTTAGTTGTCGATTTGTTTTTCCCAGTAGCAGACACCCACTTGATTGCATATTAGGGTGTCTTTCTCTTTCTAACCGCGTCACCATTCTCATAGGGAGATGATGTCGAAAGTACGGTATTCAACTATCATATACTATCCTGCACTTCACCATTCTTTATTGCCTGTATATTCATGTTTTGTCTTTCCATTCCTTCTCTCTCTTGTATGTCATGTGTACCCCAGATCATTCTCCATGTATGTGTGTCTATACTTAGGACGTACTTTGTCCTTAGTATAGGGGGTGTACCCATTATGTTGTTCTTTCTTCGTTCCATGTCATCGCTCTTGTTGTTGCCTATACTTAGGTCTCTTTTACCCTAAGTATATGGGGAGTAATGCATGCATTCACCCAAAATATTTTCCTTCTTTTTATCAATTTCTTTGTATTGATCCCCTTGCTTGCCTCCCCTCCTATTGCTTTTCTCTGCTATACTTAGGGATATCTTACCCAAAGTATATGGCGAGACAAACTAAGTTGTGATTTGTGTATTCCCACCCTCGACCCTCAATGCATGTAGATACAATATGCTATTCTTAGGATTATTTGATCCTAAGTATAAGGGGACGGTTGATTTCGTATTCATTTATTTATTCATCCATTATTTTTTCGTAGTTTAGTATAGGCTCTTTTCGATACTCAATACGAGTTATGTCTTCTCTTTTTCTTTTCGATATATGAGGACATAACTCAAGCTAAGTATAGGGGGTCATATATACTTTGTATATACTTTAGCCATAACTTATACTTTCGTATTCATGAATAAATATGGCTAAAATACTATATATATACATACACAATTAAAATAATAAAAACATGTATATTATGCCTTAAAATCTTTTTGTATATACTGATTAATAACCATGTAAAAATATTTTACAAAATATTTGAAAAATGGTTTGGAAATATACTTAAAAATTCTATTTAAAACTATTTGAGAAATATTTTGTAAAATATTTTCAACCTTTGTAAAAGTATTTTGCTAGTAAAATTTCTTTTCTTTTTGTAAAATAATCTTTTTTGAAAACCTATTTACAAATGGTTTCAAAAATATTTGAAAATATCTATATACTTTTTGAAAAATCTTTTCCAAATGGTTATTCAAATATTTGTAAATGTTTGTAAAAATTATTATTTAAAAGAATTATTTTGAACTATAGTTTTCAAAATTGTCTGTAAAATCATTTTCAAATAAGTTTGAGGAATATATAAATACTCTAAATAAATGAACAGTTTTCACCAACTGTGTGTGTGTGTGTGTATATATATATATACATTTATCTATAAAAACATCTAACACATCTCTTGTAAATCCTTTAATCCCAATTCTTGTAAATAATAAGAAGCACTACCTTGTAAATGATTGTACCTATGTCTTTTCCATAAAAAAATTATTTTGATAAATCCCAAAAACATTTGCAAAATTCTTTTGAAAAATTTCATAAAAATGTGCAAAATCTTATCAGAAATCAATAAAAAGTTCAAAATTAGAAAATTGCATCACAAAATATTTTCTGTATTATACATAACATTTACATTTTTTGGATTGAGTTTGATAACAGAACGAATCTGAGTAAAATCTGAAGATTAGAGCTTGGTTGGACCTTAAATATACTTAATCATATGAACCTTATAGGATCTGTAATTGAGTTACTTTCGGTCTAGTTGACTTAGTTCTTTGAGATCACGAGACTTGGTTCAGTGTCATCTTGATTGCCAAAGTAGAGTTATTCGGAGCATATGCACGACTCTTGTTGATAATGACCTAGCTTGTACACCTTCACCATAGACTTTGCTCACCTTAGTTGAATTGGTAGAGGGTTGGATTTGCCGGCATGAGGAACAAGCCAATGGAAACATCAGAAGTCACACTTTTGTGGCCATTGTCCCCCAACCCGATCCAATGGCAACGAGGTCTAAAGGCAGAGGTTGTGGGTTGCAATAAAGCATCAAAAGAGGGATAGTCTATTGGCTCAAGAGGAAAAAGTCCTTATGACTATGCTATTGTATATATTTTTAAAAGGAAAAAATTTCAAAATAAAAAACTCCAAAACCAATAGGCATACCTAATTGAAAGTAAAATGTATGCCAGAGTGTACATATTTGCATAGTCAATAAGCAAGCTTGAGATTCAAAGTCATATGTATGTGAGCCTACAGCTGGATGACTTGGCTACATTGTTCAAGCATCCTAGGATGGGTAGCTACACTGACTACCATCCATTCTTCTCTCCACCTCCTCTTCTTGAGCTAGTTGTAATTGAACTTAGAAGGGAATACCCTGCTTCTTGAGGAAAGAGTTGTTGGATTGGGGAATTAGGGTCACCATGTCGGAGAAGACTGACTTTTACCGCTTCAACCGAGGAGAGCAACATATCATACACTGTCCAAGATAAATTCATAGTCATAAGGATTTGCATATGAGTTGATTTATTCTGACATGGCTTTTGAGGAGACTTGAGCATGGTTTTGTGAGTATCAGAGGATGGTCGTGTTTCAAATCCGTTCCCCAATAAGGTTTCGACCGCACCTAAAATCCAAAGGTCCGACTTAAGCTCCAAACTTTGATTTTGTAAAGACAAGTTTGAGAATTTAAAACAATCATTTTCTTTCTTTTATTTTCTGCACTTATTGCATCAGTGTTTTCTAGGGACTAGCAAATGCAAGTATAGAGGGGGAATGAATCTCCATTTCACCACCTTTATTCTATCATTCTGGCCATAAATATCCTAGCTAAATGCATGTAAATATCATTACTTTGTACAAATTAGCATTCATTATTTATGCCATTTACTGTATATAAAATATAGTTCTTAATGCCAAAATTATAGAATAAAGGAAAGAAAAGAAAAAGAATAAAATTCCAAAGGTACTTTATGACCCTAACCTCCGAGACCTAGGCATAAATATGCTAGGTCGGAGGTCTAGGGTAATAAAGTACCTTTGGAATCCTTTATTCTTTTTCTTTTCTTATCTTTATTCTATAATTTTGATTTAAGTACTATTATTTTCTATACCGTAATAGGCATAAATAATGAATGTAATTTGTACATGAAATGGTAGATAATAATATATAGAAAAATGAAAATTGAATTTACACAAAAATAATATACAATGTACTTTTTATACTCTGAATAAAAAGCCAAAATAAAAAATTCCCAGACTCATATCTCCTCAATAAAAACTCAAAATGCATCAAAATCACCTTTAGTTGTATATAACTGTTAATAAGATATTTAATGAAGTAGTTTCATCTAATTTAGAGTTAAGATGCAAAAGTTAGGTTTTGGACCCCTATTGTACAATATACATGAATAAAATATTCATTTTTTATTCTTTATTATTTTTACAATTTTATATTTTTATATTTTTGTAAATAGTATTTATAGTATATTTACACATTTGGAATATAATAAAACCATAAAGAAAACACTAAAATATAATAACATATATAAATACATAGATGAATATACTATACTTATACCTATATAGTTATACCTCTATTTATTTAAGTGTATAAATACATCCAAAAAATATAATAAAAATATATTTGTGTACCAAAAAATTAGTTATAAATATATAAAATATGAAAATAAAAAAAATACAAAATACAAAATAAAAATAAAATATACAATACACGGGTCAATATACCCTTTAAATATACTTGTAAAAAGTAACTTGTAACAAATTAACTCATAAAAATAAATAAAAATTATAATAAATTACTACATAAAATAATAAACATTTTCCATTTTATAACCAAAATTTAATAAAATCATTTAGTATTATTTATTTATTTATTTTTGAATAAATACCTCTCTTTTGTTCTGCAGCGTCCTATATGGACCAATCGGGAGGCGAGGATTGTTGACCCAAGTCAGCTGCCTCCCTAGAGCCTTTGACTTGTTAGAAGTTTTGAGTCCCACCTTTTCTTCCCTTTTTCGCACTTCTACTAGATCTCCTTTTCCCTCGATCTTGTCACAATTTCCGAATCTTCATCTTCTAGGATTCACGCCGACGCTCGATCTTTATTATTCCCTTACTCATGCACATGCTACCTCCCATCGAAGACCCCCATACACCTTCCTGTACATAAACCTTATTCCTCCACTTTTGATTCTTTGGTACCTTTTTGACTCCTAAAACCCCTTATCCTCGGTCAAGAGGATCTCCAGGTGACAAATGGTGTACCCTTGAGGTGTTGGCATGGCTGACAGAGGAGGAGAGGCGACCCACGATGGAGCTTCGGCCTGTCCTGCTCCATGGCTTCTCGACCAGGTTTGAGCTGCGCATTTATCTTTTACTAGGTAGATTCAGCTATTAGTGTTTGTTTTATGCTATTTATTTCATGTTTTATTAGTGTGCTAAATTCGATTAGGGATTAAACCTCGTCGAAGCTCTAGAGATCCGACCACTATTCCACACCATCCTACACTGTTTCTGACCACCATTACCATCCCATTACCTTCCCTATCCATTTATCCACACTTTGAGCCACCCATATCACCTCTAAATCCCTGGGATCGAGCCACTGAGGTCCTACCACCACCCTTCGTTAGACTCTTCATCACCACCCCCTCTGTGCAGGATCTAGGTTGAACGAAGCCCTTCTGGGCTTATATCGACATGCTGGAAGCTTCTCAAGATCCCTAGTTTACTTTGAGCTCGCATGACTCTCCTGGATGCCTTAGATCATTTGAAGGTGCCCCCGATTGTGGAAGCCCTCTCCTAGCCTGTGGAGCACTCAACATCGAAGAAGGTGATCGTGGAAGGAAGTAATCGAAGATCGAAGCTTCGAGACAGGGACATTCTTCCCCGTTCTTTGAGCGACGCAGTAGCCGTTAGATGAAGGGGGAGCTCCACTTTTAATCTCAGTCATCCAATCTCCTCAACTCTCGATCGTTGATGAAGCATCATGATCAGATCTCATGTGTCGATCATCGAAGGGGAATCATGTGTTGTGTGACTGCCACATATCTAAGTGAATCATCTGCAGCCGTTGGATCGCGTCATATAGGGGGTAAATTGTAGATCTATCCCCCCGCCTTTTTTTATTTATCTAGTCCTGTAAATAAAATTGGTAGTGTAAATAATTTTGTAAAAGTTGCAATGTACTCGTGATATTTATTGATTTTGCAATCAGGTCCCGTCCAGCTCAGCTCACGTGTCGTCCCACTTGAGCTGGGCAAATTGCACATATGTCCTAGCAGTTTTGTAAATTGTAAAAATAATCCATAAAGTTGAAATATTAGTTGTATATTTTTAAGAAATTCATACATTTGCCCCTGACTTTATTTTTAAATACAAATATGCCCTCATTATTTTATGTATTTTTGTGATTGTATTTCATTTACTAAAAATATTATTTGTGCACCAAAAACATGCAAAAATAGGGTGAGATGCTGCTAGCTTGTACATGCATGCGAAATTTGTATTTTTGTATTTTAAGCATTTTAGCTATTTATTAAAAATAAAAAAGCATGTTTTTGTCCATGTTTGATTTATAATATACCAAAAAATATAAAAAACATTTTGAAAAATTCCAAAAAAATATATTATTTATTGTAGCATTTTGTGACTCCAGACCAAAAAACCACTAAAAACAGAAAAAGGGAAAAATACTAAAAATTAAAAAGCTCCAAAATGCTTTATAAAAACATAATATTCCCCAAAAATTCAAAAAATAATCATTTCTATTTTTAATTTTCTTTATATTGTTATTTATATACCAAAATTTATATGGAAAATTTTGGATACTTTTTTCTATTTTAATTATCCAAATCGATTCAGCATATTTATTTAATCCCTATTTCGAGACATTTTTGACTTTAAAGTACCTGAAAATTAGAAAAAATCATGGAAAAACACCACATAAATAATAAAAAATAATGTAGAACCCAAAAACATTTTATTTCATGTTTTTTTTATTTTTGGTAGTATTTATAATTCTATTATTCTATATATTATATGTAGCCTTATATACTCTTATATAATATATTAAAAAGAAAAAGAATATAAAAATAAGAAAATATAAAAAAGAAAATAAAAATTATAAAATTAAAAGAATAAAATATAAATAAAAAATAAAATACAAAAAATAGAAAATATAAAATTAAAACCCACACAAAAAGAGAATAAAAAGATAAGAGAAAAGGTCAAATTCTGCATTTATTTGCACAATCTACAGTTTGCTCCCTGTTTTCGATACTCTACAGATGCTTACACACTATAAACATTTTATAGATTTACAATAAATTTTAACTCCTCATTTTTTCTTTACATTTCTATATACATTTGTGGTTTAATTGTTGTCTGATTCGCATTTAGTGAGTGGTCACCTCAACGACACTCCATCTTCGCTATTCTTCTAGTGAGGATATTTTTAGATTCTCACCGAGAGCGTCTCAACAGTATTGGCCAAGTTATATGTCGTATCCATAGGTGCATCTAATCCCTTATTTAGCGGGCTAATACACACTCTCAATAATGATGCATTCTATTCTGAAGCGGCTAGCCTAGCTAATACCATTTACATTGGATCTTCACGCTCTTCTTCCTCTCCATTCTGTCTCCTTAGAGGCATCATGCATGAATCCTAAAACCTTCATCAAAAAGAGTATTGGAGTAAGATCTTAACAAAGACATTGAAATCGAATCAATCTCACCAAAGCAATGGTCTTCCTTAGTAAGAAGAGAAGAAAGAAAGGGATCGATTGGGATGTAACCGCTCCCTAAGAATGAATGATGATGCACCAGATCGGAACAAGGATTATTTCTGATCTAGGAAGGCCTAGGAGAAATAAGGGATTGGACCTTTTACGATGTTATATTTGGACGGTTCAACTAATGGTTCGTGAAGTCTAAACAAAAATTTATCCAATTATCCATCTTCGATTTCATGGAGAATATGAGAAACGAGCACACTCAATTCAAAGATACTAGTACTACGGTGCACGTAAATGTTTGGAATCAACTCACACAGTATAACACAAACAATCTCCTTTGAATAAATTCACCATCTCAATATATGAAATCCGTAAGAGTTCATCCTATTTTTCTTGACAGTTTAATTGGTGATTCAAACAATCTTATTCAAGCACACATGGAGTCTCCTACTACACCCAGTTGAAGTCATATAAGCCCTCAATCAATGGAGTGATCTTCCTGGGCTTCTAGGTTCAATATCACACCCCAAAGGAACTTATAAGCGCAGACAACCAAAATGTATTTCTTCGGTCTGAGGCAACCACTTGCAGCTCCCAAAATCCGTGAAAGTCGGACCTGGAGACTTAGAGTGGAAATACAGGGGTTTGGGCTCTAACCTTAGGGATCCGTCCTCGCCCACTCTATACGGGGGTAAGTACATGCATACAATGAGGGCTTTATTGCTCGTAATACAAGGTGAATTTTAGTCCAAATTATTTAAGTAAAGTAGCACTAATTCAATCCCAATTTTATTTGTTGGTTATCACTTGAATTAGGTGACCACATAAAAATTGCCTAATGTTTAATCCCTTTTTCCTTTATCCTTAGGTTAATAAAAACCGAGGGAGAAGATATAAAACAAAATGAAGTCAGAAATCAAGTATGCATGCAGTCATTTAGGAATACTTACAGCAATTCCCAACACTCTCCATGTGGATGCAAGACTGAATTTATATATTACTCTAAATGATGCAAGTCAAAAAAATCCGCACCTAGCAGGAGTTCTATTAGCGAGGAAGAAGTTCAATTATTTTGACTAGATAGAACGTAGCTTAAGTGCATCTCAAATGAATCTCTTAAATATTTTGTGAATCTTATAAGACATAAATTGTGTGTCCTATGTTACGATAAAGATCAAGAAAAAAGGATCTAAGATATCTCTATTTGAAGTGTAGTGCCTTGACTTAAATCACCACTCAAGTCAAGAATCACTTTCAACACAATCACACAATTAATAAAAATAAATAGATGCCTCCTTTACACATGAGAGAACTCAATCAAGAACCGCTGTAAATTTGGCAATTAATTACATAATAAATTACAATAAATACTACACTCCAAAGTACAAAATAAATTATTGTTTAATTAAACTAAAGTTTCTCCTGAAGACATTGCTTTGTGGTCTCTTCAGTTGAAGCTCCTCGCCTACATGGTCCTTCAAGCTTCGTTGGCTCTATGATCCCTACCACAAAACAATAAGAGTGTCAAAATTATTCTCAAAAGAAATTTTAAAAATCAAATAACTACAGACAACAGAGAAAATCATGACAAAAAATAATGAAACAACACTGTACAAGAGCTTAACCTAAAATGCTCTAGAAATCACTAAAAGGAAATAATCAACTCTAAAAAAATCAAACGTCCCCAACAACAATGTCATTTGATGAATCGTCAAGTGACGAAAATAATATGCACTTGTTGTAGCACAAGCCAATCAACAATTAATATAACTAAGTATATATCTCTACGAAGAGGACTTCACTTAAATTTATACTTGGGTAAGTCCAGGGTCGAACAAAAGGACACACATAATTATTCGTTGAATTTAGGAGCTCATTATTTAATCGAGTAATTTATAGGCTCTTTAGGTCAGGCAATATGCAAGGAAACACAAACTGTATGCAATTTATTTTAAAACATTTTTTATATAATTATTATGTGAGAAACCATGATATAATGCAATCACAAAATGAACAAATAACTCATAATAATGCTCCCGATTAGATGAAATAAATACTTAGGGGACTGATTTATTAATTAATTAATAATCATTGACAAGAGGAAAGTAATTCAACCTCAATCAGAATAAAACTTTTTAATTAATAAGAAGGTTGAATAGTAAAAAAAGACACTTTAAAATTAATGCGTGAATTTAAGATCATAATAGTGATTCAATTTCATTCAGTTATAGAGAACAAAGTTAGCTTTATAACGATACCAATTTCGTTAAAAATGGATAAGTGGTTCACAAGGCATAAATGCAATAAAACATGATTTAGTTAATTACAAAAATGTCCAAATTGGACTAAATAGAAAATACAGAAACCTGCTAAGGTATTAATGTAATATTTTCATGATAGACTTATCTGTAATTCTAAAGAGTTCTGGGGTATATATGCAATTTCACCAATATCACGTGCCCCGTTTGCGTGATCGAAACCGAGCTCGGTTGGTAGTTGCTTGGGCCACGTGTCTACTCCTCCTACTTAGCAGCAGGCTAGGATGCTCCAAGCTGCAAGTGTGGAGTGGTGTTCTAGTATCCATGATGTGGTGCTTTTGTGACTGTTGGATCACAACCGAGGAGGTTCCATCGGACGACAACTACTCATCTTATTCTTGCCTCTCCTCTGCACACGGTGGTGACAGGGCTGGGCTCCGACAAAGTATCTTCTTCTCCTCGCTCCTCCTCTCTATTTAAAAGTCCGAAGACCTTCGTGGTAATCCCGCGACAATGCTGGTGCCTAAGGGGAGAGCTGGAAAGACTTAGATCCATGGTTTGATGGACGATCATCAGAGATGGAGCTTGAGGTCAGAGAACACATGGTTTCTCCAATCAGTAAACCAAATACTTTCCTACAAGGGATAGAACAAAAGCCCACAAACTGTCGAATCTACTGGGATGTAAGGGAGTGAAATGGATGGCTTAATCGGATGGAGGAACTGAAGCCCCATGTGGGTCTCTTATCTTTGCAAGGTTAGAGAATGATCGAAGTGCAACTGCTTATGAAGAACTGAAGTAGATTCACTGAGAAGTACATGTGGATGATGGAGTTGATACAAAGATATCTGAGTGTTTATATCAAATATTAATCAGTGCTTTGCATTAGACTAAAATGGAGATAATATGAAGAAACATAGATGGGGATCTTACATAGAGATGGAGATGATGGACGGGGATGCACAAGGGTTGAAGAAAATAGTACAAGAGTTGGAGCCCAAGATGCTCCGATCTTTGATCGAGCTTCTGGGCGAGAAAAGCAAGCTAGGATAACCCTGATTCAGGCTGTATCACGGAATAATTATGTGGACCTTGCCGGACCATATTCACCTTCTTGGCATCGATCTCTATGCCTCTTGCTGTCAATAGATGGTGGATGATGTTCAGAGAATGGTCACAAAGTGGATGATAGCTGGGATGGTTGTTGGAGAAAGGATTTTGAGGGAAGAGAGATAGAAGTTGCATGGTTTGAGGGTTGTGGTTTCGTCCGTCGACTAGAGGAGTACGTGAGGGAGATAAGGAGAACAACCACCTGGGCGAAGATGGCTAAAAACAAATAATAATTGGGTGTTGAAATCATGTGGTTAAGGATAGTGAAGTGGTTGCTATAACTCAGTGAAGATTGGTGGGTGTGAAGAGAAGCAACTATCGGGAGGCATGATTGGAGGTTGACGATGACCTTCCAGCCCTTGGATCTTGAGATCCAACGGCTTGGAGTGAGGCGGAATATAAAGAAGAGATAGGGGCCACGTGGTGCTCTTTGAAAGTTCCACGTGGCCCAATGAGAATTGAAATAAATACAAAAAATAGTAAAAAAATAGAAAAGAAATAAAAGGGAGACAAATTAGAAAAAAGGAAAATGTGAAAGTTGTAGATCTCGAAGTAATAAGTTACTTAATTTGAATTCTTTTCTTATTTTTATGTATTTTTATATTATAAATTTGGTTGAGTTAATTATGTACAATATTATACTATTTTTATTGGATTTTTAACACATAATAAATACATAAAATAATAGCACAATAATAGGGATAATAATAAACAATAGCTATTGGTTATTATTTACAACACATTGTTTATTAATTAGTGATAATTGCTAGTGATTTTTATTGGTTTTCTTAAGCTAGAGAGATAATAAACAAGAATAATGTAGTTGAATATGGGATTTATCACCACCCCTTTCTTACCCTATCACTAGAGAAAAACCCATCGAGCCTCCATCTTCTCTGCATGATGGGCTCGCATTCACCTCACACACTGACAAATTCTTCGACTATTGCACCTAATATTTTACATGTATTAGTGCTATCAATGGTGGGAGGCTTCGTCTCCTCTCTGTTTTAGAGCAGTAGCTCTGGCGAGGTTCCATCGCCTCACCACTCTGAGCATCGTCACTGATCGCTTGACTCTCTAGGACCTTTGCTAGCCCTTCACGAAGGAGACTCAGCCATCCATGAAATAGGTAGACATCAGAGAAGAGAAGGAGGGTTCGGTGGAGCACAACCAACTCTACTGCAAAGAGGTGGAGCATCGGAGGGACATCATATACATGAATCGTCTAATTATCTTGATCGGACGACTTAGATACATCCAAAGCCTCTACTCCAGAGCCTACACGCTCAGTGGGACTGTGCTGAGATGAAGCCACTCGAGCCACCCACGTGGCCCGAGCCTACCTACATAGAGCATATTCCCACCCGAGCTTCAGAGCATAATGAACCATCACTTCATCACCTTCATTCTTTCATTTTGGCCTTAAATTCCTAGTTAAATTCATATATCTATTATTTATTTGCCAAAACAAACACTTTGTAATTTATACAAATACTTTATAAAGTGTTTCATAAATATTGTATTTAATTCCAAAATAAAAGAATAAAGAAAAGAAAAGAAAAAGAATGAAGTGTCGAAAATAGCGAGTAACCCTAAACCCAGAGACCCAGTCATCATGATGAATAGGTCGACAAGAAATAAAGTAGGGGGAGATAGGACAGAAAAAATACACAGAAAACCACACACAAGCCTAATTCACTTTTGTATAAAATAGCTTTTTGGGACCTATTTTATTTTATTATTTTTACACCTCAAATAATAAAACTCTCAACATTGATATTGTCCATAAAAATGTAAATAAAAATACAAAATTGATTTTACTGAAAAATAATCCACAGTGTGCCAGTTACACACACAAAAAAGCTGCAAGGTAAACTTTACTAACTTGTGTCTTCTCCATATTGTATCAAAATTGACCAAACTCACCTTTATTATTCATAAAATTAAATAATCTATTTAATGAAGATATTTCATTCAATTTGGAGCTAAGATGCAAAAGCTAGGTTTTGGGCCCCAATTATGTAGTATACATGTATATTATATTAAATATATTTATTCTTTATATTTTTAATCTCTTATATTTTTATGAAATCGTAAATATTATTTAAAACACATGTTAATTCAATTAAAATAAAACTATCAAAAAATTTATTAAAATAAATAAAATATTTCAATACATAGATGAAATATGCCTATATATACCTATAAAGAATATGTAACTAATTAATTAAGTATGCAAATAATTTAAGAAAAAATAAAATAAAAATATCTAAAATAAATTAAAAATATATAAAGTACATTTATTTTATAATAAAAATATAAAATACAAATTAAAATGTGTAAAATACAGGTATAATTACCTATATATACATTAAAAATTAACATATTATAAATAGCCTTGAAAAAATAATAAAAAATATGAATTATATACTATATAAACATTTTTTGGTATAAAAAATTTAATTAATTCATCTATATTTTAAAATTATTTTACAAAGAATTTTTGGGTCCCCTTTTCCAAGTTGGTCTACGTAGACCAACCACATACCTCCGACAGTTGACCCCGGTCAACTATCCTTCTTAGCCTCTGACCTGTGTCGGAACTCATAAGGGAGCTGACTTTGCCGCTTTTCACGACTCTTACACGCTAACCTTCTCCCTCGAACTCCGCCCATCTTGCACCTTGCATGATCCTAATCCTCATCGACCTTGCCCTGCTCACCAACCCCTCTTCCATGGCACGCCACCGATCCTCGAAATTTATCGGTCATCAACCTATAAAGTTTCACCTATCTTCATATTTTTGCCCTTTGATCCCTCCTGGCCATTCTTATCTCCTCACGTCCTCCTAGTATCCTTTCCTTAGTGACAACAAGCCGTGGATTGGTCCTACAACGAGGAGGAATGATTGGAGGAGGAGATCAACAACCACCACCGACAGGTTCTGCTTCCTCGGCCTCCGACCAAGTTGCGGCCCCTGTCTCTTCTGTTTCTAGGTAATTTTAGTTGCTAGGTTTAATTTTTTTAGTTATATTTGCATTAATCGCCTATATTAGGTTAATTTTAGAAGCCCTAATTTTACCTGGAGTTCGAGCTCAAGGCCAAATTACCAGTCTCCGGTCGTTATCCGATTTGAACCTCATCCCATTGAGTCCCCCTTCACATTCACCACCTTTACCCTTGTCATCAACTCAGATTCTTCTCGAATTTGGTGAAATGAAGTTCTCCTCCACCGCCATCCATCAGAACTTTTCCATTTCCGTTCCCCCTTGCATCCAGCTTCCACTAGTAGGTCCAGGACGTAGACCTCGAGCCGGCGAGTCGTTTTGTGCATGTTTGGGTTCTTGAAGACCCTTCTGGAGCCAC
Organism: Ottelia alismoides; assembly: GCA_037367405.1. Taxonomy (NCBI): domain Eukaryota; kingdom Viridiplantae; phylum Streptophyta; class Magnoliopsida; order Alismatales; family Hydrocharitaceae; genus Ottelia; species Ottelia alismoides. The sequence continues at coordinate 86,582 of JAZKJV010006122.1, forward strand.
GAGGGGAACCTGGAGTAATAACCTCCCCCAGATCAAGAACACGTCCATCAGAGCTACTTCGGCCATCACCTGCAGCTGCGAAGGCCCACCTGAAACGTGTAGTCGTTGCCGGATCGAGAAAAGACCACCGGAATCACCAGGAGTCCAAGATCAAAGCATCATCAAGCCAGGGTTCTTTGCACTTCTTCGTAACCCTTCAACCGCCGTTAGATCAAGAACATGACCCAGCTCTAATATGGACCGTCCGTTCTTTTTGAAGTAGTGTGTTTCATCGAGCGTTGGATCAAACACGTGGCAAGCGGATAACGGCTGGACCACAAGCATGTTAAGTGGGTAATTATGACTACCCCCTCTAACATTTTTGTATTTATTAAATAGTGTTGTAAATATTTTATTACATGATAAAGTTTGTGGAAAATCGCAACAAAACCTTTGGTTATTGCAAGTTAGTCCAGTGCTAGCTCAGCTTACGTGGGCCCCCCCATGAGTTGGGTAAATATATCTTATACCACTCCACTTTTTGTATTGCACTTTAGTATTAAAAAAATCAAGTTACAATATAAAATTTGTGGTGTTTTTGCATGTACCCCCTGCCTTTAATTTATATTGCAGAAATGCCCCTACTAGCTTGATTGATTTTTTTTTGCATTTCTATTTTCTATAAACAGTTATAATACTCCAAAAATTATGCAAAAATATATGGAGATACCTGATTAATTTTTCATTCATGCCCCATACTTTATTTGTATTTTTCATTCATTTTTTATTTATTAAAAATCAAAAGAGCATTTTTTATTCACTGTTAGACTAAAAATAGAAAAAATATAAAACCTTTCTAAAAAATTATAAAACAATAACTACTATTTATTAACCTATTTTATCACTACAAACCAAAAATCACAAAAAATATCAAAAGAAAATCAAGAAAATTACAAACCCTTGCTAACCCTTAAAAATTATAAAATACTTTCAGAAATGCCAAAAAAATTGTTTTCTATCCTATATTTTTGTATATACATTTACTACATATAAAAATTAGTTTTAAGAAATTTTAAACCTATTTTGTATTTTTAAATCTCAAAATGATTCGACCTATTTATTTAATCCTTGATTTAAGAAATTTTGCATTTTAAAAATAGACAAACAATTACCAAAAAACAACAAAAATACAAAATAGAATAATAATTAAAAATACAAAAATATTTTAGTTTGTAATTTTTTGCTATTTATAGATATATTATATAATTAGAATACCCTTTATAATTCATATATACATAAATATATTATTTATACTTATTATTATTAATCATTATAAATACCTAATTACATTTTGAAAATCCTTTAAAAATTAAAAAGGATTATTTTTATTTATATTATATATATTTATTATATATATTATACATATATACCCAATATTATAAATATTATTGTATATAAAGTTATATATATGCACACTTATTACATATTAAAAAGAACAAAAATAAAAATCAGAAAATATAAAAAATATATATATATATAATTTAAAATTAAAAAAACACAAAATATTGAGTGAATAGTGTGCATATATATACATAAATACATTATTATTTAGCTATAAATAATAATAACATGATGAATCTACGATTCTCATTCTTTATTCTCTTTTTTTAGCTCTTTCTTTTAGCAAAACCACTTATAAATACTTGTAAATACAATAACTTAACATTTTGCATGCCATCTTAATATCTCATAATTAACACCTATTTTGCAAAAATAAAAGAATAAAGGGAAAAAATAAGGATGTATTTAGAATAAATACAGAGTGAGCAAAACCCCAAGAGGTCAAATGTTTACCTGATCGCATAGAAAATAAGTAGAGAGAGATAAGGGTACACTATGTATTGTACATATCACCTATACTTGTACACAATAATTATTAATTTATTTTAACAAAATATAAATATTTTATTCTTTTTACACACTTCTATATAGCCCTAGAAATAATATAAAAATAAAATAAAAATCATAAAAACAAAATAAAAATAAAAATAAAATAATTCTTGTACAAAAGACACCTGTATATAATACAATACCTATTTATTTTACAACCCCTATTAATTTATCAAAATCAAATAAAAATTATTTTGTATTCCTTAAATTAATTCGTAATAAATAAATTATAAAATAATTTTTTTGTAAAAATAATAAAATAAAAATAGTTGTACATAATACATAGGTATATTATACATGTATATAATGCTAGATACTATATATTATCACAGAAAAATGGTTTACAAAATAATAAACAATTTTTACTTTATTTTTTTATTTTATAAATCATTTATTATTTTATTTGTAATTATTTTTATTTTTTCCTATTTTATCTTCTATCTTATTTTGTCCACATCCTCAACCGCTTCTGATTGGACCACCTTGGTTTTGTTGACCGAGTTCAACTGGTCCTCCAATTGCCTTTTCCCGTCGAATCAGGTTTTGCGTCATTTTCTCTCGATTTTAATGACCCGATCTGATCAATTTTCACTTCGCTCCTACACTCCGATTAAGGAATACAAATCCCTAATCCATGCCCGATGCCAATCTCAGGGATTCACATCTTTTTTCGTGTGCTTTCATTCGACCCTCCTCCTTTTTGACCACCTTCGGCTGCTCCACCTTCTTGTTGTGCCCTGCCTGCTTTTCAGAGTGATAGTCGAGAGAGGAAGAGATTGTGGGATGCATTTGGAGTTGAATGCCCTAGGTCCGGTAACACCTTCGTCTAGCTCCGCCGTAAGGAGCCCCCAGCATCTAGTCGCGTCGTCCATCGAGGACATCACCTCGGAGGACTTCGTTATCCAGCCTAGGCATCAGCATACACCTGTAGGTAACTTAGCTTCATTTCATTCGTATTCCGCTCGCCAGTTTCATTACACATCCAACATCGATCTTCACTTCTTCCCCATTCCACTACTTCACTTCGCTTGACGCATACATCACACGACTCACATACGCTTCTACATCGAGCTCCGCATCCTGTTCATCGATTCAACCATCAGGTTGGAATCGAATATCAGGTCGACTCCATCACCCTTCATCGGACCTGACCCATCCACCTCCTCTGTTTACGCTAATTCCACGCCATAACCCTTGCAGGAGCTCTATCTCCGAGCCATCAATTATTCTTGCAGGACTAGTGCGCAAGACCTCTTGTCAGGAGGATATTTCATACCCGCAACCCATCTAGTATGCTCCAGCTTGTCATGCCTCTCCAGGACCCCCTCCTTGGTCCTGGACCCTTTTGAGCATTCCGACCACAATAGACCGCCCTTGGCTACACTTCCCCCATCCTAGCAGTGTAAGGAGATGCCTGAGCCTCACGTCTTCGTCGATTAAAACTCTCCAAAGGTGAGTTCTTCGCTAGTTCATCCAGGCATTGCTCCAGCCGTCGGATACAGTGGCCCGCTAGTTCTAATCTGCACCATCTACTAGTGAGGCATTAGGACCGTTGGATTCATCTGAGGATCGCGCCAGCACCGTCCATTGCCGAAAGGGTATCCACGCTTCTCAACCATCGATCGTCTTAAGTGGTTGCTCCTGATCATCAGATAGCATGAGTAAAAGGGGTAGATTTCACTGTAGGCCCTTCTCTATTTTGTATTTTCTTTCTAGTCCTACAATTATATGTCGTAGTATAATTTGTTTTGGATAATTTGCAGTTAGACCCTCATACTTTTTATATTAGAATTTTAGTCCTTCCAGGTCTGTGTCACACGTGTCTCCATGTGCTTGCTGGGTTTTTTACAGTTTATCTCCTGCAACTCTATGTTGTTACTCAATGAATGTTAAGTTTGATAATTGAATTTATGCCCCTATGAGTATGGACCATGTGTTGTGCATGCTTTGAGTGGATAATTTGCATATTTGGCCCTTGAGCTTTATTGTATGGTATATGCTTTGTCCTAAAAGTTAGATTAATTGCATTTGGGTCCCTATGAATTGTGTTTAACTCCTGGACTTTTATTCGTTGTAATAAATATTAAATTAACTTTAAAAATTACCTAAAAATTACAATTATCTCCTATTAATATGTAGTATTTATGGTAATTTACGTGAGTTGATTTACCTGCTTTTTATATTGTTAAAATTAGAAAACCTATATAAATTGTCCTGTTTAAGTTACAAAAATTATAAAAATTCGAAAAATTTCTCAAAAAATCCACAAAATTTCTGGAGTTATCTTTTATTGTGTTTTACTTCAAGTACAAATTCTGTTTGAAAAATCCCTAAAAACCCCTAAAATTGTAAAACACCCAAAATCTTATAAAATTGTATAAAATCAAAAAAAATCAAAAAAAATGTGTTTTCAATTTCTATTTGAAGGTTTTTATTTATAGTTTTTCATAAAATTACCATCCAGGAATTTTGTGCTATAAATATTTTTAATTTGCAAACTATTCCTGGTTATGCATTGTTTTGTGTTTTTAGCACTGTTTGATTTAAAAATCACAAAACATTTGAAAATTCTCTAAAAATTACCAAAAAAACTTTAAAACCCTTAAACCCCCAAAATATTTTGACTCTAATTTTCTAATCATTTTTATACTTTCGAAAAATACAAAATAGAGTGTTGTGTGTGTCTTTTCTATTTTGTGCTTGTTTTATTTTATTGAAAATTTAAAAAATGCAAAATAAAAAACCATTAAAAATGCTTTCCTTATAGAGATTTCACTTAGTTTTTAAATCGTGCTCCTTGTGTTCGACTCTGGTTGCTATATCAAGTAAATAACATAGCGAGACCGCTTATATTCCTTGCTTGATTTCTTGAGTGGTTTATTTTTCTTGTGACCAGTTTGATAGATTGGGGACAACGATACTTGTTTTATTTATTCCACCTTAGTCAATCAGATTTTTGTGTCATCATAATGGTATTGTTGCTGGAGAGCATGGCTTAGTAGTTAGATTTCATTTTTTGTTCATTTTTATCTATCCATTATAACTACTCTCTAATATTCTTTAGTTTTGCTTTTTGTGTGAGGAACCAATCGAGGACGAGTCAGATCACTTTTGGAGGAGCCCGCACCTGAGGAGGAGAAGAGGAGGAGAGGAAGTAGTTATAGTTGATAGATAGGTTTTATTTTTACAAAAACTATTATTGTAATAACTTATACTGACTAGACTTGCTTGGACACTTAGATTATTCGGGGTCTGTTTCGCCAAGTACCGGTGTACTCGGGGGACCTCACCACGGTTTTTTTTGTGGTTTTTTGCTTTATTTTCTATTTGATTCCCGAGGATTTGTCCCCTAGATTTAGTACTTCTACTTGTTTGAGCTCGTAATTAGCTAGGTCCAAATACCTTAATTGCTTATCTGTTCCTATAGAATGTAATTGGACTTAGTTCAAATAAACATAAAAAGTTAATTTATTGGGATTAGAGACCACGTGCCGAGAGAGGTTGTATATAGCGATGGCAAGACCCATTGTGGTGGGCGCCGATCAGCATCGAAGACCGGACCTCGATCTCTCTTCCTGATAGTTAACTATAGTTTTTCACGCTAATAGAAGTTGCTCATCTTAGGGATGATTTCCTCGTGCATCATATAGGTAGTTTAATTTATGTCTTTTATTTTATGCGTAGATCACCCTGCATGTAGAATTCTGGAGCAAGGCATACATTTCTATCTCTGCATGCATCATTGTATTTGATCGCACATCAGCTTTTCCATCTTCCTTCCTCCAATTTTATTGGGACTTAAATAACTAAGGAAATCGAAAAATTCGTTAGGCGTTGTATTCTTTCATAAAAATATATAAAAAGTGACAATAAATAAATTTTGGGACTGCTAATGAAAGCTTGACCTAAAACCCACTTCACTTAAAAATCTTTATTTTGGGTAGAGTCACCCCCTTCTTGTTTGATTTATCTACAGCGAGAGAGCAATCTACAGACTAGGGTAGAGCCACACCCGATCTCTCTTCAGACTACTGGGCCTTGTGATTAGTTGTTCTCTAGTAAGGATTTCACCGGTAATCGATCCAGGACTTCCTTAGCAGATTGGGCAGATCGGGTAGCCAGTAAATGGTCCATACCCATACTGGTTGGGAAGAACTAGTTGTGAGATTCGGGACAGTCTCCTGGGGGCATTGGGTTCCTAACATCTCGCTTAACCGCTCTGATAGATTGATCTATCACCTAAATAAAATTTGACAAGATTAAAGATCGAACTTTCATGGTCATCAGCTCGTGTTGCGTAGGTGAACTGGGGGTTTGATTTCTCATCTTGTTTGCATTACAGATCCAATCTTCATAAATCCCCATATCATGATGATGGGAAGGAGGTCCCTTAGGCTGCCTTTGACAACACCGCTTTCTAGCGCTCATCCCCGTTCATCTAGGATGGATTTAGAGATCTCAGACCTGCTCTTTGAACCTGAATTTGTCTCCACCTTGTTCCCCTCGGACACCCTTATTTCACACCTAAGGTACCCATACAGAGGCCAACACAACTATATGTTCATTTGACAACACTTGAGCTAGAGTCTTTTGCCTTTGCAGAGACTACAGACATGGCCAGCAGTGAGGGACACACCGATGAGCAGTCTCAAGGATATACGTTTGTATAAGACAAGGTTTCCATCAACAACACACTGTTAGCTTCCTTGGAGACCATGTAGAGATAGATCCCAGACCAAGGAGAATTCATGGCAGAGGTGAGGTGAGAATTGATGCAGATGAGAGCTGGGCGAGTAGAGCCAGAGACTAGTTATTGGAGAGATACCCAGAGCTGAGGAGGAGACGGATGCTAGGACGATCAGCAGGAGCCAGCAAGACCAGCAAGTATGATGAGGCAGTTGCACAGCCCTGGTGCAACCCTCACCCATAGATGGTTCCAGTTTCCAGAGATCCTTGGTGACTTCGAGCTTCTCCCCCAACGATTCAGCCACTGCCCAGATTCCATGGGCTAGCCATCGAGGAGCTCCATCTCCATCTATAAGAGTATGAGATGATTTGTAGCACTATCCATGATAGATTTGTGGACAAGGATACCATCAAGTTGATTGCCTTCCCATTCTCCGTGGTCGACAAAGCATCCTACTGGCTGATGCACATGGGGAGGGTAGTCACTACTTCGGAGCAGCTCCGGACTGAGTACTTAAATAAGTACTATCCACTCAATCGGACCACTGCAGCACGAGCGATGATTAGAAACTTCACCATGATCCCAAATGAAAGGTTCCATGAACCTTGGGATCGATTCAGAGAGCTCATTGACCGATGTCCACACCATGAGATATCCAAGCCCAACCTTGTTCAGAGCTTCTTTTATGGGCTAACACCGGAGCTGCAGGGGCTAGTGAACGCCTCTTGTGGAGATTCCTACTTTGCCAAGGACGAAGAACAGGTATGGGCCATCTATGAGGAGACGATGGAGAACTATACAATGATGTCCCAGACCTGGGTCTACACTCAGGAGAAGCCTCTCATGCATGTGGTTTCTTATCAGAAGATTGCACGCATCGATGCTGGTCCCTCCACTTCTTCGACAGCAGCACTCGCGGAGTCTTCAATTGCCGACATGGGCATCATCAGCCAAAAACTGGACCAGATCGAGATTATAGAGAAGAAGCAGAGCCAAGGAATGGATAAGCTCAACGATCTTGATGAGATTTCCCATAACTTGAGTGACCTAAAGACCCAGATCGTGTGCCTCCAAGAGGCACAAACAACTTCTCAGCCCCGTCTTAGGTCACGAGCTGATCCATGGAGCATTTCCAGCCAGCCTTTGCCTCGTACCACTAGGTTCATCACATCCAAGCAGAGCCGGTCCAATAGCTCCAGCATTACCAACAACCACCACCATCTCTAGAAACTAAGATGGTGGTCTACCAGTCTGATCAGCCATTGGCAGTCCTTCTCCCGCCACACCTTGAGCAACATGAGCTATTGATGGAAGTCAATGGAATCTAGTACTCCTAGTACCAACCTCAGCTCGGGATTCGTCATGACCATCATGGCTTTCGATGGTCCACTAGAGGCACCTCTTCCTAGAAACAGTATCCATCTCAGGTAGGACTGAGCATCCAGTCTCAGCAGCCCCAACATTCCCACGAATACTAGTAGCAGGGTCCTCGTCCCCACTGTTAGGGACAACAGTGGAGGCAGCAGCCTTAGCAGTATTCCCAGCCTCCTCCTCACTATCAACAGTAACAGATTCAACCTCATTTCCACCAAGGTAACCTGTCCGATTCTCATGCACCAGTCTGTGAGAACCCAACCCTTGACGACCTTGCCCCCTTGCTCTCTATTCACCAGGACTCCTTCCGACGAAAGATGGACGAGTTTCGACAGGAGATGAGGGAGATAATAATAGGCAAGGCCTCCATACCCGCTCATATTGAAACCCAATCCGAACAATCTAAAGAGAAAATCTGAGCAGGTACAGTTTACAGAGGCCACCACTCCTAGTGATATTTTGCATGATATTTCTTCCACTATATTTGATGCTGATTTTGTAACACTTAGGAGTGGTAGGATGCCAGTCGGCGATGACTCGTCTAAGCGACGACTAGATGCAGATTCTAAGGTTTTTAATGAGGATAGAAGCAGTGATGATGCCGCTTATCATGATGATGAGAATGACAGTGGTGCTGACGCCACCAAAAATGTTGATCCAGACGACGGTACTGAGGCTGTCGTATTTCCAGTTGCAGATAATGGTGTTGATGCCACCAGGAGCCCGAATGCTAAGCCAAAGCACAGTGCTGATGTCGTGAGTTTTGATGTTAATGATGGTAATGATGCCACCATGTTACCTTTTGTTGTGTTGCCTTATTTTGTACTCGAGGATAGTTTTAGAAAAACAAAAAAATGGAAAAACAAAAATAAAATATGAATAAAGGAAAGGTTTCTATATCTCCTCTGAGTCCATCTACTTTACATAATGATCATTGCATGGATTTTAGCCTATTGCATGCACAGGAACCAACTCCTGACCCTCATCTCTCTGGAGAGGGTCCTTCCATCCCCTTCCCTCAATCACCCCGCTTAGAAAAGGGGAACCAAAAAGAAAATACAAAAAAGAGACACCAGATAGAGTTCAATGAGCAGATGATAGATAGATTCCAGATACAATTGACTCTACAGGAGGCATTAGAGCACATCCCCCTCTTCCAGAAGAACTTGAGAGAGAAGACCACCATCCATAGGAAGAAAAGGAACCACAATGCAGAGATCCATGTGCTCACCCGTTCCACTTGCTTTGCTATTCAGAACTGATTGCCGGCCAAAAGATCTGATGTCAGAGCTCCTTATATCAGATGCCACATTCATGAGCAGCGGTTCAATCGTACCCTATTAGACAACAGTTCTTCGAACCTCCTCCCGGCTGCCTTACTCGACCGATTCGAGTTTGGCCCTCTTAGATAGAGCAGAACAGTCCTTCAGTTTGTTGATCGATCTGTTAAGAGGCTGAAGGGGTTACTCAAGGACATTGTCATCACAATTCAGGGCCTAAAATTCTTGGTGAACTTTGTTGTATTGGACATGAAGATCCCTAAATTTGTGATCGATACCACCATCATCTTAGGACGACCTTTCTTAGCCACAACCAAGGTAGTGTCCGGTCATGATAGCGGGAGGGTATACTTTCGCATCGAGGGTGAAAGAGTACAATTAGAGATGATAGAGGAGACCAGATCTAGATATTCAACTTGCTCAGAGCAGATGGCAGATGAAGATCTAGACTTCCACCAGGAGTGCGACTTTGTGATTATAGATTATGAAGTAGTTTGGGCAAACCCAACATCACGGGATCGTGTCACACATACAGACAAAACAGATATACAGATTATAGCAGGCGAGAGTTCGGAGAGCGCACTCATGTCACATGACACCTTAGGATCTGATGATCGTGTTCAAGATAGCGAGGCAGAATTCATTTCATGTTATTCAGATTCAGATCCCTCAGACACAAACATTGACTTTGATTGGCAGGACTTTGATGATTACTTACCGAGTCTAGTGTCCACAGAGCCTGCAAATAGGACGGAGAGCGTGCCGAGAAAATTGATAGATACACCAACAGGGTCATCTTCATCAGATTCACAAATTCAGTGAGAGTTCTCCCGTGCAGATCTGGTAGCCTTCACACAGACATTCCAGAAGCCAGATTTGCCAGCTTCCACTTGTCCTGAATTGAAGACCTTTCCACGGAGTATGAAATACATATTCCTTACGGGTGAGCCAGATATGTTCCCAATCATTATCTCAGTAGATTTGATATAAGACCAAGAATCTCGTTTGATGGAGGTTCTTGAAAGAAGCCACAAGGTAATTGGATGGAGTGTAGATGATCTCCAGGGGATAAGTCTAGCCCTGTGCTCCCACCACATCTATCTTGAAGAGGACGCCAAGCCATCGTGTAAGTTCCAGCGAAGGCTAAAGCCGGATCTTTAAGATGTGGTCATGAAGGAAATATCAAAGTGGTGGAACGCCGATTTTATCTACCCCATCTCCGACTCCAAATGGCTTGATCCATTGCATGTGGTACCCAATAAGATGGGTATCGCCACAATTTTGAGCGAGTCTGTAGAGGAGATAGCTACCCGAGTACCCACTTCTTGGAGGGTCTGTGTGGACTATAGATGATTGAATTAGGCCACCAAGAAGGATAATTTCCAGCTGTCATTTATTGATCAGATCATCAAGAGGCTAGCTAGTAAGAGTCATTACTGCTTTCTTGACGGGTACTCAGGATACAATCAACTGACCATAGCGTCTGAGGATAGGAGAAAATGACGTTCACATGTCCGTTCGGAATGTATGCTTTTAGATGGATGCCCTTTGGTTTATGTAATGTGCCAGCTACATTCCAAAGGTGCATGCTTTCCATCTTCTCAGACATGGTGGGCGAGTGTTTATAGGTCTTCATGGATGACTTCTCGATCTACAACGATAGGTTTGATGCTTGTATTGACTGCCTAGATCGAGTACATCAACGTTGCATTGAGGTCAACCCTATTCTGTCTTGGGAGAAGAGTCATTTCATGATGACTCAGGGGACAGTCCTTGGCCACATCATCTCCACCAAGGGCATGGAGGTCAATCCAGCCAAGGTGGATATCATCAAGAAACTCAATCCACTGTCCAATTTATGACAATTGCAGTCTTCTATGGGACATGTCAGTTTCTGTCGATGTTTTATACAAGACTTCAGTCGTATTGCCCGATCGCTCACTAATTTGTTGACGAAAGACACCGAGTTCATTGTAGATGATAAGTGTCTTGTGTCATTCAAGACTCTCAAGGGATTAGTTGTTTGGGCTCATGCCCTTCAGCCACTCGATTGGTCTCTCCCATTTGAGATCATGACATACACTTCCAATTTTGCCATAGGGGTTGTGCTTAGACAGAGGAGGGATGGATTGCTATTTGCCATTCACTACGCTTGCCGGACTTTAGATGCCACTTAGTGGAACTACACCGTGACTGGGAAAGGGATGCTAGCTGTAGTTTTTTCTTTGGATAAGTTTTGATCATACATTCTTGGATCTAGAGTGACTATTTAAATAGATCACACTGCCATCCGATACCACATGGCAAAGAAGGATGCCAAAGCCAGATTTACCAGATGGATCCTTCTACTCCAGGAGTTTGATATTAAGATTAAGGATAAATCTAGAGTCAATAATGTGGTGGCAGATCACCTCTATCGATTAAAACATCTTGAGGATTCGGAGTAGACCACACCTACTACAGAGGCTTTCCCAGACGAGGTGATTCTTGCTATCACCTCGCTTCCATAGTACGTCGACATTGTGAACTTTCTTGTCTCCAAGAAAGTTCCACATGGTTGGCCCAGACAGCAACTTGAGACCTTCCTCGCGAAGGCCAAGTCGTACCATTGGGAGGATTCCACCCTCTATGATTAGGGGGGGGGGGGGATAGTGTCTGGCATCAGTGTATTCCTCAGGAGGAGCACACAGCGTCCTCACATACTGCCACAAGCTTGAGGTAGGAGGACATCACTCTGGGAGACGGACATCACAGAAAGTTCTCCAATCTGGACTTTGGTGACCTACCCTCTTCAAGGATTCAGATGAATTCGTGAAGAGGTACGCTGACTGTCAGAGGATGGGTACTTGTGGACAGCGTGATATGATGTTGATGCATCCCATTCACTTCTGTGAGGTTTTTGACGCATGGGGCATCAATTTCATATATCCATTCCCTAAGAGTCAGGGATTTGAGCACATTTTGGTTGTTGTGGATTATGTGAGTCGTTGGGTTGACACCATCCTCGCTCGAGCAGCAGATGCTAAGATTGTTTGCAAATTTTCGAGGAAGAATATAATTTCACGGTTTGGGGTACCTAGAGTTTTGATTTCAGATGGGGGTACTCATTTTATCAACGACAAGGTAAGGGCCCTTACTAATGAGTTCAGCATTGACCATCGAGTTGCCACTCCATATCACCCTCAAACTAATGGTCTTGCTGAAGTATCGAATAGGAAGTTCAAGACTATGTTGCAGAAGGTTGTATGCCCAGACCAAAAGGATTGGTCACTCCTTTTGGACTCGGTCTTGTGGGCCTATAGGACTTCCTTCAAGATACCTTTGGGCACATCTTCCTTTCATCTCGTTTACGGCAAGACATGCCACTTACCTGTGGAAATCGAGCAAAAGTCGCTTTGGGCAGTTACAGAGATACTATTGGATCTCAAGAGTGTAGAAGATCAAAGGAAAGCAGAATTGGTAGCCCTGGAAGAGTTGAGAGAAACAACCTTCTCAATTAGCCTACAGTATAAAGATAGAGTGAAGATATGGAATGATTCTCATGTCAGCCATAAACAGTTTGAGCCGAACCAGAGAGTATGGGCATTTGATTCTAGGTTGAGATTATTTCCAAGGAAGTTTCAAAGCAAATGTAAGGGACCATACCTGGTCAGAAAGGTGCACGACAACGGAAGCATTGATATATCTGAGTTGTCATTTGATTCCACCTTTCGAGTTAACTGTCAGCGCCTGAAGCCATATCTTGATCATGATCTACTGATCGTTGACGTTGCCCCTATTCATTTTGTATGAGATGTGGTCTTTAACTCACATCATTTGCATCTCATACATGATTATCACTTCTCTTTCGCAGATGTATAGATCCAGACTGTCCATATCATTCATTCTTTTTGTCTGACACCCCGTCATCATCTTATGATTATGTTATACTTAGGGGACACTTTGCCCTAAGTATGGGAGGTATCATACCTATGATTATTCATGTAATCTCATTGGCTCTATTCTGTTGCCTATACTTAGGGATATTTTACCCTAAGTATAGGGGAGGTAATACATGTACACCTATTCCTTGATTTTCCCCTTGTGTAAAATCTTCTATACTTAGGATTATTTGATCCTAAGTACAGGGGGATCACCGAATTCTATTCATTTGATTCATTACATTCTTTCATTCATCATTGTAGTTAGCATTCTTTTCACTTCCCAATACTCAGCATGAGTTATGTCTTCCTTTCATCACTCTTTGATAACTCTAAGGACATCGTTCGAGCTAAGTATAGGAGGGTTTCGTATATATTGTATATGTACTTTAGCCATAACTCGTACTTTGTATGTGTTAATAATATAGCTAAAAATAAAAAAATCAAAATTTTCTCTTATGGAATTCTTGTAAAAACCTTTTGTAAAAAATATTTTTGTACAAACTTTTGCAAAAAATGATTTTGATTGTCAAATTTTTGTAAATATTTTTGTATCAAAATTATGTATATAGTACAAAATTTTTTAAAAATGTTGGAAATTAAATGTTTGCAATTTTTTTAGAAATGTTTGTAAAAATATTTTGCAAAACCTTTCCTTCTTGCATTCGAAATTTTCCATAAAAATTTGCATATTTTGAAAATTTTTCCATAAAAAGAGTTTTTTTTAAATATTTGCATGTATATTCTTCTGAATCATGGTTGACATTTAAAATAGTCTGGAATTAAATTAGAAAATGGAGCTTGGTTAAGACCTTAATCCACTTAATTTCAGAGGAACCTTATAGGATTTGGGGTTAAGACTTTTCAGGTCCTTAGTGACTTAATTCTTTGAGTCCACTAGTGTCTTCTTGATGAGCCTAAGTGGAACATGTAACAATGCCCGCATGACTCTTAGAGACGATGGCTTGACTTGGACGCACACCTTACACGTAGCTCAACATGGATGAGGTGGTAAGGAGGCAGAATTCTTAGGCTTGGGGTAGCATACAAGGGTAGTAATGCTAGCCGGAACCTCTCGTCTTCCTCTAAGGAGGGATGTGCATCTCAACCTAGTCTAGTGGTATTGAGGTCTAAAGACAGGAGTCTATGGGTTGCAATAATGCTTCAAAAGAGGTATAGTCTACCGACTCAAGAAGAAAAACTCCTTATGTACATGTTGCACCATGTAGATATGCTGTATATATGCACATATAAAAAAATGTGCAAAAATATGAAAAACTCCAAAAAGGGGACATGCTTGATTGAAAATAAAATGCCTGTCAGAGTGTATATAGTGAATAAAGCAAAGCTTATGTATTCCACCTTCTCATCTCATGGAAGCTTGCAAGTGGAGACTTGTCTACACTGGTTAAGATCTAAGGGATATGTGGCTACACTGGTTACGATCCATTCTCTTCTTTCCCCCTCTTCATGAGCTAGTTGTACTTGAACTTAGAAGGCTATACCCCGCTTCTCGAGGAAAGAGCTGCTAGATCGGGGGATTAGAGTTACCTTGTTGAGGGAGGTTGTTTATTTGCCATTTCTAAAGTAGGGAGCTACATATCACTTACACAGTACAAGGAAAGATTCATAGCCATTAGAGTTTGCATATGTTGACTTGTTCTGACCTAGTTATTAAGGAGTCTTTATCATAGAACTGAGGAACATGGAGGATGTTGAGTCTTCAACCTATTTCCAATAAGGATCCGCCAAACTAATAATCCAAAGGTCTGACTAAGCTCCATACTTCAATTTAATGAAGATAAGTTTAATAATCATCTTTGGTTCTTTTTCTTTTCTTCTCTTCTTTTTCACTTCTTTTTCAAATAAGTGTTTGCTAAGGGACTATCAAAGGCAAAGTACATGGGGTGATGAATCTCCTATTCTCAGTCTTTTATTTTAGCTCTTTATTTTAGCAAAACCATTTATAAATAGTGATGAATCTCGCATTCATCATGCTAAAATTCACTAATTAAACCCCTAACTTAATCAATCCAATAAAAATCACTAATAATTCCTCCTTTTTATATTGTATTATATTTTGTATAATTAACCCATAATTAATTGTAAATAATAACTATTATTTAATTTGTAATTAATTTATTATAAAAAAACCAGTGGAACAATTGTCTATAATTTCCTAACCCATAAAAGAACTTAAAAATACAAAAACAACTCAAAAACAGAAAGCGTGTGTTTTTAACCCCTTAAAAATACCCCCAAAAAATTCTTTTTTTATAAATGACCTCTTTTTTTCGTCCAACATGAAACTTGTAGATCTCATCGAGATGAATAACTTTCATGTTTTGACTTTTTCCTAATTCTGCCTCTAACTAATTCTTTTGTATTTATCTTTATTTTCGCTTTTTTTAATTTTCTGATTGGGCCACGTGGTGCCTTCTGGGCTGCCCACATGGCCCGTCCTCCTTCCGCCACCCAACGCTCTCCTGGGCTGTCGGATCTGCTCCTTCCTGCCCCCATCTCAGCCCTTCATTTCTGACGCAATCCCAACCATCAGATCAGCCTCCAGATTAAATCTAAGCCACTCCCTCGTGCTTCGCTCTCAACCACTCGATCTCTCCCCATCCGACGGCCACCATCTCTCCACGTCACTCCCACTCTCACACCCTTAGATCAAGCCCTATAACCTATCCAACCTGTTCATATGTGCTGAGCCCTCGGCCGCTCGATCATATCTTTGATCTGATCGTGACCCTCCAACTGCGCCAACATCTGGTCGTTGGATCGTGAGATCCAACGGCCGAATGATCATCTCCTACCTCAACGCCTTCCGCTCCCAGGTGTTACACCTCGCTGCCCCATCTCCTCCTTCCTATTTTGGGAAGAACCTCCCATCACCTCTCCCTCTCATAACGCTTCCTCCATGTAGCCCTATCATTAGACATCCCCGCGCCACCTTCACTACCCCTACCATCACTCCTCCATCAAACCTTCGGCCGTTCAAAACCTCCCCCATCACCATCTCTAACGGCCAAACCACCATCTATAAAACCCCTCCCTCCCCCATCGTCACCGTCATCCACCATCTACGAGGGCTCATCCTAGCCTCCTCCACCCTCCGGTGACAGCGGATGGCAGCCTTGTCGAGGCGACGATGGTCTCCACCCTCCGATGAGAGCTGGCCTCCGACCACGTCGCAGTTGCTTTCGAGCAGCGCTGAGCACCGAGGCATGATCAGCCTCATCGTGCGACGACCCCAGCGGTCCGATAAGGACCTCAGCCCACATCACCGCCTCCGTCGGCTCCTTGCTCCGGCAAGGTGATTTTCCTTTTATTTCTCCGAATTTTCCTGTCAGATACACCATCGTCCACCTTCACCAGACCATCCAAATAACTCCACCATCTTTCGTACATCCACGCCGACCCATCCTTCCTTCTGCAGAACACCCCCCCCCCCGCTCTGACCCCCTTCTTCTCGACCTCGTCCGAGAAGAAGCTCACGGCCACCACCTCCCGTCGCCCCAAGGCCCCCACTCACTCACCAATCACTCGCATTTCGCTTCGGCTATACTAACACCTGCAGGTATTTCAATGATCAGATCCATCCTCACCCCGTCGGTCTCGTGCAACCACTCCGATCACCTGCCTCCGCCTCTCCATCTCAGACATCGATGGAGCTCCGCCTTGTCCCCACGAGCTTCGCCAGGGGTTTATCCATCCTCCTCGACCATCAGACAACCCCTCGGAGCTCGGTTGAGCTTTACATGGCTCGCCGGAGCCCCGCCTCCTCCGGTGGCATGCGACGGAGAAGACTGTACATGTGACGTCCGATCATCTGGATCAGATGGCCAAGATGAAGTCACGTGGCGACCCGAGCCTCCTACCAAACCTATAGGCTCGGGTCCACGAGCCAAGACCCAAGCCACCATCGAATGCCACGTCAGCCCGAGCCTCCGAGTCTCCCGAGCCTAAGCCCCTCACGTGCACCTCACGTGAGGGCTTGAGTAATTTGCATGAAAGATCCCAGAGGTTTTGATATTTGCACTTTGGTCCCCATGTACGTGTCCATCACATGCACGCCTGGGTATTTTACAGGAAGGCCCTCGCTAGTTTGCATAATTACAAAAATACCCATGTGCATATGGCAAAATTACAATGGGGCCCATGCAATTTTTGAAAATTACAAATGGGTCCCTCTAGGGACCGATATTTATCTTTTTATTTTATGCATTTTATTTACAATTATACCCCTACATTGTTTTCTTCATAACGTGAGCATCGTAGGTTCAAATGGCATGATTTTAGTGTTGTTTTGATCCTTGTCTCTTCATGTATATCATGACATGTTTAATTTTCTCATCTGCCACCATTTTAAATAAAGTGAATTTTTTTATGTTAGATGGTGAACTTTCTCTACTTGTCGTTGTCTTGAATTGATGACTGCCCATATTATTGTGCTCAAAATGACTCTAATTTCAATTCATATTCTGTTGCTCAATAAAGTGATCCTTTTTGTAATCTTTTATTTTGCAAGCGTTCATGTTGCATTATTGCTTGTGCATCAATCCTAAAATCACATCGAAAAACAACTAAAAAAATGCATGCATCACTTTATTGCATTATAATCTGCATAATGCATTGTACCTTGTGTATATGCACGAAGACTTGTAATTGAGATTTAATTCACACTTTCTCTAAATTGATCGAAATTCAATAAATAGACAGAGTAGCTCGTGTCCCTGTGTTCGACCTTGGTACACTTGCCAAGTATAAATATTCCACAACATTCAAAGGTTTGTGGTTTTTACTTAACCAAATATGTCTCCTATACTATGACATGCTCTTATTATTAAAATGGCAAATTTCACGTTCATCAAATACCTGTAAATACAATAACTTAACATTTTGCATGTCATTGTTAATATCTCATAATTAACACCTATTTTACAAAAATAAAAGAATAAAGAGAAAAGAAAAAGAAGGATGTATTTAGAATAAATACAGAGTGACCCGGACCCCAAGAGAATGTCAAATTTTGACCTGATTGCAAAGAAAATAAGTAGGGAGAGATAAGGGTACACTATGTATTGTACATATCACCTATACTTGTAAAAAATATTTATTTATTTATTTTGACAAAATATAAATAATTTGTTCTTTTTACACACTTGTATATAGCCCTAGAAATAATATAAAAATAAAATAGAAATCATAAAAACAAAATAAAAATAAAAACAAAATAATTCCTTATACAAAAGACACTTGTATATAATGCAATACCTATTTATTTTACAACCCTAATTAATTCATCAAAATCAAATAAAAATCATTTTGCATTCCTTAAATTATTTTGTAAATAAATAAATTATAAAATAAAAAGAATTTTCGTAAAAATAATAAAATAAAAATACTTGTACATAATACATAGGTATGTTATACATGTATATAATACTAGATATGTATATACTATAATAAATTATTTTATAAAATTATTTAAAAATCACAGAAAAAGGTTTACAAAATAACAAATAATTTTTACTTTATTCTTTTTTATTTTTAAACCATTTATTATTTTATTTGTAATTATTCTCTTTTTTCCCTTTTTTTGTCTTCTAGCCTATTTTGTCCACTTCCTCGACCGCTTCTGATTGGTCCACCTTGGTTTTGTTGACTGAGGTTAATAGGTCCCCTAGTTGCCTTCTCTCGTCGAATCAGATTTTGTCATTTTCTCTTAATTCTGATGGCCCGATCTGATCGATTTTTGCTCCACTCCAGCGCTCCGACTGAGGGATGTGGATCCCTAATCCACTCCAGACACCAATCTCAGGGATTCACATCTTTTTTTGTGTGCTTTCATTCGATTCTTCTCGAACCTTGGAGTCTATAAAATCCTCTGAACCCTCCTTTTTTTACCACCTTCGGCTGCTCCACTTTCCTGTTGCGCCCAACCTTTTTTTCAGAGTGACAGTCAAGAGAGGGAGAGGTTGTGGATTGCATTTGGAGCTAAGTGCCCTAGGTTTGGTGACACCTTCATTCAACTCCACTGCAAGGAGCTTCCAGCCTCCGGTCGCACTGTTCATTGAGGCCATCACCTCGGAGGATTTCGTTCTCTAGCCTAGGCGTCAATATACACCTGTAGGAATATCCTTAGCTTCATTTCATTCATGTTCTGCTCGCTAGTTTCATTAGACATCCAACATCGATCTTCACTTCGTTTACCATTCTTCTACTTCACTCAGCTCGACGCACATATCACACGACTCACGTACGCTTCTATATCAGCTTCTCATCATGTTCATCGATCCAACCCGTATGATTGGAATCGAATATCAGGTTGACTCCATCGCCCTTCATCAGACTTGACCCATCCACCTCCCTTGTTTATGCTAATTCCACGCCATAACCCTTCGTCGGAGCTCTATCTCTGAGCCAGCATTTATTCTTGAAGGACTAGCGCTCAAGACCTCCTGTTAGGAGGATATTTCATACCTGCAACCCATCCATTATGCTCCAGCTCGTCACGCCTCTCCATGACCCTCTCCTTGGTCTTGGATCCTTTTAAACATTTCGACCGCTACGGACCGCCCTTGGCTACACTTCCCCTATCCTAGCAGTGTCGAAGATGCTTGAGTCGCACGTTTGGCGAGTTCTTTGCTAGTTATCCAGGCATTTCTCCAGCCGTCAAATCCAGTGGCCCGCCAGTACTAATCTGCACCGTCTACTAGCGAGGCATTAGGACCATTGGATTCGTCTGAGGATCGTGCTAGCACCGTCCGTCGCCGAAAGGGTATCCATGCTTTTCAACCGTCGATCGTCTTAAGTGGTTGCTCCTGATCGCTAGATAGCACGGGTTAAAGGGGTAAATTTCCCTATAGGCCCTTCTCTGTTTTGTATTTTCTTTCTAGTCCAGCAAATATATGTCGTAGTATAATATGTTTTGGATAATTTGTAGTTAGACCCCCATACTTTTTATATCAGCATTTTAGTCCTTCCGAGTCTATCACGTATGTCCCCACGTGCTTGTTGGGTTTTTTTGCAGTTTATCTCCTGAACCTTTATGTTGTTACTCAATGAATGATAATTTTTTATAATTGCATTTATGCCCATGTGAGTCTGGACTACGTGTTACACATGCTTTGAGTGGACAATTTGCATATTTCGCCTCGAGCTTTATTGTATGTTATCTGCTTGGTCCTAAAAGTTAAATTAATTGTGTTTGGGTCTTTATGAACTGTGTTTAACTCCTGGTTTTTTATTCGTTGCAATAAATATTAAACTAACTTTAAAATTACCTAAAAATTACAATTAGCTCCTACTAATGTGGAGTATTTATGGTAATTTACGTGAGTTGGTTTACTTGTTTTTTATATTATTAAAAACTCAAAAACCTATAAAAATTGTCTTGTTTGAGTTACAAAAATTATAAAATTCGAAAAATGTCTTAAAAATTCTACAAAAATTCCTGTAGTTATCTTTTGTTGTGCATTACTTCCAGAACAATTTTGTTTGAAAAATACCTAAAAATCCTCAAAACTGCAAAACACCTAAAATCTTATAAAAAAATTGTATAAAACCAAATAAAAATTCCAAAATATTGTTTTCATTTTCTACTTAAAGGTATTTATTTATAGTTTATCATAAAATTACCATCTAGGAATTTTGGGCACTTTTAATATTTTTAATTTGCAAACTATTCTTGTATGTGCATTGTTTTGTGTTTTTAAAATTGTTTGATTTTTAAAAAAGATTCACAAAAACACTTGAAAATTCTCTAAAAATAACCAAAAACACTTTAAACCCCTTAAAACTCAAAAATATTTTTACTCTAATTTTCTAAGAATTTTTTATACTTTCGAAAAATACACAAAAGAGTGTTGTGTGTGTCTTTTCTATTTTGGGCGTGTTTTGTTTTATTGAAAATTTAAAAAAATTAAATATTAAAAACCACTAAAAGTGCTTTCGTTGAAGAGATTCGACTACTTAGTTTTTAAATTGTGCTCCTTGTGTTTGACCTTGGTCACTATACTAGGTAAATAAAATAGCGAGATCGCTTACATTCCTTGCTTGATTTCTTGAGTGGTTTATTTTTCTCGTGACCGGTTTGATCGATTGGGGACAACGACACTTGTTTTATTTATTCTACCTTAGTCGATCGGATTTTTGTGTCAACATAACGTTACACGAATTTGTTCCTTATGTTCGGCAACCTACTTGTACTTGCACTATACACATTTGTAGGGTTTATAATAAATTTTGACCTTACATTCTGATTTTCATTAATTAATTATTATTGACAATGGGTTAATTGTTGATTTGATTGAGGTCTTCGTGAACTGTCACAACAGCGACTATTGGTCCCGCCTTATGTGGACCATAAGATTGCTCCTTAGATTCTTGATTAATCAGTGTGGGCTGGCGTATTTGCATCCTAAGCCCACCGACTCTATATTTGCAGATAGGTCCTCCCCATGAGCGTGAGGCACGTGCATTACGTTGAGAAGTTACCAGGAACCCCTGTCACGTTTCTAATATTTCACTTATGGCCCCGTGTAGCAGAGAACCTACAGATAAGCCCTTGTTCCCTTGGAGGGACCTATATACGAAGCTTTTATGTTTATTTCTAATGTTTTCATTGCACATATGCCCCTAAGTCATTTTCTTCATATCTTGAGCATATGAACTTTTTTTAGTGATTTCAATTGCATTGTGATACTTGTTTTATATGTATATCTAATGACATATTTAATTTCATAATTTTTACACATGAAACATGGCAAATTTATTTGATATATATAATGACATTTCACTAATAATCTAGATGCCATTTACTTACACATAGATCTATTTGATGCATCAGATATTAATGGAATTAAATCATAATTTATTACTCAATTACCTGATCATTTAGGTACTTATTTATGAATGTGTATATCTATTTGCATGCCATCTCATTATGTTGCATTATGTTAGTTATTTGAATTGCATGAAACTCATATAAATTGCATTCTATTCATGCATGATTTTTTGCATCGTATTATTTATGCGTTGTTGACCTAAGTAGATAAATTATCACTGAATATATGTATTAGGATCTGATCTGATCAATCCTTAAGGTAGCTCGTGTCCCTGAGTTCGACCCAGAACCTCCCAAGTTAAAAATATTTTTATTAGACTGAGCCCCTCCTCATAGAGATATTTATGTCTCGATCTCTGACAGATTGTTGAGTGGTCATATTACAATAAGACCACCTCAAGAATACCACTCAATGGTTCATCAGACCCCTATACTTAGGATCGAATATATCCTAAGTATAACAAAAATACTAAGCAAGAACATGGGTGTAAAACAACAATGAAAGAATGAATGAATAAGGAAAGTTCATTCATTCTTTCACTGTTGTTTTACACCCATATTCTTGCTTCTATTGCAATATGCTCTGCCTCAGAATCAACAAAGCCCTTCTCAAAGTCAATGTAAAGAGAGGGCTCAATAGTCTCACAACTGGATGGCTCAAATAGAGGATCCACAAATGAATCAAGTCCAGCCTCCAAAGGATCACAATCAGGTGTCATCAGTGATTTGGATTCGATGACACAAATCCCATGAAACTCATCAATACATCTCCGTACTTGGTTAAGTGAATCGCAAAAGGCTATGCTTTCTAAGTTTTCCTCTTTGGAGAGGAATTCTTGGGTCTCAATATCACCCAAAGAAACGAGCTCATCAATGATCTCTTTTATGAAGTCATATGCTCATGTGACTAGTGGTACAGTAGCACACTTGTCTGACACCAAATGCTCTTTCACCTTATGGATCATATCTATGGTAGAACCCCCACTGCTAGAGGAAAAAGTCACCGTATCGGTCCCATAATCCATAGAGGCCATGACTGCACACAAAAAGGCCGACCAAGAATGGTAGCAACATCACGTGATGGTACTGAGGAGTCAACGTGCAAGACAACAAAATCATTGTGAATTTCATGCTTTGTACCATCACAACAATACCTTCTAGTATACCCTTTGGCCTCTTAATTGATCTGTCTAATCATCCTGGATTTCTTAAGAGGATCTAAGTGAAGTGTCTCGAGAAGATAGAAGGGAAATATATTCACTAACGAACTGTTGTCTAACAATGTATGCTCGAACTCATGACATGAAATCTCGCATACGACAAATAGTACTCCCATATATTTCTTCTTTTTGTTGGGAGATGTATGTTGATGGCACAATAAGTAGCAATGGTGAACACTTGTTTCTTAGAACATTGATTTCTCCTCCTCTTTCTCCTAAGTGTAGTGCGATCCTTAAGACGTTTCTTGAGAAGAGGAATGTGAACCAATGCTTCTGAATGAGTGAGTTTGATTTCAACTTTGTCTAACATCTCTTTCATAAAATTTAACTCTTGGTTCTTTTTGAAATTTCCTTTTTTCTTTCCCCTCCCCAAGCATAGTGCTTGAGAGAAGGGTATATGTACTTCCTCCTCAAATGTATGTACACCCAGAGGATTAGGAAAATAAACAAACTTTTTTTGTGAAACTAAGACTAGTTCCATGCAAATTAAGTGAAGTAGAAGGAGAACTAATAGAAGAAACCAAGGTCTTGTCTTTACTCTTCTTTATGGATTTCCTCTTTTTCAAAAATTTTTGTGATTTTGTGCCTTCCCTACATGGAGAATCAGACTAAATCTGTAACTCCGCGCACTTGCCTACTATGGGCTCTTTGCTCCTAAATGTTTCAACAACTAAAGGTTGTCTCTGAACATCGTGGGAACTAGGAGTACATGTACTCAATAACTCAGAAGTTGACTGAAAAGTAGAATCTGATCCTCGCTCTGCGACAAAGATGGATACTAACTCTCGAAGTGAATCCATATGTTCCTTATAGTATGCATCATTCTACTGAATCCGATGGACTAAATGCTCAATCATGGGACCATCTGTACCTGACATATCGAATTAACATTCCAAATCAAAATCAGTGAACTGAGAGGGGCGAAAGTATTTGTATGAATCAAAGAAGATGTGCTCATGAGATGAATACTGCTTGTGACACTAGTCATGATATGGAAACAGAACATGCTGAGAGAACGACTGAAACAATGTAGGCTCCTGCTCTGTAAAGTATTGAATTGAACCAAACTCTAGCTAGAGAATCCACGGAGTCAGAACTAGTAACTGAAAAGTGAAAGTCTCTACAAATGTTTCAACATCCATTATTTGTGTTTCCTTAGTATCCACATTAACTGTATGGTTGCGATCTCTGAATCATCATGAAGCCGATTGATTGTAATCGGTCCTACAACTCGCTCATGTGATGTCTCGACTAAATACTCTTGAAGAGAATGAGACATCAACAAGAAGTAAGACATCTCCATGAAGAGAGTCCAAAGTGAATCAGTGTCAAAACTATGATGTGAACCACCATAAGAGGCATCGACCAATGCATGCAACTATGCGGTCATCCCCCAATAAAAGATATGAATTTACTTAACTTTGGAGATTCTGTGGTTTGAAAATCTCATCAAAAGATCCTGAAATTAGAGCCACATATCTTGAATGGGCTTAAGGGTATCTGTGTGAAGTCTCTGATAACCGACTGCATGAAATATACTCGATTAATGGGGTAAAATTTCCTCAAAAAAACAGCTTGTAATGTACCCCGACTACCTCTCTCCTTCCTAGAACTTTGAAACCATCTCGCAGCTCCGTCTTTAAGAGTCAAGGGAAAGGCCTTCAGCTTTGCATCCTCATATGTAATATCTAAATAAAATGTGGTATTTACATGCCTACTTAAACTTTAAAACATGCTCATGCGGCTCCTCGTGCGGCTTCCCAAATCTAGGCAACAATGAGATGAAGTCCAAATCAATCTCAAAAATTGATGAACTAAATGTAGAAACTGACTTCAATCCAAATCATGTATCCGCTACTCGGTCTGCACTCTTATATCAACAACTCGTGGACCAATGTCTCTCATCTAATCTATACTCGGCTGACGGATCTGAAACCTCTGCTCAGCTGCCATAGATGTAGCCAAAGGATGACTTGAAAGAAACGAAGATGAAGGATTATGAAGAGATGGAGAAGACAACAAAGAAATACGAGATGAATAAAAAGAATCTCTAGGGGCAAAGTCATGCATAGAGAGGGAATAAGAACAACTAGACTTTGGCTCAAGAAGACATACATCCCGAACTGACCGAGATGAATGGGCAGTGATGTAAAGAAGAGTGTTGTATGATCTGTCAAAATCGATCACCAACCCATCATCATGACTCAAAAAGAGAAAATGAATACAAAGTGAAAGGAAAATGAAACCAAAGACACTGAAAAGAGTCAGACGACAAGTGACTGATAAAAACTAGAAGAGATGAATGCAACAGACTCAACATCATCACAAACAATACACACATCAAACCCTCAGTTCACCTACTCAATTCAATAAAGACCATAGGAGATCGGTCATTAGTCTTTTCAATTTTAGAGTTAGCTGATCAATTACTTGTTTAGTGCAATCCCATAGGTGTAGTCTCCTAGAGTAGACAGTGAACAAGTCGATGAATCCCCCAGCAAAGAACTTTTCACGTAAGATCTCAGGACTAGTCCTAAAGAGATCCACCTCCTTACTCATGCAACTACTTCTGCGAATATTTGAGGCAAGTGCTGGCAGCAAAACATGCCCCGAGAGTCAGGAGTCCATTGCTTTGGTCTCTAACTCCTATGTGTATGTGCCTCGCTCAGTCTGGAGAGTACCTGCATCCAATGAGGGATTGCTCTCCCAAATCAATGAATAATATTTGTTATGTTTGATTTTAAGGTAAAATAGAATTAGCAGTACCAATTTTATTTTATGTTATCATTTTTTATCTTTTTGCTTTGAGAAAATAAATGTATAATGAGTTTTTTGGTGTTTTTTCCTTTAACCTAAGTGGAGTAAAACACGAGAGAATATGGAAATGCAATGCATGAAAATAAATGATGCATGTAGAGAAAGAAGATGCGTACCTATTGTACGCACTTTACATGCAAAGTGGTCCATGCAAGGATTTTAAAATAATCTATATGCATAAAAATCCAAAAATAAAATGCGAAACATAGAAAGAGTGATATGTTCTACATAGGGAAGAACAAATTACTTTGATTAGGTTATCGTCTTTTGATCTAAGTATAGCATACGTACACAAATAATGAAATAAAATCATAAACAATCACCCAACCACTCGCAGAAAACCTCAGAAAATAAAGAAAAAGAAGGCGAGAAAACCAAAGTCATTGTGAGGTCCCCCAACACATATGTTGGTGAAACAAACCTCAAAGAACGAGTACAAGTTGGGTACAAGCCGGGATGCCCTTAAGGGGCCCCTTCTACAAATGCAAAAATAGGTAATTGCCTCTTTCTCTCTCACCAAATAAAACAAAAAAGAAGTCATCTCGACCCGACTCGCACTGCTCCTCAGCAACCGACTCGAAAGCAGACATCGGTCTCTAGGCACCTCAGCTGCTCGGCTCCCAAAGAAGTCAATCTCGATACCTAGTCCCTGCAACACGGGTTAGGCAACAAATATGTATAGAAATAAGAAAGATATGAAAATAAAATGAAATAAATAAGTAAAGAAAAAATGAAAACAAATAACTAAGTAAAGAAAGCGAAACCCTAGAAGCCTAAGGCTCTATCTAACTACCCAAGAGATGTCTCCCCATCAATAATGAAATATGAAAAAGATCGTCTGATCTAATGTTCTACAAGTAGACCTATCATCGTTGAATCAATCAGATAAAAAATATCTAAATGGTTTTTAAAGTTGAAAATATTATTATTATACACATTATATTTTGAATTTTTAAAATACTAAATAATAATAAAAAGTTTTGATTTATTTTTTACTTTATAACATAGGAAAGTACCTTTAAAACAAGGTATTATACATATTTTTTGGATTTTTATGAATTAGTTATGATTCTTATAAGATTTCGTGTATTCTTTAGGTTTTTAAAGGTTTTTAATATTTGACTTTTATTTTATTTTTAGTTTACTATTTAGAGAATGGTAAGATATACGAAGGGTAATTTTTAAGTAATTTTTGTAGTTGTATTTATATTTTTTATGTATTTTTATAAGTTTCAATGTATTTTTCTATTATCTTTAGAATTATAAATAGAAAACATTTTTATTTTAGAAATACTTATTATATAGTATAGAATATAGTATTATGTATTTGATATTTTTTTGGTTTTTGTAATACGCATTTGATTTAATGCATATTTTATATCATATTTATTTAATATATTGTATAAGGGACCTGAATGTAATATATTAAAACTATAGGAGTGTGCGTAGAAGGTAAAATGTGAAGGTCATATCACGTAAAAACTCCAGAAAGCACGTGCTCATGCACATGAGAACCCTATCAGGATCTGATCGTAAAATGCAATACCCATGAGGTTTTGTACGAAAATAACCAAAATATTACATGATTGTTCACATGGCCTACAGTTTGGAGTACTTGTACGCAAATCCAGAAGAGTTTAGGGATGTGGACATAAAATCCCCAAAATATCTCAGCCTCATCATGTACATATCACGTGACCCTTTGGAGCTCAACGTACGACTTGGATTTAGCAGCGGGTTCGGATCCAAGGGATCTCGATATCCCACGTGCTGCGTTGATATGACGATGATTTCAAATGATCTCACAGCTGGAAATGATGCGAATGTGCGATGAAGATCACGCCCATCTTCAGAGATCGGATGGTGGCTGTACAAACTGGATCACAACCCATGTTTTTCCCCCAATTTGACGATTGGTGGCAGTGAATCTGCAATCGCTGCTCGAATTAGCTGCGATACTTCAGATCTCGCTCTACGATCTCCAGCGAAGAATCAGATTCTCCAGATGTGAAGGTTCTCGTTCAAATGGCAATTCAGATATTTAGGAAGTCATCTTTGATTCGTGGTCCTCGGTTCAATAGTTGGTTCCCAAATCAGACTCGCATGATCAATTCTCGAGTCTGGTGTGTTTCCTAAAGTTATCATCGAAAGCGATGCTTTATTCCTTGATCCATGCAGACCTGCAGTGATGAACTAAGGCTCGAGCATGCTATCCTCGACATGAAATTAGATGCAAAACCGAATGGGGTGATGGATGGGGATTAGATCCTCGGTGAATGGAAAAAGTAGATCTATGAAGCTCATATCAGGATGATATGAGATTATCAGAAGAAGAAGAAGAGAGGATATGAATAAGTGGAAGTTGACCAGGGAGGAGACGAAGATGGCCAGAGGTCAGATTGAGGGGGTTGGTATGAGATTTGATTGGAGAAAGGAGATAAATAGAGGGATTGAGAGGAGAAGATGAAGGGAGGAAGGGGATCAGAGAAAACCAACTTGGATTGTGGACGGACTCGCCTGGGGGCTTGGAGTGGATGCTCCAGGAGGTTCTAGTCTCGACGCATGACATGCTTTTAGAGTCTTGTCTCGCAGCTGGGCAGAGATGCTCGCCATAGAAGGTGATCTCGCCCTTCCTCGCACTCTTGACCTCGCTTGACGAAGAGGGAACTCAGCCGTCACTCAGAGCTCTCTCTCTCTCTCTCTCTCTCTCTCTCTCTCTCTCTCTCTCTCTCTCTCTCTCGGTGCTTTGAGAGAAGGTGAAAATAATGGTGGATATTGGATCTCGACGGAGGAAGACTGCTACTTATACAGGAGAGGAAGGAGGAGGTCAGTGGGGATTGGGGATGGATGGCCTAACAGTCGAGGCCGTTAGGACATTGGGCCACGAAGGAAGCAGAAGAGGGAAAAGGGAAGAAGAAGGGGTGGAAGAAGGAGGATAAGAATAAAGCAAGAAGGAAGAAGAAGGACAAGAAGAAGAAGATGGTTGACTATTCAACCCTTATTTTGTCTGTCCAATGAGGCTCTGCCACATGGCAGAGAGAGAAGAAAAGAAGAAGACAAAATAGGCAAGAAATAAAAAAGAATTATACATTGAATAAATAAAATATAAATTAATAAAAAAGAAATTAAATTTAAATAAATAAATATGGTAATAATTTAATAAATATTTTATTCCAAATTTTAATTAATTAATAAATTTAATTTAATTAGTTAATAAAATAAATGTGATAGTTATAGGTATAAATAACCTATATACATTAATTTATAAATTTTTAAATTACTTATTTTGATAAATAAGTTATTTACTTTATTCTATTAATTGAACATATTATATGAGGACTATAAATATATTTTTATTTTATTTGAATAATATTATTTAATTAGTTAAATAAATATATATATATATACTATATATGTAAATTATACCTATATAATAAGTATATACATTTATTTTTTATTCTTTTTAAGCTTTAGAATTTTTATTTTATTTTATATAATTATTATAAAATATAAGAAAAATAATAAAAATATAAATAGTGATAATAATACAAAGAGTAAAATAATAAGAGAACAATATACAATTGTAGAGATACCATAGTACCCCAAAAAGCTGACTTTTGCATATTAACTCATATTTTAATGAAATCACGTTCATTTTAAAGATAACTAATTCTAAATACAATGAAAGTGAGTTTGGTGAATCTTGAATTCATATGGAATAGATATTTAGCTTTGAATTTGTGTTTTATGACTTTTATTCTGGGTGTACCGTGATATTTATACATTAGATTCTTTTTCTTATATTTTTATAAATTAATAGACATTATTATAAACAAGTTTGAAGAAGAAAATATTTTGGTTTGAGGTGATATGAATGATAAATAAAATAGATGAAGATATGTACAAGGTGAATAATGTGTATATGTGCGCTTGTGATCCACATTTTCTGATATTGTCTTAGATTAAAATCCTTATCTTCTCCTACTTACTTATCTTATCGACCAAGTCAATATTGATCTGGTCTTGGGGTTAGGATCAATATGTACACATTTACATATTTACATCCTTCTTTCTTTTAATTTTCTTTTTCTCTTTATTCTTTTATTTTGGATTAAACAAGTGTTAAATATGTGATATTAACAAATGGATTTAGTATGTTAATTAATGAGAATTAGTTGTTATTTATATGTATTTTACTAAGGATTTTAGACAAAATAAAGAATAAAGGAGATGGATCATGTATTCATCATCATGCCACCCACATCTACGCCAAGACTGAGGTGTTCATGTGCCTTTCCAAATTCTAGGAGGGTGTTCATCCTCTGTTTAGAATCAATCCCATGTGCTTTTTTCCTCTCCCTCTCCTCCTCTCTTCTTCACTTCTTTTACACCCAATCTGCTTCTACTTCTTCTTCTATTCCTTCTTTTGTATCAAGTTTTCATATATTCCATTTCCATTCTCTCTAAGTTCTTGTAAAACCCTAGTGAGTACCCACTACCAGTATCTTGAACGATATGGGTAGGATTAATTGGAGAACTTTTTTTATCGCAAGCCCATTAATTTTGGGGATCTGAGTGTCCTCCTTATTAATCAAAGAAAGATGTTACAATGTAACACAAATTAGGCATAAAACCTATATAAAGAATAAAACCAAATATAGTGGCAAACATACAAATTTCCTCAATGCCTTCTCCTTGGCCTTTCTATATTTGGGTCCTCTTCTTTACAGATTCCCATTTCTGCTGAGTCTTTAAGTTGAAATCAGAACTGTAAGTAATGGGGTTATTACCTTTGTACGGTTCACTAAGGCCAGCATTTGAGTCATCTTCTTTAGTTTCAAATTCCATCTTCTTCATTGTTACCAGACAATGCCACAAAGGGATTGGGTAATTGAAGTGATGGAACATCAACTACTTCAGTGTTCAGCAAGCAGGGCTACTGTAGTTGCTGCTTGTTTTGAGGAGACAATGGAAGAGTCGAGAATTTTCCTCCAATCCTTCATTATTCTTTTGAAAAAAAGGAAAATAAGGGTGGGCATCTTCCTTAAGAGCAGATTCTTTTGGCTTGATTTCTTCTTTTTCCTTTTTTGAATTAGATGTAGGACTCCATCCTTTTACATAACATAGATCCATCCTCATCACTTTAACATATACACTATCTTCTCTAGTGTAGATGGGGGATCTCAATATTCCTTTGTCCCCTAGCCAAGAAACTTCATTTCAACATCAATATTCAATTGTTTCAAGGATTCTTGGGACATTTTTGGAGATGCAGAGTCTTCCACCACCAAAAAATCCTTTTTATACTATTGCGTCTCTTGTTGCTCCTGAATCTTCTCTTGATCCTCCCGTTGTGCTTCATTTGCCCAAATGGCTTTTGTTGTTATATCTCATATATCTGCTTCTATGGTTCATACCTTTCTATTGGTTTCTATTGCTGCCCCAAGCACTTCCACTTTATTGCTTCATATTTGATGGTACTTGGTTCCCATCAACTGCATGAAATCCATTCTCAATTGAAGGAGGGTAACGTAGAGTCTCCGTCCTTGCTTCTTAAACAAAAGGTCCAACATTTTGGGGCTTTAAGATCCCCAGTTCAATTAGTTTAGCTTGTTTTGTTGAATAAATGGGGAGGTGCATCAACCTCAATAGATCCAAAAGGAATCATCTCAATAGAAGATCCTTTTTGTTTTTAAAATTCCCACCTTAAGTTTTCCAAGCTACAAGCCCTTCTATCATTCTCTCATGAATCATATTTTTTTATCATCTTCCAAAACCAAAGGAATTGAATGTTTCTGCTGCTGCAACCCATGTGCTTACTCTCGATTCTAAATGGGCTCATGTTGTTGCACTTTTACTGTTGCTGCTGAGATGGTTCAACATCTGATGAATCCATGATTCATCTAGTCTATATGGATGTTTTAGCAAAATCTTCCTAATAAATTGATTAATTAATATTCACTAATTGTGCTAAAATTAGAGTTAAACTATTTAATTAAATAAAGCTAGTTTTTATCCTAAATTGAGCTTATTATTTTATGTGTAAATAATCATTATTTTAACCTATTTTTTCTCTATCTTATTCTTTGATTATTTAACTAATTTGGCGTAAAGAATTAAAATTCACAAAAAAGAGCAAATTTAAAAGAAACAAAAAATACCTGGCATTGTATATTTTGTACATACTTTCTCTTCATTGTTTTTATTTTTCTCTTTTTCTAACATATAAAAAATCCATAAAAATAGATTAAGTATGTATATATTGTATATATATTAATCCACTAATTAAAATAAAGTTAAAAATAAAAAATACACAAGTTTAAATTTGGTATTTTATTATATAGAGTACCTCTAAAAATACTTTTTGTATAGTTGGCTTCTTTTGATTTTAGATCATTTACGAAAGTTGTAGATCTTGTAGAGAACAACTTTCGTGTTGACCCCTTTTTGATTTAACATCATTTAGAATTCCTTTTTAATTTTATTTAATTTTTATTTTACTTTTTATTTTATTTTTTATCTTTTTTTTAATTTGTATAAACTTTTATTTATTTTTATTACTATTTCCTTTATTTTTCCATTTCCCTTTATCTCTTTCTCTCTCCCCTTACTCTATTCATTTCTCTCTCCACCCTTCTATCCTCTCCCATCCCAGGTCATGTGCACTGCACGCAACTTGCCTCCCCCTAACTTCTCTCTCTACCACTGAGCAGGTCACATTCCTTACATGTGACCTCCCCTTTTTCCCAGGTCACGTGCGAAGCATGTGACCTCCGCCCCACCCCTTCCTCTGCCCGTTGCCCGTCCCCTTCCCTCATCCTCCGCGCGTAATGCCACGTTGTCGTCCCCTCCGCTTCTGCTTCCGTAACAGCCACCCTCAACTCCTACAAATCCCTCGCATCCCCTCCATCCCTTGCCATTTGTCGTCTTCAACAAATGAAGGAGAGAAAAGAGAGCTCGTGGGGAGGCTTATGACAAAGGCTTCCCTTTGCCGGTGACGACTTCTTTTTGGCATGATCCACATAGCCATCGACTATGCTACTGTTGTCCTTCTAAGAGCCGAGTTTTGAGTAGCTTTCGCCTTCTGAGGCGATCATCGGAGGAAGAGATTCTCCTACTTACACCATCTTCTTAGTAATTCCATCGTCCATCTTCTGCGACTGACCTTGCTCCCCTTCCGCCGCTGATCACATTACACTCCAAGTGACACTTGTCATCTTTGTCTCTCCATTAATCATCACCACCACAAGCATCACCACCCTCGCACGTCGCACCACCCTTGGTCGCAGTGCCCCCACTTTAGCACCTCTAGGCTGAAGCTTCTCCTCCGTCGTGGCTCCACTTCCTTCGGGGTTGGAACCCTCACGCCACCCATCATTTGACCTAGCCTTGCATCAGCCATCACCTTATGCAGGCATTGATGCCCACCGGCCGTGCAACCCTTCGTACTCGATCGATCGACTACTGCACTTGCAGCACCGCATGTCGGCCTCGACCTACGTGCATGTACAACACTGTCCTAGCTTCCCCCCCTCCCCCGTATGTGAGGAGCATGTGGGGGTAGGGAAAATTGTTTATGTACCTAAAGCTTCAAGAAAATCATAAGAAGACCCTTGCCCCTTGTTGACATTAGCGTCACGTGCTGGGCACATGACGAACTAGAAAAATTGCACCCGTGCCCCCTAGATTTCAGAAATTCTCGAGCACACCCATGCTAGTAAAGGCTCGTGCTTCACACATGTTTGGGGATATTTTGCATTCATGCCCCTAATGTTCCATAAAATCATGCATCTATCCCCGACTTCTAAAGGCACGTGGTGCTCACGTGATTCTTGGAAAAATTACACCAGAGCCCAAGAAGTTTTACCTAATTGCAAATAAGTCCTCGAACACCCTTTTGACGAAGAAAACTTTTTTATTGCATAAGATAACTTAATCTGATGTTTTGGAGCTTCTTGAACAGCTCCAGAAAGCTTGTTAAAATCAGAAAATCATTAGCAGAGAATAGTTTGACAAAGGATTACGTGGAGCTATTGAGGATATTGTGGTGTGTGGAGGTCCTTTCTTTGGTGACCTTCAATGGAGAGTGGCGTCGCTACCCATCCGGCTCGGCGGTTTAGGTCTTTACTCAGCTATTGAGGCTTCTTCATATGCTTTTGTGGCCTCCAGAGCTCAATCATGGATGCTCCAAGATCACATGCTACGAGACAGCGGATACATGGTATGGATTCTAATTTCCTTAATGCTTTGGAAGGTCTACGTGTTGCACTCTCATCTATTGATCTTACACATTTTGCTAGTAAGGATACCGTCCCCCCCTAAAGCCCAGAATGCTTTGGCGAATTCTTTTTTTAGCAAAATCGTAAAAGATATGGAAGCTGAGTTTGACATGTCTGCTAGGCAAAAAGGTAATTTTCCATTGTTTACAAGCTGAACATGCCCAAGATTTCCTACTTGCCATTCCTATTGAGGGGCTTGGATTGCACATGTCACCCATTGAATATCGTAGTATTCTCAAGTACCGCCTCATGATTCCCCTTTTTCCACCAGATGAGGCTTGTCCAGTATGCCACAAATCTTGCTTGGATGCTTTTGGGGACCATGCCGTTCATTGTCGCGAGCTTCCAGGTTTTAAATACAGACATGATCTTGTCAGAGATGTTCTATTTGATATACTCAGACATGCAGGTGTTGCTTCAAAAAAAGAAGCACCGGTGAATTTCTTAACTGATCCACAAGAGGGGAGATCGACACTTAGACCGGCAGATGTTTTGATATTTGGATGGGTTGGAGGAAAGCATGCATGTGTTGATTTGACTGGAGTGTCTCCATTGGTAGGTCCGATAAAGAGTGATTTTGTTGCGGGATGCGCTGTACAAAAAGCTGCATTAGCTAAAGTGGCTAAGCATGAGAAGGCATGCATTGACAATCAACACGTATTCATCCCATTTGGTTTTGATACATTTGGGTTCTTGGCAAGTGAAGCAGTGGAGCTCCTTAAGAGGGTTCAAAAAATCATGCATAGCAATGTTATGGTTCCCAAGTCTATGAATGTTGTATTTCGAAGAATTGGATTTGCCATTCAAAAAGGATTGGCGGCGCAGCTTGTTGCCCGTCTCCCATCAATTTCTATGTAACTTTTAAAGATATGATAATATGATGTGAGGGAGTATCTTCAGACAAAAAAAAAGAGAATAGTTTTCCTCCAGCATCGGAATCCTTTTCATTGAAATCATTGAACACTTGGTGTCCAGGATCCTGCTTCTCAGAAATATTCATTTTTCAATAATAGAAGCTCCTTGTAGAAATCTCAACAGGGAGCATTTATGAAAATTTTCTTCGATATAAAACTGATACTCCTCTTGCAAGACATTCTAGCAACCTCCCCAGCGGCGATGGATGTCCAACAAGAAGATCTCTGCAACAAAAAGATTACCAGCAGGATGCAGATTCACGATCAAGAGAAGGATTGGTTTCCACAACCAAAAAAACTCATGTGCATAACTTCTAGATGCATGAAACCCAACTAAGAACATTGGGAAAACCTCTTCAAATCAATCGAAATCCCCAACTAGGCGATCTCCATCATATAATAACCGTGGAAAGGAGATCTAACCCGTTAGAATTGACGAACACTCAAATTAAAATCAAACAGAAACCTGATTAGGCAGAGATGACGGTATAAATCTCATTTCACCGTCTCCGTATTTTACTGAGCACAAGTAAACGCGACATCCTTGTACTGCATTAGGCTTAAATAATTCACGGACATTATTAGCATTCTCGTTAATAAAAAGGCACTTCTTCCACTGGGTCGCCAAGTCCATGGGCACCATTGTGCACCATTGCCTTCCAGGTAAAATTTGAGATGAATGTAATTTATCATTTGATGCATACTTCTCAACAGGGAATAAAGGGCTTACGAGATGCGATTGCAGCAAGAATCACAGCAGATATGGTTATCCTGCTAATGCTGATGGCATCTTCTTGACAGATAGAACAAGTCCTTGGGTACGCAATTTTAGACTTAAAGCTACTATTAGAAGGAACCATAGGGATAGTCCTATGGTTTCATCGATAATGTGGCGTGTAAAAGGCGCACACAGTGATGAGATTATTGATAAGATCAAATATTGACGGAATACTTTACCCTATTCCACAATGCTCATTGTACTCGGCCTCGATTGCTCTACATGGTGGCACCCTTGTTTGTTTTTCCATTCCTTTTTATCCTTTTTTTCATGACTTTGTATTTGTTTCAAAACGCTTTCTCTGTGCCTAAAATACCATGTGATCTTTTTGTAGTCACGTGAGAGAAATTGATGCTGTGAATGTGCACACGCGAGAGAAATGCTTTGTTGTCATGTGTGTGAACATATGAGTGAGAATGTGAACATGTTGGTGTAAGTTAATGACTATGTAGTGTGTGCATGAATGTGTGAATATGTGAATACGTGTGTACGGGTGGGTGTGGATGTGTGTGTATGCTTATTTCTATATAAGTATGAATGTGAATTTATGTATATGTGCATGTGTAAAAGTATTTTCATGTGATTGCATGACTATGTATGTGTAAATGTGTGTCGAGGGAATTCTCGGGTTGTATACATGTTGCTTGCTTTTATGGTGATGCTCGCTATGCTTTTATATTTGGTTTTATAAACTAAATTGTATATGCAGGTAAAGTGACTATTTTCTATCGTTAACTTAATTATTTGAGCGATGTCGCATCCAAGCTTACATGTTTTTGCAGGTTCTCATTTGTTACGTACTTGTGTGAATCCGTTATTATAACTCTATGTAATATTAGTCTTTAAGGTACATTTTCTTTACTCTATTCATGTTAAATCGATTCAATGGAAGTAGAATGTATTCTTATTTGTGTGATTGTGCACTGGGAGTATCACTAGACCCTAAAGTAAGTGCATGAAACTTTATTTCTTTGGTGTGATTATGTTCAAAATAATGGTTAGTAGATTTTAATGATGGAATAGAATTTTAAGTGTGATGATTGATATGTACAGTGATAATGGTGTCATTTGAATGTAGAAGGGTCCTTACAATGTGCAAAAATCTATCATGGTTAGGTAGAATGCAAAAATCCATTTAGATGCAGAGTGCGGGCAACACTTGAGCATCTATGCACTATAATGCCACTAGATTCTTCTAAGTGACCCTTGTTATTGACCTACATCCTTGAGGCCAAGAAACCTTCTAAGTTATGAATATGTTTATGTGAGAGTGAATGTATGTATGTGCATGTTTTTGGAGAGAGAGAGAGAGTGTGTGTGTGTGTGTGTTTATGTCATGTATGTATATGAATGTGAATGTGAACGTATTTGTGTATTGTGATATTTAGTTGCTTGATAGGTTCGACTTGTTGGTTGGAGCTATGTCGAGGTTACAAAATAATTCTATGAGGTTTTTATTTTGTTCTCATCTCATTGATTTTCTTACAGTGATAGACATGGAGTGAATTCTCAATGGTGTGGTTCTAGGTTGGAGTTTGTGGTGGAATCCTTATCAAAGCCATCGATGATTGGGTTCATGGGTGATGCCACAATAACTGTTTACACCAAATCAACGGGTTTGTGG
Source organism: Ottelia alismoides (assembly GCA_037367405.1). Lineage (NCBI taxonomy): Eukaryota > Viridiplantae > Streptophyta > Magnoliopsida > Alismatales > Hydrocharitaceae > Ottelia > Ottelia alismoides. The sequence continues at coordinate 124,258 of JAZKJV010006122.1, forward strand.
AGATTCTGTAGTAAACAAATGAGTTAGTGCATGTGATGATATGTGACATTATATCATCACTCATACTCCTTCATGTATTTGTTTTTGTGTTTCTACAAGATGATTTATTAAGTATTTGTAAGTTCATAAAGATGTTGCAACTTGTTTTAGTTACTACATATGCTTATCTCATGTACACTTTTTCTTTGCAAAGATTTACAAATAGAGGGAAATCGAAGAATTAAGTTGTTATCTACGTTCATTTCAGATAGTTTCAGCTCTAGTTTAAATTTTTAATTTTGGATGCATACTAATAGTCGATTTATGACAAGTCTATGGATTGTGGTCAAATCAATGAGATGAGGATAAGACAATAACATTAGTTAGAGCTTTAAAATGATGCTATCTTGTACCATGAAGGTGGAAAAATACAAGTGCTCAAGTTTATGCGTGGTATGTCTGTGTATGGGTGTATATATATATATATATATATATATATATATATATATATATATATATATATATATATATATGTGGTGTGAAGGTCATGTGTGTGAAAAGTATGTGAATGTGGGTGTATGTGTATGAGAGAAAGAGAGAGGATATGTATATTTGAATGTATGTGAAAACATATACGTATGAGAGAGAGAGAGAGAGATCAAGTTCATGCATGTGTATTAATGTGTAAATTTGTATGTGTGAGTATGTGATAGAATAAATGTGTATATATGTGTGTATGGTAGTTTGTGTTTGTGTGTTCGTGTTTGAGTGTGTGTGGATGAGAATGTGTGTATTTCTATGAGTATATGTGTGTAAATGCGTATATATGTATGTATAAATATGGGTTTGTGTGTGAATGCTTGTAAGCTACAAGTGCAATATTGTTGTTGCTGCTATTTTTTCTCTGAAACATAAATTGGGACTACAAAGGACCATTAGTGGTAGCTTATAGTTGCAATTAGATGAAAATGCAACTACCATAAGACTATATCGCGGTCGTGTTTGTTTTTATAGGTAATGGTGTAAGACTATAGTAATTACGACTACATGTAGCCGCAAGTCTGAAATGCAAGTACAAAACCACTATTATGGCACTATAATGTGACTACAATTGAAGTCGTAAATAGGCAGGTTTCTTGTAGTGCTAATGGTCTGCATACTTGGACATAAATGTATATATGTTTCCGATCAAAGGATGTGTGCTTGTTATGTATGCAGGCTTTAGTTATCTCGATTTCGTTAGGTCAACACTTTGACTTAAAGTCAATACTTTGACTTTGATCAATATTTTGACTTTTGATCAATACCTTAACACGACTTATCTGATACCTTCAAATCTCTATGTGGACATGCATCAAGAGTGTCAATCGGATGCCAATCTTTAGAGAAGATTGCCATCTCTTCTCAAACTGGAAATCGGTCTTGAATATCGCTTAATGATACTAGATATGTCCTCGATCTAACTCTTTAGATCTAAAAACCATGTGTCAGTCTCTATGATCTGACTTTTTAAATCAATGTATGTATGATAACAAGATGGCCATGGTACATCACCCTAATTGTACTAGGGGTCCTTATAAATGCAAACATAAATTGTTTTTAATTCAGATGAGGAAGTAATTCATATGAACTTTTATTGCATAATGGCTCGCCATGGGCTTACAAGTCTAACAATCTACCATTAGCCCTCAAATCCTTTCATGGATAACTCTCAATACTCATCTATTGATCATTTGACTATTTAATCAAATAGCATGGTTAATTAGTTAGTCACTTTGTCAGTTTAGACTACGCCAAGTTCTGTTACAAATTTGCATAACTCTAGAAATAATAACTACATATAATACAATTGTTGCACTTTATGCATACAATATCTGACTTTGTTGAAACAATAGTAGTATCCTGCTCCTTGCTATTCTTAGCTCACAGCACCATTGTTCAATATGAATATGACTTTTGAGATTGAGTTCATATCATCCACATCAGATTGGAAGTCTGAGTGAGTGTACCCTAAGAGTTGGAGATCATTATCCCTATAAAACAAGATGTAGTCTTGAGTTCTTCTTAGATCTTGATATGTTTTTCGATGCACCTCAGTGTTGTTCACCATAGTTAATGTCCTATACTCCCAATGCATGGCAGATATATGATCTTGTACACATCATGGTATATGTTAGGCTTCTCATGATTGATGCATGAGGGCATCCAGCCAGAGCTTTCTTATCTGTAAGACTTTGACATGCCATCCCTTCAGATAGGTCAATACTATGTCATAAGGGAGAGGAGTCTTTCTTGCATTATCCACATGGATTATTTCCAAGATCTTCTTCATGTATCCTTATTGTGCTAGTCTTAATATTTGTCAAACATGAGAGCCAAGGGTGAACCATTTCTACAATAAATGATACTGTAATTCTTTAATATATCAATAAAACTTATTTATTTTCATTCCCTATTTGAGATTAATGAATGCATGCACTTATAAGGTCCCTTATTACAATAGGGTCATGTACCTTGGCCATCTTGATAATACAGCTATTGATACAATGGTTGGATCATAGAGGATGGTGCTGAGATTATATCTAAAGGCTTAGATTGAGGACTCAACTAGCAATGTCAAATGATTGCGGAGAAAGGATCTCCAATCTGAGAAGGAGATTGCTATCCTTACTCCAAGGACTGATATCCAACCGACATCCTGATGCAGATCCTCTGTATAAGAATATAGATTAAGAGGTGTTGGATGAGTTGAGTCAAAGAGTTGACTTAACAATATCGAGATATCAAAGACATGTCATATAGTATCGCAATATAGGCACGCACTGTTGATCAGAGACAATGTGTTACCGTATATTTAAGTGGGTGAGGAATTGCCATTCATGCACATTTATTCATTCATTTTAGGCTTTTATCCCTAGATAAATACATGTAAATATCAATAACACACATGAATTAACACATGTATATTATTTTATATAGTGTGTAAAAATATTTGTATTTAAACCCTAAAATGAAATAATATATAAAAGAAAGGAAAATTAAAGGAGTTATCATATATACTGACTGACTCTGACATTCGAGACTAAGTCAAAAAGAGACTCGATTGACAAGGAATAAAGTAGGGGGAGCTAGGGAAGATAAACTACACAAAATTTGGAACTAAACACTCATTTCTTCTGTCAATATATATAGGGAAAAAGGAGTATGCTCCCTGGGTGTAGCTAACTTACATGCTCCCACCCCTTTTCCCCTGTATTTTTTTTATTTTTCTGAAATGAAACCTATTGGAATTTAGAGCACAATATGTCACCATGATTTCATTAAAAATTCGACTTAATTTGAGACTTCTATCCCTCCATCAAGACTGTCAAATTTTAACAGAATTTCTGATATTGACCCCCTTCAGATGGAGGGCATAGGAGTCTCTGTTTCTGATGAAATTGGAATGAAATGTTATGGGGATATAGTGACGAATATATATTTTCATTTTCCAAAAAAATAAAAAATAGGTGGAAAATGGGGGTGGGAGTAGCCAATTGGCTACACCAAGGTGTAGCCTCATTTAACCACACACACACACACACACACACATATATATATATATATATATTTATTGGGACCTATTTTATTATCAATATTTTATACCTTAAATCAATAAACTTTGAACAAGAACATTGTACATTGTGGATAAAAATATAAATAAAATTACAAAATTTTATTTCATTCAAAAATAATGCACAGTTTGTTCGAGACACACAGAATAAAAAGTCGCAAAGAGAACTTTTCATACCTCTATCTTCTCCGTACAACTTGAAATTCACCAAACTTACATTTATTGTTCATAAAAATAAATTATATATTTAATGAAGGTGGTTTCATTTAATTTGGAGTTAAGATGCAGAATTTGACTTTTAAGCCCTTATAGTGCAATATACATGTATATAATATTCAATATATTTTCCCTTTATACCTTTCACCTTTTTATATTTTTATAAATTTGTAAATATTACTTAAAATACTTTTCATAATAAAATTAAAATAAAATAATTAAAAATGCACTAAAATAAATAATGTACTTTACTACATAGGGAAACATACTTATAGAGTACTTATAATATATGTATGTGTATATATATAGGTACATAAATAACTTCGAAAAAATAAAAGAAAAATATTTACATTTGTAATTAAATATAATGTAAATATAAAAAATATGTATATAAAATCATAAAATATAAAGTACAAAATAAAAATAAAATATAGGATATATAGGTATTTATACCTATAATATACATGTAAAAATTAGAACCTAACAAATAAAGTGATAAAAATAAATAAAAACACTAAAAAATAGCTTATTAAATATGTAACATATTTCATATTTGAAGTTTATTAAAATAAAATCATTTTATATTTTTATTTTATTATTCTTTCATTTAAGTACTTGTTTTGTCGTTTTATGAACGTGTGGCGCCTGCATGGCCCAATCGTGTGGCTTGAAATATTGACCCCATGTCAACACCCCCACCTCCTTTATTGTTTGTTGGACCTGGTCAGGCATCCACCTTCACCGATTTTTCACGTGAACTCCATTGCTTATTTAGGCTCGATTTCGTTTTGAAAATCAAAGATAGGATCATGCTTCTTCTCGTTGATCACTTTCATCTGATCCTTATTTATTGGTTTGGTTGAAACCTTAGGTTACTTTCTCACTTTTTGTGCCGGTTATAAATAAACTTACATGCTCCTTGATCATCCACTTCCCTCTCTAACCACCTTGAACCTCGCCAGAGCTTCGTCTCGGTGACATGAAGGATGAACACATGTTCTTGGGCACAGACAAAGGAGGAGGAGGCGCATCCACCCTTCACCAGACCTCTTGCCGGTGAAGCTCTGCTCCAAGCTGCTTTCTCTGGTGAGCTGTCTTTTTCTTTGCGTATTTCTATTCCTTAGCGTAGCAGTAGCTTAGATTTCCTTTAGTTGCTTTGTTGTTGCTTTAAATCACTTGAAAATCCAAAAATAGAACCTCACTGGAGCTCTAAGGTCTGGCTCTTATCCTCGATCAACTAAACATGCTCTGTCGTCCATTCCACCCCCATCAACTTTCTGGTCACTTTTCTATTTCCTGGACCACCCCGATCTTGCAAAGATCGGGTCCGCTGGGACTCCCTCTGCCACCTTCGTCGCAGACACTCCGCTTGCTTCATCCATTGCACCCCTTCCTATTTTTAGGCATGGAAGCTCCGCTTCGAGGCCCTTGTGCTAATCGTGTAGGTCCGAGTTCAGAAGGACCCCATCTAAGGGGTCTCAGGTCCAGCAAAAGGAGCTCCAAGTCCCCGTTCCTTCTTCGGCCTCCAAGACCCAATCCTTGGGTCCCAGACTTCCTTCCGACCATCAGTCGTTCTGATGTCATCCTGGGAGCCTTTACAGCCCATCAACCATGACGGAGAGGGCCAGAGATGCTCGTGAGCTCAAATCAAAGCTCATCGAGCAAGTGTTCTTTGGTAGTTCTTCCAAAAGCTCTTTCTATCGTCCGATGAAGAACAACAATCTAGACTCTTCGGCAGCCGTCCAACCAAGCTCATCATCCACTGCATGATCCATCTTGGGATCTAATCTGAGCCGACGATCGATGAAGCGTAATCAGCGTGCCTATGTCATTAAATCACTTAAGTGATCGGATCTCCATCGTCGATTAACACATGGAAAAGTGGGTAGTTTGCATATAACCCCTCCACACTTTTGGTATTTATATTTTGGTCCTATAAATAAATTTTTCAGTTAAAAACTTTTGGATATTTTGCAACTTGAACCCTGAGGTTTATGTTATTTGTTATTAAGTCCAAGCCTCATTACCTCACGTGTGGTCCCACGTGAGGTTTTTTGTGGGAATTTTGCACTATTAGTCTTGTAGTTCTGTTGGGCTTATTCTAAAACATTGAAAATATTTTTGAAAATTACAATTTGGTCCATGCTAGTTTAATTTTAATTGATAGTTTATTGGGATATTTACTTAAATGCCCATGCACCTTTGCTTATTTGCATATATACCCCTCCTTGGTGCTTTTTAATTAAAAATTTAATTGGAAAAATTGTGGATTGACCCCTAGACATTGTTGGTTTGTTATAAATGCATGCTTTAAGTTTATAAAATTGTAAATTAGTCCTTGTGTTAAATAAGTAATTGTTATTTTTATTTTAATTATATTAATTATCTAATTAACTATAAAAATTGTAGGAAATTTATTTTAAATACCTTATATTATATTAAATCATGTATAACTTTATTAAGGTATTTATTATTATTATTCAAATTAAAAAATGTAAAACTATCTATATTTTTTTTATTTTGACCTAAAAAAATCATAAAAACAAAAATATAGCTCCATAAATTACAAAAGAATAGGGTAAGTGTATTTTACTATATTTTATCACATATCCAAAATTCATAAAAAATACAAAATAGAAAGCTAAAAATTATTTTAAAAAATAGAAAACCTTAAAAAATAACAACAAAATTGTAGAAAGACAGAAGAATATGTTATAAAGCTTCAAATTTTCTTTGTTTTGTCTACTATACAGGAAAAATAAGTTCAGGCCCTTTCTGATCAGATAGATATTTTTTAAGCCCATTTGAAGTTCTTGCATTTTCTGTTACTTTTATTTTTGCATTTTAATCTTTAAAAAACATAAAAAGCTTAAAAGTACCCTAAAAATACCATAAATAGTGAAAATATTAAAAACATTCAAAAATACTTTATTTTGTGTATTTTAACTTTATTTGCTATATTTTAGAAATACAAAAAGAATTATTTTTATCTCTCTTTATATATCTCTCACTTATTATTATATATTTATTATAGATATTATTAAAAAAATACAAAATTGAAATACATAAGAATATATTATTAAAAATCATAAAAAAAATAAAAAGCCGCAAAAATACATAAAAACCTAATAGGTTGTGGAACTAACAATTTTATGCTTGATTCTTTGAGTTGGATTTCATTTTTGTGATCTATCCCTGTTTGCTCCCATGGACAACACTCTACCTACTTACATTATACACATTTCATGTCGAGTTAAATAAATTTCATCAGTCACACATGTAGATCTATTTATACATACACATCTGTGGGTTTTGATCGTCATTTATTTAGTCGATAGATATCCGAGTACTACAAGAGGCATTGATACAACGATTGCTGGACCCAACTTGTCGAGCACCGTAGGCCCTCCAAGACTAGGCATTAGGGTCCCTTGCTTGACCATATTAATAATTGATGCCATTGCCGGTGATCAACGATCGGGTAGATTAGCAGCCTTAGGCACTTAGTTTTTTTCTACTTTGTCTACTTGCTTGTTTATTTACATAGTTTTATATATTATTCTACTTATAATTATTTCATAATTATTTTTGACATTGTCTTTTATTTCCATTGTTGTGAAGAATTTCTTATCGAGGGAGGTTGCCTTTGGATTGCCTTTGTACCCATGTGAGGCGAAGTAGGTCATTCTTCCCCGACCTACAGGAGAGAGCATCAGAGAAGACAGAGCATAGTGTTGAGGAGCAGACTTTGCTTTAGTAGCTATTTTATTTTTATTTGTGAGTGAGAGATATTTCTTTTGAACTTGTAATAAAACATGTACACTTGGACACTTAGACTATTTGGGGTATGTTTCTCCAAGTGTCGGTGCACTTGGGAGATCTCACCAAGTTTTGACGGTTTTCTTCGCTTTTCTTTCTTTCCTTTATTTTTTGCCTTTGTTGTGTTTATTGTGATTTGTATGTTTACGCCTTTCTTTTTATGTGTTTTGTGTGAATGAGTTCCTAGATATTAGGATTGCTTGATCAAGTAATCTAGATCCAAAGCTTAATATATCTCATGTTCCTATAATCACTTCATTTGGACATATATTCAAATTAATCTTGTGCTTTATTAATAGTAACTCCTACTCTAGGAAGATTTCACAGCGTTGCATGCATTTAATGTAATTTCAATTATGTTTAGCATCTCGCATGGAGAGCGCTGGGAAGCAAGGTGAGTCTTCTTACTGAGCATACATCATACAACATGATGATGAGTTTTCTAGCATCGTGTTAGCTTGCATTGCTTTTCTGTCGTCTCCCTTGTTTTTGATCACTTAGGAAAAAATAAAGGAAATCGAGAAATCATTAGACCTTTGCATAAAAATATTCAAAACAAGTGAAAATCCAAAAAAATAAAAAAAAATGACTTCTAAAGAAAACTTGACCTAATTCTAAAATCCGTAATGAACTTCATTGTCTCGGGTTCATAAAGCCCTCATTGTTTTTAGGTACCTTAAAGATAGAGTGAGGTGTGGTGTGATGCCCCTAGGATCCAGGTGCTCGGCAAACCAATTCACGCATATGCATACCTCATTCGAATATTTGACATTCACAAAAGTAGGAGAAAAATAGCACAAATCCTTGAAATTTAGAACTTGTTTTCCATTCAAGATATGTTCACATTCACATTTCCAATACATTTACAATGTCCATTTTCCATTTTTCATCCATGACCACAAAAGTATACATGAATGCATAATAAAGATGTCCACACATACATATACATGCCATGTCTCTCGAAATGCTACAAGGAAAAATAAAAGAAACTTCTACCAAATGTACCACAAGAAGGAGTCGTGAAGCTGCACAAAAATGGTGATGTCTCCAAAGCTACTCACTGCTGCAGACCTGCGGATTCACACGTAGGTACGTTATGAGCAAAATTGCCCAATACGATTTAAACAAAGGCTATACAACAATAAGCAAGATATAATTTAAATGTGTGCAAAAGAAAAACTGGGTAATCAATCTCGTAATGAATTACATTATTGTTATTGGTTGATCTGGATATGGATATGAGTAACCAAGCTTCGTGGATAGTCTGTGGTTTTGGTCTGGATGAGACCTCACACTATGACTCTAAGGTAAAAGAAAACACCTTAGGATTGGGGGGTCTCTGTAGGCATGCGTGGGGTACAATGCATCCCTAACTAAGTTCCCAACACGTCCACTTAGCTCAACTTCACAATTGATACTTCTTATTCACAATCTAGATTCCAACCCGCGAAACTTCACGACTAGCCCAATCCTCCTTATGCACAGGAGACTGATATCCCATTCCCAGCTTCATTAACCATATTCCCGGGAACTCCCCTCGTAGCTCTCCCACTCAAAATACCAACCAATTTGACCTACATTGGCATGTACACGAGTGTTAGCACTAAGTGACAAGCGAAATTACTAGGAGACCAACCATGACTACTTGGCCCGCTCACGAGCACCGGGCTAAAGCATGCAAGTGTCGAGGCCAACACTGTCAGATTAACACCTTGATGTGCCAAGCAACATGTCCCCAACCATCGTAGCTACAATAGCAGTTGGGATCGTGGTCATCTAGGCTTCTACCCGAGGTCCCAAGGGTGCATGCCCCTCCCTTGGCGGCAGCTACTCCACTACCCATCATCATTTTATCTCATCTGGATAACAATTACCCTAAACACAACCCATATTTCCTTTCTATTTAAACAAATATCTCTTTTCTCTACATGTCCATGCTTCCAAATTCAGATCAAACATTAATTATAGAATCTCAAAGCATAGAAGCAACCAATCGATGCTTATTGAATTTTCCTCCAACAATATCCGTATTTGCAAATTCTACATCTAGGATTCGTTGAACACATTGTGACCACAAGGATAATGAAGGAAGATTCTAGATTTATCTTCGTATTAATGTCATTAATAAAAATGTCACAAGCTCCAAACTATGGATAAATTCAAGAGAAATAAGGAATTGTGGGGTGTTGTTAACAATGGCTAAAGCAAGTTCCAGTCAGAGGTTTAAACACCAAACACATTTTAAATCTATATACACATATCGTTCAACGAGCATAGATTAGATTTAAGTCTACACATTCAATATTTCATTTAGATAAAGAGGCTAGTGGGCACCTTAACCTTATATGTATGGTTTCAAACAGCACTCTAATGACAATCAGTGAATATTCAGTATTTAGCAGCTGCAATTGTCATAATCAACCCAAAGCATTTGAAAATTCATCTCCTTAACAGTAAGGAGCAACCAATTTAATGGAGCCTCTGATCGATAACTCAAGACCTGTGTCCTTTGCTTTATGAAACTAAATAATATAAGAATTGTGTAAAGATGTAGATCACTTATTCTTCACAAAAGCATTGAACACAACATCCCTTAAAAGAGATTTACTAAAAAGGTACATGAATCTGTGTGCATTGATGTTTATATCGTTCATGAAAGTCTAATTAATTGGCTAGTAATTCTGATGTTCAAGGACCTCACGATCTACAAAGCAGTATGCCTCAATCCAATATTCCCAATAACCTCCCAGGGAATGTGGGTATGATCTACGAACCATGAGCATTCCCTCAATCCTATATGAGGTAAAGGTGAATGCTCATGTGGCAAATAAAAAGTTTCTCAACATCGGATTGCTTCACAGAAGGAAAGATCGAGCAATTTATTGTAGGTATAACCTAACTTTTGTTTTATATATGTTTGAAGTAAACATTCCATTCCATCACCCAAATAGTGATCTTTTACTTAGTGATACATCCTTGTGCTGACAACAAATTAGATCAGTTCAAAATCTACTCCAGTACAATTGATGTGATTCTGAAATTGAACGGATATATGGATTTCTGAGAAGCTGATTTCTTGTATTAGAGCACTACCAAAATCTTGACTAACCTATGGGTCGTTAGTTGGCTTCTCCAGAAGACTAAAATTAGTGAAGACATTGGTATATAAATTGGATATAAGCATATATTAGAAAAAGTGGAGATACCCAAAACTATAAAGAGCAACATACGTTTCTGCATGAAGGAAAAGCATGAAGCTATATGCTTCTAAAATATGGAATGGACTTAATTGATCAACATCTCATCGGTTTAATTTAGTAACCTCGAATTGGATCGACCGTTGATTATCCGATCTGCAAGTACCTCTTGTATAAACCTTCCTTTTTTCAATAAGAATGGGTTGAATCAAAAGGAATATAAATTGAAGCCGATTGGAATCATAACTGACCCAAAACTTGAAATCACTAATCATGGGACAAATGTGTAGGTTCGAAATCATGTGGAACTCACAGCAAGAGGTAGGAGACATCGTACCTTCTCTACACGAGCAAGGGTTCGGGTCGTCGATTCAAGGCACTCCGGTGAGCTCCGGTTAGGAGAAAGGGGAAGAGGGAGGGCTGGTCGACTGGGAAGGGGGATTTGGGGGTGTTTTTGATGAGGAAGTCGATTTGAGGGTTTTTGTGTGAAGGGTCATCTCGGTTCGGATCTTGGTTCGGGTCTAGAATGGACCCGGACCCCAACTCACTAAATTGACTATAACTTGAGCTCCCGAAGTCGGATTTTAGAGTTCTTGGACTCGTTGGAAAAATATCGACGAGCCCTACACAATGGATGCCTTACTCGAATTTTTTTGTCACTGGACAAGTACATATTTTACAACTAATTCCAGACTCAGTCAAGATTTGTGTTTTAGTCCATGTTCGGTATTCGGGGTTTTCACACGTGGCCCCTAAGGATTAGAGCCCAAAAATCGACCTATGGCTACCTTGATAATCACCTGGGACAATGAAGTAATGGTGCTTCTATAGTACGTAGGTGAGTAGGGCCATGTCAACGATGATGCTCCCGCCTTGTGTGGAACATACGACTTGTCTGAATTATTGAGCATAGGCCACACCCTCATGGGGTGTCTATCTTATCGTCCTTCGTCCGACTAACTCACTTGTGAGGGAAGTAGTGGTTTTGTCTATCAACTTCCCCTTACACTGATCATTATTAACACTTGGTGATGTTCCACTTGAACTAAAGTCGCTTCCATAAAATCTTTAGTATGACTTCCTTGTGGGTGAGCCTGAACAATATCTTGTCATCATCAGATCGCGATTAATCATTGATCAAGAATCTCTCTTGCTAGAGGTTCTAGAGAAAAATCGCAAGGCCCTTGGTTGTAATATTTCAGATCTACAGGGGATAAATCCGGCCTTGTGTTCAGATCATATCTACTTAGAGGATGACAGCAAGCCCTCCCGTAAGTTTTAGCGCAGGCTGAATCCTAATCTCCTGAAAATTGTCATGAAAGAGATAACGAAATAGTGTGAGGTAGGCTTTATCTATCCCATCTCCAACTCTAAATGGGTTACCTCATTGCATGTGGTTCCGAAGAAACTCGGGATCACTATGGTCACAAATGAGAAAGGAGAGGGCATATCAACCTGATTACCTACTTCTTGGCGCATTTGTGTACATTACCAGTGCCTGAACTCTGCGACCAATAAAGATCACTTTCTGCCGCCCTTTATTAACAGATTATCGAAAGACTGGAAGAAAATTTGTTCTTTTATTTCTTGGATGGGTATTTCAGTATAATCAAGTGGCAATTGCCTACGAGGGTTGAGGGAAGACTACATTTACTTGTTCATTTGGCAGCTTCACCTTGTGATGAATGCCCTTTGGATTGTGTAACGCTCCTGCTACATTCCAAAGGTGTATGTTGGATGTGTTCACCGACATGGTAAGTAGTTTTCTAAAGATGTTCATGGATGATTTTTCGATCTATGGTGATGATTTTGATTCATGTCTAATGCATCTAGATTGAGTGCTTAAGAGATGTTGTGAAGTCAATCTTGTGCTCTCTAGGCAAAAAAGCCACTTCATGGTTACGGACAGAACTGTGTTAGGCCACGACGTCTCTAAAAGTGGTATGGAGGTCAACCCAGCCAAGGTGGATGTCATTGAAAATCTTGAACACCTAGAACACCGAACTAGGTGAGATCTTTTCCGAAGCATGTTGGATTTTACAGGCGATTTATCCAAGACTTCAGCAAGATTGCCCAACCTCTTACAGAGATTCTGAGCAAGGATACTGAGTTTCTTGTCGATGATATGGTGCTCCTTGCTTTCAATAACCTTAAGAAACTGGTTACTCAAGCGCCAATCCTTCAGTTGTCTGATTGGTCTCTCTCCTTCGAGATCATGACGGATGCTTCAGAGTTTGCGTTTGGGGTTGTGTTGGGTCAGTGCAGAGATGGAGGCCCATTTGCCATACACTATGTCAGCAGAACCTCGAGTGATGACCAAAGAAACTATATCGTAATAGAGAAAGAACTATTGACGGTTGTGTTCGCCCTTGAGAAGTTTAGATCACATATCTTGGGTTCAAAAATCATTATCTATACTAGTCACTATGTTATATGATATCTACATGACAAGAAGGATTCGAAGTCATGACTACTCTGTTGGATCCTTCTGCTCTAGGAATTCGATTTGGAAATAAGAGAAAAACCTATAGTTGAGAATGTGGTAGCAGACCATTTGTCTAGATTTGAAAGTTCAAAGACTCCCTTGAGCATTGTACCTATCACTGAGACCTTTCCTGATGAATCGATCTTGAGTGTCTGTTCTCTCCCATGGCATGCAGGGATTGTGAACTATCTAGTAATCGAGAAATTTCCACAAGATTGGACTCATGTCAAGAAGGAAAAATTCATGTCTGACATCCATTTCTACCAGTGAGAGGATCTGTGCCTTTACAGGGAAGGTGAGGACTGCATTTGGCGATGGTGCATTCCTTCGGAGGAGTACACCAGTGTCCTCCAATATTGTCATAAGCTCGAAGAAGTAGTGCACCATTCTGGACATTAAACGACAACGAAAGTATTGCAGTGTGTCCTCTGGTGGCCAACACTATTCAAGTATGCCGCAGCATATACAAAAGGTTGCACTGACTGTCAAAAATTGGGAGGTACCATTGGTTCCAAAGATTCTATGCTACTTAAGTTCATCTAAATCTCGAACACATTTGATGCTTATGCCATTGACTTTATGGGCTCATTTCCTCACAGTCAAGGATTTCAATACGTCCTGCTTGCCGTGGAGTATGTGAGTTGATAGGTGGAGGCTATCCCCGCTTATTCTGTTGATAGTCGTACCATTTGTCACTTTCTTAAGGACAACATTATCTCATGGTTTGGGATTCCCAAGATTCATATCTCGGATGGGGGAAACCATTTTGTGAACAAGGAAGTCAAAAAACTCGTGAAGGATTACAGTATTAAACATCATGTTGCATCTCCTTACCACCCACAATCAAATGGTTTGGATGAGTTATCCAATAGGAAGATCAATACTATTCTGCAAAAGCTTGTATGGTCGGATAGGAAGAAGTGGTCTCAACTCCTTGATTCTATTCTATGGGCTTATCGAACCACCTACAAGACTTTGTTGGGTGTGTCTCCCCTATTGACTTGTTTATGGTAAGCCGTACCATCTTCCTATTGAGTTAATTCACAAATTACTTTGGGTAGTTAACATCTGTAACTTGGACTCACAACATAGTGGTCAGAACCGCAAGATAGATCTGAATAGACTCCTAAAACTCATATATTATGCATACGAGAACAACCTGATGTGCAAGGAGAAAGTCAAGAGATGGCATGACAAGCATATCAAAAGAAAAACTTTCAATCCAGGATAGAAGATTTGGTTGTTTGATGCAAAATTGAAGCTTTTCCTAGAAAAATTAAAGATAAAGTGGACATGACCATTTTTGGTGAGGATTGTGTGACAACGGTAGCATTCTCATATCAGAGTTGTCATCTAATGCATAGCCATTCATAGTCAACGGACAGTTGCTGAAGCCGTACATAGATATTGATACATTCTTGTCCTTGGTTGGCTTGGTTGAAGCGGTATTTCAGGAAGAAAATGAAAAGTCAGCACAAAAATAAATTTTCATTTATGTTCTTTTCCTTTTCATTTTTCTTTCATTCCTTCTTCTATTATTCATTCACCCCTTTCATCAATGTTATATTTAGGATTAATTTATCCTAAGTATAGGGTTTAATTGTGTTGAGTGATCATTCTTTTCCTCGCTTGTCTCCTACATATTGATATTCTGTCTAAACTCAGGGATATTTCACCGTAAGTATAGGGGGAGACATGTCGAGTCATTGATTCCATATATTCAAATCCCCGTCCATCCCCACTTGGTGTACAATATGCTATATTTAGGATTAATTGATACAAATATAGGGGGATGATCGAATTCTTATTCTTTAGTCGTTGTAGTATAGGCTTTTCTATACTTAGTACAAGTTATGTCTTCCTTTTGTCTTCGATCTATGAGGACATATCTCAAGCTAAGTACAGGTGGGTCATCTATTTGTTGTATATACTTTAGCCATAACTCGTACTTATCTACTTTTAAATAATATAGCTAATATCATAAATTTAAATAAAAATACTTTAAACATTCTTTGTGTATACTGATTAATAAATCATGTTAAAAATGTTTTGCAAAATGATTGGAAAATATTTGAACAAAAAACTTTTGAAACCGTTCGGAAAATTTTTTGTAAAGTGTTTTCAAACCTTTGTAAAAACCTTTTGCGTGTAAAAATTCCTTTTACTTCTTTGAATAAAATAATTTGAAAATATATTTTCAAATGATTTGGAAAATGGTTGTGTTGAGTGCTAAAAATCGGGTTTTTATTTGAATGAATTATTCACAATGGGATTGTGGTCATCGCAACCCCAAGAAGGTCAAGCAAAAAAATATTTGATTCTCAAGCCAAAATAAATGAAGAAAATGTAGCCAGAGAAAACTGCTATTCATTTACTTGTATAGTGTACAAGGTTGAATTCAAGGAGGCTACAAATACTACAAAAAAAGGCGAGATTGGCGTGCACACAAATGCTCGTTATGTGCACGCCTAGTGCACGCCATGTGCACGCCCGGCTAGTTGACGAGCACATGTGCTCGTTCATGGCGTGCTCGCTTCTTTGAGCATCGCTCTGGGTGGTTGACGAGCACAGTCGGACGCTCTGTGCTTGCCCGCTTATTGGTCGTGCACATATGTGCTCGTCGATGTGATCGCCTTTGTTAAATTGGTCGATCAATCAGAGAGTTTGGGCGAGCACCTGGCGAGCATATGTGCTCGCCCAAACTGATTTCCAGGAAAAAAATAATAGAGGTTCGACGGGGTTTTGACGCCCTATCGAACCTGTATAGCCTGCCAATAAACCACTGCAGGTACTTATAAGAGCTCCCTAAGTGTATATATATTATAGCAGGTCGTTAACTAAGATAACTAGCACTGACAAGTGAAATTCACGCAATATACATGAACTTAGAAACAAACATTCAAATTTAACATCGAAATATTACAAATATTTGTCCGTAGCATCAACGACAAGTAAACTACAACAAATAATATTATCAAAGTTCATAAAGTTCATTTAAATTAAAAAACGTGCTAAAAGTTTGACAACAATAGAAGTCAAAACCAACAATAATTTACTTCTTCTTTGATCTAAAAAATCTAGACACTATACAAGTGTGCCTCTTCTTCAAGGTCGTTCTCCTCCTCCTCTTCGTCATCAGATTCAATCTCTTCAGATTGAGATGCACGCCCTTGCGACCTATATTATATATGGAAGATATATATCTATTACTTGCATTTTGTAGATATAGAAATATAAAATTATTACGCATTCTATAAGTAGAATACTTACATATACGTTGTGAACTCTTCTCGGAGCTTCGTCACTTGCTCCACCATCATCGCCATCTGCGACTCCATTGGAACTGATGATTAGGCGGTTGTGGTTGCATTTACGACGGCTGAGAGTATGCAGAATAGGAGGAAATATAAAAATTCCATGGGTTATTAAATCAATGAAAGAATAAATGAAATAAAGAAGGAGGCTCTATGAACACTGTGCTTGGTTTTGTAAATTTGATTTTTTTTTTATGGAGTTTCAATTTTATATTTTTTAATTTGATTTAAAATTTTGCAAAAGATTTTTTTATTTTTTAAATAATGAAAATGAAAATGAATAAAGAAATTAATAAAGAAAACAAAGAAAGGGGTGAATTTTGGAATTTTTACAAAGTGGTAATAATGCATAGAAGATTAAAATAAAAAATATTTTTTGTTTTTTTGATAATTTTTTTATGTTTTTATGATTTTTTAGAATTTTCCAACTTTTTTAAAGCTTTTAAATAAATTGAAAACAGATAACAAAGCAAATAGAACACAAATGAATGTTTTTGGAATTTTAAAATATCAATTAAGATCAAAAATAGATGAAAAATTCACAGAAAGAGAGAAATTTTTATATTTTCCATAAAGGTATTTATATTTTTTGGAATTTTCTATGAATTTCTATTCCTTTTTTTGATTTTGAGTATTTTATGATTCCTTCTGAATTTTATGAGGAATAAAAATATGAAAATTATATAGAAATCAAAATAAATAAAAATAAACAATCGGGATTTTTTTAGACTTTTTAGAAAAAGTTTCTATTTTTATGGATTTTCAAATGCAAATAGGGATTTTTATACTATTTTTGAATTTTTATAAATAATTAAAAAATGGATATGCAAAATAAAAATTATGGATATATGATGTATTTAACAGAAGCCTAACATATTTTTTGTAGAATTTTTAGAGAGGTTTTCTTAATTTTTATTTAATTTTTAACATGCAAAATAAATGCAGATGCATAAGGGTATGAATGCAAATATTTAATGTTTTTATACTAAAAAATAACAAATACGAAAAATTTAGGGCAAAGTGTGCAAAATTTCCAAAAAGCATGCGGCTGCACATGCACCTCGCTGGACAGGACCAAAATGTGAATATTTATTTCTAGGGTCTAATTAATAACATAAACATGTAGACTTTATTTTAAAAATAACCCAATAATCACGTGATATGCACGCCTGTAGTTCAAATAGAATGAATTTGCAATTAAAATTAATGCAATGAGAAAAAGTGTAAATGTTCAATACATGACATGCAGACACGTGTCCTTATCAGACTTATTTGCACAATGGAAAGACTGCAAGGGCAAGGGCACAATATTACCATTTAAATACGTGGTGAATCAAATGGTTGGATGGTGATTGGACTATGATCTGACGGTCGAGGTTGATGCACACGTGGAAGGTTCGGATTTGATGTACTTCAATACACGGCTGACGTTTGGGGCTCAATCGATCGATGGTTGTGATGAAATCTGGAGCGATCGTTCTTGATCGTGGGGTGTTGGATCTGTCTGGAAGAATTGGAAAGCAGGTGGTTTCTAACGAACTTTGATCAAAAAGATCTCGGTCATTCTCCACCTAAGTCCACTCTGGGTTGATGCTCTAGATTCCTGCACGTCTCTTCTTTCGGTTTGAGGGATTCAAGATGGTTGACGAAGGCTGGAAGATGATCTGGGGGTCAAGAGCAGCAGATCTCCAAGTGAACCTCCAGTTGTTGATTCTCACCCCCAAGCCCGCTCATGTTCCCTCCAGTGAATTTCTTGCTCAGAGGCGATGCTCTGGTGGCTTATTGACGCATGAAAGATGGGAAATAGTGAAGGGGATGGAAGCTCCGGTGAGGGTGGTCAGACAAGGAGCTAATCCCCATATATGGAGCAGTATGAGGTTGGTCAGATGGTGGAAGAGCTGGAGAAGGTGACCGGAATCCCTCTGATCTTGCAAATCGAAGGTTGAAGATGTGGATCTAATCGACGCTATTATGGAATAATCAAAGCAAAAATGAAGTGCAAAATCGAAAATAAATGACCTATGTTACCTACCAATGGAAAGGTGATGAAGTTTTTCCTTAATATGCTACGCAAGGCGGAGAGTCAGGAACTCGACGGACGACTCTGGTGTGTAATTAGATCTAATTGTTCACTCGATCTCTTGCTCTCCAAATTGAGGATCAACTACCATGTCACCGTAGCTATCTCCAGAGATTGATTGCGGAAGAAAAATTCGAGGAAACCCCGATCAAATCCACGGTGGAGGTGGAGGGTGTCTATTTATATATGTGGCTCCGGTAAGGTTTTTGAATTTGAAATTGGAGCAAATAGACGCGTAGATGGGGGATCTGGAGAGCTGGCCAGGGAGAGTGAATGGGCTAGAATTATGGAGAAGGAAATGGGGGAGTTAGTGAGTGAAGCACGTTGGAAAATGGGTGAAGAAATGACTAGCGAATGGAAGTGTGGACGGACGACTTGAATGAGCAATTTACCTGGGTCAACAAACACAGGTTGACTAATCAGAAGACACGTAGAAAAAAGCCAAAATCAGCTAGACGACAAAATAGGATAAAAATAGGAAATAAATCGAGAAAAAAATAAAAAAAAATGAGTTTAAAATAAAAAATAATAAAAATGAAAGAATGTTAGTAATTTAATTTACTTATTTTGGTGATTTTTAATTAATTAAACAATGTATATAAAAGGGTTAAAATAAATATAAGGTGTTATTTATAGGTATGTATACCTATTTATATAAGGATTTAATTTTAAACTAATTATTTATACAGATAAATACATGATTTAATATTTTATTTATTTATGCAATTTTACAAAGGTTTTAATGAAATTGCTATTTGATTTTTAGGAATTAATTTATTAGGTTAAATAAACACATATATGTATAGTATATACATAGTGATACATACACAATATATACATGATTTTATTTTTTTGTTGATTTTTGATTTTTTTATGTTTATGTGTAATTTATATAAGTCAAATATAATATTCACAATTATTTAAAAATATAATATTTACAAATATGTACAAGAAAATAAATAATTAAATAATTTACATAGTATAATTAGGTATTATATACAATAATACCCAAATTTACCACATTTCACACCTTAACTCTGATTTTTATGAAACCACCTCAATTTGAAAGGTTAATTAATTTGTAGTACAATGAAAGTAAGTTTGATGAATTTGGAGTTTTGGTCGAGAAGATATTGATCTTGCAAGTTGACCTTTGTGATTTTTTTAGAGTGTTGCAATTTAAATAATATACACAGCTTTTTATTGCAATTATTTTTATTATTTACAAAAGAAGTTTATTCATAATTTTCAATAAGAAATACTTTTTATTTAAAAAGAATTTGGTGTTAAATAAAATAAGGAAAAGAATGTATATTATAGACATTAGTTTATAGATGATATACATATACAGATGAAGATTGAATTTTGGTGTCCAGGCCTTATCTTCCCCTACTCTATTCCTTGTTTATCAGGCCAATTCTTGACCTTCTCTTGAGGTTAGAGTCAGCCTGTATCTATATCATATATACAGTCTTTATTTTCGTTATTTTACCTTTATTTTATTTCTTTTTATTTTAGGTGAAAATAGTGATAAATATACAATATTTACACGAGAATCAAGGTTAGTGGAAGAATGGATTTATTGATATTTACAGGTGTTTTATAAGAGATTTTAAGCTAAAATAAATGAATAAAGATGATAAAATGGAGATTCATAATCCCCATATGCTTTACCTTTGCTAGTCCCTCGGTAAACACTTATTTAAATAATAAGTGACTAAAAGAAAAAAGGAAAAATAAAGAACTTAGAAAATATTGAATATTAAACTGATCTTCATAAAATCAAAGTATGGAGCTCTGACAGACCTCTAGATTTTTAGTATGGGTGGAACCTTAGTGGGAAATGGACTTGACACTCAATAGCCTCTAGAAACCACCTAACTCCAACTCAAGTCTCCTCAATAGCCATGTCAGAATAAATCAATTTGTATGCAAACCCTTATGACTATGAATCTTTCTTGTACAATGTAAGTGATATGTAGCTCTCCTCGACTGAACTGGTAAAAGTCAATCTTCTCCAACATGGTGACCCTAATTCCCCAATCCAATAACTCTTTCCTCGAGAAGCGATTCCCTTCTAAGTTCAAGTATAGCCAGCTTAAGAAGAGGAGGTGGAGAGAAGCACGGATGGTAGCCAGTGTAGCTACCTATTCTTGGACACATGATCAGTGTAGACAAGTCATCCAGTTTCAGGCTCATAATTATCTGACTTGGAAGCTCAAGCTTGCTTACTTGACTATACAAATGTGCACACTCCGGTAGGCATTTTATTTTCAATCAGGCATGTCCACTTTTTTGGATTTTTTATTTGTGCGCATTTTTTTCGAATATACACAAGGTGCAGCCTATACATAAGGAGTTTTTTCCTCTTGAGCCAGTAGACTATCCCTATTTTGAAGCTTCATTGCAACCCACAACATTCTATCTTTACACCTCACTTCTACTGGACCGAGTTGGGGTACAATGGCCACAAATGTGTGACTTCTGATGTTTCCATTGGCTTGTGTGTCATGCTGGCAAATCCAACCCTCTACCACTTCAATTGAGGTGAGCAAAGTGTAAGTGCAGGCGTGCAAGCTAGGTCATTATCAATAAGAATCATGTGTGTGCTCCGAAGTACTTTACTTGGGTAGTCAAGATGACACTAAACTAAACCTTGTGTTTCCTAAAGAATTAAGTCTATAGACTTGAAGAAACTCAATTCCATTCCTATAAGGTTCCTCTGAAATTAAGTGGATTAAGGCCCAAGTATGCTCCATTCTTTGACTTTATTCTAGACTAGTTTAGGTGTCAATACCACTCTGAAAAAATACGCATGCAGATGCAAGAAATATATACAAAATATTTTTTTAAAAGAAATAAAAGAACGATCTTTTGGGGAAATTTTTCCAAAGAATTTTGCAAATTTTTATGGATTTTAAGCATTTTTTAAGAGAAAAGGGTTAGTAATTTGGATGTATTTACAAGAAATTCATACAAGTAAACAAATTTTATAAAAGCTTTACAAGAAAATTTCATGTACAAGCTTTAGGTACAAGTTTTATAAAATAATTTTATATACAACAAAGAATTTATTTACATGAAGAGAAGTGATCAAGATTTTTATACACACGTGGATTTTACAAATATATATACATCCCATATTTTATATCTCATGTGATAAAATAATTTTACAAAAATTTTACAAACCTTTTCAAGACATTTTATAAAAGATTTTTAAAATATTTTTCAAAATATTTTGCTAAAGGTTTTTCCAAAAAGTTTTACAAATATTTTTGCGAACTATTTTACAAAATATTTCACAAAACAATTTTTGTAAATATTTTTCAAAAGATTTTTGCAAATCATTTGACAAATCATTTTTCAAACATTTTTATAAGAATAATAATAGCCATATTATTAATAAAAGTACGAGTTATGGCTAAAGTATATATACAATATATACGACACCCCCTATACTTAGTTCGAATTATGTCCGCATAGTGAGCAAAGAGCTGCAAAGGAAGACATAACTCGTGCTAAGTATAGAAGAGTGAAAAGAATCCTATACAACAACGACTCAAAGAATAGATGAAAAGGATAGAAGTTGGTGATCCCCCTATACTTAGGATCAACTAATCCTAAGTATAGAAGACTATACTAATGGGGAAAACGAGGAAAAGAATGAACAATTCAGTGACTCGACTTGTCCTCCTCTATACTTAGGGTAAAAGATCCCTAAGTATAGAAAAAGAATATCAACAAGTTGAAGGACAAGCAAGAGATTAGAAGAAATAAAAGAAAAAAAAACACAAAAGAGACGGAATGAACAACATCACCCCCCCCCCATACTTAAGGTAAAGTATCCCTAAGTATAAGCAACAACATGAGCGTTGAAACATAACGAAAATGGAAAAACTCAAATCATTCAACCCCCTATACTTAGGATAGAGTACATCCTAAGTATAGCATATACACACGAAAAAAAGGTGAATGGTAAAAAATGGAAGATGTAAGAATAAAATGAATGGATATATACAATAGAAAATGAACTCATGTATCAGATGCAAAAGATGTCAAAAAGTTATCGTCCTATACCACATATATAGAATCAACCACGGATTGGAATGTATCATGATCTATATATGACTTCAGCAATTGTCCATTCACAACAAACGGCTTTGCGTCAGATGAGAATCCAGATATGACAATACTACCATTGTCTCACGCAGCTCTTGCAATGAACGGTCCTGACCATTTGCTTTTCAAAAAAAACTTTCTGATCATGGGAGAATGTCTTCCTTCTATTGTGTCTATCATGCTAACGCTTGACTTTATCCTTATACATAAGTGAGTTTTCATATGCAAAATCTCGGATTTCCAGCAATTTATTCAGATCAAACTTTCTACTCTTTCCTACCTTCTCATAATCCAAATTGCATACACAGAGTTCCCATAACTATTTGTGAATTAATTCAACTGGAAGATATCAAGGCTTTCCATACACCAATCTGTAGGGAGACATACCCAATGGAGACTTGTACATCGTTCGATAAGCCCATAAAACTGAGTCAAGCATTTGGGACCAGTTGTTCCTATCTGGACGTACAAGTTTTTGCAATATCATCCTTATATTTCTATTTGAAATCTCAAGCAAGCCATTAGTCTGTGGGTGGTAAGGAGATGCTACTCTATACTCAATGGCGTACTCCTTCACAAGCTTCTTCACTTCTCGATTAACGAAAAGGCTTCCCCCATATGAAATAAGTGACATGGTAATCCTAAACTATGCAATAATGTGGTCCTTGAGAAAGGACCAAACCATATGACTATCAACGGCTCGGCTTGGGATAGCCTCCACCCATCGACTAACATAATCCAAGGACAGCAGAATGTACCGAAATCCCTGACTAACAGGAAATGGACCCATGAATTCTATGCCCCCCAAGCATCAAAAACATCTGAAATTTGGACATATCTCAGGGGCGTGGTATCTTGGAACCAATAGTTCCTCCCATCTTCTAACAGTCATACAACCTCGAACATATTTTATAGCATCACTAATTAAAGTTGGCCACCATAGGTAGCTCTGTAAAACCTTTGTTGTCATGCGCTTCCTTGAATGATGCCTAGCATACTCTAATTTATGGCAATGCTCAAGTATGTTGGTGTATTGCTCCTGAGGAATGCACCTTCTCCATATACAATCCTCACCCTTATGAAACAGGTATGGATCCTCCCATTGGTAAAAATGTATCTCTAATAGGAATCTGACTGCCTTTTGCTTTGGACAATCTTGTTGAACTTTCTTGGAGACAAGATAGTTCGCAATATCAGCATACCATGGGAGTGAGTCCACAAACAAAACGGTCTTATCTGGAAAGCTCTGATATGGAAAGTATAGTCTACTCAGAAGGCTCTACATCTGTGGTCCTGGAGAGATGATCTGCCACAACATTCTTGACTCCAGGTTTATCCCAAATCTCTAAATTAAACTCCTCGAGAAGAAGGATAAATCTGATAAGGCATGGTTTGGCATCCTTCTTTGCATGTAGGTATCGTATGGCAGTGTGATCCATGTATACAATTTTGTGTGAACCTAAGAGGTAAGATCTGAACTTCTCCAATACAAACACCACTACTTACATATCCTTGTCTGTGAAAGTGTAATTACGTCATGCCTCATCCAGAGTCTTGCAAGCATAGTGTATAACAAATGGTATCCCATCCCTTCTCTACCCTAACACAGCTCGAACTGCAAAATCTAACGTGTCTTTCATGATCTCAAAGATGAGAGACCAATCAGGTGGCTATAGGACAGGAGCACTAGTAACCATGTCTTTCATCTAAAGAAATGTAAGAAGGACTTTCTCATCCACAATAAACTCATTCTCCTTGCATAGAAGCTCAGCCTAAGGTCTGGTGATCTTGCTGAAGTCCTTAATGAGTCTCCTATAAAATCCAACGTGTCTAAGAAATAACCTCAATTGCTTCAAATTCTACGGTGGCTCTAGCTTCAAGATCACATCAATCTTATCCGGATCTACCTTTATACAATGTTTGGAGATGACATGACCCAATACAATGTCATTAGTCACTATAAAGTGACTCTTCTCCCACGAGAGCACTAGATTTACCTCACAACAACGATGAAGTGCTCAGTCTAAATGAGCAATACATGTGTCAAAACTAACCCATAAAACGTGAAATAGTCCATGAAGACCTCTAGAAAACTACCCACTATGTCAGGGAAAACGACCAACATACACCTTTGGAATGTTGCGGGGGTGTTACGCAATCTAAAGGGCATCCGTCTAAAGGGGTAGGTGCCAAACGGACAAGTAAAAGTAGTCTTCTCCTGATCCTCAAGAGCGATAGCATCCTGGTTATACATCAAGTACCCATCCAAGAAATAAAAGAACTCTTTCCCTGCCAACCTCTCAATAATATGATCAAAAAATGGTAGTGGAAAGTGATCTTTCATGGTAGTTGCGTTCAAGCGTCGATAATCTACACGGTCACGCCATGAAGTATGTACATTGGTCGGAATCTTCTCATCATGATCATTCTTTACGATAGCAATCCTAAATTTCTTCGGGACCACAAGTAAAGGACTTAACCACTTGGAATCTAAAATGGGATGAATGAAGCCAGCATGATACCATTTCCTGATCTCTTTCATGAAAACATCTCGAAGGTTTGGATTGAGATGTATCTGACTCTCACAGGAGGGTTTGTTGTCGTCCTCTAAGTATGCAAGCGCAAAGCTAGACTAATCCCACTGAGATTCGAAATATTCCATCCAATGGCCTTGCGGTTTCTCTCAAGAACCTCTAGCATGTGAGATTCTTGTTCTTCGGTTAATTGCAAGATGAGAATGACCGGAAACATTTGGGGGGCTGTAAGGAAGGCATACTTCAATATTGATGGTAAATCCTTGAGCTCAGGTGGGGTCTGAATCGGCTCTGTAACAACCTCTACAACTATACAGGTAGAAGGTATCTGATCTGCACTGTGTTTACTGTCCACTGTGGTTACTACTGGCCCAACAAGTAAAATCTCAAAAAGATCTGCAATGAAAGATCTCTACTCAAAAAGTAATGGTTCATCAGGTTGTTTAGAATTCTCAACAACAATCTCAGAAATCTCAATAGGAAGTATCTGATGAAACTCGATTTCATCTTCTTAATTTGCCATTCTTAGCCCCCATGCTTAAATTAATGTCAATAAAAACCAGATAAATCCTTGTATATATCTGATCCTTAGAATAAACTAAAAATACAAAAAAATAACAAAACAAAAATCCACAGTGTTTTTAATATCACCCAACTGCTTAAATTAAGCACGTTTTTATGGTAGGGGCCTTGGTTACCAAGGAGGCGAGGACCAAGAGTTCCCGCTGCAAGGAGCTGCAGAAGCAAATTTTGAAGAAAAATTGAAGAAGAAAAAAATGTGTGTTTCTTGCATTTTATTTTCAATGTGATAATCTTCTTTACAGTGGTCTTCATTCGAAGACTCACATGTGTAAATGAACGAAGTATTCTTGGTTGTGTGGGGATCGCCCCACTTGAGTGTCGACCTCGGATCAGGCACGCGGCTCTCCGAGCTTCTTTCACATTTTATTCTATGTGTTTGATTGTAGGTAGGACACACAATAATTATATACGCACATAGATATCTCTTCACTTAGCCCAAAAATAAAATATATTCTTATCGCTTCACTTAGCCCAAAAATAAAATATGTTCTTCCCCGCTAATAGAAGCATGTTAGGTGTGGTTTTCATCGACTTGCATATATTTGGCTTTGGTTTCAATTCAATCTTGTTTTCACGAATTTTGCTCAAGGCACTGCGAGTTTTCTCTCTTAGCATAGATCATGATTTAATCGACTACATTGGCTTTTTCTTGACCTCCCTTCGTAGCTTGATCACCTAGGACTAATGGAAATTGGGAATGAGCGTTAGACTATTGATTGATTGATTTGTGCTCACATTTAAACAGTGATAACCTTAAGCAAATAATTGGGACTGTTAAATGCAAGTTGACCTAAAATGGAGTAAAATCATGTTTTGGGAGAGCAACACCCTTGTTTATGTAGGATGGTTTTATTTGACAATTTTTTCAATCCTTGAGTAAATTAGAATGGTTTTAATCACCAATAAAAATGACAACATAATTGGCCAACACTTGTTGGTTTCACGTGTGAGTTGGTGAATTTAAAGGGTACTACATGATTGATTGAGCCTTGATTGTTTCGACACCCTCCCAGCAAACCTAGGTACTCCATTTTTCTCTGTAGATTCATTCTGCTCACGTGTACATCCATCCTAACTTCTTCATTCCTCTCGAGTCTCCCCAGCTTCATTTATCCATCTCTTTACTTAGGCTACTCTTAGCCTAAGTATGGGGGGACCTGAGTCCCTGTGATTTTCTGACTCATCTTTTCCTTTCCTTGATACTTAGGTTATTTCTAAGCTAAGTATAGGGGGCGTCCTCCTCAGTTCTTGTATATTCTTTTATCCTTAAATTGATCTATGTCTTTGTATCACCCAGTGCTATGAGGGCATAGAAAAGTTTAAGTATAGGGGGTATACCATATATACAGTATATGTACTTTAGCCATAGCTCTATTTTTTGAAAATTTTTG
Source organism: Ottelia alismoides (assembly GCA_037367405.1). Classification (NCBI taxonomy): domain Eukaryota; kingdom Viridiplantae; phylum Streptophyta; class Magnoliopsida; order Alismatales; family Hydrocharitaceae; genus Ottelia; species Ottelia alismoides. The sequence goes on from JAZKJV010006122.1 coordinate 151,587, forward strand.
AAAAAAAATAAAACCTTTTTGGGCTAAAGTATGATATTATGAACTAAAAGTGGACACTATGTTTTCAAAGTTTGAAAATGTTTCTATATTATGTTACATTATTTTTTAGGAAAATATTTTAAAAAATGGTTTGAAAATGGGTTTTACTTGTTTTGAAAATCATTTGAAAAATGTTTGTAAAAATCTATATATGCGACATGGTTTGGAAAATGTTTTCAAAGCTTGATTTCAATAAAGGAAATGAGTTTAACTTGTGTTCTAACTTTGATAAAAAAATCCATAAAAATAAGAAACATTTAAAAATCTTTTAAAAAGTCAATTTGACTACTAAACACAAATAAGTAGCCACTTTTAGTGAGGGTCTCCCTTAGCAGAGTAGGTGGTTTAGAGGACATCACGTAAGGCTCCATCCTCGAGCAATGGATATCGTTCTACGGCCGATACTTACATCTATATTAGCTGAAAGTAGATGCAACTACTCATTTGAGCTTTGGCGATCATTAGGCCTTTTAAAGTCTTCATAAAATATGAAAAAAATGATGGATGAAGGAGTTGATTTTAATCCCCTTCACTTTCACTTCCACACAGGATCAATGATGCTTGAGAACACTCGGTTTAAGAGGTCTTGAGGTTTTAGGTTAACCAGCCTTAGTTATTAGGGTCTTTGACTTAAATATCCACATTTCCCTAGTTTTCTAGATTTGTGTGCTATATTGCATGCTTAGTCTCCAACCTTATGAATATGATTAGCACTTCACATGCACGACTGCGGTCTCGATGAGAGAGTTGAAATTTCACTTAAGGGACTAGGATGAGGGATTCAAGTCTAGACTCGATGTAATGATGCTCGAGGATGGGATCAAATCATTGAAGGCTTCATGAAACCTGAGTGTCAGCATTACTAGTCAGTATGAGAACTTGGTTCTTATATTAATCTCTTATCATCTACCTAAGTGTCAGGGTGTGAATAAAAGAAAAATGTTGATCAGTGTGCGCCAACTCTTGGTAAAAGAAGTGGAGCTAGCCAAAAAGAATACAAAGAAATACCAAATGTTGAAAAGGCTCTCATTCCACAAAGTCAATTATCAAAGAGCTTCCACCAAAGGAGAAGGCTCCCAACCATTTCAAAGTGTCCACTTGGACCACCGCTATTAGGACCAGGAGTCGGGCTTGCACCAAAAAAGGTCTCTACATCGTAAATGCTATAAGTTTGGGTGTAGAAGGTACGATAGGTATTCAAAAAAAAGGCACACCCCGATGTACTCCCAGGAAAACAAGTGCAGAAGGCTTCAACTTCTCTTGACGGGCGCATTGATGAACACCAAAAATATGCATTGAGTAATAAGGGACTCGAGCAGATCCTTGTTCCAATGAGAGCGAGAGAAGAAATGACACAATCCTATGCCCCCCCCCATCAACTGGTCGTCCATCTACACTTTTAAGTCTGACAACTAAAGAGACGGTGGATGGACGCAATATTTGATTTATTCCCTAGAGTTGAGGATTGGGTCCCTAGGAGAATTTCTTGGACCGGGACCTTGGGTGACATTGTGATTCTACTCTCGTGATCGCGGACAACACTTAATGTCATATCCTTAGCTTATATGTATACAAGAGAGAGTCTGGAAAATTAGAGAATTTGGGTACCTCTTGATTAAGGCGGGGTTGAGCTTTGAAATTTTTGATCTCTAGAATTGGGAGTTCTTCAACGGATCAGATCTTGTATGCACATGCACAAGGGGGTTTCCATCTCATTTATTTTTGAGATGCTCGGGATGAGCCTAGTTTCAGTATAGGGGGTAATGAAACTCGACTTCATCTTCTTAATTCACCATTCTTAACGCCCTTTCTTAAATTAATGTCAATAAAAATCAGATAAATCCTTGTATATATCCGAGCCTTAGAATAAATTAAAAATACAAAAAATAACAAAACAAAAATCCGTAGTGTTTTTATACCCTTAAAAATGCTCATAAAAATATTTCTCCCTTTTTTGACCTCGTTTCCGTTTTTGGTCAACATGAAACTTGTAGATCTCATCGAGATCTACAACTTTCATGTTTTGAGTTTTTCCAATTCGGCCATTTTCTCTATCTTTTGTGAGGTTTTCTTCTCAAATAATCTGATTGGGCCATGTGGCTCTTTCTGGTTGAGCCACATGGACGCTTCTCATCTCGCCACACGCCCACCAATTCCCACCATCCAATCATCCTCTGGATACCTCAATCCCCATCGTCCACTCCCGCATCCTTTCCTAGCCCTCCGATCCACTGGCGTATCTCATCATAGTCGTCTGCCACTACCTTGTTCTCCTCTCGCCATGAGTCCATCTCCATCACCACCTGATCTCTTCCATCAACGTCAATCTCCACCATTGGTCTGCACCTCATTCTCCATCACCCGATCTTACCCCCAACTTCATCTTAGTCGTTCGCTACCGCCCGCATCCACTCACGACATGTGTCATGGCCATGGCCTTTGATTGCAGCTTGATCGATGAGATCAGGGCTGCATCTTTGCACCCTCTTCTCAGCCGTTGGATTGTAAGATCCAACGACCAAGGACCCGTCGTCTTCCTCCAGAGACCTTCTCGCCCACGTCGCCCACCTTGTGTACCCGTCTTCCCCCTTTCCATTTTCCCCACCATCTCAGCCAACCTCTCCACTCACTGACCATCTCACGTCGAAGTTCTTTCCTCCATGATCCTCGTGGACAACCACTCGCTCCATATCTCCCTCGCCATCGCTCCATATCTTCCACACAATCCACGTCTCCTCTCATCAAAACCGCCACTCCCTTTCTTTAAATAAACCTTCGTTGCCACCTTTCCTTCCCATCCACCTTTATGTGGGGCTAGGCCTAGCTCTTCTCCGCCTCCTCGTGACAGGGGGATGTCGGATCAACGAAGCGATGATGACCTGTGCCTCCAGTGACAACCCTAAGCCATGGTAGGCTTATCCCCTCAGTGCTTCGCCACCGATTAGCTGCTCCAGCTGGACGATGGGGTTCAGTGATGACTAGGACTTCATCAAGAAGCCCGCTTCCATGCCCAGCGTCCGCCAATCCTTCCAGGTAACTTCTCTGATCTCCCTTTGCATCTTCTTTTGATTTCTCTTAATTAATTAGGCCTCTCTTTGCACATTCACCTTCTATCAACCATCTAAGTTGCTCCGCCTCGCTTCAGCCATCCTCGTCGTGCTCCCTTCCGCCTTCATGATCTTCCGCAACCCCAAACCACTCCGTCTCTCGCTCCTCTGCATCGCCGGAGAAGACGATCATGACTCCACATTCTCCACCACACATAGCCCCCATTCCACTCACGCTCATCCGTGCACGAAGCTTCGACTATTTTTTCTAAGTTGCAGGTATCTAAATCATCAATGGTCGGAGCCTTCGTTGGAGCATCCTTGGTGAGCTCCATCTTTGGCTATGGTTCGACGTCAATTCCCACCAGATGGTCTCGCAGCTTGGCTTCACTTCGACGATCGATCCAGCACCTCTAGGGACTCCAACGGAGCAGCTCGCTAGACAGGAGACGGGGGCGAAGCAACGGAGGCTTTGCCAGAGCCCGGATATCACTTCCAGCTTAGCGGAGGAGGAGATGCCCCAGACTGCATAGTTGTCGTTGGATGGCACCCCCCGGTGGCCATCCAACGGCTGATATTCGGTCACATCTAAGCCCCCCAACAAGAGGAGCAGTGATGACACGGAAACCTAAGATCAGCTAAGATGGAAAAGTAATCACAAGTCGTTATTCTCAACCAATCAATTTGTCCAATCAAGAAAAAAATCAAGACCACATAAATAAGGCAATAAAACACACAAAATCGAATGTTAGCGGTCTACGTTATTTATTTAACATGGTATAGCAACCAGGGTCGAAAACAAGGAGCACAAAAATGTACTAAGTAGTCCTAATCAAAGAATTAAAAACAAATTTTTGTGGTTTTTCATTTTGTAATTTTTTTAAAATTTTCCAAAATAAGAAAACAAATAAGCTAACAAGGCAAAAACAAGCTTCAATATTTTTTATTAAAACTAAAAATGCTCAAAAATAGGAAACAAAAATAATTTTATATTTTTCAAATATTAAGATATTTTTTATGATTTTATGGGATTTTCCAATTTTTATATGATTTTATAAAAATCAAACAAGAGATAAACAATGAGACAGTGCATAGCTAGGACAAAATTGCAAGTTAAAAGAACTTAAAGTGTTATAATGTCTTGGATAGCAATTTTATGAGAAAGTAAATAAAAATATCTACCAACAGAAACTGAATTATGTTTTTTACTTTTGTAGAATTTTTAATGATTTTTATAAGTTTTTAAGAGTTTTTAGCTTTTTAGGGTTTTTATAAAAGATAATGCAGCAAAAATGGGACTGGAATTAAAACACATAAAAACAAACACACATAAATTTTTTGTAATTTTTAAAGCAATTTCTATATTTTTGTATATTATAAAACAGACGGAATACGTTTTTAGGGTTTTTTATTTTTAGAAATTATCAAATAAAACTAAATTAATCACAAAAATCACCATAAATAATACGTGTTAGCAGGAGCTAATAGTAATTTTTATGGAATTTTTGGAGTTGATTTAGTAATTATTTGATTAAAAACGACACACACAAAACACAGGGACATATCGTAATAATTCAAAAGTTTCTAGACCAAACAATAACAAATGTACAAAGCTCAGGTCTAAACTTGCAATTTGTCCACTTAATCCACACACATGCTTAAAAACTCACACACAGTGGCATATTTGCAATTGTCAGAAAAGTTTACTCCAAAACATAACATCCATAATCTCAGGAGAAGATATGCAAATAACCCGTAACTCAAGTGGACATGCATGTGTCTCAGGTCCATGGGGGACTAAAATGCAAATACTAAAAACATAGGGTCCAAATTGCAAAATATTTACGCTACAGCTTTTATTTACTGGATTAACTAGAAAAGCATGTAAATACGGGATAAAATATGCAAAATACCCTCTGTAGGGTGCGTGCGGAATGTGTGAGGGTATGTAGCAGGCTTGGGAGGCGGTGATAGTGTACAGTTCTGATTAATGGCAGACCCAGATCTGACAGTCTAGGGAATGTCGGGGACGTGCGGCAGGATCTACCTTGTCAGTTCTGATCCAACGGTCTGAAAAGCTACGTCGACGGCCAGCTCAGATCAAAACTGGTGCCATGCTCCTCATCCAATAGTGGCGGAAGATAGTGGACGAACTGGCGGGTGGTGAACTTCGATCGGGAACTGGTGCGAATCTGCTGGGCTGATCGAGCCTCCAAATGGTCCAACACCTCCGGAGGGGTGTTCCGCATCGAATGCCGGAGGTTGATTAGCTGGATGATGGTTGAATGGTCGGTACAATGGAGCTTCACTTGTATCTACTCCGGTGATCCACTAGAGGTCCAAAAGAGGTTCTTGTCGTGCGAGGATACCTGCAAGTGAAAGATTGGACTCGGGATTGCGCTCCGATCCAGGTTATTGCAGTTGGAGAGGAAAGAGGCGAGGGTGGATGGGAGTTGGGTCTTCGGCATACATGGAAGGAGGGGACCTGGCCTTAATCTCTACCTAAGGGTCGAGGCTAAGGATGATCAGATTGCGGTGTGAGATGGAGGGTGAGACATAGGTTCGATCTAAACAGATGAGTGCGGATAACGGGCTTCGATCAGCTGGTCGGAGCAAGTGAATGTGCGGTGGAGTGAAGTGGAGAATCGAGATGAACTGGTAAAACGAAGTAGAATGGGTAGTACCGGAGGGTCTGGATGAACTCAGGAACGTCTGGCGAAGATGGGAGTTGGGGTTGTGGCCTCGACTTTGCTGCGGAAGGCGGGGAGGCTAGACGCGACGGTGCTCACCGGCCACATAGCCGAGTTGCTGCTTCATGCCACCAGAACTCGATTTGAAGGGCTCCTTCAGTTGCTATCACTCCACTGAAGATTCTTAGAGATGAGAGAAGGGGCGAGGCATGAGCTGAGCTGCTGTGGAGGCGGAGGAGATGTTATATAGGCTTCCCAGGGTGGTGGGATGATCGGGCAAAAGCGTGTAACCCTAGGAAGATCTGTGCCTTCCTAGGCATCCGCGAGGGTCGTGGATCCAAGGAGATAGCTCGGACGAAAAATCGGATCGAGAGGAGGCTTGATCCAACTGGGAAAAAGGGAAGAAGGAGCTCTGGCGGAAGGAGTCGGGTCGGGTCAAGCTTGGAAGAGGGTGTTCACCCATAGTCAACATCTGGCCCCGACCAATCAAAAAAAGGAATTTACAAATTGTTTATAAAATCAATAAAAAAATAGTAAATGAATTCAAAATAAAAAGTGTATAAAATAAAAATGTTTATTATTTTTCAAACTATTTTTTGTGATTTTTAATTATTTTTATGAGAAATAAATTAGTTTATATGCCGTATATAGTATTATATACAGGTATAATATACCTATGTATTTTGTACAAGTGAGAGACGATTTTATTTTTATTTTACTGATTTTTATTTTATTTTAGTTTATTTTTAGGACTATATACAAGGAGATAGCAGAAATATTTTATTTTTATTTTATCAAAAATAATTATTTCATATATAGGGAATATGTACAACATAGAGTAGGACCTATCTTTCTCTACTTATTTTATTTAGCGATCAGGTCAAGGCTTGACCTTCTCTTGGGGTTCGGGTCACTCTGTATTTATTCAAAATACCTCCTTCCTTTTTCTTTTTCTTTTTCTTTTCCTTTATTCTTTTATTTTTTCACAAATACATGCTAATTACATAGTACTAACAAATGCATGCATAATGACAACTTATTGTATTTACACCTATTTACATGATGATTTGCTAGGACGAATAGCTAAAATAAAAGAATAAAGAGTGAGAATCAGGGATTCATCACCCCCCCCCATACTTTACCCTTACTACTCCATTAGCAAACACTTATTTGAAAAAGAAGTGAAAAAGAGAAGAAAAAAAGAAGGAGAATCGAGGTTGATTATTAAACTTTTCTTCATTAAATTGAGGTATGGAGCTCAGTCAGTCCTTTGGATTATTAGTTTGTCAGAACCTTATTTGGACCTAGGCTTAATACTTAACAGCCTCTAAGTTCCACCAATTTATGTTCAAGACTCCTCAATATTCCAGATCAGAACACGTCTACATACACAAACTCTAATGACCGTGAATCTTTCCTTGTACGTTTAAGTGATATGTAGCTCCCCATCTTAGAAATGATAAGGCAACAGCCTCCCTTAGAAAGGTAACTCCAATGCCCTAGTCTAGAAGCTCTGTCCTCGAGGAGCGGGGTATTCCCTTCTAAGTTCAAGTTCAACCGACTCAAGAAGAGGGAGGAAAAAGAGAATGGATCGTGGCCAGTGTAGCCACGTATCACTGAGAGCCCAACCAGTGTAGCTAAGTCTCTCACTGCATGCTTCATGACATGAGAAGGTGTAACATAAGCTTTTCTTTATTTTGCTATATACACTCCGGCAGGCATTTCATTTTCTATCAGGCCCGCCACTTTTTTGGAGTTTTTCTTTCTTTTGCACTTTTTTTTGGATGTGCATATGTACAACATATCTACATGGTACAGCATATATACATAAGGACTTTTCCTCTTGAGCCAGTAGACTATCCCTCTTTTGAAGTATTATTGCAACCCACAACTCCTATCTTTAGACCTCAACACTGCTAGACCAAGTTGAGACGCACTTCCCTCATTAAAGGAAGATGAGAGGTTCTACCTAGAAGTACTATCCTCGTATGCTACCCCAAGCCAAAGGAAACTGCCTCCTCACCACCTCATCCATGTAGATCTGAGTGTAAAGTTTTGGTCCAAGTAAAACCATTGGCTGTGAGAGTCATGTGTGCATTGATAAATATCTTACTTAGGCTCACCAAGATGACATGTGATCATAGCCTAGTGGACTCGAAGAATTAAGTCACCAATGGGCCTGAAAAGTCTTAACACCAAATCATATAAGGTTCCTCTTAGAATTAGATGTATTGAGGTCTTAACCAAGCTCCATTTTTCAATTTAATTCCAAACTAGTTTCAATGTCAACTATGATTTAAAAGAGTATACAAAAATCTTTTTATGTAAATTTTGAAAATTTGGCAACATGCAAAATTTTGAAAATGTTTGAATATATGCATGAATGCAGAAGTTTTGCAAACTATTTATAAACATTTACACAAGGGTTTTTGCAAACTTTTATTTTTCAAATATTTTACAAAAAATTTATACTATGTACATAATTTTGATACAAAATATTGACACACTTTTCACAATCAAAATATTTTTACAAAAAATTATACAAAAATAATTTTTATAAATAGCTATGAATGTGCAAGAAAGAATTTTATGTATAGGAAAATTTTAAATTTTTTGTGATTTTTAATAAGAAATTTTTAGCCATTTTATTTATTAACACACTCACGTAAAGTACGAGTTATGGTTGAAGTATATATACAATGTATATGACACCCCCCTATACTTAGATCGAACGATGTCCTCAGAGTGATCAAAGAGCGATGAAGAAGACATAACTCGTACTTAATATAGGGAAGTGAAAAGAAGGGCTATACTACAACGATGAATCAAAGAATAGAATGAATAGAGCTCGGTGATTCCCCCTATACTTAGGATGAAGTAATCCTCAGTATAGCAGATTTTACATAAAGGGAAAATCGAGTGATAGAATGTACAGGGTTTATCTCTCCTATGCTTAGGGAAAAATATCCCTAAGTATAGGTAGCAAAACAGAGGTAAAAAGAAATCAAAGGAATAATCAGAAATCTGACACCCCACCCCCACCCCCCACATACTTAGGGTAAAGTACACCCTAAGTATAGCATAATCATAAGATGTAAATGGGGTGTTAGTAAAAGGAATGTGTGATATGGACATCTGGATCTATACAAGGCAAAAGAAGGTGATACTCAGGCATGAAATGCAAATGATGTGAGTCGAAAGACCACATCTCATGCAAAATGAATTGGGGAGACGTCAACAATCAGCAGATCATGATCTAGATATGTCTGAGGCGCTGACCGTTGATGTGAAAGGTGGACTCAGATGACATCTCAGATATGTCGATACTAACATTGTCATGTACCTTTCGGACCAGGTATGGTCCTTTCCACTTACTCTGTAATTTCCTTGGAAATAATCTAAGCCTGGCATCAAAGAACCATACTCTCTGATCTGGCTCAAATTGTTTATGGCTGATATGAGAATCATGCCATATCTTTACTCGCTCCTTATGTTGTACGCTGTTTGAAAAGGTTGTATCTCTAAGCTCATCTAAGGCTGCCAATTCTGCCTTCCTTTAATCACTTATACTCTCTGGATCCAATAATATCTCAGTGTCAGCCCAAAGTGACTTATGCTTAATCTCAAAAGGTAAATGGCAGGGCTTGCCATAAACGAGATAAAAGAGAGATGTACCCAAAGGATTCTTGAAGGAAGTCTAATATGCCCACAAGATCGAGTCCAAAAGCTGTGATTGATCCTTTCGATCCGGTCTTTCGATCCGGTCGGACTACCTTCTACAGTATCGTCTTGATCTCCATGTTCAATACTTCTGTAAGACCTTGAAGGATATGGGATAATCCTCAAACGCATCACAGAAGCGTGAGCATCGTATCCATGTACGATGAAGAATGACTAGTCGCACTAGTTGTTCTATGCAGCGGAATTTAAAATTTTTTTTCATGCGGTGAAACCACATGATCCAAGAACGCTTCTCGGATCGTTTCGTCTAAACCACAAACAAGTAATAGGATTACCTCTTGAAGCGTGGTTGTGATCGAGTCTCTAAACGAAGAGACCTCCTATCTCAAGTCCGATCTAATGGAGGATATGCTTGCGAGCGTGTTGATGAAACACGTGCTCCTCGCAATCCTTGTTGATGATCCAAGCAGCGAATCTCCTGATCTTGACACACGAGATCCGACATCTTCTTCACGAGCGAGGTGCACCGAAGGAGACGAAGATCCATGAGCAAACAATCGGGCAGCATAACGACGACGCTGCGGTGATGGAGAACCTCTCTAGCGCACCCATGGTGGATGGCCACATGAGAGAAGAAGAGAGGGCACGTAGAGAGAGAAAGAGAGATAAAGACTTATGTTCTCATTGTCATATGAAGAGCAAGGGGTGCCCTTCTATTTATAATATTTTGGGATCCATGGATCTCAATCCATAGGCAATAGAAATCCAATGGCTCTCATTGATTTGTATTTCTTTTAATGGCTAAAATTTGTGTTGGTAAAAACCAACAACAATTAATTTAATTTAGATTAAATGTATATTGATAAATCAATATGATTTAATCCCAAATTAAATCAATCAAGCATGGAGATTATGGAATGAAGATTGCCTCCTTCCATAATATGGGATTTGGTGGCAATCTCATGTAATCTCATGATATCTCATGAGATTACATTATTCCATGGAAATCTCCAAGATTTACAGCAACACTTATTGTAAGTTATTCAACAAAAATAATCAATAATTATTTTGTGAATATTGAAATCTTGCCATTGGAATATTGTGAATCAAAATGAGTTGATTCCATGAAACCAGCCCCCATCCATTCCCCCAATTTGATATATATTTGGGGATCACTGACTCATCAAGCTGCAATGTGTATTTGAAAGTCAAGTATTTTTGTTGTCCTTTCAGTCGAGCGATATATAAGTTCTTTGATTTTCTTCTCTCATTGGTGATTGATATCTTTCGTTATCTACGTTTAGTATCAAGCTAGTTAGGTGAGACAAGAAGAAAGTTAGCCCAAGCCCAGGATGCAAAGACAAGATGCGCAAGCAAGCCGGACACAAAAACTCAGGATAGAGGTGGCAAGCAAGTTTATTGAAAGAGGGGCAGGATCCTCTATATCTGCTGAAAACCTGGTTATAGGGCTCTATCTTGCGGGGCATTCCCTCTTGTAGCAGTCTCAGTCCCCAAGGTCCAAATGGATTAACATGAAAAATTCCCAGTCCCTGACTCTGTCAAGCCATCAGGATTATACAAGGAAGAAGGGGGAAGCTAGAGATACTCTTTGTCTGTCCCCATCAGGTATGACCCGTCAAAGAAAGATGAGACCTTCCCTCTGCCTTCCTAGATGATGAGAAGAGTCAGACGTCCTCAAGTGCGTCATATATATATATATATATATATATATATATATATATGCGGGAGATTCTTCTTCAATAAGATCTGTTGCGGATGATATAGCAACTCCTAGTCCGACAACTAGAGCCAGGCCAAGCGCGAATCGCTCGAATGCAGAGATTGGCCAAGAGCTGACCAAGTGAGAGGACCGCTTACTCCTTTTGTTCTAATTCCCGACCCTGCTCAATCAAGTCAATCGACAAGAGCAATCGCAGTAACTTCAATTTTAGTGCCGATTTCCTCTTTCTACATCAATTTCTTCTTCTATAGCTATAGCAGCTCCGATTCCTTCAACGGAAGTCTCCAAAGCAACCATTTGTCTAAAAGTTTGAAAAAGCATCACCTCTTTCCTAGACAACTATCAAAATATTTGATTTTTGACTTAGAGAAAACAAGGGTTGAAGTTCAAGCGGAATTGAGACGTCGAACCGACGGGACTATGTTTCCAATTCATTAAGTTTAGGGTTGTGAGACGCATTTATGTGGATCTAATTCAAATAGATGTCCCAGGACTGTTCGGGCCTAATTCGCCTATTTGAACCTACTATGATAACTGGAAATGGCTAATCTTGCGACTCTGGGCATCCAGCTTAGGAACCAAGAGGAAGCAAAGGGGAGGAAGGACAACGAGATTCCACAACCGCAGCACCATGGAAGGAAGTTTTTGCGCAGTAGGGTGAGAAGGGGAGACTTGTTCGTAGCTGACTGGAGGGTGGGGGACTCTCTGAAGTCGCGGATATCGTAAATGCTTTACACACTTCACAGGCTTCGCTTCGGAGTCCAACCTCACATAAGGGTACTTCTAGGATTTCACGAAATTGGGAATAAGGTGACAAAGCACCTTATATATGAGAGCTGGCCTGAGGATGAATTTCGACTCCAGCCGATGGGGTACCGGTGCCGGTAAGTTGTGCTCCGGGACTGTCGACCCTGATGCGCATAGAATATGTCGACTAGTCCCGTCCGATCCTTCAAGGATAGATGAAATCCCCGCCTTAGGCTAAACCAGGATCAATCGTCAACATAGACCAGTTAATTAGTCCGCCCTGAATATATAGTTGAAGTGAGGGTCCCTTCAAAGAAATATGAGGCCCGGGACCTCTTCTTTCTATAGGAAGAAGTGCAGTTTCAACATAGTTGTTCTTCTGCTTTTAGCTCAGCCTCCCTGATCTTTGGTTCGCTGGATCGAGAGAGGGACCGTGGACATTCACAACCCAAAATAAAAGTAAATTACATTTTCAAATAATTGTCTAAAGTGAATCCAATTCACATGAACATTTAATTAACAAATGTAAATTACAAATTGCTCTCTCTTATATATTATAAATCACATTTATAATATATATGATTAATATGGATAGTGCTATCCACATTATTAATATCCATGTAATTAAATCACATTTAATCATCTTAGATCTCTATTCTCATGTGCCCAAATAGTGTGAATCATATTCATATTATTTACATCTTTGATAATTAAATCACATTTACTTATCTAAGGTAACTCTCCTTATAATATGAATCAAATTCATATTATTCATGATAATTAAATCCCATTTAATTATCCATTTTTCTCAATGGTCGGGTACATATATCAATAATGAAATTATCCTGAACTCGTTCAAGGATAATGTGCTTTCTCATCGAATACTTGGAAATAAGGACAGGGCGATTGTATTGTTCCACGTATAGTGACTTGGATATTGAGATCACATCTCAAATCCACATCTTGAGCCTCCCATAGATGCTTGATTAAATCAAGACCGCAAATCTAATCTTCTCATTGCACTTGAATCACATTCAGATCAATGTCCAATATTTGGACTAAGATTATATTACTTCTCTACTGAGAGGAGTCACTAAAATCAAGACCTGTTTCATCACTCTGTAGGAATGTAAGCATCATGGTTATACAATCGTTTATGATCACATCACCCTCAGGTATTCCCAATGAATGTACATCCTGCATACTGGAAGACCCAGAATAATCTCGGAGTATAAGATCAATTTTTCACTGTCTACTTCAGGGATTTATCATTAAGTTTCTCATTTGACTATTGGGAGTTGGTATTGATCATATACTTTCCAAAAGCATATATCATACCCAGGTGTTGATCATATACTTTCCAAAAGTATATATCAAACCTACAAATTCAGTCAAGCTTCTAAAGCGAGATGACCGTGCACGGAATTTGATTCTTCCCAATATCTCATGAGTGAGCTCATGTTTTCCGGTTCAGTAATGAACATGTATGATCCCTTTGAGTAATTGTATTACTCATATGCCCTTATATGCACACCAGTGTTTTGGTGTATAGACCTTGATTAGGTTATCAACCTATTGGTCTACCAAATGTACATACTCAGACATATAGTAACACATCTGTCTCCGGTCAGAGGATGCGTGCCTATATCATGACAGCATACGACATAGGACTTTGGTTATCTCGATCTCGTTAAGTCAACTCTTTGACCTGACTAATCTGACACCTCCGAATCTCTATTCCCATGTAGAGGACCTGCATCAAGAGGTCGGACAGATATCAACCTAAATTAGAAAGGATTGCAATCTCCTACTCAGGCTGGAGATCATCTCTCAACAATCATTTGACGGTGCTTGATGAGTCCCCAATCTAACTCTTTAGATGTTCATCCAAACACCAGCCTCTATGATTCAATATTCGAATCAACAGTTGTATAATCATCAAGATGGCCATAGTACATAACCCTAATTATACTAAGGGACCTGTTATGCAAATTATCTATTCTTCATTTCAGATCAGAGAATGATATTCGCAATAACATTTATTGCATAATGGATCGCCGTGGGCTCGCATGTCCAACAATCTCCCACTAGCCTAAAGAGCCATTAATGGGCTAATCATTTAAACCCACACTCATGTGACAATCATAGGCTATCTAGAAAATAACTAGGTAAGCTGATCAGTTACTCTATTCCCAAGAGACTATGCCAAGTCCTTTTACAGCACTTGCATATCTCCTAGTGATATTGTTCGCATCCAATGCGAATGTTGCATCTCATGCAACCAATACTCAATCATATCAGTCATAGTGTCTTTGACACTACACCTCAATAATTATTATAACCAGTATTTAATTTCAATTTATCCTTATCAGAATACCCTTATTCCTGGTGATCTCTATCTCCTAAGGTATTCGTAGTTAAGACCTTTTAGATCACTATCTATAAAGTCTTAATTTCTTGAAGATAAGACTTTGAGATCACTATATCAAAAGTTTTGTCATCTATGAAGATATTGTTATTACTGCAATCAAGTGTTTTATCACCATAGTAGGATTAGTAATAGTTTACTACTCCCACTGCATGGCAGACATCTGGCTTTTGTACACATCTAGCATACATTGGATTCTCGAAACTGATGCACAAGGGCAAGCAGTTTTTGTATTCACATTCTCAACTCTTTGACTTGCCATCCCATTAGATAGGTTAGTACCATATCTTGAGGGAAAAAAGCCTTTCTTGGAATTTTCCAGAAAAAGGAAATGTCCAAGGTCTACCATTAATGTGACAGTCCCAATACCCTCTTCTCTTTGCTTCTGAACATCTTCAGAACTAAGATTTAAGAGGTATCCATGAGATCATATCTCAATGTATCTTCCAAGGGAAATATACATCTATTCATAATAGAGTGTTTTACTTGGATATAATTAATTCAATCTCATTAAATCAATTATCAATCCAATTCAATCAACAAACTTGATTGGTTTTATTGAATATATATACGGTATTATCTCAAAGTACGTATTAATTCGAATTTTAATAATTAGAAAAATACACCTTGATTTTTCCGGCATTATCGAGTCCGTACCCGTTGTCATGGCCAGTACCGGCGGGAGTGGGACAGACCGCAACTGGTGCGACCCGCTACCCCAATGCTCCCCGACTAGGCACCATATCCACCTCAGGAAAGGATAATGCCAAATAGATCAATGTGTACTTGAGATGATCATCGGTTCTTCAACCAAAATTATACCATATAGTAATAATCAAAACATTTTTTATTATAAGGAAATTTGCTAGACAAATTTCCAATCCTATTCAAGCAAGTTGTTTGTTGATTGTGTTTCCAATCATGATCTAGATCAAATCTAATCAATTTATTGGTTGAGGCCAAGTCAATTAAGGAAATAATCATCATTAAATATTTCTCAAATATTTTCCATAATTATTTCATGAAATTAACAATTAATTTCACTAGTTGACAATCACATGGTTCTTGATTAGGAATGTAATTTCAGCAGTGACCCCTACTTACTAAAATTAACATATCTCAATCAATTCAAATCCAAATTAGACAAAATCAGTTTCCAAAGATTGCTAATTGGATTTATAACAGAACCTAAGTGATATTTCATGCATTTCTAGGCGCATTAAAACAGTAATTAACTCATTAATCATGTTAAGATTCGCAGTTCCCGCAACAGTGAACACATGTTCATTAAAACGATCATATCTCGAGCAAGGGAAATCCAAATTACGTAAACTCAGATCCTATAATTTTAATATTAATGGAGAACAAAATACAATGATTAATTTGTGTTTAAACATTTTAAACAGGGCCGAATTTATTCACTAAACAGATGTGTGAAAATGAAATGGGACAAAAACTTCCGCAACCTTAACGAACCCAAGTCATCCTAGGTTTACGGATCATATCTAAAACCTTCGATCTAAGGCTCTGATACCACTTAAAGGATATGGGATAATCCTCAAACGCATCACGGAAGCATGAGCATCGTATCCATGTACGATGAAGAACGACTAGTCGCACTAGTTGTTCTATGCAGCGGAATTTAAAGTTTTTTCATGCGACGAAACCACATGATCCAAGAACACTTCTCGGATGATTTCGTCTAAACCACAAACAAGTAATAGTATTACCTCTTGAAGCGTGGTTGCGATCGCGTCTCTAAACGAAGAGACCTCCTATCTCAAGTCTGATCCGACGGAGGAGACGTTTGCGAGCGTGTTGATGAAACACGTGCTCCTCGCAATCCTTGTTGATGATTCAAGCGGTGAATCTCCTGATCTCGACACACGAGATCCGACATCTTCTTCACGATTGAGGTACACCGAAGGAGACGGAGATCCACGAGCAAATGATCGGGCAGCATAACGATGACGCTGCGGCGATGGAGATCCTCTCTAGGGCACCTATGGTGGACAGCCACATGAGAGAAAAAGAGAGGGTGTGTAGAGAGAGAAAGAGAGAGAGACTTATGTTCTCATTGTCATATGAAGAGCAAGGGTTGCCTTTCTATTTATAATATTTTGGGATCCATGGATCTCAATCCATGGGCAACACAAATCCAATGGCTCTCATTGATTTGTGTTTCTTTTAATGGCTAAGATTTGTGTTGGTAAAAACCAACAACAATTAATTTAATTTAGATTAAATGTATATTGATAAATCAATATGATTTAGTCCAAATTATATCAATCAAGCATGGAGATTATGGAATGAAGATTGCCTCCTTCCATAATATAGGATTTGGTGGCAATCTCATTTAATATCATGATATCTCATGAGATTACATTATTCCATGGAAATCTCCAAGATTTACAACAACACTTGAAGTAAATTATTCAACAAAAATAACTCATAATTATTTTGTGAATATTACAATCTTGTCATTGGAAAATTGAGAATCACATTCACAATTCAAAATAAAAAGTGAATTACATTTCAATTAATTGTCTAATGTGAATCCAATTCACATCAACATTTAATTAACAAATGTAAATTACAAATTGCTCTCTCTTATATATTATAAATCACATTTATAATATATATGATTAATATGGATAGTGTTATCCACATTATTCATATCCATGATAATTAAATCACATTTAATCATCTTGGATCTCTATTCTCATGTGCCTAAATAATGTGAATCAAATTCATATTATTTACATCTTTGATAATTAAATCACATTTAATTATCTACAGTAACTCTCCTTATAATATGAATCAAATTCATATTATTCATGATAATTAAATCACATTTAATTATTCATTTTCTCAATGCTCGGATACATATATCAACAATGAAATTATCTTGAACTCTTTCAAGGATAATGCGCTTTCTCCGCAAATACTTGGAGATAAGGACAGGGCGATTGTATTGTTCCACGTATAGTGACTTGGATATTGAGATCACATCTCAAATCCAGATCCCGGGCCTCTTGTAGATGCTTGATTAAATCAAGACCACAAATCTAATCATCCCATTGCATCTGAATCACATTCAGATCAATGTCCAACATTTGGACTAAGATTAGATTACTTCTCTACTGAGAGGAGTCACTAAAATACAGACCATGTTTCATCACTCCCTAGGAATGGAAGTGTCATGGTTATACAACTGTTTATGATCACATCACCCTCAGATATTCCCAATACCCGTACATCCTGCATACTGGAAGACCCAGAATAATCCCGAAGTATAAGATCAATTTTTCATTGTCTACTTCAGGGATTTATCATTAAATTTCTCATTTGACTATTGGGAGTTGGTATCGATCATATACTTTACAAAAGCATATATCATACCTAGGTGTTGATCATATACTTTCCAAAAGTATATATCAAACCTACAAATTCAGCCAAGCTTCCAAAGCGAGGCGAGCTTACAAGGAATTTGATTCTTCCTAATATCTCATGAGTGAGCTCATGTCTTTCGGTTCAGTAATAAACATGTATGATCCCTTTGAGAGATCGTATTATTCATATACCCTTATATGCACACCAGCACGCCGGTGTATAGACCTTGATTAGGTCATCAACCTCTTGGTCTGTCAAATGTACATACTCAGACATATAGTAACACATCTGTCTCCGGACAGAGGATGCGTTCCTATATCATGACAGCATACGACATAGGACTTTGGTTATCTCGATCTTGTTAAGTCAACTCTTTGACCTAACTAATATGACACCTCTGAATATCTATTCACATGCAGAGGACCTGCATCAAGAGGTCGGTCAGATATCAGCCTAAATAAGAAAGGATTGCCATCTCCTACTCAGGCTGGAGATCATCTCTCAACAATCATTTGACGGTGCTTGATGAGTCCTTAATCCAACTCTTTAGATGTTCATCCAAACACCAGCCTCTATGATTCAATATTTGAATCAACGGTTGTATGATCATCAAGATCGCCATGGTACATAACCCTAATTGTACTAAGGGACCTATTATGCAAATTATTTATTCTTCATTTTAAATCAGGGAATGATATTCGCAATAACATTTATTGCATAATGGCTTGCCGTGGGCTCGCATGTCCAACAAACCATTGGTCTGAGGATGATATGGAGTGGCAACTCGATGGTCTATGATGAACTCGTTAGCAAGGGCCTTTACCTTGTCATTGATAAAATGAGACCCCACATCAGATATCAATACTCTAGCCACCCCGAACTGTGAAATGATATTCTTCCTCAAAAATTTGCAAACAGTCTTAGCATATGCGGTTCGGGAGGGTATAGCCTCAACCCAACAACTCACATATTCAACAGCTAATAGAATGTACTCAAATCCCTAACTCTTAGGGAACAGACCCATGAAATCGATGTCCCATGCGTCAAAATCCTCACAGAAGTGAATGGGCTGCACCGGCATCATATCATGTTGTCCACAAGTGCCCATCCTCTAACAGTCAGTATCTTTACGAATTCCTCAGAATCCTTGAAGAGGGTAGGCCATCATAGGCCGAATTGGAGCACTTTCTGTGGTGTTCTCCTCCCAGAATGATGTCCTCCTGCCTCAAGCTTGTGGCAATAAGTGAGGACGATGCGGTGCTCTTCCTGAGGAATGCACCGATGCCATACGCTACACCCTCCTTCATGATAAAGGATGGGGTCCTCCCAATGGTAGGACTTGGCCTTCGTAAGGAAAGTCTCAAGTCGTTGTCTGGGCCAACCTTGTGGAACTTTCTTGGCAACAAGATAGTTCACAATGTCAGTGTACCATGGGAGAGAGGTGATAGCAAGGATCACCTCATCTAGGAAGGTCTCTGTAATAGGATCAATCTTCTCAGATTCCTTAAGATTTTATAAACGAGAGAGATGATCCGCCACCACATTCTTGACTCCAGGCTTGTCCTTAATCTCAATATCAAACTCTTGGAGTAGAAGGATCCATCTAGTCAATCGAGCTTTGGCATCCTTCTTTGTCATAAGGTACCTGATGGCGGTATGATCAGTACAAATCGTCACTTTGGATCCAAGAATATATGATCTGAATTTGTCTAGGGTAAAAACTATGGCTAGCATCTCTTTCTTCGTGATTGTGTAGTTCCGTTGAATTACATCCAATGTACAGCTAGCGTAGTGAATGGCAAATGTTACTCCATCCCTCCTGTATCCTATCACTTCCCCTACGGCAAAATCAGAGGCATCTGTCATGATCTCGAATGGGAGAGACCAATCAGGCGGCTGAAGGGTCAGAGCCTTAACAACTAGGTTCTTGAGAGTCTCAAATGACGCAAGACACTTATCATCTACAATGAACTTGTTTTCATCAGCATATCAGTCAACGGTCGGGCAATCCTGCAACTAAAAAAGACCGCAACTGCCGTAAGTTAGATGGTGGATTGAGTTTCCTGGTGATATCCACCTTGGTCAGATCAACCTCCATGCCCTTCTTGGAGATGATATACCAAGCACCGTCCCCTGAGTCACCATGAAGTGACTCTTTTCCCAAGATGGACCTCTATGCAGCGTTGAAGAATGTGGTCTAGGCAATCAAGACAAGCATCAAACCCATCGCCATAGACCGAAAAGTCATCCATGAAGACCTCTAAATAGTCATCTACCATGTCCGAGAATATGAACAACATGCACCTTTGGAATGTCGTCGGGGCGTTGCATAGATCAAAGGGCGTCCATCTGAAAGCATATGTCCTAAATTGACAAATGAATGTTGTTTTGTCCTGGTCCTCGGGAGCTATGGCCACCTGATTGTCACCGGAGTACCCAACAAGAAAGCAGTAGTGACTCTTCCCAGCTAGCCTCTCTATATTCTGATCAATAAAAGGCAGCGAGAAATGATCCTTCTTGGTGGCATGATTCAATCGTCTGTAGTCCACATAGACATTCTAAGAAGTGGGTACCCGGGTAGCTATCTCCTCTCCAGACTCACTCACCATTGTAGTGATGCTCATCTTCTTGGTCACCACATGTAATGGACTAACCCACTTGGAGTCGGAGATGGGGTAGATAAAATTGGCGCTCCACCATTTTGTTATCTCTTTCATATCCACCTCTCAAAGATTCGGGTTTAGCCAACATTGGAACTCACGCGACGGCTCCGCGCCCTCCTCGAGAAAATATGGTGGGAGCACAGGGCCGGACATATCTCCTGGAGATTATCTACACTCCATCCTATTGCCTTGCGATTCTTTTCAAGAACCTCTATCAATCAAGATTCTTTCTCTCCAGTCAAATCTGTTGAGATAATGACTAGGTGCATCTCATACTCACCCGCAAGGAACCTATACTTCAGTGACTGCGGCAAAGGCTTCAGTTATGGACAACTGGAAGCGGGCAAATCTAGCCTCTGAAAGGTCTGAGTGAAGGCAACCATGTTTGAATGAGAGAACTCTTGCTGATCCTGCAAAACTGGCGAAGACAGCCCTGCTGGTGTATCTGTACTCAGTGCTGGCATGGTCTCCACCCTAGTTGTTGGCTCTGTGGAAATCAGACATGGTAGTAAATCATCAAACTTTGCCCAGTCTATGTCTGAATCCGAGGGATCTGAATCAGAATCACAAGAAACAAAATCTGCTTTGTTGTCCTGAATGTGATCATCAGCCTCAACAATATCCTTGGCCAAGAGTGTGCTCTCTGAACTCTCCTATGCTTGAAAATGTGAATCTGCAACATCTGAAGGTAAGAGAAGGGCTCGTGAAATGAGATCGGACCAAGCGTCTTCATCATCAGTGATCACAAAGTCACACTCCTGGTGGACGTCTCGCTCTACCTTTGTTGTCTGCTCTGTATCACTGAACTGCTCTGAGCAAGATGAGTCTCGCGCTCTGCTTTCATCGATCATCTCTATTTGTATACTCTCACCCTTGATGTGAAAGTACACCTTACCGCTATCATGATCGGACACCGCCTTGGCTGTGGCCAAGAATGGACGTCCCAAAATGATGGGGGTATTGGTCACAGCCTCAGGTATCTCCATGTCCAACACAACGAAGTCTGCGGAGAATTTCTGGCACTGAATTGTGACGACCATGTCCTTCAACAACCCCTTCGACCTCTTGACAGATCGATCACCAAACTGAAGGTTTGTCATGCTCTGTCTAAGAGGGATAAACTCGAATCGACTGAGTAAGGCTACCGTAAGGAGGTTGATGGAAGAGTCGTTGTCTAATAGAGTACAATCAAATCTCTGCTCATGAATGTGGCATATGACGTAGGGAGCTCCTGCATCTGGTCTCTTGGCTGACGGACAGTTCTGGATGGCGAAGCAGGTGGTACGGGTCAGCACATGGATTTCTGCCTGATGGTTCCTCTTCTTCCTGTGAATAGTGGTCTTCTCTCTCAAGTTCCTCTGGAAGAGAGGGGTGTGCTCAAGTTCCTCATGTAGAGTCAGTTGGATATGGAATCTATCAATCATCTAATGGATGAATCTTGCTGTTGATCTTTTTTTGGATTTTCTTTTTTATTCCCCTTAGCCATGCGGAGTGCTTGAGGGAAGGGGATGGCCAGGCTCTCCTTAGATAGAGGGCTAGGAAGAGGTTCCTGCTACTGAGAAGGCATAGGGTCCATACAAGTATCATCATGCATCACATATGGACTCGAAGATGAAGAAACCTTTCCTTATTAATTTTTTCGGTGTTTTTCATATAGTCCTGAAATACAGAAACTGGAGAAAACACAATTGGAATAGAAATGGTGGCATAAGTACCACCCACAGCATATGTCTTCGCGGCATCTCTGGCTCAGCATCTGGGAATCTGGTGGCTTCAGTACCACCCTCTGCATCAGGAGAACGATGGCTTCAGTACCGTCTGCTGGATCAACATCCTTGGTGGCTTCAACATCACCATCATCAACATCGTCATTAGCGGCATCACCACTGTTATCCTCCTCATTTGGTGCTCCTAGATCCTCATGATGTCATCGCTCAGACGAGGCGCCGTCAGTTGGCATCCTACCGCTCCTAAGTGTAACAAAGTCAGCATCAAATGTATATGAAGCAATGTCACCCAATAAATCACTAGGAGTGGTGGTCTCTGTAAATTGTACATGCTTAGACTTTCTCTTTAGGTTGTTTTGGTTGGGCTCAATCTGAGTGGGTATGGCGGCCTTTCCCTTAATGATCTCCCTCATCTCCTGGTGAAACTCATCTATTTCCCGCATGAAGGATGCCTGCTAGTCAGAGAGGAGGCGGGCTAGATCATCCAGAGATGGGTTCTCATAGGCTGGCCCATGAGAACCGGATGGGTTTCCTCGCTGGAAATGAGGTTGCTGCTGGAACTGGTGAGGGGGAGGATGAGAATATTGTTGTTGATGTTGCTGCTGGTGTTGCCTCCACTGTTGTCCCTGCTAGTAGGGACAAGGACCCGACTGAAAGTGCCACTACTATGGCTGGTGGGAGTGAAGGATATGGTAAGATCCTTAAGCGCATCACAGAAGCGTGAGGATCTCATCGTATGCGATCGGGAGCGAGTAGTCGTACTAGTTGCTCGATGTAGTGGAATTTAAAAAAAATAATGTGATGAAACCACATGATCTAAGAATATTTCTCGGATCATTTCATCTAAACCAGAATAGATATTAATATCACCTCTTGAAGCGTAGTTGCGATCGAGTCTCTAAACGAAGAGACCTCCTGTCTCAAGTCCGATCCGACGGAGGAGATGCTTGCAAGCACGTTGATGAGAGGCGTGCTCCTCACAATCCATGTTGATGATCCAAGCGGTGAATCTCCTGATCTCATCACACGAGATCCGACATCTTCTTCATGAGCGAGGCGTACTGAAGGAGATGGAGATCCATGTCCGGTAGCATAACGATGATGCTGCAGCGATGACGACTCTCTCTATGGCTCCATGGAGGACGTCCATAAGAAATAGAGGGAGAGAGCATTTGTCGTGTAGAGAGAGAGGGAGAGAGCATATGTTTTTGTCGTAAACATGTCACTCGAAGAGAAAGGGGTGCCTCTTCTTATATAGGGTTTTGGGAGTCCATGGATCTCAATCCATGGACAACACACAATCAATGGATGAGATTGATTTGTGTTTCTTTCGATGGCCATGTTGTTGTTGTAAAAAACACAATAACAATTGATTTAATTTAAAATAATATATATTGATAAATCAATATAAATCAATTAAAAATTAAATCACTTTGACTAGTCTTGGAGATAATGAGAAGATTGATCATATCCCCTAAAAGGGGGGATGGCTACTCCTTTGAGATGGAATGGGTCTATCTTCTCAAAATCTCATGAGATCTCATTATCTAATGAGATCTCATTATCTCAAAATATCTCCAAGATTTACAACAACATTTGTTGTAAATTATTTCATGAAAATAATTCATAATTATCTTGTGAACATTGCAATCATGCCATTGGAAAAAAGTGAATCACATTCACATCCTAAAATAAAATGAAAATTATATTTTTAATTAATCATCCAATATGAATCCAATTCACATTAATAATTAATTAACAAGTATAAATCACAATATGCTCTCTTTAATATATTACAAATCACATTTGTAACATACCTGAATAATATGGATAGTGCTATCCACATTATTCTTATCTATGATAATTAGATCACATTTAATCATCTTGGATCTCAATTCTCATGTGTCCAAATAATATGAATCACATTCACATTATTCACATCTTTGATAATTAAATCACATTCAATTATCTTAGATAACTCTCCTTATAATATGAATCAAATTCATATTATTCAAGATGATTAAATCACATTTAATTGTCCATTTTTCTCAATACTCGGATACATATATCAACAATGAAATTATCCATGAAATCTTTCAAGGATAATAAACTTTCTCCATGAATACTTGGAGATAAGGACAAGGTGATTGTATTGTTCCACGTATAGTGACGTGCACATTGAGATCACATCTCAAATACAGATTTTGCGGACATCCCATAGATGCTTGATTAAATCAAGACTGCAAATCTAATTTTCCCATTACATATAAATCACATTTAGATCAATGTCCAACATTTGGACTAAGATCATATTACTTCTCTATGAGAGGAGTCACTAAAATCTAGACATGTTTCATCACTCTGGAAGCATCATAGTTATATAATCGTTTATGATCACATCACCCTCAGGCATTCCTAATACTTGTACGTCATGCATACTGGAAGACCCAGAATAGATCCGAAGTTTTAGATCTCTTTTTAGATTGTCTCCTTCAGGATTTTATCATTAAGGTTCTCATCAGATCATTGGGAGTCGGTATCGATCATATACTTTCCAAAAGCATATATCATACCTAGGTGTTGATCACATACTTTCAAAAAGCATATATCAAACCTTACAAATTCAGTCAAGCTTCCAAAGCGAGACGACTGTGCACAGAATTTGATTCTTCCCAATATCTTATCAGTGAGCTCGTGTCTTTCGGTTCAGCAATGAACTTGTATGGTACCTTTGAGAGATCATATTACTCATATGCCCTTGCATGCACACCAGCACGCTGGTGTATAGACCTTGGTTAGGTCATCAACCTATTGGTCTGCCAAATGTACATACTCAGACATATAGTAACAAATCTGTCTCTGGTCAGAGGATGCATGCCTATATCGTGACAGCATGCGACATAGATCTTTGGTTATCTCGATCTCGTTAAGTTAACTCTTTTGACCTAACTAATCTAACACCTCTGAATCTCTATTCCTATGCAGAGGACATGCATCAAGAAGTCGATTAGATATCAACCAAATGAGAAAGGATTGCCATCTCCTACTCAGACTGGAGATCGTCTCTTAACAATCATTTGACGGTACTTGATGAGTCTTCAATCTAACTCTTTAGATATTCATCTAAGCACCAGCCTCTATGATTCAATAGTTGAATCAACAGTTATATGATCATCAAGATGGCCATGGTACATAACCCTAATTGTACTAAGGGACCTATTATGCAAATTAGTTATTCTTCATTTCAGACCAGGGAATGATATTCACAATAATATTTATTGCATAATGGCTCGTCGTGGGCTCGCATGTCCAACAATCTCTCACTAGCCCAAAGAGACATTAATTGGCTAATCTTTAAACCCGCACTCATGTGACAATGATAAGCTATTTAGAAAAATATCTAGGTAAGCTAATCAGTCACTCTATTCCTGAGAGACTATGCCAAGTCCTTTTACAGCACTTGCATATCCTCTAGTAACAGTGCTTGCATCCAATGCAAATGTTGCATCTTATGCAACCAATACTCAATCTTGTTGGTTATAGTGTCCTTTGACACCACATTTCAATAATTATTATAACCATTATGTCCATAATCCTTATCAGAATGCCCTTATTCCTGGAGATCTCTATCTCCTAAGGTATCCACAATTAAGACCTTTTATATCACTATCTATAAAGTCTTAAGTTCTTGAAGATAAGACTTTGAGATCACTATCTCAAAAGTATTTTCATCTTTGAAGATATTTTTATTACTGTAATCAAGTGTTTTATCTCCTTAGTAGGATTAGTAATATTTACTACTTCCACTGCATGGTAGATATCTAACTTTTGTACACATCTAGCATACACTCGGCTTCTCGTAACTGATGGAAAAGGGCAAGTAGTTCTAGCATTCACTTCCTCAACTCTTTGAGGTGCTATCCCTTTAGATAGGCCAATACCATACCTTAAGGGAAGGAAGCCTTTCTTGGAATTTTCCAGAAAATGGAACATGTCCAAGGTGTACTACTAATGTGACGGTCTCAATACCCTCTTCTCTTTACTTCTGAACATCTTCAGAACTAAGATCTAAGAGGTATCCTTGAGATCATATCTCAAGGTATGGAATAGCCAGTCTATAAAATACTTATTATTATCCTTATATCATTCCAAATGATTAGGGTATCATCTACATTTAGCACGATGAACACAATGGCACTCACACTAAGCTTCACAAGGTACATCAAGATTCTATCTGAAATCATAACATTTATAATTTCATCAAATCTTATGTTCCAACTACAAGAAGCTTATTTTGAGTCCATAGATGGAGTTTCTTTAGCTTGCATACCTTGCTTTCCTAAACCATGAAGCCTGGGGCTACTTCATGTGAATATCCTCGGAGAGATATTCGTGGAGGAATGCAATCTTGACTTTCATCTTGAAGATGTCAAAGTCAACTTGTGTAGCTATAGTTAGCAATAATCTGATGAGTTTAAGCATGGTCACTGGTGAGCAAGTCTCATAGCAAGCGATGTCTTCTATTCAATGTGTAGCTCATGGCTACGAGCCGTGCTTTGAAGATCCCTACCTTCTCATCAGGTTCTCTCTTTCTCTTGAAGATCCATTTACACCTTAACGGGTCTTACCCATATAGGTGGATCCTCGAGGGACCATATACAACACTTGTATATTAAGTCTACAATAGACTTTATTACTAAAATCCATCTTTCCATGTCATGATCTTTAGAAGCTTCATCACATGAAGTAAGATCATTTAACTAGCACATGGAATCCATCTTCAAACTCATTTGAAAAGGTATTAGTGTTTCAGTTTAATTGTCCTTTTAGTTTCCTATTTCAGGAGCCTCATTATTTTCTCAAGACTAAATGAGTTCTTTCACTTCATTTTCATCTTGATTCTCAAGAGAGTCATCCTCTAATAATCATAACTTTAGAGATGAGATCTTTTAAGAATATGAAGTAGGTATCCAATACCATCCTTTATTTTCCTAATGAAGTAGCACTCTCCGGTACATGATTCCAGCATACTAGCATGGAACCTTTTTAGGGATATATATTGTAGTCTCTACTACATATATACCTTGGAAACTAAGAGGTAATTATGCTAATATTCATCGTTGATTAAGTCATGTCACACATGATCCAATTGTATCTCCATACAACTCTATTGAGTTAAGGTACATTAGGAGGAGTGAGATAGGAATGATATTCCTTTCTCCATAAGGCATTCTTAGAATTCATCTAATAGGTACTTGCTACCTAAGTTAGATCAAATTCATTTCATCTTCCTTCAAACTTTGGTTCTAAACCAAAATTGTGAAATCTTTGAACATTTCAAAGGCTTCTAAGGTGAATTGAAGAAATCTCTCACAAATAATCATCGAATGATATCACATATCATCAATGTTTATTATGACACAGATGATCCACATACATTAATATGTATGAGATCTTGAATACCTTGACATCTTATACCATTCCCAGAGAAGGGTGCATTAGACAATTTTTACTTTGAATACAATATTCAAAAGTATGTAAGATTTCAAATTTCAAACATTCTAAGGTTTCATCTCTTACTAGTCAATTGATCTCATTAGCAGACTAATGTCCAAGACTTGATGCAAATCATTGTCAAATGATCTTCATCCTCCTATTGATCTTTTAAGGTTTAATTTTCAGTATTAAAAATGCTAATGAACCATTTATTAATTTCTAATTTAGTAAAGTCCTCCAGATATCAAAATACTATCTGAAATATATCCATCATAACTCTTTATGATAAGTCTATTCCAGAATTCACGTCTATTTCCAACATTTAGAAATAAACTATGTGTGTTTTCTAATATCTAGGTAGCAGATGCATTCTCTAAGACTAAGAGCTCCCCTACTGAAAATATGAAGTCTATTTATCCAATAGAGGTTATTGCAACAATTGCATTAACATCCACGTGGATGACTATTGAACCTTAAGATCAAATTTTCTAGTCTTCTAAGACATATGCAACAATTGCAAGTGTTATTAAAAGAATGAGATACAATTATTAGAATTTGATCTTATCCAATAAGAAAGTCAATTTCAATGATTAAATGTAGATTACAAACTATTTCGATGCACTGTCTAGGTCCTTCTCATAGGATCCTGGGCAGACTAGATAGTCACACTATCAATACATCAGTTTATTGCAGTTTTGGCATTTATCCAACTATTTGGATGTCATATGGAAGTCACAGAAGTACAGTCAACTCTTTGACTTTCCTTCTTACTTGAGTCTGATCCATGCTTCCACTACGTTCTCTTCATCTATAAACAACCAATGCTTAAGACAAAGGATCTCTTATGTTGAATTCAAAAGATTTCAATATAAGAGTATTTCAACATATATATATATGTTTCATTCAATTCATATAATATGAATATTACGAAGCTTCATGAATGACTTGAGTATAGACATTAGAATGATGACACTCATCATATCTACATACATCTTAACTCTTAAAGACTTAGTTTCAGGTAGGTACTCAAACATTTTGAATACATCATCTCTTATAGAGCTATCATTCTGCATGATGCAGTGAACCATGCCATTCATGATTAAATGCCAAGAGCACATATGAATGCCAAAACATCTTCTTAGATTTTTATAAGGATTATTTGACAATTGCGATCATCATCGACATGTCACTTCCAAAGTACATTCGACGAAAGATCAAGACTATAGAGACATACAAATCCTAGGGTTGTAGACCTATGGTCTATTTAATTGTCATTCCTCATTATTGCGAGGAAACTTGCACATTGCAACCACATACATTATGTGTCCAACTGCAAGTACAATATCTTGATCATGGATCCAATCCATGATATTTTATTGGTTATTATTGAGTATAGTACTGAATGGGTTTAATGAGGATTATCTGAAATAAGAAATTTGCATAAATATATATAAATATATACAAACACATTTTACTTTGATTTAGGAATTTTATATCAAAGTTGTCTTGCCTTGTCAACACTGAAAGTTCATTTCCTTAATCACTTTCGATGTAAGAGATATACTTACCATTATATCTCAAGCAAGATCTAGGATCTCCTCCTCATCTTTTTGACATCCCAATAATATGAGAACTTGCAACTCGGATAAAAAGAAGCGGGAACACATTCCGCCTTGCAAGTCCAACTTCCATTCCCAATTCGATCTTTAACACCCGGGCCTATCACCCCTAAGGTGATGTTGACCCGTCATTAATTGAACCAACCGTCAACAGGAATACAACTCGCTATGTGCAATCCACTATGGCCCCAATAATATGAGGACTCCATATTGGGGTCACTACGCATACATCCTTACTCTTTCGAGAAGCAAAGAGCCTGATCCAAATGGCATGTATGGAGAATCAAAACTATGTTCAAATACATATACTAAAAAGCCCCTAATTATTTGATATAGTTAATTAAAGAAGAGGTTCAAGCAAGAAAGGAGGTGTTGTGGTAGTCTTTGCTCTAAAGATATGGCGACATTATCCTTTAAGTCTGAGGGGACAAAGTCTGAATGAGGGGACTAAGTCCTACATCCGCCCCTACCCCCGCTTAGGGTTTCAAGCTCTGTCTAATGACTCTGGCAGTTCACAATGAAAGAAATTCCACACTCGACACTGTCTTTCTTTCTTTGCTTTGGATAGGTGTCTCCTACATACAATCTCTAGTGACGGAACCCTTTGTCTTGATGGGAGACCATGGATATCATTTATGTGATCCTCCACCTCATATCCAAATTTTTAATTAATCATTATGAATCATATCCATTATAATTAATTCTTCTAAGGGAAATAACAACTCTATTCATGGTAGAGTATTTTAATTTTTAGTTGGATTCCAATTAATTTAATCATATTAAATTAATGATCGAATTAATATCCAACAAACATTCTTTATTGTTACTTGAATATATGATATTATCTCAAATACGTATTATTTCGAATTTTAATAATTAGAAAATACATCATGATTTCTCAAGCATTATACGTTCCCTACCTGTTGTCATGGCCAGCACCGATGGGAGTGGGATTAGACCGCACATGGTGCAACCTGCTATCCCAACGCTCCCTGACTAGACACCATATCCGCCTTGGGAAAAGATAATGCCAAGTCGATCACTTTGTACTTGATATGATAATCGGTTTTTCAACCGAAGTTATACCACATAATAATAATCAAAACCATTTTGATTAACAATATAAGGAGATTTGCTAAACAAATCCCCAATCCTATTCAAGCAACTTGTTTGTTGGAAAGGATATGAAGCAACCAATTTGTGATCTAAATCATATCTAATCAATTTGGCTAAGGCAATGTCATTTAAGGGAACAATTACCATTAAATATTTCCCAAATATAATACATAATTATTCCAAGAAATTAATCATTAATTTCACTAATTTCTTAAATGACAATCATAAGGTTGTTGATAAAGATTGCAATTTCCATCAGTGACCTTCACTAACTAAAATTAGCATATCTCTTTCATTTTAAATCCAAATCATGAAAAATCAATTTTCAAAGTTTGTTAATTTGATTTAAAACAAAAATCAAGTTGATTAGCACTCATTTCCAGGCATTTCAAAACAGTAATTAACTCCTTAATTACGTCATGATTCGCTACCCCGAAATAGTGGATGTATGGTCATTAAAAAGATCATATCTTGAGTTATCAGATTCCAAATCACGCAAACTCAAATCCCACAGTTTTCTTAATTAATGGGAACAGTATCCAAGTAATAGTTTTGTGTTAAACATTTTAAACAGGGTCGAAATTAATCACAAAACAAGGCTGCGAAAATTGAAATACGATAAAATGTTCACGAACCCTAACGAGCCCAAATCTTCTTAGGCTAATGGATCATATCCA
Organism: Ottelia alismoides; assembly: GCA_037367405.1. Classification (NCBI taxonomy): domain Eukaryota; kingdom Viridiplantae; phylum Streptophyta; class Magnoliopsida; order Alismatales; family Hydrocharitaceae; genus Ottelia; species Ottelia alismoides. Next base: position 182,651 of record JAZKJV010006122.1, read on the forward strand.
AAACTGCCAACCTGGCTCTGATACCACTTGAAGGATACGAAAATATCCTTAATCACATCATGGAAGCGTGAGTATCGCATCGTATGCGATCAGAAGCGACTAATCGTACTAGTTGCTCTATGCAGCGGAATTTAATGATGAAACCACATGATCCAAGAACATTTCTCGGATCATTTCATCTAAACCAGAATAGGTATTAAGGTTACCTCTTGAAGCGTGATTGCGATCGAGTCTCTAAACGAAGAGACCTCCTATCTCAAGTCTGATCCGACAGAGGAGATGCCTGCGAGCGCGTTGATGAGACGCATGCTTCTCGCAATCCATGTTGATGATCCAAGCGGCGAATCTCATGATCTCGTCACACGAGATCCGATATCTTCTTCATGAGCGAGGTGCACTGAAGGAGATGGAGATCCATGAGCAAATACTCCAGCAACATAACGACGATGCTGCGGCAATGGTGACTCTCTCTATGGCTCCATGGTGGATGCCCATAAGAAAGAGAGGGATAGAGCATTTGGCATGTAGAAAGAGAGAGGGAGAGAGCATATGTTGTTGTCGTAAACGTATCACTCTAAGAGCAAGGGGTGCCTCTTCTTATATAGGGTTTTGGGAGCCCATGGATCTCAATCCATGGACAACACACAATCAATGGATGAGATTGATTTGTGTTTCTTTCAATGGCCACGATGTTGTTGTAAAAAACACAAAAACAATTGCTTTAATTTAAATTAATATATATTGATAAATCAATATAAATCAATTCAAAATTAAATCACTTTGACTAGTCTTGGAGATAATGAGAAGATTGACCATATCCCCTAAAAAAGGGGGAAGGCTACTCCTTTGAGATGGAATGGGTCTATCTCCTCAAAATCTCATGAGATCACATTATCTCATGAGATCTCATTATCTCAAAATGTCTCCAAGATTTACAACAGCATATGTTGTAAATTATTTCACAAAATAATTCATAATTATCTTCTAAACATTGCAATCATGTCATTGGAAAAATGTGAATCACATTCGCATCCCAAAACAAAATGTAAATTATATTTTCAATTAATCATCCAATGTGAATACAATTAATATCAATAATTAATTAACCAATATAGACTCACAATATGCTCTCTTCAATATATTACAAATCACATTTATAATATACATGAATAATATGGATAGTGTTATCCACATTATTCTTATCCATGATAATTAAATCACATTTAATCATCTTGGATTTCAATTCTCTGCCCAAATAATATGAATCACATTCACATTATTCACATCTTTGATAATTAAATCACATTCAATTATCTTAGATAACTTTCCTTATAATATGAATCAAATTCATATTATTCATGATAATTAAATCACATTTAATTATCCATTTTTCTCAATGCTCGGATACATATATCAACAATGAAATTACTCTTATGCTCCAAAGTTATTGAACCCCCCATTCATCACTGCTTTCGCACATATATTTAATAAAAGTCTGCAAGATAGAGAAAACTCGATCCTATCCCTCTCACTGAACCCTACAGGTGCATCAGCCTTTTCTTTCTTTTTGAAGTGAGAAAAATTGTTCATCATTGAGCACGTGCATTTTAGATAGTCCAAGAGCTGCACCTTTGTCTACTACTGAACCCATGAACTCTTTCAAGGATAATGCTCTTTCTCCATGGATACTTGGAGATAAGGACAGAGCGATTGTATTGTTCCATGTATAGTGACTTGGATATTGAGATCACATCTCAAATCCAGATCTTGCGGACCTCCCATAGATGCTTGATTAAATCAAGACCGCAAATCTAATCTTCTCATTACATATGAATCACATTCCGATCAATGTCGAACATTTGGACTAAAATAAGATTACTTCTCTATGAGAGGAGTCACTAAATCCAGATCTATTTCATCACTCCCTCGGAATGGAAGCGTCATTGTTATACAATCATTTATGATCACATCACCCTCAGGCATTCTTAATACCTGTACATCCTGCATACTAGAAGACCCAGAATAAATCTGAAGTTTTAGATCTCTTTTTAGATTGTCTCCTTCAAGATTTTATCATTAAGGTTCTCATCAGATCATTGGGAGTCGGTATCGATCATATACTTTCCAAAAGCATATATCATACCTAGGTGTTGATCATATACTTTCCAAAAGCATATATCAAACCTTACAAATTCAATCAAGCTTCCAAAGAGAGATGATCTTGCACGGAATTTGATTCTTCCAAATATCTCATGAGTGAGCTCATGTCTTCCGGTTCAGCAATGAACTTGTATGATCCCTTTGAGAGATCGTATTACTCATATGCCCTTGCATGCACACCAGCACGCCGGTGTATAGACCTTGGTTAGGTCATCAACCTATTGGTCTACCAAATGTACATACTCAGACATATAGTAACACATCTGTCTCTGGTCAGAGGATGCATGCCTATATCGTGACAACATACGACATAGATCTTTGGTTATCTTGATCTCGTTAAGTCAACTCCTTTGACCTAACTAATCTAACACCTCTAAATCTATATTTCTATGTAGAGGACCTGCATCAAGAGGTTGGTTAGATATCAACCAAATGAGAAAGGATTGCCATGTCTTACTCAGGTTGGAGATCATCTCTTAACAATCATTTGACAATACTTGATGAGTCCTCAAACTAACTCTTTAGATATTCATCCAAGCACCGGCCTCTATGATTCAATAATTGAATCAACAGATGTATGATCATCAAGATGGTCGTGGTACATAACCTTGATTGTACTAAGGGACCTATTATGCAAATTAGTCGTTCTTCATTTCAGATCAGGGAATGATATTCGTAATAACATTTATTGCATAATGGCTCGCCGTGGGCTCGCATGTCCAATAGGGAGAACTGGGATTGTTGCTGCTGCTGGCCAAACTGTCCACCCTGAACTGGAGGCTGCTGCTGGGATGAGGTACCTCTGGTCGACCACCTGAATCTAGGATGATCTCGGCGGATCCTAGGCGGTTGTCGGTCATACTAAATCCCATTGACTTCCATCAACAGCTCCTACTCGTAGGGGGATGGAGGGAGAAATGCCAGTGGTTGATCCTGCTGATACACCATCGTCTGAGTGTCCTGAGATGGCGGTGGCTGAGAGTATTGGTGTTGCAGTTGCTGGAACGGCTCCGTTTCGATGTGGTGGACCTGGCGAACCGGGGCGGAGTGCTAGGACAAGATGTTGCTGCTAGGATTAGCCCGTGACCTGAAATGGAGCTGAGAAGTCATATGTGCCTCCTGGAGACACATGATCTGGGTCTTCAGGTCAATCAAGGTATGTGCCAACTGATCTATCTGAGTCATGCCCCGGTACTGCTTCTTCTCTATGATCTCGATGTGATCCAGCTTCTCGCTGATAGTGCCCATGTCAGCGCCTGGTGACTCTGCCTGTGTTGCGGCTGTTGAAGAAGTGGATGGACCTGCATCAACTCGTGATATCCTCTAATAGGACATGGCATGGGGTGAGGGCTTCCCCTGAGTGTAGAGCCAGGTCTGAGACATCATTGTGTAATTCTTGACCATCTCCTCATAGATGGCCCAAACCTGGTCTTTGTCCTTGGCAAAATAGGAGACCCCACAAGAAGCATTCACTAGCCCCTATAGCTCTGGTTTCTACCCACAAAAGAAGCTATGTACTAGGTTGGACTTGGATATGTCGTGATGTGGACACTGGTTGATGAGCTCATGAAAACGATCCCACGCCTCATGGAATTGCTCGTTGGAGATCATGGAGAAATTGTTGATCAGAGCCCGTGTTGCGTTCGTCCGGCCGAGTGGGTAGTACTTATTCAAGTACTCGGTCCAGAGTTGCTCCCATGAAGTCACATATCTCCCTAAATGCTTCAGCCAGTAGGCTGCTCTGTCGACCAGGGAGAATGGAAAAGCCATCGTCTTGATGGTGTCCTCATCCACATATCTGTCATGGATAGTGTTGCACATCATCTCGAACTCCAGCAAGTGTAGATGCGGCTCCTCGATGGCAAGCTCATGGAACTTGGGAAAGAGCTGAATGGTCTAAGGTGGGAGCTTGAAGTCTCCCAGAATCGCCGGAAGCTGGATCCAACGGTGTGTAAGGGTTGCACCAGGGTTGTGCAACTCCCTCATCGGCCTGGCTGGTCTGGTTGGCTCATGTGGATCGTCTGGCTGTCCTCCATCTCCTCCTCCAACCTCTGCAATCTCTCCCCCAACTGCTCGATGCGGCTCTCCTCTGTCGGCTCGCATTTGTGCTATCTCTCGATGCACCTCTGCCATGAAAGCTTCCTAGTCTCAAATCCGCCTCTACATCGTCTCCAGGGAGGCTAAAAGTGTGTTGTTAATGGTGCCATGATCTAAAACGTACGTCAAAACCTGGAGCTGTCCATCGGTGCGCTCCTCACTGTTGGCCATCTCTTGGGTCTCTGCAAAGGCAAAAGACCCCAACTCAGATGTCGTCAAATGAACAAATATCTGTGCCGGTCTCTGCTCGAGCACCTTGGGACTGGAAGAAGGGTGATCGAGGGGGAATAGGGTGGAATCGAACTCGGGTTCGGAGAGCAGGTCTAGGCTCTCTCGAACCTGCCTAGATAAGTGGGTCAGAGTGCTCGAGAGCGGTGCTATAAAAGGCAGCCTATGGGACCTCCGACTCATCATCATGATGTGGAAGAAGATGCGGATGGGATCTGGAAACAAACAAGATCAGCAATCAAACCCCCAATTCACCTACGCAATGATGATCTGATGACCGTAAGGGTTCGGTTGTTTATCTTATCGATTTTATTTAGGTGATAATTTAGTCTTGCAGAGCAATTAAGCGAGCTGGTAGGAACCTGATACTCCCAAGAGACTGGCCCAATCCCAAAGCTAGATCTTTCCCATCCGGTACAAGTTGTGGACCATTTACCGGCTACCCGATCAACTCGCCCTGTTAAGGATATCGCGGCCCGCTTTACCGGAGACCGGAGCGATCCTCATTAGAGAACGAATAACCCCAAGACCAATAGTCAAACAATAGTTCTGATATGGCTCTAGCCTATGTACGTGTCACTCTCTCGCGCAAGCAAACCAAACAATGAGGGGATGACTCTCCCATGACAGATTTTTAAGTGAGGTGTCTTTCAGGATCAAGTTTGTTTAGCAATCTCAATATGGTTATCTATTTTTACTGTATTTTTTAATAACAAGCAAACGTCTAACGAATTTTTTGATCTCCTGATTATTTTAAAGTCTAAAAAAGGAGGAGAAGTCGAAAAGGCCGATTCACGATCAAAACTTATGATGCATGCAAAGTCAGAAATACGTACCTATCGGCAGCACTCTACATGCAGGGTGATCCGCGCATAAATTTAAAGACAGAAATGTAAATTAATTTAAATGATACAAGAAGAAAACGGCCTTAGACGAGCAATTTCTAAGATCGCGAAGAACAATAGTTAACTTACTGGAGAGAGAGAGAGAGGTCGAGGTCCGGTCTCTGATGCCAATCGGTGTCAGCCACAACGGATCCTGCATGCGTTGTATACAGGCTCTATCGGCATGTGATCACTCAATCAATCAGGTTAACTTTTTATTATGATTTTAATTAAGATCCAATTACGAATTTATAGGTGCAGGCAAGATATTAGGGTTGGGCCTTAATTAGTTACGTCACAATCAGAGAAATTCCTAAATCTAAGGGCCAAAATCTTCGAGAATCAAATAGAAAATAAAAATTGAGAAAACAAAACCAACGAAAACCGTGGTGAGGTCCCCCGAGGACACCGGTGCTCGACGAAACAGACCCCGATATCCAACTGTCTAAGAAAGTCTGAGTGCCCATGTATTATTACAATAAAAATAAAAGTGCTAGAAAGAAAACCTAACTACTCTATCCTATATAACTACTTTCTAGTTGTCCTCCTACTCCTTCCTCGATGTGGTTACTCCAACCGAAAGCCATAACGTCCTCGGGCAGTCCCTCGCATAAAAAGCAATGCTGAGAGAATGTCAGAAAAATAGTAATATAAAATAGATAAAAAAATAAGCAGAAATCTGAAAAGACTACTAAGTCGTGCTCCCCGACAACGTCGCCATTCTGATGACACGGAAACCTGAGATCGGCTAAGATGGGAAAATAATCACAATTCGTTGTTCTCAACCAATCAATTCAGTCAATCAAGAAAAAAACAAGATCACATAAATAAAACAATAAAATATACAAAATCGAATGTTAGCAGTCTTCGCTATTTATTTAACCTGGTATAGCGACCAAGGTCGAACACAAGGAGAATGGAAATGTACGAAGTAGTCCTAATCATAGAATGAAAAGCAATTTTTGTGGTTTTTAATTTTACATTTTTTTAATATTTTCCAAAATAAGAAAACAAACAAGCAAACAAGGAAAAAATAAGCTTCAACAATTTTTATTAAAACTAAAAATGCTCAAAAATAGGAAACAAAAATATTTTTATATTTTTCAAATATGCAAATGTTTTTGGTGATTTTATGGGATTTTCTAATTTTTATATGATTTTATAAAAAAACAAACAAGAGCTAAACAGTGAGATAGTGCACATCCAGGATAAAATTACAAGTTAAAAAATTAATATGTCCTAATGTCCTGGATAACAATTTTATGAGAAAGTAAATAAAAATATCTATCAATGAAAAACTAGAATTATATTTTTTATTTTTGTAGAATTTTAATTGGTTTTTATAAGTTTTTTAGAGTTTTTAGATTTTTAGGGTTTTTATAAAAGATAATGCTGCAAAAATGGGATTGGAATTAAAACACATAAAAACAAACACACATGAATTTTTTTGTAATTTTTAAAGCAATTTTTATATTTTTTTATTTTATAAAACAGACGGAACACATTTTTAGGGTTTTTAATTTTTAAAAATTATCAAATAAAACTAAATTAATTCACAAAAATACCATAAATAATATGCGTTAGTAAGATCTAACAATAATATTTATGGAATTTTTGGAGATTTAGTAACTATTTGATTAAAAATGACACACACAGAACACAAAGACCTATTCACAATTATTCAAAAGTATTGAGACCAAACAATAACAGATATACAAAGCTCATGACTAAACTTGCAATTTGCCCACTTAATTCATGCGTATGCTAAAAAACTCACGCATAGGGGCATATTTGCAATTATCAAAAAAGTTCACTACAAACATAACATCCATAAAACTCAGAAGAAAATATGCAAATAACCCACAACTCACGTGAACATGCACGTGTCTCAGGTCTGGGGGGGACTAAAATGTAAATACAAAAACATAGGGTCCAAACTGCAAAATATTTACGCTACAGCTTTTATTTACTGGACTAACTAGAAAAGCATGTGAATACGGGATAAAATATGCAAAATACCCTCCGTAGGGTGCATGTAGAATGTGTGAGGGCACGTGGCAGACTTGGGAGGCGGCGATAGCGTACAGTTCTGATTAATGGCAGACCCAGATCTGACGGCCCATGGTATGTAGGGGACGTACGGTAGGATCTAACTTGTCGGTTCTGATCCAACGGTCTGAAAAGCTGCATCGACGGTCGGCTCAGATCAAAACCGGTGCTCTGCTCCTCTTCCAATGGCGGCGGAAGATGGTGGACAAACTGGCAGGTGGCGAACTTCGATAGGGAACTGGTGTGAATCCATTGGGCTGATCTAGCCTCTAAATGGTCCAACGCCTTCGGAGGGGTACTCCGCATCGAATGCCATAGGTTGATCAGCTGGATGATGGTCAGATGTTCGGGACAATGAAGCTACACCTAGAGCTACTCCAGCGAGCCACTGGAGGTCCAAAAGAAGTTCCTGCCGTGTGAGGCTACCTGCAAGTGAAAGATAGGACTCAGGGCTGCGCTCTGATCCAAGTTATTGCAGTTGGAGAGGAAAGAAGCGAGGGTGTGTGGGAGTTGGGTCTCTGACATACATGGAAGGAGGGGACCCAGCCTCAATCTCTATCTAAGGGTTGAGGTTAAGGATGATCAGATTGCGGTGCGAGATGGAGGGTGAGGCGTAGGTTCGATCTGAACGGATGAGTGTGGATAACGGGGCTCCGACCAGCTGGTCGGAGCAAGTGAATGTGCTGCGGAGTGAAGTGGATAATCGAGATGAAACTGGCAAAGCGAAGCTGAATGGGCAGTAGTTGAGGGTCTGGATGAACTCAGGAACATCTAGAGAAGATGGAAGTTTGGGTTGTGGACTCGACCTCTCTGCAAAATGTGGAAAGGCTAGACGAGGTGGCGCTCGCCGTCCACGTAGCTGAGCTGCTACTTCATGCCACCAAAACTTGATCCGAAGGGCTCCTTCGCTTGTTGTCACTCCACTGAAGATTCCTAGGGATGAGAGAAGGGGAGAGGCACGAGCTGAGCTGTTGTGGAGGCGGAGGAGATGTTATATAGGCTTCCCAGGGTGGTGGGATGATCGAGCAAAAGCGCGCAACCCTAGGAAGATCTGCACCTTCCTAGGGATTCGCGAGGGTCGTGGATCCAAAGGATATAGCTCGGACGAAAAATCGGATCAAGAGGAGGCTTGATCCGACTGGGAAAAAGGGAAGAAGGAGCTCCGACGGAAGGAGTCGGGTCGGGTCAAACCTGGAAGAGGGTGTTGACCCGCGGTCAACATCCGGCCCCGACTAATCAGAAAAAAGGAATTTACAAATTGTTTATAAAATCAATAAAAAATAGTAAATGAATTCAAAATAAGAAGTGTATAAAATAAAAAATGTTTATTTTTAACTATTTTTCTGTGATTTTTAATTCTTTTTATGAGAAATAAATTAGTTTATTTACAGTATATAGTATTATATACAGGTATAATATACATATGTATTTTGTATAAGTGAGAGACGATTTATTTTTATTTTACTAATTTTTAATTTATTTTAGTTTTTTTAGGACTATATAAAAGGAGGTAGCAGAAATATTTTATTTTTATTTTATCAATAATAATTATTTGCATATATAGGGAATATGTACAACATAGAGTAGGCCCTATCTCTCTCTATTTATTCTATTTAGCGATCAGGAAAAGGCATGACCTTCTGTTGGGGTTCGAGTCACTCTGTATTTATTCTAAATATCTCCTTCCTTTTTCTTTTCCTTTATTCATTTATTTTTGCACAAATACATGCTAATTACACAGTATTAACAGATGCATGCATAATGGCATCTTATTGTATTTACACATATTTACATGATGATTTGCCAAGACAAAAGCTAAAATAAAAGCATAAAGAGTGAGAATTGGAGATTCATCAAGCAGTCGTCTGATCCTCGATGATCGGACAGTCCACAGAGGTCTACGTCAACAGGTTCAGACGTCAGCTCCAACCCTATAGATTCAGAGCATCCGAACCTCAGCCGAGCCTTCCTAGCCTCCCTCCGAGTCTGAGCCAGCACCCGAGCCTCCTCTGAGTGCCGAACCTAGTTCCGAGCCTGCTTAGCTCCTAAACCTCGCCCTCATGTGCTCGGTCACGTGACTGGCCAGGAAATTTGCAGGGAGACCCTCAACTTTCTTCAAATGACAAATAGGTCCTACCAGCACGTGATATCCGCGTGTGCCTGGGGTAAATTGCACCCAAACCCTCGCGGGTTTTAATAATTGCAACTATACCCCCACGTATGTGGTAATTTACAAGGAAGGGCTCGCGATTACTTTTATTTGCATTTTAGTCCTCCTAGGGACCTGTTTGTCATATTTTCCCTAGTTATTTTCATGTTTTTCTTACGTTTATGCCCCCAGTTTCTTTTGGGAATATCTTGAGCATCCGAGCTCCGTTTCAGCATATTTCAGTGGCTTTTCGAAGCTAGTTTAATTATCTTTCTCATGGCTTGATTGATTTACTGTTTTTACACTCTAAACTTTGATGCTTCATTTGAATGATTAAATGTCCATCATGTAATGTTCTACATGCTTTAAATTAATTCATTAATGGAACTTGCTTTGTTATGTGAACTTAAAATTGACTACTGTTTAAATGGCTCAGATATTCTATCTAAGTATGGCATCTTTGCATCATTATAAGTTTGCATTTTGTTGCATGTTGAAAATCAAATAAAAACTATGTTCGCATTGTCTGCATCGTGTCTTCATGTGCATCGACCTATGGGTTTCTAATTCAACACTTAATTGAAATAATGAGAATCTAGATTCCTACTTAAAGGCTCGTGTCTCTGAGTTTGACCTTGGGCTTGCCCAAGTAAAATAAAAATCGATCGTTTGATTTTAATTGATAATTTTAATCAAGCGTTCTTTGATGGATCCTATTTCACCCGAATGCAGTGCACACATTCTTTTTAATCACTTAAAATGGTTAGATTAAGAAGGTCGATTTCAGGTTCGTCAGTATCTCATCAGTAATCTCATAATGATGTGTCAAAGGATTATCAGTATGTACCTCTGAAATCTCATAATGATCCTAAAACATCAGCTCAAACTGCCCATCAACAAATGACTCAGTGTGATCAACAAGGGAGCTCATGTCGACTGTGCTTTCGAAGGATTCCTTCTCCGAAAGGAAATCCTAGTGTCCATGAAATCAGTAAATAGATCAATATCTCTAAGCTCGGCAAGAAAATCACAATCCTCAGGATCTGGTGTAACTGTCTCTCTCTCTCATTCGCTGGTGGTGGTGATGGCCTAGGATCGAGGATCATATCAATTTTCACATTGTCTCTATGGGAGTGAAAGATGATCTCTCCAGTACCATAATCAGCTACTGCTTCAACTGTTCGAAGGAACGGTCGATCTAGTATGATCGGGGTATGGAGTAAAGGTGTGCAGGTGTCCATATCCATAACAACAAAGTAGCCTGGGAATTTCATTCCTTGCACCATTATAATAATGTCATCTAATATGCACTCATCCTCTTAATCAATCTATCAGCAAACTGAAGGATCGTCATGGTGGATCTAAGAGGCCCCAAACCAAACTCAGTGAGTAGCGACGATGGCTTGAGATTGATAGAGGATCCTCTATCGAGATGAGTGCGATCAAACTCTTGATCAAAGATGTGGCAACGGATGTGATGTGCTCCCTTTTCTTTCTTTTTGGCTGGGAGGTTGCTAATGGCATGAAACTGTGGCCATGGTCAAGATGTGCTTTTCTATTTTCTTTCATATGTTTTGCTTTGGTTGACGCTTTTGAGTACAAGCGGCTTTCGTTCCCTTTTTCACTACAGGCATGTACTCCATGGCCTTAAGGAGTGGCATCTCTAAAATGATGTTCTGTAGGATCTCTACCACTCCGGGATCAAATAGTGTTATTTTTTAATTTTTGAATTTTTTTATTTTATTCGAAGTAGAAGGAAATGGCACAGAATCAGAAGAAACGTTCAACTGCTCATTTTGCTTATTCAAAGTAGAGTCATCACATACATTTGGACAACAAGAATCAGCCTATATAATGTTATTCAAAACATGGGTAGAAGAAATAAATTCAAAACAGGTCAGGCTGTTGTTGTTGGTGTAGAAGGAGATTTCACGACAGGTGTATACTCCTCCTCTGCTAACGATGAACCGCATCTCTCTTTATTGTCTTTTTGGTATGTTCTGAATGAAGAACGTGACGGTGGTGGTGATGGTGAAGATGAAGATGGTGAAACTCCAAGATCTAGTGCTACTACACTAGATCGTTGCTATGCTAATGAAGAAGATGATGATGTGGAAGGTGAGGCTCTCTCATGGGCTCGTTCTAACAATCCCAAGGATTGTGAAGGTGGTTGCAATATCCTACCGCTCCTGAGATGAATGGCATCAGATAAACATGTAAAATCAAGGGCCATACCTATCTCGGGCTTGGATGGATCATGGGATACATGCTCCTTACGTCTGAAATAGTTGGGATTGGCTTCGACCTGTGCTAGAATAAGTGACTTCGTGATGGTCAGCTCATCGATCCTCTGAGTTAGATCATTCATATTCTTCATAAATAGTGTAAGCTGATCAAGTGTGGGATTTACTGAAGGTGCCTCTAGATGCTCAATGACAGATTGTCGCTTAGACCGATAGTGAGGAGGCTGATGGCATCCATACTATGGTTTCTAGTAATGACGAGGAGGAGGATGTGAGAACTGTCCATACGATGCAGACTGCAACTGCTGGTAAGGTTGGGGAAAATATGCAGACTGCATCTGCTAATGACCATGTCTCCAGTTCTGGAAGTGTGGCGGAGACTGAAAGCGAGGCTGGAACTGCTGGTGTTGGGGTTGCGGTCTATCTCCCTTAAAGTGGTGGGCAGGCCTCTAACTCTGCTGGGGACCAAACTAACCTTGCCCTGAAGGACGAGGCTGGTTGCGCTCTCTATCAAACCAAATCTCAATAACCTCCTGAATGAGAGGTGGAGGTGGAGACTGCTGCTCAAGAATATATGGAATCTCCTACTGGTACAACACTATTTGGAGTGACTGCTATTGGACCTGGTAAGGGGCCTGCATGTAGTAAACATGCTGAACGGTAGATGGTCCTCCAGTACGCTCCTGTGCTAAAGTGGAAGTAGTCTGCTCTCGAGCAGAGGTATCGACTACTACACTCACACTCTGACATGCACTGATTATACTCACAAGAAGCTCCAGATGCTTCGTAATCTCATCCAACTTATCCAGGTTATTTATCCTCTATTCGATCACTTGGAGCTTCTCAAGCTCCTTGAACTGTTTCTCAATTATGTCCACTTTGGATAGGTGGTTGCCTATGATGGTCAAATCGGCACTGTCTAACTTATCCACATCATTGACGTTGTCATGTTGACAGCCTTGTGGGGAACAGAAAGAGAGGTAACGAGAGGCTTCTGAAAAGCACGTGAAGAAGAAAGAGCTACAGAGATCTCTGCTATATTCTCAAAAATCTGATAAAGGACATCCTCATCCTTGTTAGAATGTGACCCCCCACAAGCGGCATTTACTAGCTCATGGTTCTCAATGCTAAAACTGCCAAAAAAGTTTTGTGCAAGGCTAGTCTTCAGAATATCATGATGGGGGCACTTCTCCATCAAGTTAGTGAATATTTCCCATGCCTCATGAATAGGCTCATGGGACATCTAGGAAAAGTTAGTAATCAAATATCACATTTGGTTGAGACGTCTGAGTGGGTAGTACTTATTCAAGAAAGGAGGCCTTAACTCTTCCCAAGTCATGACAACCCTTCCCAAGTGGTTAAGCCAATAATATGCCTTGTTCATAAGACTGAACGGGAAGGTTGCCATCGTCATTACCTCTAAAGGGACATTTGGGTATTATATTGTGCCACAGATGTGATCAAACTGTGAGAGGTGTACATAAGGTTCTTCATTGATGTTTCCATGGAATATCAACAGAAGTGGTAAAATTATGGGCTTTATCTCAAAATGCCCATGAATCTCAGGGATCCTAATACATGCCACTGGATTATAGGCATCCATCAATGTGAGTTTGGCCACTAGATCAATAGGTCCTTCTTCTCCCCCATTCCCACCTCCTCCAGAGTTTCTATTATTCTCTCTCCTCTCTTGTCTGTCATGCCTCAGATCTAAGAGCATGTCTCTCAATCCGGTCTGGATGTCAGCATGTTCAGCCAACTATGCATGAATGGCCTATATGGAGGCTAACATCGTATTTTTGATCTTGCTCTGCTCAACCATGGATACTTTGCCTTTCGGTGGCATCAAGTGCACAGACTCGACTTTTGAAAATGTACATGGCATTGAATTAGTCCTCAAGAATGGTGGAGTCACAAATGATAGTTCAAGATTAGAGTCAATCTTGAACAGTGGATTGATCGATGAGGTGAAAGGTGAAGTGGAGAAAGAGGAATATTCGGGAAGTGAATATTCTTGAATAGAAGATGACCAGTTTGGAGTGTGAAATGAGTTCGCGAAGTCTGAATGAGAAAATGCTTCAATCTGACACCTTCAATTTCAAGAGCAAAGATGTGAGAACATGATGGTCAACACAAGAAGAAAGTGAGAAAAAGGCATGAAGGGTGCGGAAGGATCTTTACACTACCAAATGAACACAATACAAACCTCAATTCACCAACTGAACACAAGTGGAGACTATAATAGTTCGGTCTTTTATCTTTTAAATTTTAAGTTTAATGAATCTACAAGAAGTTGTTTACTACCAAACATACAAGGTGAGTCGTCGCTATCACCTAGCGTGCATACTCAGACCTCTCCAAATAGTGGTACCATCTTCACGGGTCGTCGGGTTCAATATCAGGCCCAAAGGGTGATAAGAGGATTGACACACCAAAATGATTTTCTATGGTCGGAGGAAAGTGCTTACATTTGCAATGATACACCCAAAAGTGATGTATAGGTACTTAAGGCACAAGTCCAGGGAATTAGGCTCTATCCTTATGGCTACGTCCTCACCTACTCTATCTGGAGGTAAGTATCTACAAACAATGAAGGGGTTACTCTCCCTAAAATAATGATTTTGTCCTTACATTTAGTTTTAGGGTCAAGTTTTCTATAGCATGCCCGATTTTATACAATTGACAATGTTTTCAAGAAATTGTCTGTCTAATTTTTCAATTTCCTTTTGATATTATGTGAGTGAAAATAAGGAAGGAATTCGGAAAAGCCAATGCATAAGAAAACCAATGATGCATGTAGGAGATAAAGGATGCGTACCTTGTCACCAGCACTCGACATGTAGGGTGATCCACACAAAAAATAAAAGACAAAAAGTAAACCAATCTAAATGATGCACGAGAACCGTCCTAGCAGTAACTTCTATTAATGGGCAAGAACAAGTTAGCTTGACTAAGTCCAATCTACACTCTAATCTATAGGTGCAGAAATTCTTGTTTAGTGGCTTTGGACCTAATTAATTACATGGCTCAAGCAGGATAATAAAACCTGCTTCTAAGGACTCAAGCACACAAAATCGCGATAAAATAATGAAAAAGGAAGTGATGAAAACAAAACCAGTGAGGTCCCCCAAGTGCACCTGCACTTGGTGAAACAAACCTTGCAAACACAAGGTATATAGTGGCCTTTTATAAAATAGGAAAAAGAGAAAATGCCAAATGATGAATTACAAAATCTTACAAGAATAATGAATGGATAAAAAATGCTAAAAGAAAACTGAAAAATTCTATGCAAAACTGCTTTAAGTGACTGATCTCCTCCTGATCTTTTTATCCTTCTCCTACGCTCTTCTGCAACTTGATGAAGAAACAAGTCGCCTCCGCTTCACTTGGGTGCGTCGGTGCTCCTAAGAATGCCGCCGTAGCTCATTGGGCCCTCACAAGAAAGAGGAAACAAATCAATGTGTTAGAGACATAATTATGAAATTGTGAGCAAAAAATAATATGAAAGTAAATACAGTGGATATATACAAGCAAACAATGAGGTGGATATGAAGCAAAAAGTATAGACAATATAATGAATGACAAAAAATAAAAACAAAGAATATATGACACCAATATGACAATGAAACAAATGACAGAAAAATATAGACAAAAATAAAAAGAGAAACAAGTATGAACAACCAAGAATAGCATGTCAAGACAAAAATCTAACTACCCTCGACGTGCCTCCCAGGTAATAGCTTCATTTTGTTGAGAACTAAAATTCGGGCTGTTATTTGAATGAATTATTCACAATGGGATTGTGGTCGTACCAAACCGAAGAAGCATCAAGCAACAATTTATTTGATTCTCAAGCTAAAATTAATGAAGAAAATGTAGCCAGAGAAAATTTCTATTTAATTTACATGTATATTGTACAGGGTCAAGCTCAAGGAGGCTGCAAAAATCCTGAGGGTTATTAAATCAATGAAAGAATGAATGAAATAAAGGAGACTCTATGAACACTATGCTTGGTTTTGTATTTTTGACTTTTTTATTTGTATTTTTTATGGAGTTTTAATTTTATAATTTTTTTAATTTGATTTTAAATTTTGCAAAATATTTTTTTATTTTTTTTAAAATAATGAAAATGAATAAAAGAAATCAATAAAAAACAAAGAAATAGGAAACTTTTGAGATTTTTACAAAGTGGTAAAATTGCATAGAAAATTAAAATAAAACTATTTTTGGTTTTATGACATTTTTAATGTTTTAGATTGTTCTAGAATTTTACAAAATTTTTGAAGCTTTTAAATATATCAAAAATAGAAAATAAATCAAATAAAACATAAAAGGAATGTTTTTGGAATTTTAAAATCTCAATTAAGATCGAAAATAGATGAAATGTATACAAAAAGAAAAGGAAATTTTTATATATTCCAGAAAGGTATTTTATAATTTTTTGAATTTTCTATGAATTTATGTGGCTTTTTTATGATTTTGAGTATTTTATAATTTTTTTGAACTTTATGAAGAACAAAAATATGAAAAATATACAGAAATCAAAATAAATAAAAATGAACAACCAAGATATTTTTAGAGTTTTTTAGAATTTTAGAAAAAGTTTTGTATTTTTTATTGATATTCGAATGTAAACAGAGGTTTTTTATACTATTTTCGAATTTTATAAATAATATTTTTGAATTTTTATAAATAAAAAAAACAATGGAAATGCAAAACAAAATTTTATGGATGAATGATGTATTCAATAGAAAACTAACATTTTTTGTAGAATTTTTAGAGAGGCTTTGCTCATTTTTATTTAATTTTTAACATGCAAAATAAATGAAGATGCATAAGAGTATGACTGCAAATATTTAATGTTTTTAGACTAAATAATAAAACATATGAAAACTATAGTGTGGATTGTGCAAAATTTCTAAAATAAGTGTGTGGTTGCACGTGCGCCTCGCTGGACAGAATCAAAATGTGAATATTTTATTTCCAAGGCCTATTTAATAACATAAACATGCAGACTTTATATTGCAAATAACCCAAATAATCATGTGTTATGAATGCGTGCAGTTCAAATAGTATGAATTTGTAATTAAAATAATACAAGGAGCAAAAATGTAAATGTTCAATACATGGCATGCAGACATGTGTCCTTATCAGACTTATTTGCAAAATGGAAAGACTATAGGAGCAGGGGCACAATATTACCCTTTAAATACGTGGCAAATCAAACGGTTGGATGGTGATTGGGCTCTGATCTGACAGTCGAGGTTGCCACGCGTGTGGAAGACTAGGATTTGATGTGAGAGTTCAATCTACAGCTGACTTTTGGGACTCAATCGACGGTTGTGATGAAATATGGGGTGACCGTTCTTGATCGTGCGGTGTTGAATCTGCCTGGAAGAACTAGGAAACAAGTGGCCTCTGGTGAACTTCGATCGAGAAGATCTCAGTCATTCTCCGCCTAAGTATGCTTCAGGATGATGCTCTAGCTTCCTCACGTCCCATCTTTCTATTTGAGGGCCTCAAGATGGTCGACGACAGCTGGAAAACGATCTGGGGGTCGAGAGCAGCATAGCTTCAAGCGAACGTCCAATTGTTGATTCTCAACCCCATGCTCACTCATGTTCCCTATAGTGAATTCCTTGCTTGGAGGCAATGCTCTGGCGGCTTTATTGATGTATGAAAGATGAGAAATAGTGAAGGTGGTGGAAGCTCCGGCGAGGGTGGTCAGATAAGGAGCTAATCTCCAAATCTAGAGCGAACTGAGGTTGGTCAGATGGTGGAAGAGATGGAGAAGATGTTGGCGAGTGTAATGGTGAAGTCGGGGATTGATGAAGGTGACTGGGATCCCTACGATCTTGCAGATTGGAGGTTGAAGATGAGGATCTTGTCGACACGATTACTGAATAATTAAATAAAAATTGAAGTGCAAAATCGAAAATAAAGGACATATGTTGCCTGTGAATGGAAAGGTGATGAAGTTCGCCCTCAATCTGTTGCGCAAGGCGGAGAGACGAGAACACGGCAGAAGACTTCGGCGCGTAATTGGATCTACTTCTTCACTCGATCTCTCTCTCTCTCTCCAAATCAAGGAGCAACTACCCTATCACTGTAGAGATCTCCAGAGACATATTGTGGGTGAAACAATCGAGGAAAAATCGATCAAATCCACAGCAGAGGTGGAGGGTGTCTATTTATAGATGTGGCTCCGATGATATTTTTGAATTTGAAATTGGAGCAAATTGAGGCGTAGATGGTGGATTTGGAGAGCTGGTGAGGGAGAGGAGTGAAAGGGTGAGAACTATGGAGAAGGAAGAGAGGGGAGTTAGTGAGTGTAGTGTGTGGGAAAATGGATGAAGAAGTGGCTGGCGAACTGAAGTGCGGGTAGACGACATTGAATGTGCATTTGACACTGGTCAATAAACTCGGGTTGACCAATCAGAAGGCACGCACGAAAAAGCCAAAATAAGCTAGACAATGAAATATGATAAAAAATAAGAAAAAATCGAGAAAAAATCGAAATGAGTTTAAAATAAAAAAAGTAATAAAAAGAAAGAATGTTAGTGGTTTAATTTACTTATTTTTGGTGATTTTTTATTAATAAAACAATGTATATACACATGTTAAAATAAATATAAGGTGTTATTTATAGGTATGTATACCTATATATACAAGGGTTTAATTTTTCATTAGCTTTTTATACATATATATATATATATATTTTATTTATTTATAACATTTTACAAAGGTTTTAATGAAATTGTTATTTTATTTTTAGGAATTAATTTATTAGGTTAAATAAATAGATATATGTATAATATATACATAGTGATACATACACAATATATAAATCATTTTATTTTTGGTTGATTTTTTATTTTGTGATTTTTATGTGTATTTTATATAAGTCAAATATATTATTCATAATTAATTAAAAATACTATGTACAAGAAAATAAATAATTAAATAATGTACATAGTTTACATAGGTAATATATACAATAGTACCCAAATTAGCCACATTTCACACCTTAACTCTGATTTTTATGAAACCACCTCCATTTGAAAGGTTAATTTGGATGAAAGTGAGATTGAATTTGGAATTTTGGTAGAGAAGATATTGATTTTGCAAGTTGAGCTTTGTGATTTTTTAGAGTGTTGTAATTTACACAATATACACATATTTTATTGCAATTATTTTTATTATTTACAAAAGAAGTTTATTCATATTTTTCAAGAATAAATAATTTTTATTTAAAAAGAGTTTGGTGATAAATAAAATAAGGAAAAGAATGTGTATTATAGACATTAGCATACAGATGATGAGCATATATAGATGAAGAATGATTTTTGGTGTCTAGGCCTTATCTCCCCTACTTTATTCATTGTTGATCAAGTCAAGTTTTGACCTTCTCTCAGGGTCAGAGTCAGCTTGTATCTATTGCATATATTATAGTCTTTATTTTCTTTATTTTTTCCTTTATTTTTTTTTGTCTATTTATTTTAGGTGAAAATAGTGATAAATATACAATATTTGCACAAGAATCAAGGTTAGTGAAAGAATGGATTTATTGATATTTACAAGCATTTTATAAGGGATTTTAAGCTAAAATAAATGAATAAAGTTGATGAAATGCATATTCATTGGGTTGTAAAAATATTTTAGAAAATCTATACATGGTGTTTGAAAAATCCTTGCAACATGATTTTAAATGTTTGTAAAAATTAGTTGTAAGAATAAGTTTTTCAAAATGTTTGTAAAATTTTGGAAAAACTTTTCCAAATTATGTTGAGAAATATATCAAATATTGTGTAAATATTACTGCAAATAAAATTCTTATATTCGAGTTGTATATATCTATATGTATGACCATTTATAAACATACACCTGATTCTTGTAAATAACATGCGTACTCCCATGTAAATATCTACACATATTTCTTTTATTAACCCTTTTATTTTTCAAAAATACCTAAAAATTTTTAAAATACCACAAAATTTTGCAAAATCTTTTCAAAAATTACATAAAAACTTTCAATACCTTTTGAAAAATCCCATAAAAAGTGTAAACCTAGAAAATACGTTATAAAAAAGATTTTCTTGCATTGTACATATCATTTTCATTTTTTGGGTTGATAATGACAATTTAACTAGTCTAAGTAAAATCTGAAGATTGGAGCTTGGTTATGACATTAATACACTTAAATTTCACAGGAACCTTATAGGAACTGGATTTGAGGCTTCTCAAGTTAGATTGGCTTAATTCTTTAAGACCATAAGAGTATGTTCATGTTTCATCTTGGTATGCCTAAGTATAATATTTCAAGACATACGCAGAACTTTTTAGATAGTGACCTAACTTGGACACTTATGCCTTACACATTGCTCAACTCAGTGGAAGTAGTAGAGGGTTGGATTTGTCGGCATGAGACACAAGCAAATGGAAACATATGAAGTCACAGCTATGTGACCACTACGCTCCAACCCGATTCAGTAGCGATAAGGTCTAAAGAAAGAATGTTGTGGGTTGCAATAAAACTTCAAAAGAGGGATGGTCTACTGACTTAAAAGGAAAAAGTCCTTATGAAAATGTTGTTATATATATTATTCAAAAAAATGCATTACCCAAAAACTCCAAAAAGAATAACGGGAGAAATTAAAGAAAAATCAATCCCCGTCGGAATATGTATTCAGTAAGCAAGCTTATGTTTCTAAGTCAAAGCATGCATGTGAGCATGCAACTAGATGACTTGGCTACATTGGTCAAGCATCCCAGGATAGGGAGCTACATTGTCTACCATCCATTCTCTTCTCCACCTCCTCTTCTTGAGTTGGTTGCACTTGAACTTAGAAAGGAATACACCGCTTCTCGAGGAAGGAGTTGCTGGATTGGGGAATTAGATTTACCATGTTAAAGAAGATTGTATCTTTACCGCTTCAGCTAAGAGGAGCTACATATCACTGACACTTTACAAGAAAGATTCATACTCATAAGAGTTTGTCTATGAAAAGGCTTATTCTATTATTGCTATTGATGAGAACTGAACAGAGGATTGTGGTTCTTAAGGGATGTTAGGTTTTAAATCCTATTCTGATTAAGGTTCCGACAAACTAAGAATCCAAAGGCATAACTGATCTCCAAACTTTGATTTTATGAAGATATAACTTAAGAATCATTATCATTCTAAGTTCTTTATTTTTCTTTTCTTTTCTTTCATGCACTTATTATCATAAGTGTTTGCTAGTGACTAGGAAAGCCAAGTATAGGGGAATGATGAATTACCATTCATGAACATTTACTCGTTCATTTTAGGCTTTAATACCTAGATAAATACATGTAAATATAAATAACACACCTGAATTAACACATGTATATTATTTTATATAGTGTGTATGTATAAATACGTGTATTTAAACCATAACATGAAAGAATAAATAAAAGAATAGAAAATTAAAGGAGATATCATAGATACTGACTGACCCTGACTCCCGAGACTAAGTCAAGCAATGACTTGGTCGACAAGGAATAAAGTAGGGGGAGATATGGTAGATAAACTACACAAAAATTGGAATTAAAATCGTCTTTACTTATGCCAATATATACATTTTGGGACCTATTTTATTTTCATATTTTCATACCTCAAATCAATAAACTTTGAACATGAACATTGTACATAAAAATATAAAGAAAAATTAAAATTTTATTTCATTCAAAAGTAATGCAGAGTGTGACCGGGACACACAGAATAAAAAGTCACAAAGAGAATTTCTCAGATATGTATCTTCTCCATACAAACTCAAAATTCACCAAACTAACCTTTATTATTAATAAAATTAAATTATCTATTTAATGAAGGTGGTTCATTTAATTTAGAGTTAAGATACATAAGTTGGCTTTTGGACCCTCATTATGCAATATACATGTATATAATATTCAATATATTTTTCCTTTATATTTTTCACATTTTTATATTTTTATAAATTTGCAAATATTACTTAAAATACTTGTACATAATAAATATAAAATAAAATCATTAAAAATACACTAAATAAATAATGTAATTTACAGCATAGGGATATCTACCTATAAAGTATCTATAATATATGTATATTTTTTTATTTAGGAACATAAATAACTTCAGAAAAATAAAAGAAAATATGCACATATGTATTAAATATAGTGTAAATATAAAAATTATGTATATAAAATCATAAAATATAAAACACAAAAAAATATAGGATATATAGATATTTATATCGATAATATACATAAAAAATTAGAACAAATAAAGTGATAAAAATAATTACAAATCATTAAAAAATAGCTTATTAAATATGTAACATATTTCATGTTTTAATTTTATTAAAATAAAATCATTTTCTATTTTTAAATTTTATTATTCTTTCATTTAATTACATGTTTTGTTGTTTTGCGCACACGTAGTGCCTACGTGGCCCAATTGTGTGGCTTGAAGTGTTGACCCCAGGTCAACACCCCCCTCCCCCTCTATTTTTGTCAGACCTTGTCAGGCAGCCGCCTTCGCCGATTTTTCACGTGAACTCCATTACTTATTTGGGCCTGAGTTCTTTTTAACAATCAAAGATAGGATCATGCTTCTTCCCACATATCACTTTGATCTTATCCTTATCGATTGGTCTGGACGAAACCCTAAGTTACTTTCTCAGTTTTTCTATCAATTAGAAATAAACCTCCATTTTGATCCTTTGCTCCTTGATCATCCACTTCCCTCTCTAACCCCCTAAAACCTCGTCGGAGCTTCGCCTTGGCGACAGGAAGGCTGAACACCTATTCTTGGGCGTAGACAAAAGAGGAGGATGCGCATCCACCCTTCATCGAATCTCTTACCGGTGAAGCTCTGCTCCCAGATGCTTTCTCTAGTGAGCTGCCTTTTTCTTTGCATATTTCTTTTCCTTAGCTTAACAGTAGCTTAGATAACCTTTTGTTACTTTGTTGTTGCTTTAAATCACTAGAAAATACAAAAATAGAACCTCATCAGAGCTCTAAGCTCCAGCTCTTATCCTCGATCAACCAAACTCGTTCTGCCGTCCATTCCACCCCCATCACCTTACTGGTCACTTGTCCACTTCCCAGGTCACTCAATCACTTCGATTTTGCAAAGATCAGGTCCATCGGGTTTTCCTCAGCCACCTTCATCGGAGACCCTCTGCTCGCTTCATCCACTGCACCCGTTGCTGATGAATTTCTGATTTCTCATTACGGTACTCCCTTATTATCCTTAGAGCATAAGCAACCCATTACAAATCTTCATTAATTCAGCATCTTTATCAATAAACCATCTTCCTATAATTAACCCTAATTTTTGTCTATAAACTAACCCTATCATTTTCTGTATGTTTCCTTGTTTTATTCCCTATATAAACTCCCTAGAATCAGATTAATTATTGTAGATATTTATTTTGAGCTTTGAAAGAAATTGAAAATACAAAAACCTCACAACAATTAAAAACAGTATTTTTATCTATTAAAAATGCCTCCAAAAATATTTCTTTGTGTTGTTGATATCTTATGACTTTTTAACTAACATAAACTTGTAGATCTCCTCGAGATCTACAACATTCATGCTTTGATCTTTTGCTAATTCTGCCTCCTTCTATTTCTTTTTTATTTTCCCTCCTTTTCCTATTTTCTGAATAATTTGATTGGGTCATGTGGTGCCCTCTAGGTCGCCTATGTGGTCCCTTCCCCTTGCGCCACCCATCTTTGCTCTCAACCCTTGGATCCTCCTTCACCAACCTCCATCTCAAACACCCATCTCCCTTCTTCTTCCAGTCGTCTGATCCCCTCCATTTTGCTTCATCTGGTACACCCACTGCCTCCTTCACCCTAGCCGTTAGATGGCATCGCATCTAACATGTAAGCACCCTCCACGCTGGCCCTTCATTCCTCATGGACGCCCTAGATCCCATCATTGTCATCCCTTCATGAATGGTCCTCTATCTTTGGATCAGATCGAAAGATCCGATCCTGGCCACCCATCTGTAACCCTAGATCCCTTCACGCATAGACCTAACGTCCCTCTCCCTCATGTAACAGTCACCCCCTCGATTCCAAGCTTCTAGAGCTTTAATTCCGATGTTACTATCTGCTCCTCTACCACCTGAAACCGCCACTCCACCGCCTTCAAATACCCATGCTCCGCCCCCGTATCCACTTGTCCACCACTCAAGTGCCAACACCTAGCCCTCTTTGCCTCCATGTAATAGACAAAGGTTGGATCGAGGGGCCACAATGTCATCTCTGGCCATGTGTTGACCCATGGTCAATTACGCCATGTCACGGCGGCTCTGCCATCGTTGAGCACCAAGGTTTGATTGTCCTCATCATGCGGCAACCTGAGGCTCCCAAGGAGACTCATCCCAAGCCTCCTCCTATGCCAATTCCCCACTCCGATCAGGTACCCCTCCCCCTCTTCTTGTTCTTTGGTTTTCTCTTGTTTTCTCCATCGCACACAACACATACCACCACCTGACAATCCTACAAGCTTCACCACACCCCTGTCATCCCTACAACATCTTTCGTTCACCACCTTCCCTTCTCCAGAACACCGTTCACCTCCACTGCCCTTCTTCTGCGGCTCGCCGGAGAAGAAGACTTAGTCCCCCTCCTCTGCCACCCCGATTGGACCTCCAGCTCACTCACAACCTCCACACTCGCACTCCTCGACTATTCTAACCATATGTAGGGCCTTTCTACAATCATTGATCGGACAGTGTGACTTTGCTCCGATCACTTTCGATGCATCTGATGAACAGACGCTACCTTGCCTACCCTGCCACTGTAGTCGCTCTACACCACCAACCAGACCCTCGTCGGAGTTCCCACAAGCTTCCCCAACCTTTCACATTCGAGCAGCTTATTGGTGGAGCTTGAGGGAAGTCACTGGAGCCCAGCCTTCGCGTCGTCGTCCACGGAGGAGAAGGACATACAATTACTGTTGGATCTTTCTTTGGGCTTGATCCAGTGGTCCTCTCTTCCCTATCGTTCGATGCCTTGATCAGGGAGGATCTGCAACTGTTGGACCCACCCACCCGAGGCTCCCAGCCTGGGGTGGACTCGCTGCACCTTGCCACACTACGTGTAGATTCACCACCCAAGCCACCTCAGTTGACCCTTCGGTCGCTTTTGATCCTAACTCGCGTGCTTCCAACGCGCATGCGAGCTGGGAAATTTGCACTTCAACCTCGTAGAGATTCCATATTTGCGAAAAGGTCCTACCCAGGTGTGTGTACCTCACGTACCACACCTGGGCATATTGCATGGATTTATCTTTTTATTTTGTATATTTTTATAAGTTTGCCCCTACATGAACCTATTTGAAATTATAAGTTTGCCCCTACATGAACCTATTTCCAGTATTTATCTTTTTATTTTGTATATTTTTACTGCAATTATGCCCCTGGACTCAAAGACTCATATCTTGAGCATACGGACTCCGAATAAGTTTATTTCAATCTCATTTTAATGTGTGTTTCATGATCTACAGTATTGAATTATTTATTTGGTAATTTAGTACTTAATTAAATGTGCTAATTTATGAGAACTATTGTGTCAATTGCTCTTTATTTCTTCATGCCATTAATTCATTTTAATGCACTATTTATCCCAGAAATTAACCTACCTTTTATTGCTCCATTATTGAACTATTTAGGGTATATCTATATCTACATCTTCATATGATCTTGCATCATTTTATTTTGATAAAAACCAAAAAAAATTGCAAATATTTGTTTTGTAAATAATTTTCATACATATGGGAGCTCCCGCCGCAAGGAGTTGTAGAGGAACCTCAGGAGAAATCAAGGAGCTTAGTTAGCATTTTGTTCATACATTTGTTTTGTTAATAATTGCCATTTTCATTTCCAGTGATCCCTGTTTGAGGGCTCACTTGTGTAAGTTGGACATGAACTTCTGCATGTGTTGTGTGGAGCATGTTTTACCCCAGTCTGGTTGGGGCTCCACTTGAGTGTTCGAACCTAGGGTTAGGCACACGGCTCGAACTCACCTCATTTTAGATATAATTTGCTTGATCCATAGGTAGGACACACATAATTCACAGGATACATGTACATCGCTTCACTTAACCAAATTAATTGAATTCTTTCCCGCTAATAGAAGCTTGTTAGAGTGTTGTTTCTTTGACTTGCATGCATGTATTGTAAAATTTAAATACAGTCTTGCACATGCATGGAGACCGTTGGAGGCACTTTAAGTTCTCTCTCAAACACGCATCATGGTTTTCACTAATGCATCGATTTTTCTCTATCTTCCCCTGATTTATCACCTATGATATTAAAGGAAATTGGGAATGGCTGATTAGACAATGAATGCTAGATTTTTTATCACATTAATACAGTGGTAACCTAAGCCTATCTTTTGACATGTGTAGTGGACTTTAATTTTGGATGATCACCAATAAAATAGACAAGATAAATATGATTGAATCTTCACGGTCCTCATGTGTATGTCGATGAATCAAGGGTATTGCACGAATGATTGAGCCTTGGATGTCCATTCTACTTACCCCTCATATAACCCTAGATGATCCACCCCTTATCTCCATAAATCCGATCATCTCTGTAAATCCACCACCCACCTCTAACCCTAACTAAACCTCAGTTTCCCATCTTTAATTCCCTATACAAATACTTAATCTACCCTTCAAACTAAGTATAGGGGGAACCTTGTACATCTACTGATGATTCATCACAGGTCCCTCCATCCTTATTTCATATCCAATACTTAGGCTATTCTCAGCCTAAGTATAGTGGGACTCGATCCATGGCCATCCTTCCCTCTTCATGTTCCTCTTATATTCGGGTTATTTAAACCTAAGTATAGGGGGAACATCGGAGTCAGCTATGTTATATCACCTTATATTTAACCTTTGTTATGACTTCATATCACTTTGTGCTATGACAACATAGAGAAAGTTAAGTATAGGGGGTATACCATATATACTGTATATATCCTTTAGCCATAGCTCATATTTTGAAAATTTTTAAACTTTTTTGGGGCTAGGTTATAAGTATTTTTGAACTGATTTTCATAAAAATGTTTGTAAAATGCTTCGAAAAAATTTCTAACTGTGTTACACTATTTTGAAAATATTTGACAATTGTTTGAAAAATGGGGATTTGACTTGCTTGAAAAAATATTTGAAAAATATTTTGAAAATCTATGTATTACGTGACATGGTTTAGAAAGTGTTTTCAAAAATCTTTTCAAAATTGAGGGACTAACTTCTTGTTTTGTAATTATAATTAACCTTTTTAAAAATTTTATAAAAATATGAAAAATTAAAAAACTTTCTTGAGCAGTGATTCTGACTAGCTATTTCTCAGTAAGGGAACTACGATCTCCCTTAGCAGAGTGGGTGGTTAAAAGACAATGAGAATGGCACCATCTTGAAGTAATAAGGGTTTCCGTCTAACGGTCCATACTTACTCTCATACTGACTGGAAATTAATGCAATTATTCATATGAGCTTGGGTCCATCATTATTTCTATTAACATTAAAAAACCCATAAAATTTGAAAATTCAAAAATCACAAAAAGTCACGAACTTTGAAGTTGGTGTATCCCTATTACATTCACTATCACTCAAGGCTTAAGGATCCGAGGACACGATTTTTGAGATCGTGAGAGTCTGAGTTAACCATCCTAAGTCATTAGAGTTTGGAACTTAATAATCCACACTTCCCTAGTTTGAAAGATCTGAACACTATATTGCACTCTTCATCTCTACCTTCTAAAGAATACGATCAGCACCTCACTTTTACAGTTGTAAGAATGATGAGATGAGTTGAGTTATCGCCTGAGGAACTAGGACTAGTGATTTGAGTCTAGACCTGATTTAATGATGCTTGAGGATGGTATAAAGTCAATGAAGGATTCAAGAAACCTGATTGTCAGTAAACCCTAGCCAGTATGCGGACAAGTTTGCATGTTATCTTTTGATATTGACATGTTTGATATGGTATGATAAAACATAATAATTGTTGATTAGTGTGCACCAACTCTTGGTAAAAGCAGTGGATCTAAGAGTAATATTGAAGAGATCTCTCAATACAAAGTCAAATATCAAAGAGCTTACATCTAAGGCAAGCGCTCCCAACCATTTCAAAGTATCCACTTGGACTAAATCTAATTAAGGACCAAGGAGACAGGCTAGCACCCAAAAAGGGCTCTGCATTGTAAATGTTACAAGTCTGGGTGTAGAAGGTATATTAGATACCCAGAAAAGACACAACCCAATGTACTCCCAGTTCTTGATAGAGATATATCGGTAAGTATATCTCTTGCTTTGAAAGTGATTAATAGAATGAACTTTCAGAGTTGAAAAGGCAAGACTAATTTGATTTAAAAGCCTTAATCAAAGAATTCAATATTGAATATATAATTATTTATATAATCTAATATAGTGCATTATTAATTTCAGACAATGAAGTTCATGAACCCACTCAGTAGGCTCCTAGAGGTCAAGCAATTGACCAGACCAAATTACTCTAATTGGATCTGTAATTTGGATCTTATCCTTTATACATACATGATTTCTTATGTGTTGTCTAAGGACAAGTAATCAAATCCTAAGACATTAGAAAAAACCAAGTGTAATAAAAAATATTATGAAGATCATACATTGGCTCAGTGTTATATTTTGGGATCCTTATCCAATGTGCTCTAGAAGAAGCATGTGGAGATGGAAGCCTGTCAAGATAAAACGCATAATCTGAAAGAGATGTCCGGTGATGTAAACCACACACAAATTTATAATGTCATGGAAGAACTTATTCGCTGCAAAATGCAGGAAGGGACCTCAGTCCAAGAGCATGTGATCAAAATGTTTGGTTACCTCTTGGAGCTGGAGACTCTTGGGATTGAGATGGATGCAAACATGCAGTCCGACTTCATTATGTTGTTTCTCCCCAAGTCCTTCACCAATTATGTGGTATCGTACCACATGAATAAAATTTGATTATCTAATGCTGAACTCATGACTTTATTAAAGTTTTTAGATGACATAATGAATAAATAGAATCCCTCTAACTGTGCAATGGTTGCACCGGTAAAAGGGAAGTATGGTTTGAAGCAAGGGTCTC
Organism: Ottelia alismoides; assembly: GCA_037367405.1. NCBI lineage: Eukaryota > Viridiplantae > Streptophyta > Magnoliopsida > Alismatales > Hydrocharitaceae > Ottelia > Ottelia alismoides. The sequence continues at coordinate 211,599 of JAZKJV010006122.1, forward strand.
GGAAGGGTCCAGCCTAGAAGAAGAAGAGCCAAGGTGTTGGCTCATCTTCTAGTGCTTCCACATTGATGGCATCAAAGAAGACCGGTGTTTGTCATCATTGTAAGAAGATAGAGAACTGCAATCGTAATTGCCCGAAGTACATTAAATCTATAGAGAAAGGTAAAGCCCCAACAGGTAAATCTACTTTCATCATTGAAACCAATTTTCTCGTAGGGCAAGAAAGTAGTTGGATCATCGATTCTGGTGCTTCTGTTCATGTATGCAATTTGTTGCATCTATTTCAAGAAACTAGGAATCTTCATGAAGGGAAGATAGTCATCCATATGGAACTGATGCAACTGTTGCAGTAGTCGCCGTCGGGATCTGTAGACTATCATTATCTAGTGGGGGAGTCTTAGTACTTAAAGAATGTCTTTATGTTCCATATGTTAGAAGGAACCTTATATATGTATTTAAATTAGTTAGAAATTGATATTTGTTTCTTTTCTGTAATAAACTTATCATAAATTGTTATGATAAATATATTGTGGATGGTGTTCTAACTTCTGGTGGACTCTACGAATTGCGCATTGATGAACCTGTCATAAATATTACTACCACTAATAAAAAAACCCTAAAAGAACCAAAGAGGATGGAAATCATTCTAATATGATTTGGCATCAAGGCTTGTCATTTATTTATTAATATGATTAGTAAATTGATAAAAGATGGACCCTTAGATTTTCTACAAGTCCAAACTTTGCCTACAGGTGGATATTGTATTCGAGGTAAAATGACTAGGATGCCTTTTCGTAACAAGGTTACAAGATACGAGGGTGAAGAACCGTGAATCTACCTCTTAATTGATGGAATTAATGACTAAAAGAAGTTCATTGTAGTCGGGAAATTTCACGATTGATCAAAAACCACTTTTTAAATTAATGTCAAATTAAAGCAAGCAGTTAATTTTTTTTTTTACTTGGATAAGTACAAGGTCGAACCCAGGGAGGCAACTGTCTCCTTAGATTTGTTAAGAGTCGATCTCGAATATAGGTTTTCAAAGAAAAAGTTTTTAAATTTTGGTATTTTTAAATGCAATAAATGCAATTTTGACAAAGTTCGTTGGTTAAAATAAAATTTCGAACAAATGAATTCCAAAAATCCTCAAACTTGGCCAGAATGTGAAATGCAATGAAATTAAGAAACTGTAATTTTTTGGAATTTTTGGATGCAAGATGAATTTTTTATGATTAAATGAATGCAAACAATAAGATTTTCACTAATTAATTATAATAAATATTAAATATATTTATTTTTGGGAAATAAAATTATCTAAGATATATCACTAAGTGATCTATCTCAGAAAATCATAGAACCTAAAAATGTTCGATGTAATACCTATTAAAAATCAATTAGTGAAATGCACAAAATGATTTTTCTAGTAAAAAAAATTATGCATACAAATACAATTCTTTTTTGGCATAATATTATTAGCAAATAATTCTACGATTCTTGAATTTTTGGTGACTTTTGGAGTTGTCGTTGATTAAATAAGAATTTATAAGCGCTGACTGGGCAAATTACGTAATTTTCTACAAGAATATTAATTATTAAATAACCATAGTCATTAAAAATATTCCAAATATGCCATAATGTGAAGAATTAACTGTAGAACAAAATGTAATTTTTAAATAACTAAAATAATGCCAAAATGAGGTTCAAATTAAAGTTCAAACACAGGGGTCTAAATGCAAATGCAAATAAAAGAAATAAAATAAGACAATGCAAACTGGACTTAGGTGTAATTACCTACATACTGGGGGGAAGAAATGCAAATTGCCCAAGTGGTCACGTGCATAGCACGTGACCTTGGGCGGCGTAGGCCTCTTGAGAATTCACTGGATTTGTAGGGGTGTCCCTGTAACTAACCCTCTGCACGTGCACAGCACGTGGGGATTCTCTACAACAGATCCCTCCCATCACATGCCTTGTACGCAGGGAGGCCCTCGGGCTTCCTTCTCGGCGATGACATGGTGAAGGCGGTGAAGCCCTGGTGGACTTCGAGCTGAGGGCTGGAGGAGCACCGGTTCCTGAGCGCAGAGGGTGGCGCAGCTTAGCAGCGCAGCGGTGAGAGATGTCGACAATGGATCTCTGTTATTGAACCAGAGTTGGTGGGTGAGGAGCACACAAGGTCGGTTCACGGTTGAGCGAGGGCCTCAGCCGACACACGATCGAGGGTTGATAGCGGCGCAGCGAGGCGTCGGGCCGATGGGAGTCACGTGTCAACGGAGGCATCGGGCCGCGCACAGCTTGAGATGCTACAGGAGTTGACCGATTGCGGGGCGCATGCACTAAGGGGTCAGTTGCTTGCTGGTGCCGCCTCCGGTTGAGGGCGGACGCGGTAGGCAGAGTGGTGATGTTGCTCCTTCGCAGGAAGATGGGGATGGCGAAGTGAAGGCTCGGAGCGAGTTGCAGTCGCTAGTGGTGGTGCAGGCGCAGCTACCAGGGTCGTGTGCGGGGACTGGCTATTGGATGGAGTGCTAGCCTAGAGGTTGAAGGTGGCTGACGGAGGTTGAGCATGATGCAGATGGGCGGAGGAGTGACTGGAGGCCAATACCAGTTCTTAGTGAGAGCGGTGATGGCGAGACCGTTGATGCGTGTTGATGGTCGGCCTGTTATGATCGCTGGTGGTTTGCGTGAGGTGACGAGGAGCATGGAGGTGTAGAAGGTGGTGCTGTAGCAGCGAGATGGGGAATGCGAGGGAGGGAGAAGAGGATTTTGGGGTGAACAGGGGAAAAAGACGGGTAGCAAAGCGAAGAAGAAGGAGAAGGTATTCGCCTGGAATTGGAGTGGCGACGGTCGGCTCCTGGTTGCCGCTTCGATCAGGGTCGACGAGGAGGATCTGAGAAGCTCTATGGATTGCGCCTTGAGGAGGGTTTCGTCGGGGTCGGAGGGCTGTCACCACCTCTGCCCCGAGCTCTCTCTCTCTCCCCTTTGATACGGGAATGGCGAATGTACTGGAGTCGGATGGCTCGATGGATTTTATAGGGAGGAGGAAGTCGATGATCGGTAGACCATTACGCAACTGGCGGCGGCAAGATAAAGGGATTGGTGAACGCCGGCGGTTGCGGCTTTGGCGGAGAAAACGGGGGGCAGGGGTTGACCGAAGAAGTTGGAAGGGATAGAGAAGGAGTAAACCTCATGTGCGTGGCACGTGAGGCGAGAGAAAATATTTTTTATAATTAAATTTTTTTAAAAAAACGAAAATAAAAGGGGTTTAAAAATAGCTGACATGTGGGGGCTCCAGGAGCGGCCACGTGTCAGCTCCAAAAAATTCGAAAATAGAAAGGGAAGAAAAATCCAAAAGAAATAGCAAATGACCTCGGATCGAAAAGTACATAACACAAAAATTGCTCGTCTCAATGAGATCTACAATTTTTATGAAAAGACCAGGAGCAAAAGACGTCGTCTGTGTAAAACTATATTTTTGGGGTACTCTATGTACATAGAATACCTTGCTTTTGGGTTTTGTACTTTTTTGTGATTTTTATGAAGAAAAAATCAAAAAAAATAATGATAAAGTCAAAGATAAATAATTACACATTAATCTAATTTTTTTGGATTTTTAATAAAGAAGAAAATAGGAAAATATAATAAAGTTGAAAAAGTGAGATATTTATACAGACTCACGAAGGACACTCGAACTTGGTCAGATTCTTTGATTTCAGTCTCATTCTGAATTTGGATTTTTATGGATTTTATTAAAATTTCATCAAAGAATATAAATGAAAAAGAAATAAGAGAGAAATATTTATTATGTACATCCAGCAATAGGTCAAAATGGGTAAAACACAAAACGCGCAAAAGAGGCCCAAAACCCAACTTTCACATACGAGCTCCGATTTTTATGAAATTGGCCTTGTTTTAAAAGCTTTGAATATGTATTAATTTGAAAGTGAGTAGACCTAAATCGGACACGGTATGAGTAAGATATGAGCATTTTAGTATGTCTAGTCTGAAATCGAAGTTTTGTCTCACGGGCCAATTATTTGAGTTAGTAATTTTTTTATTTTCCCTTTAATCATGTTAGTAATATGTACACAACAGAAGTATTTTAAGGTCAAATGGAGTTATCATGAATTAGTTAAAAATGCATGAAGTCGGGTGCAAATGTGAAGATGATTATGAATGCAATTATGAGTATTAAAATGCAAATATTAATTTTACATGCATGAATGATAAAAATGCAGAATAAATGATGTCATACGGCTAATTACTCGGGAATGAAACTCTATTTTCATTGTTTAGTATGGTGAATCGTGGATTCATCAACCCCCTAGCAACTAAAATGAAATGCAAAAGTGAAATGATTTTGGGTTCCGTACCAAAGTCATGAACAAAAGGTGAAAATGGAACTAGACCCGACCTTTGGATTAATAGTGTGATGGAACTTCTGTGAGACTTAGAGTTTTAAGACAAACAGCCCTCAAGTTCTACATGTCATTGTAACAAATTCGGCTCAGAATTCATCTTAGATCAATCCTTCTCCCAAAGTATATCCCATGAACATTGAACAACTCTCTCATGTGTGTGATTGGTTTTAGCACTCTCCATCAAGAATGTCGGACTACCATGCAAACCTCCCTCCCAGTAACTCATCCTCGGGGAGTCAAGTATTTCCCTCTAGGGTTTGCCGCACTGTGTTCACAATCGAAAGGGGGAGAAGTGAGAAGAATGGGAAAAGAACTGGAGGGTGACCAGTGTAGTCACCTCTCCTTGTGAAGCCGGCCAGTTTAGCCAAGTCTCCACTAAGATCTGCAGGTTTTCTTGAAGCTTGGATCTTTTTCATCAAATATTTATTTGGTAATTTGTCTTCTTTTTCGTATGGATTTTTGTGAGTCTGTATGGATCTTTTTGTGCCCCTAAGGATATGGAATTTTTTTCCGTACATGTTTTGGGGTCTTAGAAAAAATTGTGCCCAGTCATCCATCCCTTTTCCGAAGCATTATTTCAACCCATACTCCGGTCTTTAGATGTACACGCTACCAGAAAAGAGACCCACACATTCTTCCAACACCTCGTCTGAGTTGAGCTAAGTGCATAGAGCGAGAGAACAGATTAATTCTCTACTCAAAAGCTATACCCAGAATCAGGCGACCAGGTTAGACACTAAGAGTCAAAGGCTGCACATTGTTATGTGAAACTCGAAGAATTAAGTCAAAAGACCTGAAGCTTCTAAAATCCTCTTTCTCGGTGAAGTTCCTCTAGAAATTAGGTAGATTAAGGCCAAGTCAAGATCACTCTCCACTTCTACTCACAACTCAGTTCAGAACATAATAACTTTCCACTTTGCACATGCTAGATATGCAAAATGATATGCAGATGCATATGAGGTGCAATATGAGGTGTAAGATAATGATTTTGATTTTTTATGCAAGGTATGAATGCAAGGATGAAATTCAAGAGAAAAGAAGAGATTATTTTGGTGTTTTTTTTATGAAAGGATGATATTCAAGAGAGATTTTGCATTTTTTGTGTTTTGTTTTGGTGTTTTTTTACTTTTACCCATCCTGTAATTATATATGCGAAAATACGTGAAAGTACGAGATATGGGTAAAATATATATGTAATATATGCATGCCCCCTATACTTAGCATGTGTTATGTCCTCATAGCACAAGAAGCAACAAGAAGACATAGCTCATGCTAAGCGTAGGAGAGAAAAAATATAAAAATAAAAAGGGATATAGAAGTCAACTGCCCCTCTATACTTAGGCTATGGTCAGCCTAAGTATAGATGAAGAAGAAATGGAGTGGTTGAGGTCAAGAGGAGAAATGATTGAATATTTACAAGGTGGGCATCGGTCTCCCCTATACTTAGGCTCTGGTAAGCCTAAGTATAAGACAGGAGTAAGTATGAGAACCGACGAAATCTAGAGAATATATAATTCAGTGGGGAATAGAATGATGAGTAGATACAGATGACATCGGGCCCCCTATACTTAGGACTTGGCCTAAGTTAGGAAGAAAATATACAAGGGAACCGATGGAGGCGGGGGAAAGGGTGGCCGATGATCATGGTGGTTTACGGCCGATCATTTTTTAAGCATGTGGTAGTAGGGAGAAGTGATTGGAAGAAGATGAATCAGAAGAGTCCCAGCCATCGTCGGAGCCTTGATCAGAATAAAAATTAAAGGTCACGTTACTCCAACTGTTTTTATTTTTGAGCTTTTTTCTAAAATTTCATCAATTTTCGGGTCAATCTTTTCTTCTTCTGAATATTCGAATGAACAAGTATCAGTTGGTCATAACGAATTGTTCTGGTATATTGCATGGGACCAGGGGAGTCGGCCTTAGAAGAATAATAGAGAGGGACAGGGAAAGTCCAAAGTGGATCGACGTATGACTTCTTGTTCCGATCAGGTTCCAGATTCTCCGAACTGAGCTCTTTCATACTGCTTACATCCTCCAAACCTGATGAGTAATCCTCAGGAGATACTTTTTCTGAAATGTTGAAAGTGACATTCTCAGTTGGTTTAGGAGGTATTCTTTGTGAGGTGATGACCATGGGTACCCTATCAGATGAATCTCCATATAAATTATAATATTCTTGCAAAGTCAGCACACGTCCTGAGTATTTTTCCTCTGTTGGTTTTGTGTGTGTAGACTCAGGGGATCCGACATAACCTTGTCCGAGTGTGGTGAATCGGGTGTGTCTCAGTTGATTTCGTTCACCTCCGTAGGCTCGTCAACCATTTCAAAAGATGTCTCTCCTTCATTTGTGTATGTGATAATTGGAGAGGTCTGGGCATATGTGGATTTTTCAATGTCACGACTGTCAGCTTCTTGTTCGGTTGTCTTAGTGTTTGGTGTGTCCTCGAGAATTTGATCGATTGGGTTTGTGTTCGGGAATATAATGTCTTGAGTCTCGCAGTTAATAGTTGCATTGGCGGAAGCCAGAAACAGCTTTCCCAAAATAATGGGAGACTCAGATAAATCTCCTCGGTGTTCAATGTCCAGGACAATGAAGTCCACTCTATATGTGACCCCTTGGAAATTAATGACGACAGAAAAAATTCCTCTCAGTCTTTTTGTGGATCGGTCAGGAAACTGAACGATCACTCGGGTCTTTTTGAGCGGTCCGAGTTCGAGTCTGTCAAACACGGAATTAGGGAGGATATTCAGTGTAGAATCAACCTCAATCCGAACATTTTTAGACTCAATAATCTCAATTTCACGGGTCAATTTGGTCAACCGTTTGACTTTCCAGACCTTGTTTGTCTGGGACAGCACCATTGAACTGACCATAGTAATTAAATGATATTATGTTCGAGATCTTTTCATTCCCGTCTTCTTAGGCAATAGTCGACTCTTCACAAATCTCTAAAGATCGGGAACATACTCTATGGCCTTGATTAATGGAAGCTCTAAGATCAGACTTTTACAAAATACTTCATATTGATGTTATCCGATTTTTTTTATTTTTCTGATTTTTAAAAAAAATTAGAATTTTCACTAGAGTCGGTAAGGTGGTCAGTGGACTGGTTAGGTGTGTGTGGTGCCTGCATGTGGACATCCGTCACATGATGAGTTTCGGGTTCGCTCTGTGATTTTCTTGACTCCTCTTGGTTGATTATCATATCTTTTACAATTGGATGACATTATCAAATTGTTCTGTCAAACAATTCTATTATTGATCCGAGTTATGACATCCATTATCATCTCATGACTTGGATTCGAGTGACTGTACTCGGTATGTTGTAACAATGGTATTTTTTCCTGGATCGAGATATAGTCAGTCTCTATGATTAGGGTTTGGTTATGAGTCCTATTTCCTTGACTTTGGTTGTTATCTTTGTGGTCAAAGGAAAAGTGGCCATACTCGGGCAGTGATTCATCCCGAGTAAAGGATGGTTCAAATAGTGAATTATTATACGTAACCGGGAATAGTGTTTCTCTATCAAAGTCAGTTATGCCAATATTCATCCTCGTGTCTGTTCGCTCCATTGTGTCTTCAAAGAACATGTTTGTTTATGTGAGCAGTTCGTATCTTAATGTTTCAACCAAGGGTGGGTTGGTGGGTGAAAATGATGGTTGGGGAGAAACTACCTCAAAGAGAGGATTTCTATGAAAAGAAGATGGATACAAAGATTGAGAATTTGTCATGTGAGCGCAACTCGTGGAGTCTGGATATGAATGCCAAAATTTCGACATCTTTGAATGGAATGGAAAGAATATTTGCGAAACCATGATCTTGTGTGCAAGTGTACTATCACACAATTTAATACACAAATGCATATCCCGATTTCATCAACCAACGCAGTGAAGGCCGAGAAGGTTCCTCCAAATTATCTTGTCCATTTTAGTTGGCAATAAATGCAAAATTGGAAAGAGTTAACGAGATGTTAGGTGCATGTATTTTCCTAAAGATTGTCCCGACTCTTACGACTAGTTGCACCCACTTTCAGCAAGTATGGGAGTAAGTACGGACTGTATGAGTACAGTGCAATGTTACTTGAGGACGGAGCCTTACGCAGTGTCCTCTAAACATCCCACTCTACAAAGGAAATCCAAACTGTTTACCGGCTACCCGTAGATCCTCACTAAAAAGTGGCTAATCGATTTGGTAAAATCAGTAGTCAATTTGAAAATCCTGGCTTGGCTCTATCCTAGTGTTGGTCCCTCTCTCACTTGCAGTAAAATCAAACAATAGCGGAGTTTCTCTCCCGAAAATAATGACTTTTAATTTTTTCGATTTCAATTAATCAATAATATTAGCAGACCACATGTTTTAATTTGGTTATCACTTTGATTTAAGTGGGGATTAATGCACGTCTACACATGGATTCCAATTTCCTTTATTCCTATGTGAATGAAAATCGACGGAGAATCGAAAAAGTCATGCAGCAGGAAACACGATGATGAATGCTGAGTCAGAGATACTTACAGTGCTTCCTCACAATCTTCGTGTAATATGCTAAATGGAATTGAAATTTCCCTAGAGAAATAAATCTAATGCATTCACGGGAAATCGCACCTAGAACAGAAATATCTATTATCGAGTGATAGAACAATTTAATTTGGCTAAATAAGAATTGATCTAGTGTGTATATTTAAGTGCAGTGTGGTCCTAGTCCTACGAGCACAAACAATCCTAGTAGCTCTAATAGCTGTTGTGCAATCCTAGGATTACAAACCACTCAAGTCAGACCCCACCCTCACCGAAGGGTGAAACAGGCTGACACACCACAGAAAAATGTTCAATCTCTTTACACATGTGAGAACCCGATCGGGAACAGCTGGAAATTAGAAATAAATTACAAGCTAATGAAAAACACTCTCTATCTCTCTCTCCAGAAATTAAAAATGAGACGTGTATTCGATCGCTCCCAGATGCGTCGGTCTCCAAGAAGATAGCTCCAAGTCACAGGATACCTCGCACGAAAAATAGAAGATAGAATATTAGAGAGAGGTTTACAGAAAAAATAAAATAAAATAAAATAAATGTTGGGGGGAATAGAGAAATAATTACATGAAGAACCAGGGATCAGACTACCCGGGGATGGAAAATCTAAAAACTTGATTTTCTTAAAAACAACCTAAGTCGTGCCTCCCCGATAACGGTGCCATTTGAAGAACCAAAAAAACTGCCCTCTTAATTGTGTCAAATTAACGTTTGAAAGATGTTTGAATTTCGTTGCAGGCAGGAAATTTATGGTTGATCAAAAACCACTATTTTAACTAGTGTCAAATTAAAGCGAGCAGTCAATTAAATTTTTTTACTTGGGAGGTCCAAGGTCGAACTTAGGGAGGCAATTGTCTCCATAGATTGGTTTAAAGTCGATCTAGAATTTTAGTTTTCAGAGAGGTATTTTTTGGTATTTTTAAATTCAATAAATGAGGCAGTGTAATTTTGGCAAAGATTAGGGGCTAAATTGCAAATTTCAATCAAATGAATTCTAAAAATCCTCAAACTTGGCCAAAATGTGAAATATGATGAAATTACGCTACCATATTTTTTGGAATTTTGGATGCAAGATGAATAAATAATGAATTTATGAATGCAGACAATTAGATTTTCAATAATTAATTATAATAAATATTAAATCTACTTATTTTCAGGAAATAAAATTATCTAAGATATGTCACTTATCTATCTCAGAAAAATCCTAGACCCTCAAAATGTTGGATTTAATACCTACTAAAAATTAATTAGTGAAATGCATAAAATGATTTTTATAGAGAAAACTATGCATGCAAATGCAATTCTTTTTAGGTACAATATTACTAATAATTAATTCTAGTATCCATGAATTTTGGCGATTTTTAGAGTTGTGGTTAATTATTTATAAATTTTAAGCTCGGAATGGGCAAAATATGCACATTTTCCAAAGAATAATATTAGTTAATTAACCATAGAGAATAAAATTATCACAAGCATGCTACAAAGTAGAGAATTAAATGGATAATAACATGCATTTTTTTAAATAATAAAGTGATGCCAAAACGAGGTTCAAATTAAATGGAGAACATAGGGTTCTGAATAAAATAAAATAGACAAAAATATTCATGCACAAGAGCATGGATTTAATTACCTATACCCACGGGTATTTGAGCAATTTTCCCAAGATGAACATGTTGTGCACGTGGCTCTCGTGGTGGGGGCTCTTCGATAATTATATGGAGCTTCGAGGGGAGTTCAGCAAAATTCCCAATAGGTCATGTGCTCCTCACGTGACCTCCAATTAATGGGCCCTCTCTACAAATGGTGGTCTCCTGAGGGGTTGTTTGTAAAAAAAACCCGAAAAGAGGCATTAGACACGTGAGGGGCTTCTTCTTTTGTCTTCTTAGGCTTGATGGAATTGAGGTGGTTGTCATCCTCTACAGCAGTGGGTGTGAGAGTTTGGCGTAGGTCACGGTCGATAGCGGAGAGGCTACTGCTACAGGTCAGCAGGCGGAGGAGCGGCGTGGTTGGCAGGCGAGTGGTTCTAGCGGAGAGCCTCATGCTCCCCTTTGCACGGCGGTGGAGAATGGATCCCCAAGATGGCAGTGTCGTAGGAGGCCTGCGGGTGTTGCAGCTCTGTAGTGGTTATCGAGGGCGGCTGGCAGGAGGCTTGCAGGCGGTGGTCGAGGGCTCTTGCTGAGATGGTGCGGCCAGCTGGTGTCGGTGAGGTGGCTCGAAGCAGATGAAGCTCCATAGGCGATTGGTCACGTCGTCGTGCGGCGTGGGAGGAAGGCCGAGGTCGAAGGCTCGCAGTGAGGAGAGGACGATGGTCGGGGGTGGCTACGGGCACGGTGGTGCAGCTGGTCACGTTGTTGCACAACAGTTGGAGTGTTGTGCCTAGCAGCAGAGGGATCGGAGGTAGTCGTGCATGGCTCGTGTGGCAACCACTGCGCAGTAGTTTGCGAATGTGCAGTGGTTGCTAGTGGGTGGTCGAATGGGATGAGGATGACACACACAGATGTACTTAAGAGCAGGAGGGGTTCATGCGGGGGTGCGATGGATGGAACACAAGGAATATGAGGGGAACATGGGATTTGTGGGAAAACAGAGGAAAGAAATAGAAGGTGAACGGGGTATAGAGGGTAGATGAAGTGTGACGGAACTGATGAGGAGGAACAGAGGATTTCGATGAAAACAAGGGAAGAGGGTTTGAAGGGTTCACCTGGAATGATAGAGGGTTAGGGACCACTCTTTGTTCTTGCTTCGATTAGAGCTGGTGAAGGGCTTCGAGAAGCCTGATGGATCACGCCCCTGGGAGGATAATCGCTGGAGAGAGAAGGCCCTTGTCACCGCCTCTCTCTTAAGCTCTCTCTCTCTCTCTTGATCTGGATATGGCGAATGATCTGTTTGATGGCCCTTTTATAGGAGATGAAGAGGATTAGGGTGGTTGGCATAGGAGTAGGCAGTGGGGGTTGTACGGCGGCCGGTGGAGGAGATAAGGAGGGCAGAGGTTTTGGGTTAGGCAGAGAGGATAGCGGGGGTTGTTTTGACGAGGGGAGGAGAAGATGGAGGAAGGAGAGAGAGAAGATAGAGAGGCGCACGTGAGGGGGTGTGCGTTGGATTTTTATTTTTTAATTTTTATTTTTTTTAATTTTTTTGTTAAGAAGATAAAAGGAATGCCAATACTGGCTGACACGTGGCGGCTCGAGGAGCTGTCGCGTGTCAACTATAGAAAAGTCAAAAAAAATAAAAAGCTACAGATAAATCAGAAAGAAATAACAAATGACCTCAGATTGAAAAGTACAAACACAAAAATTGCTCGTCTTGATGAGATCTTCAACTTTCATGAAGGGACCAAAATCAAAAGAGGTCATCTGCGCAAAATGAAATTTTTGAGGTTCTCTGTACATAAAATACCTTGATTTTTTGGGTTTTGTAATTTTTTATGGTTTTTAATTAAGAGATAAATCGAGGAAAATAATGATAAAATCAATGATAAATATTTATACAATAATCTAATTTTTGGGCTTTTAATAAATAAGAAAATAAGGAAATAAAATAAAGAAGAAAAAGTGAGATTTTTGTACAGACTCGTAAAGGACACCCAGACTCTGTCAATTTCTTTGATTTCAATCTTAATTTGAATTTGGATTTTTTGTGCATTTCAATGAAATTTTCATCAAAGAATATAAATGAAAAGGAAATAAAATAAAAAGGGTTAATTATGTACATAAAATATCTGGTTAAAATGGGTAAAACACAAAACACACCAAAGAGGCTCAAAACCTAACTTTCACATACGTCTCCGATTTTCTGAAATTGGTCTTGTTTTGAAGGTCTTTGAATATGTATTGTTTAAAAGTTAGTAGACTTAAATCGGATATTGTATGAGAAAGATATGATCGTTTTAGTCTTCCTATTCTGAAATTGGAATTTTATCTCACGGGCCAATTATTTGAGTTAGTATTTTTTTTGTATTTTCCTTTAATATTGTTAGTAATATGTACAAAATGAAGGTGGTTTGAAGTCAATTGGAGTTAGCATGAATTATTTAAAAATGCTTGAAGTTAGGTGCAAATGTGAAGATGATTATGAATGCAATTATGAGTATTAAAATGCAAATATTAATTTTAAATGCATGAATAGTAAAAATGCAAAATAAATGATGAAATACAGCTAATTACTCAAGAATGAAGCTTTATTTTCATCTTTTAGTATGATGAATCATTGATTCATCAATAATCTTGGAGATTTCCTGAGATAATGTAATCTCATGAATTGGAAGAAGATTACCCCTCCCAAGTCAAAGGAGGTGGACGGCCACCAAGTCCTAAGGGGATTAGATGGTCACCCCCCCCATGATTAATTGATTTAGTTTGAAATTAGTTTATATTTATTTATCAATATATATATTAATCAAAATTAAATTAATTGTTATTGTGTTTTTACAACAAAATCATGGCCATTGAAAGTAACACAAATCAATCTCGTCCATGGATTTTGTGTTGTCCATGGATTGAGATCTATGGACTCCCAAACCCTATATAAGAAGAGGCAACCCCTTGATCTTCAAGTTAACAACTTTAATCTCTCTCTCTCTCTCTCTCTCTCTTTCATTCTCACACCAACCTCTCTCTCTCTCTCCTTGAGTGGCCGTCCAATCCATCCCTAGCGAGAAGGTCGCTGCCATCGTCGCATCATCGTTGTGCTGTCTCTTCGACCACTCTTGGATCTCGTCTTCTTTGGTGCACCTCGCTCGTCAAGAGGACAATCGATCTTTTAAGATGAGATCAGGAGATCTATTGCTTGGATCAATGACTTGGATTGCGAGAAGCACGCGACTCATCTCCGCGCTCACAAGCGTCTCCTCCGACAGATCGGACTTGAGACAGGAGGTCTCTTCTCTTAAAGGCTCGATCACAACCACGCTAAAAGAGGTGTTCCTTTATCTACTCTGTTGTTAGATGAAATTATCTAAGAAGTGTTATTAGATCATATGGTTTCATCGATTAAAATTTTTTAAATTCCATTGCACCGAGCAACTTGTGCGACTAGTCGCTCTCGAACGTATATGATGCGATCATCACGCTTCCATGATGCACTTAAGGATTCTCCCATGTCCTTCAGGAACCTCGCTAGGTCTTTAATATTTCAGATATGCCCTCATGCATGAGGGAATTAACAAATAAACCCCCCTAGCTTAGCTAAAGTGCAATTAGATCCTTATAAGGACATGTTTGTGATGTTTTGTATATATTCTGTTATATTTTTATTACAGTTATGTCCATGGATTGCTTCTTAAATATCTTGAGCATATGGACTCTTTTTGACACAGAATCAATTTCATTTGAATGCTTAATTAATTATTTATCTAATGGCATCATTTATTATCTGATTTATATATTGAAATTTAATAAATTAGTTAGAGATACAATTTGTTAAATGCTTATCATTTTAAATACCATTATTGAAATGTTGCCTCATTTTAAAGCATTGGTTTGACTCTGATTTGATTAAATTTCTCAAGTTATAATATTAATTTAGGAGCATACTTGTGTTTATAAATACATGTTTGCATTTCATCGCATTCTGTTGCATTATGTTCACTTAATTAACATGGATATGAAAATCAAACAAAAATGCATTCCTTGCATATGTTTAAGTGATGCATTGTTTTGTGCATTTTACCTAGATAAATGAATCAATCTCTTAACCTAGTTATTAATGCATTAATTAGTTGCATCGATAGGTCGTATCCCTGAGTTCGACCTCGGACTTATCCATGATAAATTAAAACGAGTCCTCCTCATGGAGTTCTTTCATCTCGATTCTGATAAGTTGGTAATTGGTCATATTATAACGAATCATTATTAACTTAGCCAAATACCGACTCATCAGAGACACGCATATGCATGGGGATGTGCATGCACATGGGATTCAACATCGAGGGGTTACACAAGTGAGGGCGTGTCGGCAATGAATTGGGTCATAGGAGTGCAAGGAGGAGGTATCGGAATTGGTTCGGGATTGATTAGGGTTGTGAGTCGAGGAGGAGCACTGGAGACAACCGGGGTGCTGGTACTCGTGCATGAATGTGCATATTGTGATGCATGCAGGGAGCTTGTGCGTGCGGATGCATGCACATGGTTGAGTGTGAGGACGCGTGCATGTGCGTAAGCACGTATGCGAAGCCGGCTGTGCATGGAGGGTTGCACATTTGTGTGGAAGCGCGTATGCGGAGACGAAATGTATGAAGGTCCATGGGTGCGTGGGTAGGAGACAGATTAGTGCGCATATATAAAGAATGTTGAAATGGTGTCAGTGAGTACATGAGAGTTGCCAGATTCGCGTAAGGAGCCGGATCTGGGCGAGGGACCGGATCTGTTCGAGATACCGACCATGCATGTGGGCGAGAGGAAGTGGTAATGGGTTGGGGACAGGGGCGGAACCAGGAATTTTATCAAGGAGGGCCAACTAAACAAAATAAAGGATAGAGAGAGATAAAGTGAGTAAAGCTAATTTTTTTAACAAAATATGCAAGCATGGGATTCAAACCCTGGTTTGTTAGTTTGAATAAACATCACTTTGCCAGTGAGACATTCAGCATTTAGTGATACTACTCGACATTACCCGTTCTATATTTAACATTTAAGCAGGGGCCATATAAAAATTTAATAACATTATATAAGAGAAATGTAACGATTAAGGAGGGGCCATGGCCCCCCTAAGCTATATAAGCTATATGCTAGTTCCGCCCCTGGTTGGGGACATGCTAGTATCGATGTAGATCACGTGTGCGGAAGTGAACATAAGAGTGTTGGGTGTGCACATGAAATTGGTTGCAATAGCAAAATCAAAATCGGATCTGCTAATGTATTTGCGCATGCGATTGGGTCACAACTGGGTCCATGAATTGGCGCACGTGAATAGTAATTGCGTGCAAATATCTGAATCTATGAGAGAAGTTGAATCTGCTCGGAGAGTTGGATCCACAGATATAGACTGTCAAGGGACATTATGTATGAATATAAGCTTGAGATTTTCAGCAGAAGAGAAAATGAAGGAATAGAGATTAATACATGAGAGAGAGATCGTGAGAAGGGGACGTCCATGTAAAACGGGGCGAGTGGATCCTCTGCACTCTGCAGAAATGGTAAAATGGGACCTCGCCCGATCTGCTCGATCAAAATCGAGCGGTTCATACAAAGTACAAGTTTTTTTAGTTCTTACTGTGTGAACCGCTCCGTCTTGCTTTACAACAGACCTTTGCATTACTGTAGAGGATTGCTCTCTAAAATGGGAGGGTATGGGGTTGTGCGTGCAATGGAAGCATAGTGGATCGTCTGTTGTGGTGTTGTGTCTGATGTAACTACTTGAGCTGCTTGATCTTGATCGAGCACTTCGCACAGTTTTGCACAGTACAGGCCCACTAAAGGTTTAAAATCATGTGAATCGTTCGATCAAGATCGAAGAGCTCCAGTGGTTATCGCAGACCTTGCAGTTCCCGCTACAACAAACGATCCATCCTCCATTGGAAGAGGGTTGTGGGTGTGTGGGGACCAATGCCATCTCACTTAAGTTGTATTTTCGCACAAATAATCCCTAGTGGATGAGGTCCCTCGATCAAATTTAATTTGAAATTGAATGAAGTATGCAGACTATTTCCATGTCAATTAAGTAGTATGCCATTGCTCAGTGGTTTCTCACATTTCGTAACAATTCCATGAAAGTTGAAATAAGTATGGTTATACTAAATGTTGAGGGTGAACAAATGATTACTAAATTGAGATATATGATTGGGGGAATTATAATACTAATAATACAATTTCATGTATGGATGTATGTGATGGTTAGATAAACCTCTCCCATAGAATTTATTAGTGGATTGAATTGCATAATAGTCGGATTGTCTTAGTAGTATAAATTGCCTTATCGGATCAATAAATCTACATGGTTTAAATTATCCTAAATTAAATTAGTATAATAAATTTACCATAGTGACTTAAATTCTTTACGTGGGTTATATTAACTTATTGGATAGAATAATATACACATGATATAGGAACAACGAATAGCCATGAGGATATGGTTATTCGATTCAAGCCGACTTAGTGCCCAAGTGATCTCATACGAATCAACTCCATGTTTTAAACATAATAAAGAGAGGTGAATCTCCAAAGAGAAGCATGCCTCCTTGAAAATTCGAATAGACACTTAATAATCGTAAATAACTTGGTCGAGAGATAATGTTGCCTTAGCTCACCCTGTGATGTGTAAGCTGCTCAGTGCTCCTCTTGGTTCCTTAATGACTTTTCTACCATGGCATTGAGCGGCTATGTGCCCCCCGCTATGTACTTTTGTGTTAGTAGTGTTCTCCACCTAGCGCTGAGGCCTACAGGCTCTGTGTGACTTTTCTTTGAGATTGTATTTTACTAATAAGGTGTGTGAGTGGCGATCGTAAGTAGCATTAGGCTGCAGTCCAACTTATCTTTCTTCACCGGCGTAACTTATAGGCACTTATAGGTGTTGGCCTCGTGTATAAGTATTTGGATTCACCCTTGTGAGGAAAGACACTGAGAGTTGATAAATAAAAATCCGTGAAGCTATGTATTTAATCAATATAATTGAATCAGATCATATTATTACTCGTTCCCTTCTGTCGAAAACTCTACCTATGGGTGCCCTTCCATCAAAAGCTCTACCGAGGGAATGTGTATTTGGGTTATTTCATTTGTGATCTTACTCTCTCTCTCTCCCTCTCTCTGTCTCTGTAAGTTAAAATTGTTGTCAGTATATATTCGTGTCCGGGTTGGAACTATAAGCCAAATTGGCGAAAGCGGCTTAGTGTGGGGATGATTTTTTCTTTGTGGGGGTTTAGGTGTTGGGAAAGGGGAGTTCAGTTGTACATTGTGGGTTTTCATATTTGATTCATGATCGCTTTTTGCCCTTTTAGTTGATTGTTTTATATAAGTACCGGACGCTTTGCTCACAAACATATTTGCGTGAATTCGGTAGATTCGTAGGAGCATCGGCTGTAGCAGTATGGGGCTTGTGGTTGACTTTGTTCAGCTACATTTTGTGGTACAATTGGTTTATGCTCTTTTATCTTTTTGTACTTGTAGTTATTTTTTAGAGACAAGATGTAGATATATGTATGTGGCTATATTTATATGGCATTGTATATTTCGCAGACACGATGTTATAAATGGAAAATAAATGGAAAAATGTTGCTAGTTCTTCCTTCTTTACTTTCCTCCTACATAAATTGTTCAATTTGTTATTGCGAATGTCAAACGTATGTTGTGGATATGTATTGTTGAATATCTGAACGTTGGGGGTGTCATTGTCTTGTTTAGGACGTAGGTTGTGGTTTGTCCTAAGAAGCAAAAATATAAGTTTACTTTCCTCATCATTGATCTCATTATGTCCAACATGATTTTGTTGTGTCTCTCAACAAATCCTTTGAGTTGAAGAGTACTAGGAGGAGTGATATTGGACACCATTCCTCTCTCTTTAAGGTATTCTTTGAATTCATTTGAGAAGTATTCACTACCTCAATCAGATCAGATTCGTTAAATCTTCCTTCATGTTTAGCTCTCAATCAAAGCCATTAATTCTTTGAACTTTTCAAATGTTTCAGACTTGTGATGTTGTAGGAAGACAAATCATACTGCAAATGATCATCAATTAATATCACATAATATTTATGATCATCATGTGATGTGGTACTAAATTACACATATATGGATATGTATTAGGTAAAGTATATTTTCGCATCTCGCACCTTTCTTAGAGAAGGGTGCCTTAAGCATCTTACCTCGAACACAATGCTCACAGGTTGGTAACTTTGGACATTCGAAAAATCTAAAGGTCCATCACCGCAAGAAGATGCAGATTTTGCGGCTACAAATATAATAGCGAAGTGGTGATTATGTGATGCCAAAGTGGTCGCAATGACCATTTGCGGTCATATGTAGTAGCAAAATGTGTGGTCGGGCTGAAATGGTCGCTGATTTTTTGCAACTACATAGTAGTCATTATGTAGTCGTACATGTATTCGCTGAGAGTCAAGATATAGTCATCGTTCAGCCATTTGTTGTTGTCTAAATCACGACTAGAGGCCCACTATGTGGCGACCACATCACCACCACAAGAAGACCATGTCAACGATCACGTACATACCACTTGACCACCACTATTTTATTAATAACGACCATATTAGGACTGCTTTACTACCACTGCAGTAGAAGGTAGTCAAAATGTAGTAGCCATTTTTGTTTCTGCCACCATACCCCACTTAATCTACGATCACGGGATTAATTTGTGACTACAGTGGGAGTAAAGTAGTAGCAATGTAGTTGTAGACTCTGATGTCGAAATAAAAAAATAACCAGTGACCACCTGCATTGTATGATTCTCCTGTAGTATAATACAAGCTAATATAGTAGAAACTAATATAATTATCCCATCCTCTTGATGATCTTCTAACATGTAGTTGCAACCTAATACAATCATCTTTAAGAAGAACCAAACTTACTTGTAAAAAAGTCAAAGTTTAGCATGCACTTTAATATATGTAAGTAAGATGATAAAATTGCAATTGTATTTAAAAAGATACAAGATCAAGACAATAGAAAGCGAAAGTTCAAAACTAATATAAAGCTAACATCCAAACACTAAAGTTCTTAACATTACAAGTTTTAGCTTCAATACTTCTTTTTCATCCTTTTTTAAAAAACCCTTCCTTTGCCTTTCCCTTGTCCTTCATCTCCTTGTCAGTTTTTTTGGATTCTTTTTTTCTGTACATTCCGAGATCACAACCCATTTATGATGTGAGACACTGTATGTGGTGGCATCATCCTCGTCCTCGTCCTCTCCATGTTCCTCTCCATATTCCTCTTCGTCATCGTCGTCCACCTCATGACCTTTTGGAATTGTAGTTCTACTATTTTTAAGAAGTAAAAGAATTCATTGTAAATGTTAGAAAATTGAATCAATGTCAATACTAAAAATATAAATGAGAATATAAGTAATACCTCAAAAAAGTT
This sequence comes from Ottelia alismoides, assembly GCA_037367405.1. Lineage (NCBI taxonomy): Eukaryota > Viridiplantae > Streptophyta > Magnoliopsida > Alismatales > Hydrocharitaceae > Ottelia > Ottelia alismoides. The sequence goes on from JAZKJV010006122.1 coordinate 231,569, forward strand.
ACATCCTTCTTCAAAGAGACCATTCCAAAAGATAAGTTTGTAATCCAAAAGGCATGTTACCAACTGTATTGACAAGTGAATTCACAGCCTGTAGTTATCTAAACTCAGCCCCAAATACATCCGACTGAGATGTTGACATTTTATGCATTGATTCCATCCCAAAATGACTGGAGGCTCCAGTGGAATCAGAAGAAGATGAGAACTTGGGTGGTAAACCACCCAAAGTCTACATTCTATTAGGTCACATTTCATGCTCTTTAAAGACTTCTTGCCATAAGCTGGGGACAAGGTCCAATTCCTCTCCAAATTCTGGGGCACCAAACCTTTCTGCATACGTCTCCCTGTAACGAACCTACAATATATATTTTTTAATTTATTGACCAAACATATTTAATTTTATACTAATAGTAGTATTCATACCATCACCCCCTTTGCTTCAGTTGTAGACCATTCACCCCTACGTGTATGTGTAGCAGTCCACCATTTATCCAATGAGGGAAAACAATTGTCGGCAGCACTCCATTATTGTCAATATATTATTCATCGGTAAAAAAAATGAAACTTGAGAATATTGTACATATTTGTACATATCGTTTCACTCCTCGTAGATCCAAATATTTTTGATCCACTGGTGGATCTGATTGACTGCTTCCCTCAGTTCGTCTTCTAGCTTGAGAGTGTTTTCGAAAATTCTCTTGAGAAAAGAGAACGAAATAACGTCTCCACCGCTCTGGTGTGGACCATGATAGACTACATGCTTTTCCCCTCTACCGGTCTTCCACTCCATCAAGCTTTTTAATTGCGGATTTTCTAGTCATGTAAACATTGTCTTTCACTCGGTCTATTGCTAATTTTACTAGGGCATGTTGATACATTCATTTTGTGTGGCCAGAGGGTAAAGCAAACAAATCTACAATTCAAATTTTGGTTATTGAAAAAGAATAAAATAAAATGATTCTTTTAAAATAATTCTTACATAGACACCATTCAGTATTCTCTCTTGTTCATCGGGGGTCATGCAACTCTATTTGTAGTCTGAGCAATCTTGCATCGCATGGAAGGCCTTACTAAGTACTTGACACACTACATGTTGATTGTAAATAATGTACATAAATATTCAAAATGGTTTTTATAGAATTGTAAATAAAGCATGACTGTGAATAAATTCTTCTATACGAAGAAATATGTATGTTGGAAATACCCATCATGGAGAAACTACAAGACTCTACGTGGATCAGAAGGTGGAGGAGGGCCTTGAGACTGTGGAGGGTCATGCGTGCTGATAAGACCCTGAGAAAAATGGGAGATGTTGAGAGGATGGAGGTTGGATAGGGCCCTGAGACTTGCGAGGGATATGATGGTGGCCAAAGGGTTGTGGTGTGGGATAACGAGTATGTGTCACACTGGGAGGTGTCCCTGCTAGAGGAATATAATGAGCATATTGTGCAGGAACTTGTAGATCATTTTCTAGCATGTAAGAGACAAGTTTTGCAACCTCATCAGTATGTTCACCTATGAAAGTTTTGATTAATTGAAATAAACATATAAAAAGATAAAGATATACCATAGGGGTTCAGGGTACGACGATCATCCTGACGTGAACTATTACCCTTAGTACATCGAGCACGTGTCATAGGCATTTTCTATATTCATGCACAAAATCATTAGTCAAATAATTTTAAGTGAAAATTTTGTTGATGCGCAAATAAAAATAAACATTTAGAAGTGTATTACTTTAAGGATTTATCGCAACATATTGTAGTGGCTCGTATTCTGAAATAAGCAAATTTGTTGATGCATAATTCCCATTTAGCTGTTCAGTATCATTGATATAAATGCGTGACATCTTCTTCAATACTGTAAGACGATCGTCTCTTTTTCATTTTTTTCCCGACAGTCGGTACATAACATATCCGATCAGCTTGTGTATTAAGAATAAATGGTTCAAATCTTCGTATATATTTTCGAGGAATGACATCTAGAATGTTATGTACGTAGTCAACAACCACACTAGGTTGTGTATCATACCAATCACATGAAAATAACAAGAGTTTATTAGGGGATGGCATATTATATTCAAGCTCGAGCACCTCATTGAGAATCCTATAGTAATTCAGGTTATACTCATAGTAATAAGATCCCTTAACCATCATGCCACAATTGTATGTAGTTAAGTTGTTGGTCATGTCAAGGCAATGAAATATGTACCCATTACCTAAAAACTCGATCTACAACAACACCATATAATTGGGACTGAGAGAAAGATAATTTAGAATCTGGTATTTATGATCTGTTGGATCAATAAGCTTTACTATTTCCTTAAATAAAGACGGAAATGTCCTCCGAAATTTATCGACCACTTCATCATCATCAGTAAAAAGGGGATTTTCCATCCTTATTTTATCCCTAACTCCCTACAAAAAGAAAAGAACTGATAAGCATTGAATCAATTATATTATGTTCCAATGACAGTGTGATACGGATACATACTCCGCAAAAGGTGTCACTTCGTCTGTATTATCTAGAACGTAATAGGTTCTTTCTCTTGAGAGCTCATCATGTGTGGCTTTCCTTTTTTTCAAAGGTCGACCACATGAACGAAAGCTTGAGAGACCAACTACATGTCCATTGTCATTGTACTCAATTCGCATGGGACGATTATGCACAGTTTCAGCATCGTTTGACTAATATCTAGAATAAAAATTGACAACTTCTTCTGAAATGCACTTATTGATCCTTTAACCATATTTTTATTACATACCTTTCTCTTCAAGAAAAACATATACCTATAGGTACATCAACATACATTATTAGACAATATAAAATTAATAACTTAACGAAGTAAATTCATAATATCATTTACCTCTCAAATGGATACATCCAGCGGTATTTAACTGGTCCACCAACTCTGGCTTCATAGGGAAGGTGTGTCATTAAGTGTTCCATAGAATCAAAAAGACTGGAGGAAAAATCTTCTCAAGGATACACTATATAAGAACCACACTCTCCTTAAGGGTTATCATATCTTCGACTAACAACTTGGTGGAGCATATGCATTTAAAGAAGTTACTCAAATCAGTTAGAGCATCGTGAACTCCCTTCGAAAATAATTCTCTAAAAGCAATAGTCAAAATTGCTCCATAATACATCATGACTTTTCATTCCCTTAAAATTATTTTTCGTCAAATCAACAAGTTTGGATATATTAGAGGAAAAACCATCTAGCATTTTTAATTTACTAGCTCATTGACATACATCTTTCACTTGATCTCTGCTTAAGTGGTACTTTGCCTTCAGCATATAAATATGGGCCATCTTCATATTCAATTAGGCCTAATTCAGGACGTGTGCAAAATTTCACAAATCTCTGCGACAGATTTCCTTATCCTTTCTCTTACCAGTGGCATTCAATACCGTGTGAAATACATTATCAATTATATTCTTCTGTGTGTGCATCACATCTAAATTATGTCTGATGAGTAGATTGGGCCAATATGGTTGTTCCCAGAAGATACTCACCTTCGTCCAATTATGAGTATCCCTGAAACCTGAAAGAGGTAGAGCACAGTCATCTGATCTCTTTAACTCCATTAACCTTCTGAATATCTCAAGTCCTGACAGCCTGACAGGTGTATCTGAATCTTAAATTGTATTTCTTTTGAATGATATCTTCTGTTTCCTATAAAAATGATCCTTTGCTAAGAATTTGTCTATGGCAGTCAAAGAAGCATGGTTTTCGATCATGCTCAAGTTGAAATGCTTCTGTATTTTCCATGCAATATAGATAGCTTCTTTTCCCATGTGTGCTCCATCCCGATAGCATTCCATGTGTTGGGAATTCACTAATTGTCCATAATAAACCCACTCTCATCTGAAATTTACTATGATTGATAGCATCATATGTCTCCTGGCCTTCCTCCCACAGTTCCTTTAGTTCATTGAATAATGGTCCGAGATAAACATCTAAATATTTTCCAGGATGGCTTGGACCGGACAAAAGTAAAGTTAGAAACATATATTGCTTCTTGTTGTACAACCATGATGGTAAGTTGTATGGAGTAATGACAACTAATCAGCACGAGTAATCTTTCCTCGACCATGTGGATTAAATCCATCGGCTGATAACCCAATAACCACATTCCTCTTTCCATAGCAAAAGTGAGAGATGGCCCTATCAAAGTCCTCCAAAAAGCTGAGTCAAAAGGATGTTCCATAAAATCATCACAGATATGATATGCATTCTAAATCATGTCTTTAGTAATTTCTTTGCAATAATAGAGTCTTCGTAATCGTGGTGCTATAGGAAAGTAACGGAGCACCTTCTGTGGAAAATTTGTTTTCATATTTGATTTATACCTAGGTTCACCACATTCCGAACATTTAGTCTCATTCTTATATTTGTCCGCATAATATATGATGTGATGGTTGGGGCATGCATCAATTAACTTTTCTGATAGTCAGTCCAAGTGTACGCGTCATAATTTTACTTTATAATAGGTACCAGGTAGAACATTTTTTTCCGAAGAGTTCTCTTTATAATCTTAATGATGACATTGAAACTAGCATCAATCATATTGCACTCAGCTTTAACTCTAGGTATCTCCGTAACATCAGATAGGAGAGAAAAAGACTTACAAATAGGCTATAATGCCTCCTCAACATTTTGTAACAATTCAAAAAAACTCTTTAGATTCTTCGTTAAATTCATCAACACAACCCTCTAGAGAAGGGTCAAAGTCCGAACCTGCTACATCTATAACCATCTCAACAAAAGGATTGTCTAACATATGTGACCTCTCTCGGTGGGTTGCTCGCACCTCTCCATGTGCATACCAACATGTGTAATCATTAACAAAACCATTATTGTACAAGTGTTCTGCCACAACATTTCTAAATTGTTTCTTTGTCAATCTACATTTCATGCACGGGCAAATTATCTTCCCATCTACATGAGCTATTCTTTATCCTTATGTATAAGCAAAATTGAGAAAGTCTTCTACATCAATCATAAATGGCATGCAAATAGATCCAATAACTACACAGTTATACATCTAATCCCTTGTCAAACTCATTGCTCTACCTACAATGAGATCATAATAGTTAATTACACACATAGGGTGTTATGATGAAAAAAATCCTCTAAGGAAACTAAAGCAACACTAACACACAAACCCTCATTCATGCTTACATAACCAGATATCCTTACACATGCTTTCTAGCATACATCTCTTCCTAATTGGACTCTTGATTGATTAAATCATCCAGTTTCTCATTTGATCTGTCGGTTTTCTAGTTCGTAAGTATAAAAGCAAAACTTGGGAGAACCATCACCATACTATGAGGGATTTGGTCAAAGCTAAGAGCCATTGATCATCAACCATTAGGCAACATCTACAAAGACCCTATCAGGGTGCTCATACTTCTTTACCAGAGATTAGAGGCCCAAAGATCTCCACAAGCACCCGTGATCCAAGTGTGTTCCTAATGTGCAGAGACCCTATCAGGTGTGACATGTACGTCATCTCAGTGTGACCCTATCAAGTCCCTGCACAATGTGCTCATTATATTCCTCGAGCAGGGACACCTCCTAATGTAACACGTACTCGTCATCCCACAATATAGTCCTCTGGCCACCATCATAGCCCTCGCGAGTCTCAGGGCCCTATCCAACCTCCACCCTCTCCCACTTTCTCAAGGTCTTATCAGCACGCAGGACCCTCCATAGTCTCAAGGCCCTCCTCCACCGCCGGACCCACGTAGAGCCTTGTAGTTTTTTTGTGTTGGGTGTTTCCCACACACATATTTCTTCATATATTTTTTTAGGAAAAACTTATTCACAGCCATGTTTTATTCCTAATGTGCACAAGTACCTTGGATTTAAGTGTGTTCGTAATGTGATGAGACCATAGTTCTGAAATTTTTAGTTGTGTAAATGGATCTTAGATGTGTATCTATTCAACCCTTGAACTTTACAAATATCTCGCAACTCTTCTCTGAGAAATAAATAGAATAGAAGAAAATATTACCGCTTTTGTGCACAAGATCATCCTCTCAAGTGGTTTTTTCCTTCAATTGAGATGGGTTTCCACATAATTGCCCACACTCGCATTTATTTTTTCAACAAACAGTTATTTCAACAAAGATTATTGAATTGCTCACACTCTAATTATTTTCAATAGGTGGTTCCTTGTGTCCTCACTAAGTTTTGAGTACTCCATCACTAAGCTTCTACTTCCGAATAAATTCCAACCCTTACTGAAATTCCTATCAATCAAGATTGCTCAATAGAAACATCATTTCAATAGTACAAATCCATAATCTCAAAGCAAGTCAATCTCATGAATGTCCTGACTATACAAAACCACAATCCCAATGCATAAATCTCATGACCACATCACATCTAAAATTGTGTCAAATTAGCATCATTTACAGATATATATATATATATATATATGTATAAAGAGAGAGAGAGAGAGGTGACCTTAGATCCAGAGAGGAGAACCCTTTGGAGAGGGGAAGCAGCGACCGAGAAGTAGAGGCGCCGACCAAGGGGCGAAGGTAGCAGCTGAGAGGAGGAGGTGGTGGTGGAGGGGGGAGGCGGCTGAGAGGCGGAGGAGGTGGTGGAGAGGGGAGGCAATGACCGAGAGGAGGAGGAGGTGGTGGTGGAGAGGGGAGGCGACGACTGAGAGGCGGAGGAGGTGGGGGAGAGGGGAGGTGACGACCGGTGGGCGGAGGAGGTGGTGGAGAGGGGAGGTGACGACCGCAAGGTGGAGGCGGCAGCTGAGAGGCGAAGGAGGTGGTGAAGAGGGGAGGCGGCGTCCGACAAGCGGAGGAGGTTGAGATGGGAGGCAAGGACCGAGGGTAGAGGTGATTTGGGGGGGGAACAGGAGGGCAGAGAAAGTTTTAGGGATTTCAGAGGGGGGAAATTTTAGGGCTTTAATCGATTGGAGGGTCAAAAATTTTCACCAAACTTCGCCACCACTTTATGACTACAATGTGATCGTAGTATCATCACAATAGTTAACTACCACAGTTAGCGACCTCATGTAGTTGTAAAAGGAGCTCCTGAAGTTAGCGACTACACATGGTGGTAATGTAGCCGCCATTGGTTATTGTTGTTGCGACTAAACTACAATCACATGTAGTAGCAATAGTGCCAACGCAAAAACTACATTTTCTTGTAGTGCATCTTTTACCAATCTATTTATCCTACCAAAAGACACATGTTCAAATCTTTGATGGCATACCATTATCAGATGATCCCCATCCTCCCTTGATCTTTTAAGGATATTATTATTAGTGATATCAACATTCATGGTCAATTCATCCATGTCCAATTCATAGAGTCCGTCAGGTGTTAGAAAACCATCTGATATATATGTATCATAACAACTTATGATAAGTATATTACATAATAGAAACGAGTATCCATGTCTAACTAGCTTAGATATAGACAGTAAATTCATTCTATTATCTGGAATATATAGGCATTCTCTAATAAGTAGGACTATTCCACTAAATAATGATAGTATGTAGGTTCCAATGATGATCGTTGCAATAGTTGCATCCAATTCCATCGTGATGACTATTTCTCATTCACTAAGCTTTCCAGTTTCCTGAAATAGATGCAATAAATTGCATACATGAACAAGAGCATAGTAATCAATAATATAACTTCCTTCTTGTCCTATGCGTAATTTGATTTTAATTATCAATATACATATGTTACTTGTTAGAGCTATACCTTTGCCCCTTATCTAGGGTTTTTAGGTATCATGGACAATTGTGCTTCTAGTGACTTATTGCAAGGTCGTAGACATTCATCTTCGTTGATGTCAACTATGTTGAAACTTTAAAAGATTGGCCACTATGGAACGAACCCTTTCGAGCTTCATGTTGTGCTTCCCTTTGACTTGTGCAGCCATTTCTTTGCTAGAGGTATTTTATTTCTTGACTTATGCAACAATTGCTTTGCTAGAGGTATTTTCTTTCTTCACTATGTACTCAGTGGACTTCGGTGGAGAAAGTAACTCATCATTTGTTAGTAAAAATTGTATATGTCATTTGAAATAATGAAGTTATCAGAAGACTTGGGTAGAGACAACGACATGAAGTCTGTCTCGATGGCTACATCCATCTCATCTTTGAGAGTCTCCAGTTCAGAAATGTACCAAACATTTCGAGCATATGTTCTCTAACTAGAGTGCCTTCTTACATTTTTGTATCAAAGCATGTCTTTCATCAAGTTGTAACATTGAGCGTGGTTCATATATCCAAACATATCCTTCAGATTCAGCGGGATGTCTTAAGCGAATGCCTTGTCTATGTGTTACTTTTGTAGGATATTAAACAAAATGTATCAAAAAGTGAGCGAATGATCCTCGTCGTACTTCTTGTTGAAATCTTAGGCATCCTTTGCCTAAGGTTATCATACTTCTTAGTCGAGAGCATATATTATATGCTCTCTATTGCAAGTATGAGTTTCAAATTATGGATCCAATCCGATTATTTTCATCATGTCAATTTCGAGTAGTTTGTTGAGTGGTAAAGGATTTTAACCAAAATTAAAAGGTCACTTTTAGTCAATTGCAAACTATTTTAAATCGATATTTTCTCATGTTTTTCTACTTTGGATATGGATCCAAACTGGGTAATTTGGTCAAGTCAATTTATTGACTGCGAATAATTTGTTAAATGTGTTAAGCAATTTCATCTGAAATTAAAAGTTTTCACTTTTAGTAAATCTCAATTAAGGTGAACTATTTTAAATCAAGTTTTTCTCATGTTTGTGTACTTTGAAAGTATTTTCCTTTATAAATTTCAAAGCATGACGTATGATATTCAGAAATTTCAAGAGAGACTCGTATCTCCTTTCCACTTTCGTCGCACCCCAATTATATGAGAGCGGGTAATTATAGAGAAAGAAGTGGGAACTAGATTTATCTTGCAAGTCCAACTTGCGTTCCCAATGTTTGGTTTTTAACACCCATGCCCACCATCCCTAAGGAGATGTAGACATGTTAATTAAATCACTCGTTAATGACAATATAGAATAGCCTACGTGCAATCCAATACTACCTCAATTATATGAGGAACAGAATTGGGATCACGGCACATACTGCCCATCTCTTTGGGAAAATGAAGTAGCATGATCCATGCATGTTTCTGTTTCGAAGTTATGAGTTCACGTAAGCGTCTCCAAAATAGTATTTATGGCGTGGTCTCCTTTGCAATATCGAAAGACCATGGATGTCATTGTATGACATTCCATATCATGTTCAAATTAATGATTAAGCACTCTGAATCGTATTCTCATAATTAATCTATCAAGGGAAATTCAGTAATTATTATGAATAATATGTTATTAATCATTATTAACTTAATCCAAATAAATTAACAATGATTCAAATAATAAATAAAAAATAATGCAATTAGGTTTATATCTCTATACAACCTGCAATAATTAATTTATACATGCAAACAAACATAATTTCCAAGTTTACAATAGTATAATATGCCGCATTCATATTTTAGCCTTTCTAAGAATATTTCTGGCAGGTTTATGTAGAATGTTGAGTGCGATCATTTCCTTAACTTGTAAGGCGCTTACTAGGTAACCACCACAATAATCCAAGCCTAGACATCAAATTTATCTCGATTGAATTTAATATGAATGTATTAAATTGTAATCGAGCAGTTAAGTTGATTTCTAGTGTTATTAATTCACACACATGTACATACAATGAAAATATGAAATAAAGATATTCTAATTAATGCATACAACCAAATAAAAAATACTTCGTTCCAAATTTCAAAGTTGTTACCATGGCACTTCCAATTGAAAGGCACCATATAACGTAGACTAAAAATTCATTACAGCACAAAATATCTCCAAAATATTAGGTACAAATACTTTATTAAAATATATTCTCATCAACTTAGAGTCAGGAAATATGAAAAAAAACAAGCCATTATATTTTAGGGTTTTTATTACTTTTGCCCTCGTAGATGTTGCAATTTCAGCTATACCCCTCCTTTTTTTAATATCATTTATGCCCTTCACTAATAGCATCGTTGGCAGTTGTGACCCTCTATAATATTACCATTATTGGGAATAGGATGACAGTGGTTATATTTGTTCAAGTGCAATAACATCTTTGGATCTCGAGATAATCATGTATATGGGGAAATGAAGTTATCTACGTGCTCTTAAAACGTCGAAGTGGTGGGAGACCAAGTATTTGAAAGCATCTTTTCCCATAAAATTCCCGACAACCATCATTGAAACCTCACCGTCGTCTCTACTCAACTCCTTTCCCACCATCGCCCCTCTTATCTTCCACAACAGGGCTCCATTTCTCTACACATTGCATGAATCCTTGCATTGCAACGATGCTTTCCATCATCAACTTGTAGATGTACGTGATTAACCCGAAAATTACCCTTCTCTAATTTGGAGGAATTAACATTAAGTTCGTTATAGGAGAGCAATCACATATTAATAAAAAAACCATTTAAATAAATATTTAATTAAAGTAAGCAATCAGATTTATTTTTTTATTTGGGAAAGCTTAAGGTCGAACCCAGGGAGGATATTGTCTCCTTATGTCAATCTCTAGATGATCTAGATGCTAGGTTTTCATAGAAGTATTTTTATAATTTTTATGCAATAAATGATGATATGCAATTTTGGAGAAGTTTAGAAACTAAATGCAATTTTCAATCAAATGACGTCCAAAAATCCTAAAACTTGACCAGAATATTAAAATAATGAAATTAAATTACTGTGATTTTTTGGGAATTTTTGGATGCACAATATTATGAATTAAATATGCAGACTATGTGATTTTGAGTAACTTAATTTTAATAAATATCAAACCTAATTATTTTCAGAAATGAACTTATCCTAAATAGGTTATATGAGAGTATCCATAACAACTTTTATTTCTTTCAAATGCTAAGTGTACAATCAATTAAAAATCAATTGCTTCAATCAAAAAACCATTTATTTTATCTAACCATGCAAGCAAATAAGACAATTTTATTGGCACAAAATAGAACACAATTAATTGTATCTAATGTGAATTTTCGGGAATTTTTAGAGCAATTAATGCTTTATTACAAATTTCAAAGCTCACAGTGGTAAAATATGCAAATTTACCTCAAATTAATTATAATAAATCAACCACTACTAACAAAAATACCATTAAATATCCCCAAGGCAAAGAATTAATGGTTCCACAATGTACAACTTTTAGAATTAAAAAATGATAATTCAAATTAAGACTCTAATACATGGGTATAAATGCAATACATAATAAAAATGATAAATAAAGAAAGATGCTGACAGGGGCCTAAGTGAGATTACCAAGACCTGCGGGGGGTCCTATGCAGTTTTCTCGAGGGGCACGTGTACTGCATGTGACCTCGGCTAGCGAGGGATCGAATGTAATTTACTAGGAGTTGGAGGGGGTCGGCGTAATTTGTCCCTTTGCATGTGCGGTGCTAGAGACATGCTTTGCAACTTGGGTTAAGGAATCAGATAAGTGAAATGTCGTTGTGACCCAAATCACAAAGCTGAGTCAACAAGAAAAATCAAGACCACATAAATCAGACAACGAAAGCGCAAATCAATGTAAGCGGTCTCCGCTATTTATTTTAACCCAGTATAGTGACCAGGGTCGAACTCAAGGAGCACGAGTAAAACCTATGAAGTAGTCATAATCAGATAAATTAAAGCATAATTTGTAATTTTTATTTTTACATTTTTTTATTTTTAAATTAAGGAAAAAGCAAACAAGAGAATAAGGGGATCAAACACACAAACAAGCACAATTTTTATTAAGGTCAAAAATGCTCAAAACTCAGAAATATTTTTTTATATTTTCAAATATTCAGATATTATTGGTGATTTTATGAAATTTTCCAATTTTTATATGATTTTGTAAAAATCAAACAAAGGCGAAAAGGGGAAATAGTGTACAGCCTGGACTAAAAGGCAAATTTAAAATATTAAAAGTGCCCTAATGTACTGGTTGTGATTTTTATGAGAAAGTAAATAAAATATCTAACAACAGAGACTTGAATCCTAATTTCTTAAATTTTATAAAATTTTTAATGATTTTTATAATTTTTTTTAGTTTTATGATTTTTAGTATTTATATGATGATTTTGTAACAAAAAAATACGGGAGGCAAAATAAGCATAAACAAACAATCACTGTTTTTTTTATTTTTGAGACAATTTTTATATTTTTTTATAATTTTTATCTATTTTATTAAACAAACAGAGCACTTTTTATGTGTTTTTTATTTTTAGAAAATATCAAATAAAACTAAATTAATTCATAAAAATCACCATAAATATGTGTTAGCATGAGCTAACAGTACTCTTGTGGGATTTTTGGAGTTAATTAGGTATTTATTTGATTAAACACAACACATACAACAAGCAAGGACCTAAATGTAATTATACAAAAGTTTCCAGACCAATAGATAATGCGTATAGAAAGCTCAGGGTCAATATTGCAAAATGTCCAGGATATTCACGCACATGCTCAAAAACTCACGCACAGGGTATATTTGCAATTATCAGAAAAGTTTCATCCAAAACATAACATTCATAAAGTTCAGGAAAAAGCATGCAAATAACCCACAAACTCACGTAAACATGCATGTGTCTCGGGTTTGGAAGGATTGAAATGCAAATACTGAAACTATAAGGTCCAAACTGCAAAAATCTTTAAACTACCACTTTATTTACAGAACTATATAATAAAACATAAAAGTATGGGGGTAAAAGAGCAATATACTCCGAGGAGGCACGTGGCACGCATGGGAGACGTCGTGGGCGTACGACTCTAATCGTGTCTAGAGGATGCAGATCTGGCGGTCCAGATGCTGTCAGGGGCGTGCGACCTGATGCCTCAGGTGGGCGGTCCGATGTGAAGAGGAACGGTCGGATGGTCGTCACGGTGGAAGTGCGCCTGGAGTTGCTCCTCCTGAGAAATCGGGGGTCAAATGGGGGTCTTCTTCGCGAACCAGTACCTGCATCGGGAAGTCCGCTCGGAGGCATAGCTCCGGCAAGGGTTTATTGCAAATAAAGATAGGAGAAATGGGGGGAATGGAACTTGACTCCCGGTGGAGATGAAGGGAAGGAGTCGCGACCTTAATCTCCACTAGGGTGTCGACGTTAAGGGGGATCAGGTTGCGCACGAAGGGGAGCGATGGAATGAGGGGTCGATCCGAATGGATGGAGGTGTGTAACGAGGCTTCGACTGGCTGGTCGGAGCAAGTGGACGTGCGGCAGAGCTAAATGGAATGGATGGAATCAAAAAGGGAAATGTGGGGGCTAGGATAGATGCCTGAAGGTCGGAACACGTTCCTAGGCTTCAGGCGGAGAAAAGCGTTGCGGTGATGGCCTCAACCGGGCTATGGCTAGCCAAGGAAGCTAAACGCGGTGGTGGTCTGGGCATGTATCTGAGCTATGAGATTCATGCCACCAAGCTTCGATCCAAAGGTGCTCTTAAGTCGTTGTCACTCAACTAGAGGTCGCTAGGGGTGGAAGAAGGGGTGAGGCATGAGCTAAGTGACTGGAGAGGCGGAGGAGATATTTTATAGGCTTCCCAGGAGGATCCATGCCTTCCTAGGGATCCGCGAAGGTGATGGACCTAGGAGAAGGCTCAGGCGAAGAATCGGATTGAGAGGAGGCATGACCCAACCAGGAAAAATGGGAGAAAAAGCTCTGGCGGAAGGAATCGGGTCAAGTCAGCCTTGGAAGAAGGCGTTGACCGAAGGTCAACATCAGGTTGGACCAATCAGGATATTGGAAGTTACAATTGTTTATAAAATCAATAAAAAATAGTAAATGAATTCAAAATAAAAAGTATATAAGATAAAAAATGTTTCTTGTTTTTCAAAGAATTTTTCTATGATTTTTAATTATTTTTATGAAAAATAAATTAGTATATGTACATTATCTATTATTATATACAGGTATAATATACATATGTATTATGTATAAATATTTTTATTTTATTATTTTACATAAATACCCCCAATTTTATATTTTATTTATTTTCACCATAAATTTCGGAGTACAAAATAATTTTTATTTTATTATACGAGTTATTTACAAGTAGAAAATAAATAGGGGATGTAGTCTATATGCATGTGTCTTTGTACAAGTGAGAGAGGATTTTATTTTTATTATTTTATTTATTTTATTTATTTTTATTTTATTTTTGTTTTATTTCTAGGGATATATACAAGGAGGTAAAATATTGATTTAATTTAATTTTTGGTCAAAAATAATTATTTACAAATATAGGTAATATGTACAACATAGAGTAGTCCCTATCTCTCTTTACTTATTTTATTTGGCGATCAGGTCAAGGCTTGACCTTCTCTTGTGTTCGGGTCACTCTGTATTTATTCTAAGTACCTTCTTCCTTTTTCTTTTCCTCTAGTCTTTTATTTTTGCACAGATACATGCCAATTATGCAATATTAACATATGCATGTTGATTGCTATATTATTGTATTTACACCTATTTACATGTTGATTTTCCAAGATAAATAGCTAAAATAAAATAATAAAGAGTGAGAATCAGGGATTCATCATCCCTCTATACTTTACATTTTCTAGTCCCTTAGCAAACACTTATTTGAAAAAGAAGTGAAAAAAAAAAGTAAAGAAAAGAAAAAGAAGGAGAATCGAGGTTGATTATTAAACTTATCTTCATTAAATTGAAGTATAAATCTCAGTCAGACCTTTGGATTCTTAGTTTGTCGGAACCTTATTTGGATCTAGGTTCAAGACTCAACAGCCTCTAAATTCCACCAATTTATGGTCAAGACTCCTCAATAATCCAAATCAGAACAAGTCTACATACGCAAACTCTAATGACCATGTATCTTTCATTGTACGGTGTAAGTGATATGTGGCTCCCCACCTCAGAAATGATAAGGCAACAACCTCCCTCAACAAGGTAACTCCAATTCCCTAGTCTAGCATCTCTTTCCTCGTGGAGCGGGGTATTCCCTTCAAGTTCAAGTTCAACTGGCTCAAGAAAAGGGGGAAAGAAGAGAATGGAGCGTGGCCAATGTAGCCACGTATCCGTGGGAGCTTAACCAGTGTAGCTAAGTCTCCCGCTACAAGCTTCATGACATGTGAAGGTGTAATACATAAGCTTTGTTATATTTGACTATATACACTTTGGCAGACATTTTATTTTCAATCAGACATGTCCACTTTTTTGAAGTTTTTCTTTTGCACGCATTTTTTATGTGCATATGTGCATCATATCTACATGGTGCAACATATATACATAAGGACTTTTTCTTCTCGAGCCAGTAGACTATCCCTCTTTTGAAACATTATTGCAACCCACAACTCCTATCTTTAGACCTCAACACCGCCATACCAAGTTGAGATGCACTTCCCTCCCTAAAGGAAGATGAGAGGTTCCGCCTAGAAGTACTACCCTCGTATGCCACCCCAAGCCAAGGAAAAATGCCTCCTCACCACCTCATCCGTGGAGAGCTATGTGTATGGTGCTGGTGCAAGTAAAGCCATTGTCTGTGAGAGTCATGCGTGCGTTGTTAAGTGTTCTACTTAGGCTCATCAAGATGGCATGTGAACATAGCCTAGTGGACTCAAAGAATTAATCACTAATGGACCTGAAAAGTATTAACCCCAAATCCTATAAGGTTCCTCTAAGAATTAGGTGGATTAAGGTCTTAACCAAGATCCATTTTCCAATTTAAGTACATGTCAACCATGATTCAGAAGAATATACAACTATATGTACAAAACACTTTTTATACAAAAACTTTGAAAATGTCCAAAATTTGTGAAAAATATTTGAATGCATGCATGAATACAGAAGTTTTGCAAACTATTTACAAATATTTACACAAGGGTTTTAGCAAACTTTTATTTTTCAAAAATTTTGTACTATATACATAATTTTGATACCAAAAATATTTATAAAAATTTTACAAACAAATCATTTTTGCAAACATTTGTACAAAAATAATTTTTATAAATAGCTATGTATGTGCAATAAAGAATTTTATGTACAAGGAAAAATTTTAAAATTTTTGTGATTTTTGGGTTGTGGTTTTTAGCCATTCTATTTATTAACGAACTCACACAAAGTACAAGTTATGGCTAAAGTATATATGCAATATATACGACAACCCCTATACTTAGCTCGAATGATGTCCTCAGAGTGATCAAAGAGCGATGAAGAAGGCATAACTTGTGCTTAGTATAAGGATGTGAAAAGAAAGGCTATACTACAACGACGAATGAAAGAATAAGATCAATAGAAGTCGGTGATCCCCCTATACTTAGGATCAAGTAATTCTAAGTATAGAAATATGTACACAAGGGGAAACCGAGGGTTAGAACGTATAGGGTCTACCTCCTTTATACTTAGGGTAAAATATCCCTAAGTATAGGCAGCAAAAGAGGTAAAAAGAACCAAAAGAATAATAAAAAAATCCGGCACCCCCCCCCATACTTAGGGTAAAGTACACCCTAAGTATAGCCTAATCATAAGATGCAAATGGGGTGTTAGACCAAAGAACATGCGATATGGACATCTGGATCTATACAAGGGCAGAAGACAGTGATAATCAGGCATGAGATGCAAATGATGTGAGTCACAGGCCACATCTCATGCAAAACAAATAGGGACGACGTCAACGACCAAGGGGTCATAATCCAGATATGGCTTGAGGCGTTGACCGTTAACGCGAAAGGTGGACTCGGATGACATTTCAGATATGTGGATACTACCACTGTCATGCACCTTTTGGACTAGGTATGGTCCCTTCCACTTACTCTGCAATTTCCCTGCAAATAATCTAAGCCTAGCATCGAACAACCATACTCTCTGATCTGGCTCAAACTGCTTGTGGTTGATATGAGAATCATGCCATTTCTTCACTCGCTCCTTATATTGTAGGCTGCTCGAAAAGGTTGTATATCTAAGCTCCTCCAGGGCTGCCAATTCTGCTTCCTTTGATCACCTATACTCTCTGGATCCAATAATATCTCAGTGACAGCCCATAGTGGCTTATGCTTAATCTCCACTGGTAAATGCCATGGCTTGCCATAAACGAGATGAAAGGGAGACGTACCCAAAGGTGTCTTGAAGGAAGTCCTATATGCCCATAAGACCTAGTCCAAAAGTTGTGACCAATCCTTTCGGTCTGGGTGGACTACCTTCTGTAGTATCGTCTTGATATCCATGTTCGATACTTCAGCAAGATCATTGGTCTGAGCTCGATGGTCTATGCTAAACTCATTAGCAAGGGCCTTTACCTCGTCGTTGATAAAATGAGACCCATTGTCAGATATCAGAACTCTAGATACCCCGAACCGTGAAATGGTGTTCTTCCTCAAAAATTTGCAAACAGTCTTGGCATCTACGGTTCAGGCGGGAATGGCCTCAACCCAATGACTCGCGTAATCAACAGCCAACAGAATGTACTCAAATCCCTTACTCTTAGGGAATGGACCCATGAAATCGTTGTCCCATGCATCAAAAACCTCACAGAAGTAAATGGATTGCATCGGCATCATATCACGCTGTCCACAAGTGCCTGCCCTCTGACAGTCAGTACACGTGTTCACGAATTCATCAGAATCCTTGAAGAGGGTAGGATACCATAGGCCGGATTGGAGCACTTTATGTGTTGTTCTCCTCCCAGAATGATGTCCTCCTACCTCAAGCTTGTGGTAGTAAGTGAGGACGCTATGGTGCTCCTCCTGAGGAATGCACCGATGCCAAACGCTATCCCCTCCTTCATGATAAAGGATGGGATCTTCCCAATGGTACGACTTGGACTTCGCGAGGAAGGTCTCAAGTCGTTTCCTAGTCCAACCTTGTGGAACTTTCTTGGCAACAAGATAGACAATGCCAGCATACCATGGGAGCGACACGATAGCAAGGATCGCCTCATCTGGGAAGATCTCTATAATAGGCTCAATCTGCTCAGATTCCTCAAGATTTTCCAAATAGGAGAGATGATCCGCCACCACATTCTTGACTCCAGGATTATCCTTAATCTCTATCTCAAACTCCTAAAGTAGAAGGATCCATCTGGTCAATCGAGCTTTGGCATCCTTCTTTTCCATGAGGTACCTGATGGCGGTATGATCAGTATAGATAGTCACTTTGGATGTCAGAATATATGATGTGAACTTGTCCAAGGCAAATACTACGGCTAGCATCTCTTTCTCAGTGACTGTATAGTTCTGCTGAGCGGCATCCAATGTACAACTAGTGTAGTGAATGGAAAATGGTAAAATGTCCCTCCTATGTCATAGCACAACCCCTTTGGCAAAATCGGAGGCATCCGTCATGATCTCGAATGGGAGAGACCAATCAGACGGCTGAAGGACAGGGTCCTCAACAACTAGGTGCTTGAGAGTCTCAAAAGACACAAGACACTTATCATCTACAATGAATTCAGTGTCCTTTGTCAGCAGATCTATGAGTGGTCAGGCAATCATGCTGAACTCGTGAAGAAAACATCGGTAGAAACTGACATGCCCCAGAGAAGACCGCAAATGTTGCAGGTTGGACGATGGATTGAGTTTCCTAATGATATCCACCTTGGCTGGATCAACCTCCATGCCCCTGTTGGATATGATATGTCCAAGCACTATCCCCTAAATCACCATGAAGTGACTCTTCTCCCAAGATAAAACAAGATGCACCTCTATGCAGCGCTGAAGCACTCGGTCTAGGCAATAAAGACAAGCATCAAACCTGTCACCGTAGACCGAGAAATCATCCATGAAGATCTCTAAATAGTTCATGACCGCTCCCGCACCCTTGGTTAATTCGGTCAGATTAATGTCCAAATTAATTTAAAGTGTTCGTTGCAGTCGGATACGAGACGGAATATCAAAACCACTTTTTAATTAGATTCGAGTTAATTTCAAGTGGCAGATTTTTTTACTTGGTGAAGTCCAAGATCGAACTCAGGGAGGCATCTGTCTCCTTAGGTGAATTCAGCAAAGTCCAAGTGTTCGATTTTTAGGAATATTTTTTTGTTCTTTTTCTATTTTCTACGCAGACACATGCGAAAATCCAGCCAATCCAAAGTTAAATCAGTTAAGGTATCAAATGAAGTCCAAAAATTATAAAAATTGGCCAGATGATGAAATATGGTGAAATTAAGCTACCCTAATTTTTTTGGAATTTTTCGACACTAATGAATTTACTATGAACTTAAAATGAAAGCAGGATGATTTTCACTAATTTAATTTTAATAAATAACAAATCACATTCTTTTCAGGAACAAAAATTATCCTAGATAGATTTGATAATGAGGAATCTAGGAAAATTGTCAGGCCTTAATTTTACTGTGAAATGAACTTATTAAAAATAAACTATCCTAGAGCTACTGTGATTTTTTGAGAATTTTTGGAGTTACAGAGAATTAATTATCAATTAAAAGGTCCAACTGGGCGAAATAACACAGAAATCAACCAATTAATTAATTTAAAAATCTACTGATACCACAAAAATATGACAAGTGTCACAACAGATAGAGGACAAGCTAAGCTACAACATGCATTTTTTGGAATTTCAAAATGATGCAAAATGACACCTAGGGGCTTGTTTAGTAAATGGGTTGGGGTGGGTCGGGTTGTGTTGGGGTATCCTCCTATGAATAGTAGTTGTTGGAGGGTTGGGAGGTAGGAATGATAATTGTGATGTGATGTGACATTAATTATGTCTTATATTAACTTTTTTAATGATTATAACATATTTTTTATGTTAATAATTTTATTTGAATGTGATTAAAAAATATTGTACCAAAGAAATTGTATGGTCAAAACAAGTAATCCGAACCCAAGATTGCAGGGTTGGAGCTAAGGGAATGTTGGGGTTCCCCGATGTACCCTGACAACCAAACAGGCCCCTAGGGATGCATGCAAAGACAGGGGTGTATTTCCAATACAGGAAATAAAAATTACATAAAAATAAACATGCTGACAGGGACTTAAATGCAATTACCTATAATGCTGGGGGGTGGAATGCAATTTCTCCACTGGGCACGTGCTCCTCACGTGGGGCACTTCACAGGGACCAATTTGCAATATTTGAAAGTTCACAGGGCCTCTGTGCAAATTACCCAGGCCGCACGTGCTCCTCACGTGGGGCGACCTAGGCTCGGGTGGCTTTGGTGGCTCGGGAAGAGGCTCGGGCGCTCTGGAGGTCTGGAGGGAGGCTCGGCGATGCTTCGGGTGGTCCGAGCCTAGAGGTCGGGGTAGAGGCTCGGACCCGATGGCGTGGTGTGCTCTAGACGGTTGGATCTAAAGTGATCCAACGACTACGGCTGATGAAGACGTGGCAAACCAGTAACCGTCGGATCTAGAGTGATCCAACGGTGCCTGGAGATCGATGGATGGGGCGACGTGGCGGGTGCTGGACCGTTGGATCTAAAGTGGATCCAACGGTGATGTGCTGCTCCGGTTGACTGGTGACATGGATGAATGTAGACCGTGGGATCACAGATGATCCTACGGCTCATGTACTGCTCCAAATGGGGACGACGTGGCACGCTGAGCACCGTTGGATCTGGAAGGATCCGACGGCTATGTGACGCTCCGGTTGAGTGGAGACATGCGCGGTGATGCGGCGAGGCGTCTGGTGGTCCCAAGAAGGAGAGAGGCACGTCGGAGGTCGCTGTCAATGAAGCTCGAGGGGGACTCTGGTGAACCTCCGACCAGTGAATGAAATAGGTACCTGCAGGTGTTAGGGTATAGCCGAAGCTCGTGCGTGCTAGTGGAGATGTGAAGGATGGGTGGCGAGGCCTAAGGCGGTGCGAAGGATGCTCGGTGATGGAGCTCTGCCCAGGTGGCGGAGCTGGAGCTGATGTAAGGTGAAATGCTGTGTCGGAGGGTGTGGAGTACGGCGCGAAGGTCAGAGCTTCGTTGCGGAGCTCGGCAATGCAAAAGCGGAGCGAGAAGATGAAGGTGGCACGTGAATAAAATGGGAGAAAAACCAAAGAAAAATCAGACGAAGATCAGAAGAATATGGAGGGGATTACCTGGGGTTTGGAGCTCGAAGTCGAGTTCCAGGTCGTCGCTCAAAGGGGCGGTAAGGTCCTGAGCTCAAGCAGCTACGCGGAGGGTGGCTGCGACACGGCGGAGACGCCGCGGATCTCGTCGGAGAGAAAACCGGTCTTCGCTCAAAGATTCGTACGATTGTTGTCACCAATCGGTCAAGTTGAGCTCGAGGGATCTCTCGGGGGTGGCGGATAGGGCTGAAGTTGGCCGGTGCTCGAGTATTTATAGGGTTGAAGTAGACGGTCGGGCTGGTGATGAGGTGAGGTTAGTGGGTTCGTGGAGCGTCGCCGGTGGTCGACGTGGGTAGTGAGGTGGCTGGCGAAGATGAGGGATGAGTGGGGGTGATCGTGGAGGCGTTGGTGGTCATCGATGGTGGCTGGAGCGCGGCCAAGAATAGAAAGGGCGAGAGTGTGGCGCAAGGTAGAGATCGTGGGAGAGAGGGGCTCCGGAGGTGGAAGACGAAGTCGTGACCGTTGGATCTTGTGATCCAACGGCCCAGATTAAATCACAAAGGAGCGGGCAAGATCTGATCGGAGGTGAGGCAATTAAGCGTCAGGAGGCCAACACGTGGCGCGATGGGGGCGCAACGCGAGCAGGCGGTGTGGATTATATCTGAGGTTGCTTTGATCAAGGGCCGTGGAGCGACCACGTGGCGCAATGAGGGCGAAGCGCGAGCGGGCGGCTGAGATGCTGGAGGGCTTAGATTGAAGGGCTGAGGTGCAAGGCGGATGAGTGGTTGCGATGGAGGAGCGGCGTGCACGATCGAAGGGCGCAGCATGCGACGCGTGGCGCACTGTGGGCGAGGCGCTAATGGATGGCCCAGATCTGAGGCGGGATATGATCGAATGGTGGTGGATAAGGGCGTACGTGGAATAAGCTGGGTCGTTGGATTTAAAAAGAATCCAACGGCTAGAGGCGCAGGCGGCTTGGGCAAGGGGAGCGGGCCGCGTGGCGCAACCAGGAGGGCGCCACGTGGCCAGCTATGATTCGTTGAGAATAGAAAATGAGTGTAGAGAGAGAAGGAGGCCGAATTTGGAAAAGCTCAAAAACATGAAAGTTGTAGATCTTGATGAGATCTACAAGTTTCATGTTGACCAAAGATGGAGATGAGGTCAACTATGGTACAAAAATACAAATATACACAAATATAGTATACATAGTGTACATAGAGGCCCAAAAACCCAACTTTTCATATGAGCTCCAAATTGGGTGAAATTAGTCTCATTTTAAAGGTCTTTTAATGTGTATTATTCTGAAGGTAAGTAGACCTATTTTGGAGTTTGTATAAGGGAGCTATGGGCATTTTATGGTCCAAGAGGTCTAGGGGTTTATTGGATATTTTACAAAGGGGATTCCTGGTTTTCTTCCTTATATTATTAACTAAGGTGTACATATTATAAGGGAGATGTTATTTTTAAGAGGTGAATGTTTTACAAGTGATTTTGGCTTCTTATTTAATGCAAATGGAGTGCTAAAATGCATGTATTATGAATGCATGTATGAATGCTATTTATGCATTATAAAAGGAAAATATGCCTCTATTTACTCGGGAACAAGGCTCTATTTTTAACTTTTAGAGTGATGAATCACAGATTCATCAACCCCCTATACATAACCTTGCTCATCCCCGAGCAACTAAATGAAATGCAAGAGTGAATGATTTTGGGTTCCATACCAAGGTCATGAACAAAAGTTAAAAATGGAGCTTGACTCGACATTTGGATTAATTG
Organism: Ottelia alismoides; assembly: GCA_037367405.1. Taxonomy (NCBI): domain Eukaryota; kingdom Viridiplantae; phylum Streptophyta; class Magnoliopsida; order Alismatales; family Hydrocharitaceae; genus Ottelia; species Ottelia alismoides. Next base: position 254,397 of record JAZKJV010006122.1, read on the forward strand.
TGTGGCGGAACCTTATTTGGGACCTGAACTTAAGACCTAACAGACTTCAAGTTCCACAAGTCTTCTATTCAAGACGCCTCAACAGTCAGGTCAGAACAAATCCTCAAACACAAATTTATGATGACTATGATTCTTACTTGTACTGTGTAGAGAGAAATATAACTCTCGACATCAGAAATGACTCGGAACCAGCCTCCTCTAACAAGGTAACTCAATAACCTGGTCCAGTAACTCTTTCCTCGAGGAGCGGGGTATTCCCTTCTAAGTTCAAGTGCGACCAACTCAAGAGGAGGGGTAGAGAAAAGAATGGACGGTAGCCAGCGTAGCTACCTATCCCGGGATGCCTGACCAGTATAGCCAAGTCATCCAGCTGCATTTCTTTGCTAATATACAGACTCCGACAGGTATTCTATTTTCGCTTGGACCTATCTGATTTTTTTTGGAGTTTTTGCATTTTTTTTCAAACTCATACAAGGTGCAGCATGTACATCAGGAGTTTTTCCTCTTGAGTCAGTAGACTATCCCTCTTTTGAAGCATTATTGCAACCCACTACATCCCGTCCTTAGACGTCAACACTACCAGACTAGGTTGAGACGTACTACCCTCCCTAGAGGAGGACGGATGTTTCCACCCGTGTGCTACTCCAAGCTAAAGGATTCTACCTCCTCACCACCTCATCAATGAAGAGCTACGTGCATAGTGCTTGTCCAAGTTAGGTCATTATCTAAAAGAATCCTGCGTATGCACGAGATATTCTACTTAGACTATTCAAGATGACATGTGAACATAGACTTGCGGACTCAAAGAATTAAGTCACTTGACCTGAGAAATCTTAACTCCAGTTCCTATAAGGTTCCTCTGAAATTAGGTGATTAAGGTCAAAACAAGTCATCCTCAATATCTACTCATAACTTGGTTTAGAACCCACTAGCTTTTCACTTTGCATATGCAAAGTATGCAGATGAGATGAGATGTCATGCTATGAATGTAAATGCAAGACTCTTTTTCTTTTATTTTCAGATGCAGAGATGATATCCAAGAGTAAATAAGAAGCCTATTTTTCATTTTCATCATTTTTTTCATTTTTTCAATTTTTGGTATACCTCCTAGTTTACAACAATTTACAAGAGGTTTACAAGTATATACATTTTTTTTAATTTTTACCCACCCGTAATTATTGCAAAATATATACAAAGAGTACGCGAAAGTACGAGCTATGGGTAAGTATATATGTAATATATACACGCCCCCCTATACTTAGCGTGTGCTATGTCCTCAGAGCACGAAGAGCGAGAAAAAAGACATAGCTCGTGCTAAGAGTAGGAGAGCTAAAGAGAAGGAAAAATGTATAGAAATCGACCGGCCCTTATACTTAGGCTCTGGCAGCCTAAGTGTAGAAGAAAGTCAAAAAGTGGGGCGGACGAGGTTAAGAAGAGAAGTGGATGAATATACAATGCGTGCATCGGTCCCCCCTATACTTAGGCTCAGATCAGCCTAAGTATAGGACGGAAGTGAGTATGAGGACCAATGTGTTCTGGAGAATGTACAGTGAACCGACCAGGTGACTCATCCCCCCTATACTTAGGATCTGGTCATCCTAAGTATAGTCCAAGATAGTAATTCGATGAGGTGGGGATGGGTTACTAGAGTCGCGGAGGAGAAAGGATAGGATGTACAAGAACGATGATATACAAATGAGTCGGTCTGAATCTTTCGATATGTTGCGGATGGCTGGAGCTAACTGATGCAAGGTCTCATACGCGGTTCGAGGTGTATCTGCTGAATCTGTCTCGCGCATGAATACAATCTCCTCAACATGGACTAACTGCTCATCAGATTCGACGAAGTGCTTCAACAGTTGTCCATTCATTGGGAATGTCGGTGCGTCATCTGCAAGATCTGAGATCTCGACACATCCACTATCATGCACCGTACGGACGACAAATGGGCCCGTCCACTTAGACTTCAACTTGCCTTGGAAAATCTTCAGCCTAGCATTGAACAACCATACCTTCTGTCCAGGAACAAAGGTCTTTTGTCTGATATATCTATCATGCCAATGCTTCACCTTGTCCTTGTACACCAAACTGTTGTCATATACGCGGTTTCTGACTTCCACAAGCTCATTCAGATCCATGTCTCTCTGCTTCTGTCCAAGGTGTGTGTTCTAGTTGACCTTCTTGATTGCCCATTCTGATTTGTGTACTAACTCTGCGGGCAAATGGCACGACTTTCCGAATACCATTCGGAATGGGGGAGGTTCCTAACGGTGTCTTGTAAGTTGTCCGATACGCCCAGAGGACTAGATCCAAGATCTGAGACCAGTCCTTTCTATCCGGGCGGACAAGCTTTTGCAATATAGTTTTCACCTCCTATTTGACATCTCAGCCATACCATTGGTTTGTGGGTGGTAAGGGCTAGCGACACGGTGTTCGATGCCGTAGTCCTTCAGGAGCTTCTTCACCTCCCGATTCACAACGTGGCTACCCCCGTCTGATATCATCATTTTGGGGATCCCGAACCTAGAGATTATGTGCTCTATGATGAATTTACAGATAGTCCTGTTGTCTGCGGCTCGGGTCAGGATAGCCTCCACCCATCTGGATAGATAATCCACCGCAAGAAGGATATATTCGACCCCGTGGCTAACAGGGAATGGGCCCATGAAATCAATGCCCCAGGCATCAAAGACATCACAAATGATGACCGGCTGCATCGGCATCTCATCCTTGGAACCAACGGTCCCTCCCATTCTCTGACATACCGGGCACAACTTCACGAAGGCGGTGGCGTCGCGAAACAAAGTCGGCCAGTAAAAGCCACACTGAAGTACCTTCCATATGTTCCTCTTCCCGGAGTGGTGTCCTCCTACCTCCAAGCTGTGGCATAAAGAAAGGACACTCTGCTATTCCTCCTGAGGAATACACCGTCTCCAGACACAATCCGGTCCTTCGAAGAAAAGGATCGGATCCTCCCAATGGTAGTGTCTAGCATCCGACTTCAGTCGGTCAATTTGGCTCTTGGGCCAATCTTCGGGAACTTTCTTGGAGACAAGATAATTCACGATATTGGCGTACCATGGGAGTGAGTCGACAACAAAAATCGACTCGTCAGGGAAGGAGTCTCGAATAGGTGAATCCTCAGAAGTATTAAGATCTTCGAGACGAGAAAGATGATCGGCTACTACGTTCTTCTTTCCAGGTTTATTACGGATGTCCAAATCAAACTCCTGGATAAGTAAAATCCACCGAAGAAGACGCGCCTTCGCGTCCTTCTTTTCCATCAAATATCGTAGTGTCGTGTGGTCAGTGAACACGATGACCTTGGATCCAATTAAGTGAGATCTGAACTTGTCCAAGGCAAACACTACCGCAAGCCTTTCCTTTTCCGTAACTGTATAGTTACGCTGAGCGGTGTCAAGCACTTTGCTTGCGTAGTGAATTGTGAACGGGACGCCATCCCTTCTCTGTCCTAACACAGCCCCAACAACATGGTCTGAGGCATCCGTCATGATCTCAAAAGGTAGAGACCAATCGGGGGCTTGTAGGATAGGTGCGTCCATAATCATTCCTTGTAGTAGCTAAAAGGCCTCAAGACATTTGTGATCAACAATAAACTCCATGTCTTTGCCTAGAAGCTCAGTTAGCGGTCGGGCAATCTTAGAAAATCCTTAATAAATCTCCGATAAAATCCAACATGACCGAGGAACGACCGCAACTGCTTGACATTGGTTGGTGGTTGGAGTCGTCTGTCACATCCACCTTGGCCGGAGTCAACCTCTATTCCTCTCTTAGAGATGACGTGCCCCAACACTATGCCCTCCGTCACCATGAAGTGACTTTTCTCCCAGGAGAGCACCAGATTGACCTCACAACATCTTTTTAGGACTCGGTCCAGATTCCTAAGACAGGAATCGAAGGAATCGTCGTGGACCGAGAAGTCATCCATGAAGACTTCCACGAATTCGCCGACCATTTCGGAGAATACAGCAATCATACACCTTTGGAAAGTAACTTGAGCATTGCATAACCCAAAGGGCATGCGCCTGAAAGCATAGGTACCAAAGGGGCATGTGAATGTGGTCTTTTCCTGGTCCTCCGGAGCTATGGCTACTTGATTGTAGCCCGAGAACCCATCTAAGAAGCAGAAGAATTCTTTCCCCGCTAGTCTCTCTAGGATTTGATCAATGAACGGTAGGGGGAAATGATCCTTCTTCATCACGGCATTCAGGCGTCTGTAATCCACACAGACGCGCCACGACGTGGGTACTCGCATCATGATCTCCTCTCCGTCCTCATTGGTGGTCGTCTGAATTCCCAACTTTTTCGGGACAACATGGATTGGGGCCACTAATGAACGTGTTTTTCAGAGGGTCTAGATGTCTCACAAGGCGAGAGATCCAGTCGCTGAGTCGACCACTCCAAAATACCCAGATCAACCAACAATTAACCCACAATAATATATGCAATGAATATCCAAAAATGTGGAGTTAAAATTTATTAATAACTCTACATGTAAATGTGTATAGGTGTAAGTACAGGTAGAGGTCGAACACAGGGAGGTGAAGGGAATGTATGCGATGTATCATTTATTCAATCCATTGTCATGTCCATTTATTGTTTTTGTGGGTTTTGGATTTTATATTTTTTTTATATTTTTGTTTTTATAATTTTTATTTTTGTTTTATATATTCTTTTATATTTTTTTTATTTTCTTTTTATATTTTTACTTATAGAATATAGATATGTATATATATAAAGAGATATATATATATAAGAAGAGAGAGAGAGGAATAATATCATAAATATATATATATAGATATAAATACTTAAAATATCTATAGATATAATTTTTTAGCTTTTTAATATTTTTCTAATTTTTTTATTATTTTACTGGAGTATTTCTAATTTTTATGTATTTTTAATTCAAAAATGACCCTAATGTAGGACTAATTAAATAGCCGATTATAATTTGGGTTTTAAAAATATAAAATAAACTCCAAAATTACCCAAATTAATTTTAATACATTAATAATAATATATAGATAATTATGGAAGAGAAAAATATATTTTTGGGATTTTTCAAGGATTTTTCTATTTTTTGTTGGATTTTGGAGCTTTCTGATTTTCTTTATTTTTCTTTTTCATATTTTTAGGGTTTTTCAATGTCTGGACTCAATATAGATATAAATATACCCTATATAATTTTTTGGAATTTCTCAAAAACATTTCCTAATTTTTTGTATTTTCTAATTTAAACAGTGCAAAAAGGGCTTCTTTTTCATTTTTTTATAATTAGGGAAAATGCAAAAAAAAAATGTGAAATAAAATATGGGCGTGTAAGAGCATCACATGGAACATCTTTCCTAATTTTTCTAGATTTTTAGAAGCCTTGTAGCTATTTTTAATAAATACATAAAAGACACAAAAATAAACAGCCTGGCAGGGGCATTTTTGCAAATAAAATAAGTGACAGGGGCATCAGTGCAAAAATACCTACAGAAATAAACAATTATTTAAACTTTTAGGACTGTTTTACAATTTACAAAACTTGACAGGGTTAAAGTGCAATTTTCACGCACCTCACGTGGGACTGCACGTGAGGCGCGGAAGGACCAAACTGCAATTAAGGAAAGATCAGGGGGCCTTCTGCCAAACTTACATTTATTTTACAACGTGCTAATTTATTTACAAAATTAAATACTAAATACAAAAAAGGCGGGGGTTATATGTGAAAATTACCCCCAACAGGCGCGCGGACGGATGGCTTGATCTCGCTCACTTGCCACACGTCGCCCATCCAGCGGCAGATAACGATTCGCCGATGAACGCACGAGAATTAGATCTCGTGGATGAGATCTACGGTGAAGGCGTCGTTCCATCGGACGGCTGAGCTTCGAACTGGGGAGCCTCGGTAAATCGAACGGCTCTGGGGACGACAGGAAGAACTTGGAAGAAGGTCGCCTGAGGCGACCCTTGATCGGTCAATGCGTGCTCCTTCAGGCAGCTCCCTCACCGCAGAACGCCTCTAAAGCTTCCCGATGCTACCCCGCACCTGCTGATGGCTTTGTTGAGGCACCTGGAGCTTCCCTGAGCTCAGGCGAGGTTGACGAAGGTTGCAGGCTCCAGGTACCTGTTCTTCATCTGAATCGAGCCAAGATGAGTCTCCTGGCGCTCCGGGGCCTGCACAAGAATTCGCAGCACAAAAAGATGGCTCTGGGGGCCTTTTTGGTGGTGGAATGGGCGAAGGTGGCACGGGGCGGTGATCTTCGACGAAGGGCGGAGGGAGGAGATCTGATCTCCAGATCTGGTGAAGATCTGGTTGAACGAAGGTGCCTGGGGCGAGGGGAAATGGCTAAGGAAGGGAAAGGAGGTGGTTTGGTTGTCGAAAGGTGTTTGAAGCTCCACGAAGGGGTCCGCCGAAGCGGAGCTCCGGCGAACTACGGGGGCTCGAATCTAAGCTACACCTAAGGTCCTAAAGCTAATTAAACAACAGAAATGAAATGCTAAAACTAAAACCTATCTAAAACGAGTAAAAGTGCAGCTCTTAAACCTGGGGGCCTCCAGGGAGCAGGGCGGACGCCGGAGCTCCGCCGCGACAAAACTCTCCTCCTCCTTGGGCCAAACCGAGGTGCTGGAAAGCGCCTCCTGTCACGAGGGTTACTCCAGGAACTGATTCAAGCTTATTGGGAGAATGAAATTGGCCAAATTCGGCCAAGGAAGAAGAAGCACTTATTTATAGACATCCCTGAAGACCTTTATTGACTGGCTAAAATCAACGAATCTATGCTATGTACAAGGGATCCAAGATCTCGGCGAGAATCTAGGATGAACAGAGAAGATCTTTCGTGAAGGATTCGAGTGTTATGAGTGGACGAGACGTCCATGAAAAAAGGATGAAAATCAGGGAAAAGATGGGCCTGACGGGAGTCAGAGGCACAGGGGGGAGTTGACCGGAGGTCAACTTTCCCTGGTCCCTGATTGGTCCACATCGGACCGATCTTGACCCATTTATTTAACGTAATAAATGAATTAATTAGATTTTTTGTATAAAATAAAAAATGTTTATAAATTAATGTAGTATTTATTTATGATTTTTATTTATTTTTTTGAAGTATTTTATTACGGTTTTATTAAAATAATGTATTTATAAGTATATTTATATATATTTATTTTTATTTTATTTATTTTTATTTAATTATTTTATTTTCTTCTTTTATAAATTTATAATTTATTTTGATGAGTATAAATATATTTTTATTCAGTTTTTATGAGTTTATTTACATTTTTAAATAAATAGGTCTAGATGTATGTAGTTATACTAGTAGGTATTTTACCTATGTATTATGTATGCTTTATTTATTTGATGTATTTTATTTGTTTTTATTTTGGATTTGTGTTTTTAATAAGTTATATACATTATTATAAAAAATATAAATAAATAAAGAATAAAAGAATTAAATCCCTTTTTATTTGTATACATACTCAACATAGGTATTTTGCCTATATAGCTTATAGACTTATTTTATTTTACACATCCCTTTTGGTTTTCTTTTAATTTCAAATATGTACATGTACTATATACATTATTTACAATATTTTAAAAATATAAATTCATAGAAGCAATAAATAATGAATAAAAAGAATATTTTAATCAGGTATTATGTACAAGGTGGGCCAAAAACCTAACTTCTACAGATAAACTCCAAAAATTATGAAACCAATTTTATTAAATAGTATGGAAGGTTATATACAATTAAAGGTGAGTTTGGGTGATTTGGAGTTTTTATTTGCAAGATATGGGTCTGTGAAGTTGAGATTTTGGCTTTTTATTCTGAGTATAAAATGTACACTGAGTATCCTTTTTACACAAACTCAATTTTGTATTTTTATTTACATTATTATCTACAACTTTTATGTACAAAGTTTCTTTATTTGATGAATAAATAATTATGTACAAAATAGGTGTCAAAAATGCATAAATAAATGTATGAATAAATGAGGTATTTATTGTACATTGGCCCTTATCTCCCCCTACTTTATTCCTTGTCGATCAATTCCATGCTGGCCTTGGTCTCGGGGTTAGGGTCATAAAATATTTGCAATATTTTATTCCTTTTTCTTTTCTTCTCTTTATTCTATAATTTTGGCATTAAAAACCTTAAATTATGTACAATAAATACAATAAATAATGGATGCTATTATGAACAAATTGAGGCTATTTACATGCATTTGCTGGGGTTTTTAAGGTCAAAATGATAGAATAAAGGTGATGAAATGGAGATTCATCACCCCCCCTATACTTGCCTTTGCTAGTCCCTAGCAAATACTTATGCAATAAGTACAAAAAGAACAAAGAATAAGAAGAAAAGAAAAAGCACAAACAAAGAATTTAAAGAATAAATTGAATTGAACATGATTATAAAACTTATCTGTACAAAATCAAAGTTTGGAGCTCAGGTTAGACCTTGGTGTGAAAATGTGTGTGGAACCTAGTCGGGAACCAAATTTAAAGCACAACAGCCTTCGAGAGTCACAGAACTTGGTTCAAATCACCTCAATAGCCAGGTCAGAACTAGCCTACATCATACGCAAACCCTTATGACTGTGAAGCTGACTTGTACGGTGTAAGTGATGGTGGCTCTCCCCAACTGAAATGACAAAGAGACTGACTTCTCCAGAATGACAACCCAATGATTCCCTAATCCAACAACTCTTTCCTCGAGGAGCGGGGTATTCCCTTCTAAGTTCAAGTGGCATCCAACTCAAGAGGAGGGGGTAGAGAAAAGAATGGATGGTAGCCAGTGTAGCTACCTATCCTGGAATGCAAGACCAGTGTAGTCAAGTCATCCAGCTGCAGGCTCACATGGTATAACTTTGATGCTCAAACTTGCTTATTTTCTATACAACATATATACATACTTTGCAGGCATTTTAATTTTTTTACAGGCCTGACCATTTTTTTTTCAAACATACTATTTACAGCAGCATTTACATAAGGACTTTTTCCTCTTGAGCCAGAAGACTATCCCTCTTTTGAAGCTTTATCGCAACCCGCAGTCTCCTGTCTTTAGACCTCATTGCTATTGGACCAGGTTGGGGTGCACTTCCCGCCCTAGACAAGGATGAATGTTTCCACCCGTGTGCGTCTCAGACTGGCAAATCCAACCCCCTCACCACTCTAACTGAGTTGAGCCAAGTGAAAGGTGCAAGTGTCCAAGTTAGGTCACGGCCGACAAGAGTCATACGTGTGTTTCGAAAAGTTCTAGTTAGTCCACTGGGGTGACTTGAACCCAGCCCTGATTTCTCAAAGAATTAAGTCTGAATAGACCTGAAGTACCTTAAACCTAGTTCCCATAAGGTTCCAGTGCAATTAGGTGCAGTAAGGTCCAACTAAGCTCCAATCTTCGACTTTATTGGACTAGTTCAATCATCAAGCTCAATGAAAGAATATGAATGCTATGCAAATGCTATTTACAAATATGCAAAGAATAATGCAATTTTTCAAAGAATTTGAAAACAAAGAGAGAAATTTTTATACAAAGAATTTTTGCAAATAAAATAATTTTGGCACTCAACGTATAAAATATATACAACTATTTACACGGGCGTGCCGCTTTATTTTACAAGAATTAAGAATTTACAATTTAGTTTTTATTTATAGCTATATATACACTTATTAAAGAATTTTGTTTATTAATAAATTTTTTATTATTATTTATTTTATTTATTTATTATTATTTTTTATTTATTAGATGTATCTATTCCTCAAACTTATTTGACACAAATTTTTCAAACATTTTTTGAAAACTATAGTCCAAAATAATTTTTACAAACATTTTTACAGACATGTACACACATTTGAAAATCATTTTGCAAAGGTTTTTCAAAAAAGTATATATAGATTTTCAAAATATTTTTGCAACCATTTTTCAAACCATTTGCAAATCATTTTTCAAACATTTTATTCCACATAAAGAAAAAAAATTTACAAACCGCACATTTTTAAGGTTGAAAACATGTAACAAAACATATTCAAAATAGTTTTTAATAAATGTTCACAAAGATTTTCAAACTATTTTTCAAACATTTTGCAAAAAAATATTCTCACCTGATTTATTAATCAGTAAATACAAAAAGAATTTAAGGAATAATCACATCTTTCTGTTAAGGGTTTTTAACGAATTTAAAGAATTATTAGCCATATTATTAAGAGAATACGAAAGTACGGGTTATGGCTGAAGTATATACAAAGTATATACGACCCCCCTATACTTAGCTTGAGATATGTCCTCATAGATCGAAAAGAAAAGAGAAGACATAACTCGTATTGAGTATAGACAAGTCTAAAGAATATATGAATAAGAGACGAAGCAAATAGAAGTGGATCGTCCCCCCTATACTTAGGATCAAGTAATCCTAAGTATAGCAGACTCTATACAAAGCAGGGAGGGTCAAGGGTGGGAATAAACATATCAAAGAATTAACAAATCAGGGGTGCACCCCCCCTATACTTAGGACAAAGTATGTCCTAAGTACAAAAAACTGACACAAAGGGGCGACACCTTTTATTTAGATAAAGAAGATAGAAAAGGAAAAGAAGAAAAGAAGAGATATATACAGATTGATGAAAAGATCGTGGAGAATATACGCATCACTCCCCCTATACTTAGGGTGAGATATCCCTTAGTATAAGCAACAACAGGAGTGACGAAAGTGAACAAGAAAAGAACAGCACGATGTGTACCCCCTATACTTAGGACAAGGTATGCCCTAAGTGTAGATACAAAGATATGGCGATAGATCTGGGGCACACATAACATACGGGAGAAAGAATGAACAAGGCACACATATATACAGGTGGTGAAGAAACTAGTGAAGTACAGGATGGTATCTGGTAAGTGACTACCGTGCTTGCGCCATCGTCTCCATGTGAGAACGAGGACACAGTCAGAAGGTGAAAAGACACCCTGATATGCAGTCATGTGGGTGTCGGCTACCGGAGTAAAATAGATCGAAAGTACAGATATCGGGTCCGGTAGCAAGAATCAGTCAATCGGCTCAAAGGGTCAACATGAGGGAACAGAGCCGATACCGCAAGACCAGGAGGGAGAGAGAGCAGTACAAACTCCTCCTAGTCAATCATGGTCTCCAAGAGATCGGAAGTAAAGCATATGAGACTGTGTGATGCAGGTGGTGATATAATCTAAAAGTCACAAGAATACATCGAACAACACAATATGTGTCTCACGCATGCGAGGGTCCTCAAGGTGAGAAGAATCAGAGAATAATCAGAGTACTCGGCTCCGTGCTCCATCAGACAGGAGACACAACCAGGGAGGAGACCAAGTAAAAAGCTCAGAAGACTCGGCTTCGTGCTCCAACAGATAGGAGACACCAGAAATGAAGCCGAGTACCTACAAGGTGATGTACCCTCCCGCAGATAACCCTCGGGGAGTAGTACATGCTAGGCAATGAATAATCAGAACAGAAGCTCACCCTTGCGAGGTTCATCAAGGTGAGCGGGCTCAAAGGAGCCTGATCCATCAGACGGATCACAGAGACGGTCTCGGTAGGCGACAGATCGGCTACCAGCAGAAGAGACCGTCAAATCAAGAAAGTGTGGCAGCGTCCCGCAGACAACCCTCGGGGAACGTGCTGCCAGCTAGACATGAAAATAGCAGATATCAAGAACTCAACCTTGCGAGGACCGTCAAGGCGAGCAGACTCAAGGAGTCTAATCAGATGGGTCCCATGATCCGTAGATCGGATATGCAACTCAAGATGGGACCAAAAATCATGTATATCAGACGACTCGATTCCGTGCTCCGCAGATCGGAGACACAGCAGCAGTGGGAACCGAGCGTAAAGAGAGTGTCACAGACTCCCGCAGATAGTCCTCGGAGAGTACTGTGATTTAGGCAAGGAATAGTCAGAATGTGTCTCTACCTTGCGAGGGTCGTCTAGGAGAGAGAATGGCTCAAAGGAGCCGGATCCATCAGACGGACCCACATAGTGGTCTCAGTAGTCGACAAATCGGCTACCAGCAGAAGAGACCAATCAGAGCTATACTGTGTCATAGCCTCTCGCGGATAACCCTCGGAGAGCTATGAACTAAGCATGGAATAATCAGAAAAGGAGAGCTCTGCCTTGCGAGGACCGTCAAGGAGAGCGGACTCAGATGAGTCTAGGACATTGGCCTCGTGTACTGACAGGTCAAGTACACAATCACAGGGGGAGGCCAATCAAGCATATCATCTGACTCGGTTTCAGGTCCCATCCCAATGGCGACCCAAGCAGTGAATGAAACCGTAGTCCTAGAAAGTGTCGCACTCTCCCGCAGATAGTCCTCGGGGAGCACTGCGAACTAGATTAATGTAGGTCATGGGAATGTTGGCAAGTCATCTCAGGTCCTCAAAAGCAATAAATCATTCAATCATTTGGAGGGCAGAAGATCATGCAAGGGAGCAAATAATCATGTCATTCACCAAACATCCCTTGGGTCAATCTAGTCAGCTGAGATGGCACGAAAAATAGTCAGGAATCCTCTAAGTGCCAGGGTGGATCAGAGAGTCAGGAGATCAAGGATGGGTCAATTAGGAAGATGAGAGATCATGTAAGATCCGCACACCTTTATCTGGAAGTCGAAATCAGAATAATCAGTCAATCCTCAAAAATCAAGGTTGGTGGAACCTCAAGATAGATCAATCAATACTCATGAAATCATCATCTAGTTGTCGCATCATATCACATCCTCAATCCGGTGTGCGAGAACTAAATCCTCGATAACGCATCACACCTATGCTTTATGCATCAGCAAAAATCCTCAAGAAGCCCATATGCATGTATGAAAGACAACTCCATCACAACAATATCAGCATCCTCAACATCATTGGCCCGGCTTACACAAATAATCTGTATAAATAATCCTCGATGTGGGTCTCATCAATATGCACAGCATTCCCGGGTAAAGGGAGAGATGATACAGGGTACACGAGGAAGATGGATAAGAAGGGTAACACGATGGGGTGGAGAAGCTGATTGAGCGGGCATGCCAATATCGTGGGTGGTAGAAGAGTGATAGAGAGGGAATGAGGAGGGCGGGCGAGAAGATCGAGACACAGACAAAATTGGGTGTTCCACACAAGGCGAGAACACCGTCAAAATTGTGGTTCAAGGAGAGTGCTCTCCCTGAACCAGAGAATGAGGATGGTACGGAGAGTACGAGGAAAGTGATGAAGAGGAAGGAAACAAAGGACTTGGCGAAGAATGATTGAGCTCAAGCGCCAATATCATGACTCAATGCAGATGAAGAGAGATATGTATAAGAGAGGTAGAGCGACTCAAAGATGAAAAATGCATGACTCACACGGACGGGACTGACCACTCACATGAAGTAATGGAAACCTAACGGACTCCAAGTCACAATCAAGACACAAGGCAAACCCCCAATTCACCTACTCTACATAGTGAAGACCGTCAGGTGATAGTCATTTATCTTTTCGATTTTAGAGTTAGGTGAGAATCACAAAAATTGTACAGACACTTAGAAGGCTTGGATAGGATTTGGGCTCTACTCCTTAGTGTGTACGTGAGCAATTTAAAACGCATACAATGAGGGGGTTTCTCTCCCCAAGACAAGGAAGTCCATTATGTTTTATTTTTAGGTCAAATAGAGTTAACAGTCCCGATTTTATTTAAGTTATCACTTTTTTGGGTATTTTCAATGCACGTGCCTATCGAGGTTCCAATTTCCATTAACATCCTAGGTTGGCAAAAACAGAAGGAGAAGATCGGAAAAGCCATGCAAGTCGCAAAACGATGATGCATGCCAAGTGAGAAGATTTACAGTGCCTCCCAGCTATCTCCATGCGGGATGCATAACAGAATTTGAAACCTATGCTATATGCAAATGCAAGCCGAGGAAATCGCCCTAGGTTCAGAAATTGCTATTATCGTAAAGCATCACAAGTCGCTCATTCATCTTTAGCCTCAAAAAGTTCGGTCTTGGCTCACCCCTCCTCTGCTCAACACACTTGAGTTTAGGAGAAAGCGCTTTGCGGGGCTTGTTGTGGCACAAAGGCTAAGAGACAAATGAACGGCTGTTTAGAGATTGATCTAGGTCCAAAGCGAACTCTAGGTACATGCAAATAAATATTAGGGTGTTTGGACCTAACTCTACGAGCAAGCAACTCCTAAGCTAAGGCTCATTCACACAAAGTAATAAAATAAAGAAAAAGAAAAGCGTCAGAATCATCGAGGCCCCAAGGGAACAATCCCTCGGGCACTGGACCTCGGGAGTCGGAGTGTACCTGTGAGAGTCCTGTAAAAGATTCTAAGCGTCGCTCTCTCACATGAATATACATAATAAAATAAAATAAAATGCATAAAAATAGAGACTGTCTTCAAAAATTCTCCTTCATCTCCCATTGATGCTCTCTCCTGTTGGATTGGGGTAGAAAAGCCAACTCCGCCTTGCTGGGGTGCATAAGTCCTCCTAGGAGGTCCTCCTTCGCTTGGCGGTCCCTCGCATCAAAGACAAATAAAGGAAATGGGTCAGAACAGTCAATCAAATAAAATCAACAAAAATAAAAATCAAACAAATAAATAAATAAAGGAAATGAGCAAAGAATTAAATAAATGAACAACTAAGCTCACAAAATCATACAAAATCCGTTGCTTCCCCGGCAACGGCGCCATTTGATGAACGTGTTTTTCAGAGGGTCTAGATGTCTCACAAGGCGAGAGATCCAGTCGCTGAGTCGACCACTCCAAAATACCCAGATCAACCAACAATTAACCCACAATAATATGTGCAATGAATATCCAAAAATGTGGAGTTAAAATTTATTATAACTCTACATGTAAATGTGTATAGGTGTAAGTACAGGTAGAGGTCGAACACTGGGAGGCGAAGGGAATGTATGTGATGTATCATTTATTCAATCCATTGTTCATGTCCATTTATTGTTTTTGTGGGTTTTGGATTTTATATTTTTTATATTTTTGTTTTTATAATTTTTATTTTGTTTTTATATATTCTTTTATATTTTTTAATTTCTTTTTATATTTTTAATTATAGAATATAGATATGTATATATATAAAGAGATATATATATAAGAAGAGAGAGAGGAATAATATCATAAATATATATATAGATATAAATACTTAAAATATCTATAGATATATTTTTTTAGCTTTTTAATATTTTTCTAATTTTTTTTGTTATTTTACTGGAGTATTTCTAATTTTTATGTATTTTTAATTTCAAAAATGTCCCTAATGTAGGACTAATTAAATAACCGATTATAATTTGGGTTTTAAAAATATAAAATAAACTCCAAAATTACCCAAATTAATTTTAATATATTAATATTAATATATAGATAATTATGGAAGAGAAAAATATTTTTTTGGGATTTTTCAAGGATTTTTCTATTTTTTTGTTGGATTTTGGAGCTTTCTGATTTTCTTTATTTTTCTTTTTCATATTTTTAGGGTTTTTCAATGTCTGAACTCAATATAGATATAAATATACCCTATATTTTTTTTTGGAATTTTTCAAAAACATTTTCTAATTTTTTGTATTTTCTAATTTAAACAGTACAAAAAGGGCTTCTTTTTCATTTTTTATAATTAGGGAAAATACAAAAAATGTGAAATAAAATATGGGCGTGCAAGATCATCACATGGAACATCTTTCCTAATTTTTCTAGATTTTTAAAAGCCTCATAGCTATTTTTAATAAATACATAAAAGACACAAAAATAAACAGTCTAGCAGGGGCATTTTTGCAAATAAAATAAGTGACAGGGGTATCAGTGCAAAAATACCTACAGAAATAAACAATTATTTAAACTTTTGGGACTATTTTACAATTTACAAAACCCGTCAGGGTTAAAGTGCAATTTTCACACGCCTCACGTGGGACTGCACGTGAGGCGCGGAAGGACCAAACTGCAATTAAGGAAAGATCAGGGGGCCTTCTGCAAAACTTACATTTATTTTACAACGTGCTAATTTATTTACAAAATTAAATACTAAATACAAAAAAGGCGGGGGTTATATGTGAAAATTACCCCCAACAGGCGCGCGGACGGACGGCTTGATCCCGCTCACTTGCCACGCGTCGCCCATCCAGCGGCAGATACCGATTCGCCGATGAACGCACGAGATTAGATCTCGTGAATGAGATCTACGGTGAAGGCGTCGTTCCATCGGACGGCTGAGCTTCAAACTGGGGAGCCTCGGTAAATCGAACGGCTCTGGGGACGACTGGATGAACTCGGAAGAAGGTCGCTTGAGGCGACTTTTGATCGGTCAGTGCGTGCTCCTCCGAGCAGCTCCCTCACCGCAGAACGTCTCTAAAGCTTCCTGATGCTACCCCGCACCCGCCGATGGCTTTGCTGAGGCACCTGGAGCTTCCCTGAGCTCAGGCGAGGTTGACGAAGGTTGCGGGCTCTAGGTACCTGTTCTTCATCTGAATCGAGCCAAGACGAGTCTCATGGCGCTCCGGGGCCTGCACAAGAATTCGCAGCACAAAAAGATGGCTCCGGGGGCATTTTTGGTGGTGGAATGGGCGAAGGTGGCGCGGGGCGGTGATCTCCTGTGAAGGGCGGAGGGAGGAGATCTGATCTCCAGATCTGGTGAAGATCTGGTTGAACGAACGTGCCTGGGGCGAGGGGAAACGGCTAAGGAAGGGAAAGGAGGTGGTTTGGTTGTCAAAAGGTGTTTGGAGCTCCACGAAGGGGTCTGCCGGAGCGGAGCTCTAGCGAACTACGGGGGCTCGAATCTAAGCTACACCTAAGGGCCTAAAGCTAATTAAACAACAGAAATGAAATGCTAAAACTAAAACCTATCTAAAACGAGTAAAAGCGCAGCTCTTAAACCTGGGGGCCTCCAGGGAGCAGGGCGGACGCCGGAGCTCCGCCGTGACAAAACTCTCCTCCTCCTTGGGCCGAACCAAGGTGATGGGAAGCGCCTCCTGTCACGAGGGCTACTCCAGGAACTGATTCAAGCTTATTGGGAGGATGAAATTGGCCAAATTCGGCCAAGGAAGAAGAAGCACTTATTTATAGACATCCCTGGAGACCTTTATTGACTGGTTAAAATCAACGAATCTATGCTATGTACAAGGGATCCAAGATCTCGGCGAGAATCTAGGATGAATAGAGAAGATCTTTCGTGAAGGATTCGAGTGCGATGGGTGTACGAGATGTCCATGAAAAAAGGATGAAAATCGGGGAAAAGATGGGCCTGACGGGAGTCAGAGGCGCAGGGGGGAGTTGACCGGAGGTCAACTTTCCCTGGCCCCTGATTGGTCCACATCGGACCGATCTTGACCCATTTATTTAACATAATAAATGAATTAATTTGATTTTTTGTATAAAATAAAAAAATGTTTATAAATTAATGTAGTATTTATTTATGATTTTTATTTTTTTTGAAGTATTTTATTACGATTTTATTAAAATAATGTAATTATAAGTATATTTATATATATTTATTTTTATTTTATTTATTTTTATTTAATTTTTTTATTTTCTTATTTTATAAATTTATAATTTATTTTTATGAGCATAAATATATTTTTATTCAGTTTTTATGAGTTTATTTACATTTTTAAATAAATAGGTCTAGGTGTATGTAGTTATATTAATAGGTATTTTACCTATGTATTATGTATGCTTTATTTATTTGATGTATTTTATTTGTTTTTATTTTGGATTTGTGTTTTTAATAAGTTATATACATTATTATAAATAATATAAATAAATAAAGAATAAAAGAATTAAATCCCTTTTTATTTATATACATACTCAACATAGGTATTTTGCCTATATAGCTTATAGACTTATTTTATTTTACACATCCCTTTTGGTTTTCTTTTAATTTCAAATATGTACATGTACTATATACATTATTTACAATATTTTAAAAATATAAATTCATAGAAGCAATAAATAATGAATAAAAAGAATATTTTAATCAGGTATTATGTACAAGGTGGGCCAAAAACCTAACTTCTACAGATAAACTCCAAAAATTATGAAACCAATTTTATTAAATAGTTTATGGAAGGCTATATACAATTAAAGGTGAGTTTGGGTGATTTGGAGTTTTTATTTGCAAGATATGTGTCTGTGAAGTTAAGATTTTGGCTTTTTATTCTGAGTATAAAATGTACACTGAGTATCCTTTTTACACAAACTCAATTTTGTATTTTTATTTTCATTATTATCTACAACTTTATGTACAAAGTTCCATTATTTGGTGAATAAATAATTATGTACAAAATAGGTGTCAAAAATGCATGAATAAATGTATGAATAAATGAGGTATTTATTCAACACTGGCCCTTTTCTCCCCCTACTTTATTCCTTATCGACCAATTCCATGCTGGCCTTGGTCTCAGGGTTAGGGTCATAAAATATTTGCAATATTTTATTCCTTTTTCTTTTCTTCTCTTTATTCTATAATTTTGGCATTAAAAACCTTATTTTATGTACAATATCAATAAATAATGGATGCTATTATGAACAAATTGAGGCTATTTACATGCATTTGCTGGGGTTTTTAAGGCCAAAATGATAGAATAAAGGTGATGAAATGGAGATTCATTAGCCACCCACTCAGAGTCGGAGATTGGGTAAATGAAACCCGCGTTGCTCCATTTCTCTATTTCCTTCTTCACGACCTCTCGTAAATTTGGATTCAAAGGACGTTGGAATTCACGAGAGGGTTTGGATTCATTCTCCAAGAAGATATGGTGCAAACACAGAGCGGGATTTATCCCGTGGAGATCGGAAATGCTCCAGCCTATCGCCTTGCGGTTTTTCTCCAAGATCTATAGCAAGCGAGATTCATGCTCCTCAGTCAATCGTGAACTGATGATGATCGGATATTTCTTGTCCTGACCTGCAAGGAAGGCGTATTTTAATGTTGTGGGTAAAGGTTTGAGCTCAAGAATAATGTGATCGTCCAAAAAGTCTGGCTCAATCTGATCTGGTTCAGTGTTGGAAGTGGCTGGATCTTTCTCTGTGATAGTTGCCACCAAGTCGTTCGGCTCTGGAGTCGGATCGTCAAAGGTCTCCATACAATCGGCAAAAGCCTCGTCCGACTCGTCATCCTCATCTTCTGATTATCCTAAAGAGGGAAGGACTGACAGGCCCTACTGGGCCTCTAAGTCATCGAAGATGTAGGGCGGTGCAGGTTTAGAGATGTACTCGTTCCTGAGGACCTCGCAAACTGACTCATGCACTGGATCATCTCTGGAGAGGATGGACTCTTCGGTGCTGGTTGGGTTCTGTCTCCATGGCTCAACTACGTCTACATGATCGCAGTCTACTTCGGTTGAAGAGTACTCGGTGCTGGATTCGGAATCCGGTCTCTGCCATCTTGTCTGCTTCATCTCAAGTTCCTCATCTCCGCCTGGAGTTTGGAACTGAATCTTCCCGATCTTATAATCAAACAGGGCCCCTGTTGTTCTGAGGAAGGGCCTGCCTAAGATGATCTGGGAGTCTCTCCAATTATGAGGGGTTTCCATATCTAGGACAGTGAAGTCCACCATGTATTCCTACCCCTCGACTTTGATCACAATATTCCTCAATTCTCCTTGGGACCTCTTGGTTGATTTATCAGCAAACTGTAGAAGGGCTCTAGATTTCCTAAGAGGTCCGAGATTAAGCCGCTCATAGAGGGTTGTAGGCATCAGATTGATTGAGGAACCATTGTCCAGGAGAGTGCGTGCAAACGCGATGTCATCAACATGACTCACTACATAGTATGCACCCATGTCTCTTCGTTTCCTTGGAAACGAGTTCTTTATTGCATAAGTCGTGGCTACTGATAAAATGTGTTTCTCTACACGGCTTTTGGTCTTCCTGCTAACCCTAGTAGGTGTGCATCTCACCTTAAGGTATTTTTGGAATGCAGTGGTCATCTCCACGTACTTGTCAAAAGGGATTGTGACCTTGATGTGTTTGTTAAAGAACTCTGCCATCTCAGGGTCATCTTTTTGAATTTTTTTCATTTTCTTCTTTCCACCCTTGAGAGCTCGGGGGAAAGGGATTATTGACTCCAACTCATGTTCAGAAACTGAAAGATTCTCATTATGATCAGGAACTGAGTTCTTTACATGACTCGGACTCTTTGACAGACTCTGACTCTGACTCTGACTGAAAAGAAAATGTTGTGGCGAAACCGGTGATGCTTCTTCCGCGACTGCTGGACGATCCTCCTCAGATGGAGGTGCGGGCTCCTCATCGGTTCCGTCGGACTCTATGCTGATGCGAGAATGCTGCTTCGAGGACTCAGACATCCTCTTCCTCTGCTGGTGATGGTGGTGGTGATGTTGCTCCTCTTCTTCCTCCAAGTTCTCCTCAGGTAGAGACTTGGTGGCTCCTTCCTTCGTTGCCCGTGCCCGATCAGGTATGGTCACGGTCCTTCCGCTCCTGAGGGACATATGATTTACATTATCGTACGAAAGGATCTCATGTTCAGATAAATAATTATCTGAATAATATACCTGATCACGAGGTCGGTTCTAGCCATGGATTATGCTATTCGGGTTGGCCTGAACCTGTGCAGGAATTGGGGTCTTCGGCGCCATCTGTTGGTCCTGGGTACGAGAGACACGATTAATATCGGTCCTCATATCCAGATAATCATTCTGCATCTGTTGGACCCTATCAGACAGGGTCTGGATCGCCAAGGTGAGGGACTCCAATTCGGTGGGCTGGGATGGCTGATGTGCGGACGAGGTTCTGTATTGGCCCTGTTGGCCATGCTGATACTGCTGTTGCTGGTGGGACGGTGCTGGGCCCTGCTGATATGTGCGTTGTTGTTGCTGGTGCAGCTGAGGCTGGTACCCTTGTTCTGGCCTAGACTGAAAGCGCGGTGCGGGGACGGAGCTGGTTCCTTTGTAAGCTAGGGAAGGTCGGTGAGGCTGACTGTTCCCCATCCCCGACTGTCTACTGACGGGGTCATGGCTGTACCACAACCCGTTGATCTTGAACACCTGCGGAGGCTCCTCGTATCCAGTCTCCACTTGTGGGGGTGCATGTTGGTCCTGCTGGGTGTAAGTCTGATCCTCCACCCAGCCACTGTGAGGCCCCGGTGCCTGTTCTTGTACAAGATGGACTCGATGTATAGGTGCAGGTGGTGTAGAAGGGGTAGGTAGCTTTATCTTGGCTACCTTCTCAGTAAGTTCCTCCACTTGTTTCGATAGACGTGAGAGAGACTCAAGGTCGATGACCCTCTTGTGGATCTACTCGACCATGGTTAGCTTGTAGGCAATCATCCCCATGCTGGGGATGAGGTCCTCGGTCAGATCCGCTACAGTCCTTCGGGTTGTCTCGTTGGATAGGATTGAAGGAGACAACTGATAGGCCCTGGTGGCCTGCGACCTGCCGGTTTCAGCCATCTGCTCCAGGATCTTCCATACGACGTGTTCGTTCTTGTTCAGATAGCTTCCTCCACAGGCGGCACAGACTAACCCCTGCATCTCCGAGGTTAGACCACAGAACAGAGTCTGGACTAAGATCGCTTTAGAAATGCCGTGACAGGGGCATTTCTGCACTAAGTCATTGAACCTATCCCATGCATCATGGAAAGGTTCACTGGGTCCTTGAGAGAAGCTGGCGATCTTCGTTCTCATTTGGTTAGTTCTACTGAGAGGGTAGAACTTTTTCTAAAAGAGGTCCTTGAACTGCATCCAGGTTGTACAGATCACCCCTAGGTTCTTCAGCCAATGTGCTGCCTTATCTCCTAAGGCAAATGGGGTGGCCTTCAGTCTAATGTAATCTTGGCCAACATTGGGATGGCTAAGATTGTTGCAGACCAGCTCGAAGTCACGGAGGAAAGTATACGGCTCTTAATTGGTATTTCCGTTGAACTTTGGAAGCAGACTAAGGAAGTGGGGCTTCAGCTCAAATGCTTTGGCAGGGACCACTGGTGCCAACAATTCTGTATCTCGTTCTCCGCCGAGTTGTAGGCATCGACCATTGGTCGGTTGATACCTCCTACTATTACGATTTGTCCCATCCTGGCTGTGAGATCTGCATTTCTTTGTTCGGCTTCAGCAAGGCGATTAAGGATCTGTCGTAATTGCTCCTCATCCGGTGGTGGCTGCTTCAGCGGTATCTTGTCCTCTAGTCCTGGGTATGAATTAAGATCGGTGTTAGAGGACAAATCAAGGAAGGGATTACCGAGGCGATGGTCTTCCTCGGTAAGCTCGGAGGAGAGGAAAGGGTTGGTTTGAGAGTAACCACCCTGGGTATGAGGGAACCAGGACTCGAGAGGGTCATGAGTCCTGGGTGGTCCAAGGTGCGCTTGGGCCGATGAAGAGGAGTTTCTTGTGGGCTCATAGAAAGATCGATGAATAAAGAGTCGAGATCCCCCCAGTCACTCATCTTGATGTGGCAAGAAGAAGATATGATTTTACTCCTGCCTGAAGCAAACAAATCAATCCAAAACCCTGGTTTCACACTCAACACAGTGAAGGACTCGAAATCGAGTCCAATTAATCTTGTAGATTTTAAGTGTGATTTTTAAGCAAGATAGCAAGGATTACGTGGCCTATAGGGAAGTCGGCTCAGAGCTGGATGCGTCTTCCATGTTTAACCTGTCGCCTAAGATACTGTCGGTCCTTCCTTTCTTCGCTCCTATCCCAAGTCGATGGATTCAAAGACCACACCCCTATTTACCTGCAAGCAGGCGGAGGCTGACAAGGCCGGAACTTCACCCCGGGAGGTTACTGGCAGCTTGTCGCAAAGTACCGTAATTTCGCCCCTATCTACTTGAGACAGGCGGAGGCTACTTGGTACTAGTCAGTGAACCTTAAAGATTACGACTTGTGATATTTGCTAGGATTTGTCAGAACGTGATATGGAATACGGGGATTTGGGCTCTGCCTTAAGGTGTTCACACACACTCAAGTACCCTCACTCAGCCTGAAAACAAGGTCGGGGATTAATCTCCCGCAAACAATTTTCCAATTTTATTGATTTTTTTGGTAAATAGTGTTTAGCAGTCCTGGTTTTAAGTTAGGTTTTCACTGAATTAATCCAACCACACAGCACGCCTATCGTCCAGTCCCAAACTCCTTTGTAATTAAATGTGAAAAATTAGAGGGGGAAATCGAGAAAAGCCAATGCAAAATAAAAACAATGATGTGTATGCTAAGTTCAGGAGACTTACAGTGATCCCTTCGTTTTTTTATGCAGGATGTAAAACAGAATTGAAATCTTTTTAATCTAAATGCAAATGCAAGCAATGAAAGCCGCTCCTAGACAAGCAGTTCTATTAGTGTGAAGAACAGGTTAATTTGGCTAAGTCACGCGGTCTAAGTGTGTCTTTTAAGTGAGTTGTGTGGTCCTAGAAGTTACGAGCACAAGCAATCCCTAGATTGGTTCGGGGAGCCGCTAGTGCAAGCTAAATTACATTCACCCACACAGCACATGGGGACACAGTTTCACTATATTTACACGCGCGAGAACCCAAACGAGAACCGCAGGAAATGATGCGAAAAAGAAATAAAGAAATAAAATACAAATTACAAAGCCTCTATATTCACTCAATAAATTTAAATGCTCGATCCTTGAAGCGTCTTCGACTCCTCGCGTTCCTCGCACAGAAACATATTGAGGTCAGAGAGTGACACAGAAAAAAAATACAAAGAAATAAAAGAGAGAGAAAATAATTACAAGAAAACCGGGGGTCAGACTACCCGGGGAGAGAATATCAAACAATCAGGATTTCACTGAAAATTAACCTAAGCCGTGCCTCCCCGGCAACGGCACCATTTTGATGACCGCTCCCGCACTCTTGGTTAACTCGGTCAGATTAATGTCCAAATTAATTTAAAGTGTTCGTTGCAGTCGGATACGAGAGGGAATATCGAAAACCACTTTTAATTAGATTCGAGTTAATTTCAAGCGGCAGATTTCTTTTACTTGGTGAAGTCCAAG
This sequence comes from Ottelia alismoides, assembly GCA_037367405.1. Lineage (NCBI taxonomy): Eukaryota > Viridiplantae > Streptophyta > Magnoliopsida > Alismatales > Hydrocharitaceae > Ottelia > Ottelia alismoides. The sequence continues at coordinate 278,367 of JAZKJV010006122.1, forward strand.
GTCGAACTCAAGGAGGCATCTGTCTCCTTAGGTGAATTTCAGAAAAGTCCAAGTGTTCGATTTTCGAGGATATTTTTTTGTTCTTTTTCTATTTTCTATGCAGACACATGCAAAAATCCATCCAATCCAAAGTTAAATCAATTAAGGTATCAAATGAAGTCCAAAAATTATAAAAATTGGTCATATGATGAAATATGATGAAATTAAGCTACCTTAATTTTTTTGGAATTTTTCGACACTAAATGAATTTACTGTGAATTTAAAATAAAAGCAGGGTGATTTTCACTAATTTAATTTTAATAAATAACAAATCACATTCTTTTCAGGAACAAAAATTAATCTCGATAGATTTGATGATGAGGAATCTAGGAAAATTATCAGACCTTAATTTTACTGTGAAATGAACCTATTAAAAATAAACTAAGGAAATCACTAAAGAATTTATTTAGGACTCGAAATGTGTGCAAATGAGATGAAATTTTTATGCCAAGTTAAGTTAACTATTCTAGAGCTATTATGATTTTTTGAGAATTTTTGGAATTACTGAGAATTAATTATCAATTAAAAGGTCCAACTGGGCGAAATAACACAGAAATCAACCAATTAATTAATTTAAAAATCTACTGATACCACAAAAATATACAAGTGTCACAACAGACAGAGGACAAGCTAAGCTACAACATATAATTTTTGGAATTTCAAAATAATGCAAAATGACACCTAGGGATGTGTGCAAAGACAGGGGTGTATTTGCAATACAGGAAATAAAAATTACATAAAAATAAACATGCTGACAGGGACTTAAATGCAATTACCTATAATGTTGGGGTGGAATGCAATTTCTCCACTAGGCACGTGCTCCTCACGTGGGGCGCTTCACAGGGACCAATTTGCAATATTTGAAAGTTCCCAGGGCCTCTATGCAAATTACCAAGGTCGTACGTGCTCCTCACGTGGGGCGACCTAGGCTCGGGTGGCTTTGGTGGCTCGAGAAGAGGCTCGGGCGCTCTGGAGGTCTGGAGGGAGGCTCGGCGATGCTTCGAGTGGTCCAAGCCTAGAGGTCGGGGTAGAGGCTCAGACCCGATGGCGTGGCGTGCTCTGGATGGTTGGATCTAAAGTGATCCAACGGCTGTGGCTGATGAAGACGTGGCGAGCCAGTAACCGTCGGATCTAGAGTGATCCAACAGTGCCTGGAGATCGATGGATGGGGCGACGTGGCTGGCGCTGGACTGTTGGATCTAAAGTGGATCCAACGGTGATGTGCTGCTCTGGTTGACTGGCGACGTGGATGAATGTGGACCGTGGGATCACAGATGATCCTACGGCTCCTGTACTGCTCCAGATGGGGACGATGTGGCACGTTGAGCACCGTTGGATCTGGAAGGATCCAACGGCTATGTGACGCTCTGGTTGAGTGGCGACGTGGATGGTGCTGGTCGTTCGATCAAGATGATCAAACGGTGGCTGGGGCTTCGTCCTCAACGATCCTCCACCACCTGCGGAGGAGTTGGCGGGGCTCCGGTGACGGGAGCTTAGCTCCGCCCGATCCTCCTGGTGTCGGTGAAGCTCTCCGGAGGTTCGGAGATGTCCCAGAAGATGCGCGGTGATGCGGTGAGGCGTCTCGTGGTCCCAGGAAGGAGAGAGGCGTGTCGGAGGTCGCTGTCGATGAAGCTCGAGGGGGACTCCGGTGAACCTCCGACCAGTGAATGAAATAGGTACCTGCAGGTGTTAGGGATATAGCCGAAGCTCATGCGTGCTAGTGGAGATGTGAAGGATGGGTGGCGAGGCCTAAGGCGGTGCGAAAGATGCTCGACGATGGTGCTCCGCCCAGGTGGCGAAGCTGGAGCTGATGTAAGGTGAAATGCTATGTCGGAGGGTGTGGAGTATGGCACGAAGGTCAGAGCTCCGTCGCGGAGTTCGGCGATGTGAAAGCGGAGCGAGAAGATGAAGGTGGCGCGTGAATAAAATGGGAGAAAAACCAAAGAAAAATCAGACGAAGATCAGAAGAAGATGGAGGGGATTACCCGGGGTTTGGAGCTCGAAGTCGAGTTCCAGGTCGTTGCTCGAAGGGGCGGTAAGGCCCTGAGCTCAAGCAGCTACGCGGAGGGTGGCTGCGACACGACGGAGACTCCGCGGATCTCGCCGGAGAGAAAATCGGTCTTCGCTCAAAGATTCGTACGATTGCGGTCACCAATCGGTCAAGCTGAGCTCGAGGGATCTCTCGGGGGTGGCGGATAGGGTTGAAGTTGGCAGGTGCTCGAGTATTAATAGGTTGAAGTAGACGGACGGGCTGGTGATGAGGTGAGGTTAGTGGGGTTCGTGGAGCGTCGCCGGTGGTCGACGTGGGTAGTGAGGTGGCTGGTGAAGATGAGGGACGAGTAGGGGAGATCGTGGAGGCGTTGGTGGTCATCGACGGTGGCTGGAGCGCGGCCAAGAATAGAAAGGGCCAGAGTGTGGCGCAAGGTAGAGATCGAGGGAGAGAGGGGCTCCGGAGGTGGAAGACGAAGTCGTGGCCGTTGAATCTTGTGATCCAATGGCCCAGATCAAATCGCAAAGGAGCGGGCAAGATCTGATCGGAGGCGAGGCGATTAAGCGTCAGGAGGCCAACACGTGGCGCGATGGGGGCACAGCGCGAGCGGGTGGTGTGGATTATATCTGAGGTTGCTTTGATCAAGGGTCATGGAGTGGGGGCGAAGCGCGAGCAGGTGGCTGAGATGCTGGAGGGCTTAGATCAGAGGGTTGAGGTGCAAGGCGGGATGAGCGGTTGCGATGGAGGAGCGGCGTGCACGATCGAAGGGCGCAGCGTGCGATGCGTAGCGCACTGTGGGCGGGGCGCTAATGGATGGCCCAGATCTGAGGCGGGATATGATCGAACGGTGGTGGATAAGGGAATACGTGGAATAAGTTGGGCCGTTGGATTTAAAGAGAAATCCAACGGCTAGAGGCGCAGGCGGCTTGGGCAAAGGGGAGCGGGTCGCGTGGCGCAAACCGCGCAACCAGAGGGCGCCACGTGGCCAGCTGTGATTGGTTGATAATAGAAATGAGTGTAGAGAGAGAAGGAGGTCGAATTTGGAAAAGCTCAAAACATGAAAGTTGTAGATCTTGATGAGATCTACAAGTTTCATGTTGACCAAAGATGAAGATGAGGTCAACTATGATACAAAAATACAAATATACACAAATATAGTATACATAGTGTACATAGAGGCCCAAAACCCCAACTTTTTCATATGAGCTCCAAATTGGATGAAATTAGTCTCATTTTAAAGGTCTTTTAATGTGTATTATTCTGAAGGTGAGTAGACCTATTTTGGAGTTTGTATAAGGGAGCTATGGGCATTTTATGGTCCAAGAGGTCTAGTGCTTTATTGGATATTTTACAAGGGGATTCCTGATTTTCTTACTTATATTATTAACTAAGGTGTACATATTATAAGGGAGATGTTATTTTTAAGAGGTGAATATTTTACAAGTGATTTTGGCTTCTTATTTAATGCAAATGGAGTGCTAAAATGCATGTATTATGAATGCATGTATGAATGCTATTTATGCATTATAAAGGAAAATATGCCTCTATTTACTCGGGAACAAGGCTCTATTTTTAACTTTTAGAGTGATGAATCACATATTCATCAATAGTCACCCACCATGTCCGAGAAGATGGACAACATGCACCTTTGGAATGTCGCTGGGGCATTACATAGACCAAAGGGCATCCGTCTGAAAGCATAAGTCCCAATCAGATAGGTAAATGTCGTCTTGTCCTAGTCTTCAGGCATTATGGCCACCTGATTGTATTCGGAGTACCCGTCAAGGAAGCAGTAATGACTCTTCCCAGCTAGCCTCTCTATAATCTGATCAGTAAAAGGCAGCGGGAAATGATCCTTCTTGGTGGCATGATTCAATTTTCTGTAGTCCACACAGACCCTCCAGGAAGTGGGTACCCGGGTAGCGATCTCCTCTCTAGACTCACTCACAACTGTGGCGATGCCCGTCTTCTTGGGCGCCACAAGAAATGGACTAACCCACTTGGAGTCAGATATGGGGTAGATAAAATCGGCGCTCCACCATTTAGATATCTCTTTCATGACCACCTCTCGAAGATTCGGGTTCAGCCATCGCTGGAACTCACGCGACGGCTTTACGTCCTCCTCGATATAGATATAGAGGAAGCACATGGTCGGACTTATCCCTTGGAGATCAACTAAGCTCCATCCTATCGCCTTGCGGTTCCTTTCAAGAACCTCCAGCAAACGAAATTCTTGCACTCTAGTCAAATCTGCTAAGATAATGACTGGATACATCTCATGCTCACCCGTAAGGAATCTATACTTCAACGATTGTGGCAAGAGCTTCAACTCTGAGCAACTGAGAGCTGGCAAATCTGGCTTCTGACATGTCTGTGTGAATGCAACCACATTTAAATGTGAGAACTCTCGTTGATCATGAATAGCTGGAGAAGATGGCCATGTTGGTATATATGTACTCGGTGCTGGCTCACTCTCCACCCTAGCTGCTAGCTCTGTGGCAATCAGATAAGGCAAATAATCATCAAAATCATCCCAATCTATGTCTGAATCCTAGGGATCTAAATCAGAAGCACAGGAAACAAAGTCTGCTTCGCTATCCTGAACGCGATCTTCAGCCTCAAAAATGTCCTTGGCCAAGAGTGTGCTCCTGGTGGACGTCTTGCTCTGCCTCTGTCATCTGCTCTGCATCGCTGAACTGATCTAAGAAAAATGAATCTCACGCTTTAGTCTCGTCGATTTTCTCTATTTGTATACTCTTTCCCTCAACGCGAAAGTACACCTTCCTGCTATCATGGTCGGACACCGCCTTGGCTGTGGCCAAGAATGGACGTCCTAGAATGATGGGGGTATCGGTCACAGACTCATGGATCTTCATGTCCAACACAACAAAGTCCATGGGGAATTTCATGCCCTGAATTGTGACAACCACGTCCTTCAGCAACCCCTTCGGCCTCTTGACAGGTTGATCATCAATTTGAAGGACTATCCTACTCTGTCTAAGAGGGCCAAACTCGAATCGGTCGAGTAAGGATGTCGGAAGAAGGTTGATGAAACAATCGCTATCTAGTAGAGTCCGATCGAATCTCTGCTCATGAATGTGGCATCTGACATAAGGAGCTCCTGCATCTGGCTTCTTGGCTAGCAGACGGTTCTGGATGGCGAAGCAGGTGGCACGGGTCAGCATATGGATTTCTGCATGATGGTTCCTCTTCTTCCTACGGATGGTGGTCTTCTCTCTTAGGTTCTTCTGGAAGAGAGGGATGTTCTCAAGTGCCTCATGTAGAGTCAGCTGAATGTGTAATATGTCTATCATCTACTGGATGACTCTAACTGCTGGTTCTTTTTTTATTTTCTTTTTTATTCCCCTTCGCTAAGCGGAGTGCTTGAGAGAAGGGGATGGTTGGGTGATGAATCCATGATTCATTAACTTTTCTGTCGCATTTTGTCTTAAAACCCTTAACAAATGCATGTAAATATTCATTAATTCCCATCTTTTATAAAAATTCCATTTCATGAATAAATATTCAATTTTAAGCATCAAAATCATGTAAATAAATAAAGAACAAAGAAAAAAAAGAAGGCAGACTGGATATATGTAAATATGTACAATATGACTTATAAATATAAATATAACTGTAAGGTATATTTATACCCCAACCCCCGAGATCAAGTCAGTATGGATTGGTCGACAAACTAATACGTAGGGGGAGATAAGGAAAGAAAACCCTAAAAATAAATTAAGACACACCTCATGTACCTCTCACTGTTTATCAAATAAATACAAAATTTCAATGATTTTTAATTAATTCACATGTATAAATTTTTCACCAAACTCTTTTCCTAATTATTTCTAAAAATGTATATAAAAATATAAAAATAAGTTAAAAATATTACCCTCTATATATGCCAAGAAATCCTACTTGTAAATTGTCAAAATATCAACTTCCGGACACCGTAACTTCTTCATAAACTCCATTTTCACTCTACTCATTTTAAAGTTCATAAAATAATATTCTCTAATTAATAGAGGTGGTTTCATCGAATTCAGAGTCCATTTGCAAAAAGTCGGTTTTGGGACCAAATGACAACGGAGTTTCTCGGCTATTTATTTTATGTAGAACACAACATTTATAGTTTTATTAATTTTATAATTTCTAATTATTTTCATGATCTTGTAAGTTAACCTAATTTATGTCAGAATTTTTGGAGCTTATTTATTATTTTAATAAAATCAAAAACCCTAAATTATAGGTGAAATGAACTGAATAACTAATACCTATATTTATTAATGTGTGTAAATTAATTTATTAAATTCCCTAAAAATTCACACAACTCTTATTTATTCTTATAATAATTAAGAAAATATAAAATTAATTTTTAATTATTTATTTATTAAATTAAAAATCCAAAACCTATTTATCTATACATATTTATTAATATAATATTTATATTTCAAATAATATTTATTATTTATAAAAAAGTAAGTATTCCATAATTTAGATTATTTAATTATTTATACTTCTTGTATTTATACCTATCTAAAATAACATTATTTATTATTTAATATTGAATTTACAAGTAATTTCGCACATCTGGTCAACCAGTACTGACACTTGTCAGCACCTGGTTCATCTTCCTCAAGAAGTTTGTTAGACCTTTTGTTTCAACCGGCCAACTTCACTGAATTATCTTGCGTGCATTATAACTTCTTCCGACGATCCACACCTTTGGATTTCATCTCCTAACTACCCAGATTCACGGCCACCATTAGATTCAACTTGGGGACCAAGCAATCTCTCTATATAAGCCTCTAAAGTTGGTTGTTTCCAACTAACTCATCCATAACCAACTTCAATCCAGAAACCAATGGCCGACTCCCATTCTTCCAAGCCTCGCTCCGCCTGATTTGGAGGTGACAGCTTCGACCAAGCAAGCCCGCGTGGAGGAGGGATTATCGGGGAGGAGTTCCAAGGAGCTCGCCAGCCCTTGCATCGTCGCTGCGTGCGCGTTCAGCTCCGCTGAAGGTCGACTGTCGAGCAGCCTTAAAGGTAAATACACCTCTTCTTCACAAACCTCTGTCTCCATCTTTACCACTTTATTTCTCGAACATCGTGCCACGATTAGCGTGGCTAATCGCTTAGTCAGTTAGTTTAATCCTAAATTTTAGACGCTCAATCGTAATCCATTCGCAAATCGTTTCAAATTCAACTCAAAGTGCAATTCATTTCTCGAACATTTCTCATTCCTAATCTCACATATACTGAAAGTGCCATTTTTGGGCTTGCAAAACTATAACTCTTGGGTCGATTCTTCATGAATCGAGTATATACATCTCTTCTCTGTAGGTTCGTATTCAAACAGGAGCGAATGCAAGGCTTCTGGAGTCTTTGATCTTCACGGGAATCATCTTCAAAGGAGGTGCAACAACCATTCTTCAACCTCCAGGATCAACGAGATCCCCAACTTCATCAAGCTTCTACCACCGTTTAGAGTCATCTCCGACTGCCAACCACCGCGAGCGAGCTCGAGGGTTAGAGGACCTAACCCTCTGGCTCTGTCGAAGGTCCCATATCGTCGTCGTTCGCCTGAGATAATTTGGAGAAGAAGCATTCCTCGGTAGCTGCTCAACAGCCTCAAGAACGAGAAGAACATCCAGAGCCACAGGCTTGCGACACGTCGCGCACGTGGGGGCGTCAGATCAGCGCTGCATCATCTAATCTAGATTGTTCAAATCGAAATGGTGTGAAGTTTGCACATTAAACCCGAAGACTTTCAGAAATTCAAGTACGCCCCAGAAGGTTTCCATATTTATATTTAAGTCCCTCCGCAGGGACCAAAATGTAAAAATTCTTGTTTTCTATACAGAACAGTCCTTGCCAAGGACCTTATTGCAAAACTTTTTAAGCCTTTTTCTTGCGCTTATACCCCTGGGCTGTAGGGGAGTTTGGACCTATTTTTGACATCATTTTTTGTAGATTTTCTTGGGGTAGTTACACAACTACCTCCGCGAGGTTTCAAGTAATTTTTCGTGTAATTTTCTCGTATTTTTATCGTGTTTTGATTCGTCGCAAACTGTCTTCGTTTTGATTTGTTTTTGTGTGCTTGTTCGAGCCCGTTGCTCGTCCCATTCACCTACTATATAGTATCACCAATATTCTACCTATATTCCACCTATTATATCGTAAATAAAGTGTGTGAAAAATATCACTTTGAAAAATAAATAAAAAATGGAAAAGATTAAAATCAGATAAAAAATTAAAAATCAAAACTCAATAAAAAATTGTCGCTTTTCTTTGATCGCTTTAAGAAGAGATAAAATAAATCACGAAAATATTTTCTCTTAAAAAATCAGAGTACTCTATTCTGCCTCCTTGTGTTCGATCCAGGCACACTCACCTGGCTAAATAATTAATGTAGGTTTTCTTTAAAAACCGAATTTTGTTTGATCGATTAGGATTCCTTTTGCGGCTTTTCTACACCGACAATCTCTTCTTTTAAAAAGCCGTAGATCGATTTTTAGTCGCATCACTGGGCCCTCCTCAGATAGAGGGCTAGGAAGAGATTTCTACTGTTGAGAGGGAATGGAATCCATACAAGGGTCATCATGCATCACATATGGACTCGAATATGAAGAAACCTTTCCATTATTAATTTTTTCGTTCTTTTTTCATAATGCCCCGAGATACAAAACTTAAGGGGACGCAACTGGAATAAAAGTGGTGGCCTAAGTACTACCCACGGCATCTGTCTTCGCGACATAAGCACCGCATCTAGTAATCTGGTGGCGTCAGCTGATATCCGACCGGCCTCTTGATGCAGGTCCTTTGCATAGGAATAGAGATTCGGAGGTGTCAGATTAGTTAGGTCAAAGAGTTGACTTAACAAAATCGAGATAACCAAAGTCCTATGTTGTATACTGTCACGATATAGGCACGCATACTCTGACCGAAGACACATGTGTTACTATATGTCTGAGTATGTACATTTGGCAGACCAATAGGTTGATGACCTAATCAAGGTCTATACACCGGCGCGCTAGTGTGCATGCAAGGGCATATGAGTAATACGATCTCTCAAAGGGATCATACATGTTCATTTTTTGGACCGGAAGACATGAGCTCACTCATGAGATATTGGGAAGAATCAAATTCCCTGCACGGTCATCTCGCTTTGGAAGCTTGACTGAATTTGTAGGTTTGATATATACTTTTGGAAAGCATATGATCAACACATGGGTATGATATATGATTTTGGAAAGTATATGATCGATACCAACTCCCAATAGTCAAATGAGAAACTTAAGGATAAATCCCTGAAGTAGACAGTGTAAAATTAATCTTATACTTTGGGTTTAATTTGGGTCTTCCAGTATGCAAGATGTATAGGTACTAGGAATACCTGAGGGTGATGTGATCATAAACGATTGTATAACCATGATGCTTCCATTCCTAGGGAGTGATGAAACGGGTCTGGATTTTAGTGACTCCTCTCAGTAGAGAAGTAATATGGTCTTGGTCCAAATGTTGGACATTGATCTGAATGTGATTCAGATGCAATGAGAAGATTAGATTTGCGGTCTTGATTTAATCAAGCATCAATGAGGGGTACGTAGGATCTGGATTTGAGATTGATCTCAATATCCAAGTCACTATATGTTGAACAATACAATCGCCATGTCCTTATCTCCAAGTATCCGCGGAGAAAGCGCATTATCCTTGAAAGAATTCAAGATAATTTCATTGTTGATATATGTATCCAAGCATTGAGAAAATGGATAATTAAATGTGATTTAATTATCATGAATAATATGAATTTGATTCATATTATAAGGAGAGTTATCTTGGATAATTAAATGTGATTTAATTATCATGAATAATATGAATTTAATTCATATTATAAAGAGAGTTATCTTAGATAATTAAATGTGATTTGATTATCAAATATGTGAATTGTGATTCATATTATTTGGGCACATGAGAATAGAGGTCCAAGATGATTAAATGTAATTTAATTATCATGGATATGAATAATGTGGATAGCACTATCCATATTGATCATATATATTATAAATGTGATTTATAATATATAAGAGAGAGCTATTTGTAATTTACATTTGTTAATTAAATGTTGATGTGAATTGGACTCACATTGGACAATTAATTGAAAATGTAATTCACATTTTTTTGGGTTGTGAATGTGATTCACAAATTTCCAATGGCATGACTGCAATGTTCGCAAAATAAATTGGATTTATTTATGAAATAATTTGCAACAAAAGTTGTTGCAAATATTGGAATCATGAGATAATGTAATCTCATGTAATAAGGAAGAGAGATCCACCTTCCATATAGGAAGAGTGGACGACCACTATTCCTATAAGGAATGTGGTGGCTGTCTACCCTCCTTATGGAAGGAGGCTTGCCTCCTTCCTATTTCTCCAATGAAGATTGATTTAATATAAATCAAATTATATTCAATATATATATATATATATGATTTAGTTAAATTAATTATTATTGTGTTATTTAACAACAAGATCATGGCCATTAAAAGAAACACAAATCAATGAGAGCCATTGGATTTGTGTTGTCCATGGATTGAGATCCATGGATCCCAAAATAGTATAAAAGGAAAGGCATCCCCTTTGCTCTTCTTTACACACAATGAGAACATAAGGCTCTCTCTCTCTCATTCTCCACACGCCCTCTCTCTCTCTCCCTCATATGGTCATCCACCATGGATGCCCTGGAGAGAGTCTCCATGACCACAGCGTCGTCGTGCTGCCAGATTGTTTGCTCGTGGATCTCCGTCTCCTTCGATGCGCCTCGCTCGTGAAGAAGATGTCGGATCTCTAGATCATGAGATTCATCGCTTGGATAAACAACATGGATTGCGAGGAGCATGTGTTTCATCAACACGCTCACAAGCGTCTCATCCGTCGGATCGGACTTGAGACGGTAGGTCTCTTCGTTCAGAGACTCGATCGCAACCACGCTTCAAGAGGTAAACCTAATACTTGTTTGTGGTTTAGATGAAACGATCCGAGAAGTGTTCTTAGATCATGTGGTTTCATTGCATGAATTTTTTTTAAAATTCTGCTGCCTCGAGCAACTAGTGCGACTTGTCGCTCCCGATCGCATACGATGCAATCCTCACGCTTCCGTATTGCGCTTAAGGATCTCACCATATCCTTCACCGACTACATCTAGAGAAGTGACAGCCTTAGTATCGTCGACTGGATCAGCATCCTTGGTGGCTTTAGCACCACCGTCATCATCATGTGCGGCATCAGCATCTCTATCCTCCTCGTCTGGCGCTCCTAGCTCCTCGTGATGTCGTCGCTCAGACAAGGCACCACTAGCTGGCATCCTACCGCTCCTAAGTGACAAAAAATTAGCATCAAATGTGTAGGAAGCAATGTCACCCAATAAAGCACTAGGAGTGGTGGTCTCTGTGAACTGTACCTGCTCAGACTTTCTCTTGAGGTTGTTCGGGTTGGGCTCGATCTGAGTGGGTATGGCGACCTTGCCCTTTATTATCTCCCTCCTCTCCTGGTGAAACTCGTCCATCTCCCACCTAAAGGATGCCTACTGGTCTGAGAGTAGGCGGGCTAGATCGTCAAGGGTCGGGTTCTCGTAGGTTGGCCCATGAGAACCGGATGGGTTGCCCCACTGGAAATGAGGTTGCTGTTGGAACTGGTGAGGGGGAAGCTGAGAATACCGTTGTTAAGGCTGCTGCCTCCACTATTGTCCCTGCTGGTAGGGACGAGGACTCGACTGGTAGTGGTACGCTAGCTGCTGGGAGTACTGGGGTTGTTGTTGCTGAGGTTGGTTGTTCGATCTTCCCTAAGTTAGAGGCTGCTGTTGGGATGAGGTGCCTCCGGTAGACTATCTGAATCCGGGTTGATCGCGACGGATCCTAGGTTGCTAGTCATACCAAATCCCGTTGACTTCCATCAATGGGTCCTGCTCGTAAGGGTAAGGGGGAAGAACTGCCAGTGGTTGATCCTGCTGAGACACCATCATCTGAGTGTCCTTAGATGGCAGTGGCTGAGAGTACTGCTGCCGCAACGGCTGGACCGGCTCCGCCTGGATGTGGTAATCCTAGCAGTACTGGACCGGCTTCTAGGGTCATCCCGTGACCTGGGACGGGTATGAGAAGCTGTTTGTGCCTCTTGGAGACACATGATCTGGATCTTCAGGTCACTCAAAGTCTGTGTTAATTGATCGATCTAAGTCATGCCCTGGCACTGCTTCTTCTCAATGATCTCTATGTGGTCCAGCTTCTCATTGATGATGCCCACGTCAGCTGCTGAAGACTCTGCCTGTGCTGCTGCTGACGAAGAAGTAGATGGACCCGCATCAACCCGTGTTATCCTCTGATAGGACACGGTTTGTGGAAGGGGCTTCCCCTGAGTATAGACCCTGGTTTGGGACATCATTGTATAGTTCCCGACCATCTCCTCATAGATACCCCAGACCTGATCCTCATCTTTGGCAAAGTAGGAGCCCCCGCAAGAATCATTGACAAAGCCCTACAGCTCAGGTATCAGCCCACAAAGAAGCTCAGCACAAGATTGGGATTAGATATGTCATGGTGTGGACATTGGTCGACGAGCTCATGGAATCGATCCTATGCCTCATGGAATTGCTCGTTGGAGATCATGGTGAAATTATTAATCAGAGCTCTCATTGCATTGGCCCGACCGAGTGGATAATACTTATTCAAGTACTCGGTCCGGAGATGCTCCCAAGTAGTCACATATCTCCCTAAATGCTTCGACCAGTAGGCTGCTCTGTCGACGAGGGAGAATGGAAATATAATCATCTTTATGGTATCCTTGTCCATGAATGTGTCATGGACAGTGATGCAAATCATCTCGAATTCCTGTAGGTGCAGATGTGGCTCCTCGGTGGCAAACCCATGGAATTTGGGCAAGAGCTTAATAGTCTGGGGGCCGAGCTTGAAGTCGCTCAGAATCTCAGGGAGCTGGATCCAACAATGGGTAAGGGTTGCACCAGGTTTGTGCAACTGCCTCATCGGTCATGGCTTTTTGACCGGCTCAGGTTGATCCTCTGGGTATACGTCTGGTCCTCCTCCGGGTGCAGGAATGTCTCCATCACCTGCTCTCGGCTGCTTCTCTCTGTCAGCTCGCATCTGTGTTAGTTCCCGACACACCTCTGCCATAAAGGCTCCCTGATATTGGATCTGTCGTTGCATCGTCTCAAGGGAGGCCAGGAGTGTGTTGTTGATGGCGCCCTGATCTAGAACATACGTTGAACCTTGGGGCTGCTCATCGGTGCGTCCGTCACTGCTGGCTATCTCGCGGGTCTCTACAAAGGCAAAAGACCCGAACTCAGGTGTCATCATATGAACAAATAGTTGTGTTGCTGGTCTCTGCTCAGGCATCTCAGGACTAGAAGAAGGGTGATCGATGGGGAACATGGCGGAATCGAACTCGAGTTCATGCTCAGAGCAGAGCTATCAAAAGCAGAATAAGGGATCTCTATCCATCATCGTGATCTGGGAAAAGTATGAATGAGATCTGGATGCAAACAAGATCAATAGTCAAACCCCCAATTCACCTACTCAACATTGATCTGATGACCATAAAGGATCGATCGATAATCTTATTGATTTTATTTAGGTCATAATTCATTCTTGCGGAGCGATTAAGCGAGTCGGTAGGTACCCGATGTGCTCTCGATCGCAGACGATGCGATCCTCATTCTTCTATGATGTGATTAAGGACCTTCCCATATCCTTCACTACTTTGGTGGACACGTGGAGTCCCCAGGGTGCTTCGGTGTCTAGCTCGATGTCTCCTAGACTGCAGGTCCGACAGGTCTACGTGGATCCGTCTACACTGTTAGATGGTCGTCGTAGGGGTGCCATCCAACGACACATGTACTTCATCATCATCGAAGGAGTGGCGGCGTAGATGGAGCTCCAACGATGCCGCTAGAGATCCTCTATGCACGCAAAGGGTGCAGAGGCCTCTGTGGCCACCTGGCGAAGATGGCAGATGATCGACGGAGCGATGAGGGTAGTTGGAGGTGGTTGTCGAGGAAACGTCACCTGAGGCGAAGCTGGAGATCGGAGAGGAGGCGCAGACTCCATCCAATGATAAGTCACGCATTCTTAGTATAGCTGAAGCGACTCGTGTGTGTGGTGTGAATGGAGTGAGGGGTCTAAGAGGCGAAGAAGGTCGGGACCCGTCAAGCTCTTCTCCGACGGGCCAGAGGAGAGATCGAGCGGAGGTGATGGGGGTTCTGGAGGAGGAAGAGAGCGAACAGCGAGGTCGACGAAGATGAGGGTGACATGGCGGAGGTCGGAAGATGGTCATGTGATGGTGGATGGCTTCGTGTACGGTGAGAAAATTCAGAGAAAAAGCGATAAAAAGGGGGGGAGAAGGAGGAGCACCTGACCAAAGCAGGGTTCCAGATAGAGGAGGATGCCTAGGCTGTGCATCATAATGCTTAGGGTCGTCGCCCAGCGTGCGCGGCTAGCAGTGTCACTCCGCCTCAGGCTTTCCTTGCCGCGCAAGCCCTCCGCCGTCGCTAGAAGCACGCCTCCGCGTGGGCTGCGGCGCCACGCCTCCAACATCCCCCACATTCGTGCCCTTTCTATTTTTATTTTTTAAAAATTGTATTTTTATTTTATTCGTTTTCTATTATTGCAAAGTAGGCCCTGTACATAGTTATTTGTAAGTTTTTTTTATTTTCTATGTTTGCACAGGCGCCCTTATGTTCATGCATTAATTTGGATATCATTTTGGCATCGTTTATTTTAATGAAAAATGTCATGTTGTTGAGCATCTAATTCTCTACCATTTGAATATTTATTTAGATTTTTGTGAGCTTCGTGTAATTAACTAAAATAGTTAAACTGAAATATTACATATTTCACCGAATTTAAGATCTTAAATTCATATTCGAAACACAGTTGCTCCAAAAATTCCTCAAAAACTACAAATGATGCCTTGGAATGTGCTTTAATTAATGTCCAAATTTCATCTTAATTGGAGTTTTATGTGCCTTAAATAAATTATAGAGTTATTTTAGTAATAGACTTTTAGTTAAATCGAAGCACATTATTTTTTGTGAAATTCCAACTCGCCTGGATTGCTTATATAAATATCTTTTTGAGATAAGTTGCTCTCTAGATGAATTGATAATGTGGATTTATTAGGAATTATAAACTTGCAGTCACTTTGTTTTCATTAAAAAATTCATAAAAAATCATATATTCTCGAAAAATTCCAAAAAAAGATTGTAGCCTAATTTCATCATGTTTAAATTGCAATAAAGATTTCATATTTTTTGCATTCTGTTTAAGTGAAAAATTACATGAAAACCCTTATTTTTCATTGTTGCATTTTATCTCTTAAAATTCTAAAAAAAATAGGCTTTGCATTCGTCACTCGACTAAATTTCTAGGAAAAATATAATTTGGCTAAATTAATTTCACATTAAGATTAATTGGCTAAGTTGTGTGTTTTCTTATTAACTTAATTCACCCGCATTTTGCATTTGTATTTATTTTTCAATAAAAAATACAAAAAAACTCACATTGGAAACCTAGACCTAATTAATCTGAATTGACCCAAAGTTATTCATTTGTCTCCCTGTCTTCGACCCTGGACTTGCCCGGGATATAAATTTAAGTCGAGTCCTCTTTATAGAAACATTTGATTCAGTTCTGCATGATTCGCTAAGTATTCGTATTACAACGAGTACAAATTATATCACGTATTTAGCGGTTCATCAGATGGCGTCGTTGCCAGGGAGGGAGATGGATGGTGGCGCGATGCCGGCAGAGGAGATGGCGGTTAGTGAGGGAGCACTGGTGGTGAGCAACTGTGGCCGCGGGTGGAGGGTCTGCACGAGGTAGCACATGTGGGAGGGTAGCGGGCGGTGTGGACGTGACCTGGAGGGCTGGTGGCTGGCGGGCGATGCTGCCTGTCGTGGAACAGGGGGGACAGCGGTTGCTGCTAGTGCCCCCTACTCGTTTTTTTTAACTTTTTTATTTTGATTTTTAATAAATTTTTATTTTTTAAAAATTGGAGACAAATAAATATAAAAGGTGAGATGGTAAATTGGAATAATGAAGAAGATAAGGGGATAATGAAGATGGTAAATGGTGAGGATGTATGATGAAGGTGATATGGTTTGTGATGATGATGTAGAACAACAACAACAAAAATGATAGATAAAATAAATAACAAGGGAAATGAGAGGGAATACTTACCTGATGTTCGTCGGATTTGTGGGGCAGCTACGCTGGACTCCTGTCATCGCCTCGATCCGATTGGTGAAAAAAATCGGAGAAGCTATGCGAGCTTGATGGGAATCGTGACGCGGCATTGATGGTTGTTGTAGATCTTGCCTGAAGGAGGTCGTCACTTGAGGATGATGCTCAGTCGCTGTCACCGACAAAACACTCCAAGCTTTCTCCTTTTTTCTTTAAGAATGGCGGATGGGGAAAATGAGGATGAAGAGAAGAATAAAAAGAGAAAAAGATTGGGAGTTAGAGAGATGGTGGAGTTGAATGAGAGGATAGAAAAATGGTAGAGTTGAATTGAGGTTAAAAGAAGAAGGTGGAGTTGAATGGGAGTTATTGCAGAGAAAGGAAAAATAAAATAAAAGAAAATAAAAGATAAAAATTGGCTACTAAAAAATAAAATAAAGAGAAAAGAGTGTGGAGAATTTACAAAATAAGATAAACAATATGTGCATATTTTTTACTTTTCTAATTTTATTTTTTTTGTATTTTAAATGCAAGATATTTATAAAAAAAATAAAATAAAATACTAGAAATAAAATAAAACACAAAAATGTTTTTTATTTTTAGTAATTAAGAAAAGTAAATAAAAATGAGAAAAGAAAAAATATGTACAATATATACGATGTACACTTAGGGCCTAAAACCCATATTTTGCTAACGAGCTCTGATTTTAATGAAACCACTTTCATTGGATAGATAATTTTCTAACTTAAACTTTAAAGTGAGTTTAGAGAATTTGGAGTTCATACAGAGCGGGAATTTGGCTGGGAAGTTAGACTGCACATCTTTTTCTCTTTGGGATCTTGGAGTATTTATTTAGGGTGACATATATTTTGTATTTTTGTATTTTTATATATATTTTTACAAACAAGTTAGATAAATAATTATCTGAAAAGGAGTTGAAATTAAATTATTAAAAATACATGAAGTTTTGGGCTATTTATAGGTGAAAACCCCTTTATTTTACGGTTTATTATTATCAATTTATTTTGTATAATATAATGAATATTAATTAGTGTATTTTATTTACAATAGTCATTTTATTAATTTATTGATTTTATGGACATTTATCTGAGATTTTACTCGGGGATTTTGCTAAGATCAATATATTGAGATGATGAATCGTGGATTCATCAGCGATCGGTGCACGGAGCTCGCCAGTGCCGGGGGGCGGCTGCAACATGGTCATTTGACCATGGGTCAACACCGGAGAAAGGATTCCATGATGGCCCTCCTACGACCTCCGTCTGTCACAGGGAGGCGGAGAAGGGCTAGGGATCTAACTCTGAGTTGGTGGATAATGGGTATGGGGGCCAGATCTTAGATTAAATAGGCAGAGGAGGAGGGGCGGTTACCGATGTGGAGTGGAGGTTTTGAATGAGTTAATTAATGCGCCATAGTTTGTGATATGGGGTAATAATGGGGGCGTGAAGAAGAAGGAGGTAATGGCTAGGAGAGTGGCCTTTAGGGGGCAGAGAGGTGACCAGAGGTGTGGGCTAAAATGGAAAGGGGGATGAGCCGTCGTGAGGTGTAATAGATGGGGGTGTTCTTGAGGAAGAAGACGAGGCGGGGCCATTGGATCTTACGATCCAACAGCTCCGGTTAGGGCGTGGGCAGACGATCCAGATCAAATCCTTAGGATCTAATCCATTGGTAAGGGTAGAGGCGGGGGCAGACAGTCTAGATTGGTTCTTGGGATTCCATCTGACAATGAAGAATGAAGTGATGATGTGGAGAAAGGAGAGGCGTTGGATAGAAGGGCGATCGTGTGGTCTAGAAGAGAGCGGTAGGCTGTGGCTCAGATCGGATCTGGGGGTGAAGATCAATGGTGGAGACTTGAGGGGAGATGAACAGCCAGGATGAAGGTGCCTAGAGGCGGATCCAACGACCAAGGAAGGTGGCGGGTGGCGCAGGGAGAGCGGGTCGCGTGGGCGGCCCAGAGGGTGCCACGTGGCCCAAGAAAAACATAAAAAATAGGGAAAATAAAGAAAAAAATTTAAAATAAATAAAAGGAGATGTAATTAGAAAAAAAAGTCAAAACATGAAAGTTGTAGATCTCGATGAAATTGTAGATCTACAAGTTTCATTTTGTACAAAGTCAAAAGAAGTAATTTCTACAAAAATGAATTTTTGGGAGTAATTTTAATAGGCAAAAACAATGATTTTTGTGGCTTTGAGATTTTTTGTATTTTAAATTTCTTTTAAAAGCCAAAAAATATATAGACAATATTTAATCTACTTTTAGGGATTTTAATAAACTAGAAATAAAGAAGAAGGTTAGTAATTAAATACAATAAATTAGAGTTGGCTTTTATAGGTTAATTATACACATAATCTATACAATATAATACAAGTTAAGATTAGTGATTTAATGGTGGATTCCTATTGGATTATTTAAGCTTGGGGATTAATAAATAGATTTTAATATGATGAATCTGGGATTCGTCACCAAGCCCTCTGTCAATCAACAATTAGCCCACAATAAGATGAATAAATGAAGTGCGTGTGTGAGTAAAAAATTATTATAACTCTACAATAATGTTTTATATGTGTAAGTATGGTAGAGTGTCGAACTCAGGAAAGCGTAACAAGGATAGACAAAATTAATATTAACTATTGCTAACCAATAATAATTTTTTGGATTTTTTACTTTTCTTATTTTTATGTCTTTTTGCTTTTTATGTTTTTGATTATTTTAAATTATATTCAAAATTTTATGGCTTTTTATATTTTATATTTCTTTATGTTTTTTATTTTGTAAATTTAGAATTTCTTTTTAAATTTTTTGAATCAGATAAATAATAATAAAGATATAGAATATATGTACTATATAGATAATATAAAGAGAAAATGTGCTTTTGGATTTTTCTAATAGGTCAAATAAATTCAAGTTAAGGAAAATAAAATATTTTTTGGGTTTTTAATATTGTCTCTATTTTAGTAATTTTGTGGCAATTTTCTATTTTTATGGATTTTTAAAGTTGAAAATACACAAAACAGTGAATAAACTAAATCTAGAAACTTGTTTATGATTTTAAAAATAAACATCGGTTCAAAATTAACCCTACACTAATTTCAATGTATACTATATTGAATAAAAACAGAAATAGAGCAAAATTTTTGGATTTTTCTAGAATTTTTGCAAAATTTTGTAAGATTGTCAGGTTTTCATAAATTTTAGACTTTTGTTTCATATTTTTATGTAATTTTTGGATACATGTTAAAACATATTGAAACATAGCTAATCAGATTTGTTTAGAATTTGTAGACAAATATTTGAATTTTTATGGATTTTCAAAATGTTAAACAATGAAAGAAGCGTATTTTTGTGTTTTCATAAAGATGAAAATAATGTTAAATGTCAAATCCAAAATATTTATGATGTAATATGGTTCCATGTACTTCATATAATTTTCCTATACTTTTAAGAAGCACATAAATAAAAATAAAACTCACAAAATAAAAAACACATCATCATAAGGACCTATTTCGCTAAACATGCATTTCGTAACATGTCTTACAAATATGAGGGCATACATGCAAAATAACCAAGAGCCTCACGTGGAGAGCCACGTGAGGTGACCTAACACAAGACCTATTTGCAAATAAAAAAATATCGAGGGTTCAAGTGCAAAATATCCTTATTACACTTTAGAGGAAAGTTTAAATATTGGAAATAGAATAAAATAAACATGGGGTTAGATTTACAAAATACCCCTAACGGCGCATTGATGGATGGATGATGTCACGCCACTTATACACATGGACGCTCAAGATGCGTCGATATCGCTTCACCGATCGACATTTCTGATTAGATCCTCATGCTACTCGTGATCAGACGACTATCGTTAAAATTAGGCCATCCTCCAAATCGAACGACGACGGAGCCCCCTAGATGAACTGGGATGAATAGTCACCCTGAGCTCCTTTGATCATAGATATCTCGATGCTCCGACCACCTCTCTAGCTCGGGAAGAGCTCCAGAGGTAGCTGGAGATCTTTCGCAACTATTGGAATCCTAAAAAAAGGTTCAAGCCTCAGTGAACGAGATCTAGAGCTCGAAGATGGCTCAAGGACCTACGACTTATTCTCATGGATTGAAATCACCTCAAAAGGCGTCGTCTGGAGCAGAGAACTATGCAAAATAAGGAAGGCTCGAGGATGATGTTCCTCGGCTCGATTGAAGTGCAAAAAGATGGGGAAGTGGAAGGAGCGAAGGTGCTCCAGTGCAGGGCAGAGGATGAGACCTATCTCCTCATTCCATGTAATAACAAGGGTGGTTGATGGGTCGATGAGATGTAGAACTCGAAGGGGAAGATGACGGGGAGAACTGTCGAAATGAGGGGTAAAACAAGTGGAACAGAGGCAATATCCTAGAGCTCAAGCGAAGTAATTTTGGATTTTCAGCTAAACGAGATGGAATAAAACGAAATAAAATGCAAGATTGCTCTAATGAACTAAAAAAAGAAATTAAAATGCTAAAGATAAGGGGCTCATCTGACTTGGAATGCTGGGGAGCAGGAATCTAACCGAGCTCATCTGCCGGTGGGTTGAATTGACTTCTACCTCTTTCTCCTCACCTTGGATTGTTGGGGTAAACCCTCTTGTCACAAGAGCTCCACTCCAGGAAGATATTCAAGGGGTTACGGGGGTGATAATATGACTAGAGTTGACTGTAGGCGGAGAAGAAACTATATAGTGTCGTGAGCATGGCAACTTCTTTATTTATGGTTTTCGCTCGAATCGAGGATTAGCCCAGGCAACACATGGATTCACGTGAAAGCTAATCACTTGGAAAAGAATTCTCTGGAAGGAATTGTGTGAAGAGGAAGGCTGCATTGATCAGGAAAAATTGGTGAAATGGGGAAGTCGTACGCATAGGACCGGTTCGAATGGGGGGACAGGGGAGTTGACTCTAGTCTCCTAACGACACTTCATGATTGGTCTACATTGACCGCTGGAGGACAGAAAAATAGAAATACTACGAAAATGAAATAGGAAATGATAATATTATATAATTCTGAAAGCATGAAAGTTGTTTCTTATTTATTAAATTATTTTAGATGATTTTTATTCATTTTATTGACTTATTTAATAGTATATATTATTTACATACTTCATGTATAGGTTTTTATACCTGTATATTTTGTATTTTTATTTTATTATTTTTACACATAATTTATATATTTATATTATTATTTAATACACATTTACAGATTTTTATGGGAATTTTATTGCTTGATTATTATGTACGAATAAATCTGTATACTTATAATATATGTATCTTATACCTATGCATTTATTATTTAATAATTATTTTTGGTATTTTTGAATGATTTTAATTTTATTAGTATTTTATACATGTGTTAAAAATATGTACAATTAATGAAAAATAAAAGAAGATAAAATGTAAAATATATTGGCTTTATATGCAGATGTACAAGTGCCACAACACCCCAATTAACCCGCTTTGCATCTTGATTCCAATTTGAATGAAACCACTTTCAATTTATATATTATTTAATTTGAAATACAATGAAGGTGAGTTTCATGAGTTTTGAGTTCATATGGAGAAGATATTGATCAATGAAGTTTCGTTTGCGGCTTTTCAACTGAGTGTACCAAGTGTACTATGCATCTTTACTGTCGCTAATATTTTTTCTAATTTTATATACATTAATGTGTTGAGGGGTGTACACTGATAAATAAAGTAGTGTATTTTTAGGGCCTTTATATGGTATTGTGTTAAAAGGATCAGGGTTTCTGGGATATTTTTATACAATATTTTACCCTTATCTCCCGCTACTTCATTTCTGATCGACCTAGTCAATATTTGACTTGGTCTCGGGGTTAAGTGTTAGTCAGTATCTTTGACAATTGCTTTATTTTCCTTTTCTTTCCTTTATTTTTTAATTGTTGGTTTGAATACATGTATTTACACACTAATTACAACTCAGTGTTAGATGGTAATTCATGCAAGTTAGTGATATTTATATCTATTAACTAGAGATTTAAAGCTTAAATAGGAGAATAAAAGTGAATGAATAGATATTCATCAGAGACTTGATTAAGGATTTTTTAATCAGCATTCTAATGTGTTATATAAATAAAAAATAGCGGTAAAAAATTCCATAACTTTACATGATCTTTAAATGAAATCCATGTTACAACAGAATCTCCCTGGGACGCCACCACCTTTTAATGAGTCTTTCAGATATGAGTCTAGACCATTTAAACCTCATAAATATACTAAAAATAGAGTTTTAAAATATTGTAGAACAACAACAATATCATATGTCACCGAATCATTTGAAATATGAAAGTTATTGAAGAAAATAATGTACTCGCAAATGTGGAAATATGTCCTTTTATTCTTCCCCCAAATGGAATACAGATCCTCAAAATGAGGCTCTGATACCTTTTAAATGGAGGAGAAACCTAGATCATCACAAAAATGTTTAAATGAATCAAATTCGTAGAATAAGTTGTTCATCGTTTGATCACCAATGCAATCGTATAACAAGAACATCGATTGTAAATGCAAACACAGACGGTAACAATAGTAATTTTCGCACCATTTCGCATGATCACGAGAGTATAAATTTATACCTTTTATGTTTGAGTTAGAGATCTTGTGGGTTAACTCTAATCTGAGGGGTGCTTGCACTTTTGCGTATAATGATAAGCCGTAGTGCTTACACAAACCTGAGAAATCTTCTCCACCAAGTTGTCCATGATCGAAAGATATCTAAAGTGATATCTACCTCCTGATTTTTCTCTCAAATCAATTCCTTCTACTCATAGATGAAGCACGAAGAAGAAGATGGATGCTCTTGCAATTGCGAGCCAACAGAGAGGAGAAGAGGCAATTAGGGTCCCCTTGGTGGTAAATATAGGGACGATTAAAAGGATAAAATAAGAAAGTTTATGTCCGCTATTTTCTCCCCTTCTTCTTAGAACTGGAGAGCTATTGATGATAAAATTTCAACTAAAATCAAAATTAATTAGAGAAAAGCATCCATGCCCTTCTTTATAGGGTCATGGGCGACAAAGATAAAGTCCTACTCCATGCATGGGCATCCATGATGAGTTGAGAATAGAGAAAATCTCTCTTTTCTCTCTATAATTAGTTGTAACGTCTAAATAGGACTATCTTTTGAATATTGAATTAGTGGTGGAGAATAAAACGAGAAAATAAATTTCTCTTTGGATTTCTCTCCATCATGGTGGATGCCCACCACGAGACATTGGATAAAAATTCTCTCTTCTCTTTCCATGGTCGTTATTTACCATGAGAAATTGAAGAGATATCATCTCTTTCAATTTCTCTTTCACAAGTTCAAATTCAATTGGTTAATATTTTGTGAAATTAATCGTTTCATTCAAATAACTAATTTTCACAAATCATTATGGGATAATTATAAAAAACATCCAACCAAATAAACCCAATTCATTGGTCCATAACAAAAAATAATTTCAAGTTAAAATTATTTAATTATGTGAATCACATTTACATATATCTTAATTAAATATAAATCTCATTAATATTAATAATAATGATTATAAATCTATATCTATTTTAATTAATTAAGAATAACGTGAATCATCTTCACATATTTCCATTATAAATTTATCAATGATAATAAGAAATACGATCTATGTATTTAATATTTCTATACACGACTCGTAATTCAATTAGGATTTGTGAGCAACATTCAGGTATACTTGAAGATATGTTAGGGAGACTATATAGACCATGTATAGTGATTCAAGAATTATATTTAAATACATTATCAAGGTATAAACCACATTATGGTACTCGAGTCGAATGTTTTAGAACCTTTCTCCAATTGACTCCGAACAATTTTTGTTCAATTTACAACTCTTTGGATCTAGAAGGTAGTTCCATGTATTGAGATTTATTTTATTTATTCTTATTCATTTAGCATCAAAGGCGGAATCATTAAAATCCACATGTTTTCATCATTTCCTCGGACCGAGAGTGTCATGGTATATAATATATTGGAGATATTTACACCCATAACCCTTATTAAGTTTGTAATTACACCATAAACCCGCATAATCATGAATTACACCAAAAACTCGAATAAGTGCTCCATCCTACACCGAGTTGATCCACCTATCCTTGATCTAATGACCGAATTAAATAAAAAAGCAAAAAAAGGAAGAAGAAAGAAACACCCTACACATCCCATTCTTCCTCCAGCCCCTCCCCTTTCCTTCGCCGACCACCTCCCCCCACTGCCTCCATCCCCCTCCCCCTTCCTCCACCAACCCCTCCTCCAACCTCCCCTCCTTCATCTACTCATAGCTCCTCCCCCTCCCCCCTTCGCTTCCCCCTTCCATACATTCAGAGTGAGATTAGGATAAAAAGTTTGGTGACAACATACCATCAAACTACTTCATCAATAACCTCTAGGTGAGATCCGACGTGCACACCATCGCCGTCGCAGCACCACTTGCGGACTGCCAAGCTTTGCACAGTCGATGCGTTGAACGACGACTAGAGAGGTGTAACCTTCTCCATTACAGACACCTCATTCACAAACCCAACACAGTAATACTCCTCTCATTATTCCCTTATTTACTTTCTATTCTGTACTATTTCTCTTGCTTTCATCTTTTGCTTCTACTTATCTCAAACCAATTGAGTCCAACCATTGATCTTCATCTTCTTCCTCCTTATTTTGATCGGAAACCCCAAGCAAATCATTGACAAACCTGCAACACATCATCCTTTTCCCCTACCATTTTTCTAATATCCCTTCCAAATCCTTCCATCACTTAACTCTTTCCTCCACCTCCGAACCATGCCCAAACATAGAGCAGATGCGGAATGAAGGGGACCCCTTCCTCTATACTCGGGTTCTGCAAGAGAAGAAGCTGAATCACCTTACAGGGGGTCTTCTCTCCAACTCTCGGCCTCGCTCTTCACCGCCAGCCACCTGAACCTTTGTCCCACAAAACCATCAACCTCCAATCCTTCTTCGATCCCAGAGCAGTAGAGGTCGATCTTCAAGAGCTCCTTCCATGAAGCCATCAGAACATCAAAATCCCCCTCAAGAGCCCATTAACCCCATCTCGATCGGCTCAGCCTTCCCATGTTTCATAGTAGCTCCACGTCAAAATCTGCAGTTCATGAGATTCATGACTCCACCAACAACTTGTTCAAGGGTAGAATTATCCGAAATTGATGGAATCCTTCAAAGTCAACACCGATAATGGATGTAACTTGGCACATGGTTATGTCATGTAAGGGTTAAGCATTATTCAGGGTTCTGTATGTAATTCGCGATTACACAAAGTTCTGAACGTAATTATGAAATTACTTAGGATTATGGGTATAAATATCCCAGTATCTTATGATTGCATCAATCTAGATTATTTTTAATACTTGAGGAGACATGTTTGTATGTATGTTTTATCAATAGATTCTCAATCAATAATTGGATGACAATATCAATTACATGCTTTACAAGAGCACATATTAACTTTATCAAATTCTTATATTATTTTATAAACAAGATGACCATGGATTAAATTTGCAGTGATCCCAATATCTCATAAGTGAGCTCCATCTCTCGGTTCAGAAAGAATGAACCTGTACGACTCTTTTGAGGGAACACACATCTCATATTTTCTTAGGTGTGTAATTGAATAATATCTCAAATATAATTGTATCTAAGCCGGACAACATGATCATGGTTAAGTGGATTATTAGCACACATTGGATTTTCCAAATAGGTTTCGGTGTAACTACTTGATGGGTCGTTGCACACCATATGTTCTACAATGCAAACCCTGGCTTCATCATAAATATTACATTGTGGCAGATAAAATTGCGTTACATGAAAGAGAGAGGGATTTATGCAGTTATGTAAGTAACCAGATGATGATGGAGAAGACACTTTCAAGAGAAAAATTGAGAAATGGTGCTTCAAAGTAACAGTAGGAAGGCCTTGGAGACATTGTCCACAAATAACAATGAAGAGAACGCGGGGGGAACACATGTTATATGGCCCACATTGTCCACCATCGCTCTGGTGAAGAGGACCCGAATCACTGCGCATCAACTCTTCGCAAAATTACACCCCGTCACACCCTGAAATTCAAAAAGCACCAGTAGGTACCTCCTCGCCGCACCGAAATTCGAACTCACTCTCTTCCCCATCTCCTCCCCCACCCATCCGAAAAACCCTCGTCAGATCTTAAGAGGGGAGGGGGGACACGCAGATCCTACGTTCCACCGAAAATCAGCTTCCCAATCTCGCCCTCGCTCCTATCCTACATGGAAACCCTAATGGCGGACTGCGTGCAGAGCAGCCTCCGCATGTTCCTCCACCGCAACGCCATCTTCATGTGCGAGCGCCTCGTCGCCGAGTTCCCTTCGGAGGTTATATGGCCATTACTGTCTGGATGTTTTGTTGTAAGGTTCTTGGGCGCGTATTTTGCATACAATTGCTGATTTACGGGAGCGGAAACTGATTTACAGAAGAACCTGCAACTACTGGCAACTTGCTACTTGCAGAATGGACAGGCACATTGCGCTTACCACATCTTGAAAGGTGATCTCACCAAATTTCCAGTTTTCTTATAAGATTTAGGACGTGTGTGGTTGGTCATCAGAAGTGAAGGTATTCACTTCTTGTATATTTTTTTAAAACTATCGCTCGATAACGCACGTGATCCCAAGTGATCTAATTGCAACAGCTTTTCGGGAGGTGGTCAATTTGAATCTACAGTTTTTTGCACATTTTATCTCTCGTGGATCACTGACCGAAACAAGCTTTCGGTGGGTTGGATTCTTTGAACTGAAACGTTAGGTACATTATAGAATTTCTTTGACTAGAGGAATGTAGTACGGCAACAAATGTGATATTTAATGGCTTGTATTAGATCATACGTTGGTTTCTGATACTTGTAAGCACGGATGTGCAATTTTAATTTCTCAATTCCTTGTTCGATTCCTCCTAGGATATTCTTGGATTACGGCAATTTAAAGCAATTCAATGGAATTAAATTATAATGTCTAGCATTGAATGCAATCTATAATTTGGTGTTATACTGTAGTAGCCTTTTGTTAGGTAGTTCTGCAATTTTGTTGATGAGAACGAGCTTAAATGTTTCAATCCTTTTTTTATCCATTACTAATCTCTACATTGTTTTTCTAAAAAAATCTCTACACTGTATTTTCAGGATTTCACATTTCATTGCAATCGGATTACATGGAAAAGAATTCCATGAACTCATTTTACAGTACGATAATCTAATACGATGCTAATTTGCCATGAATTGTAGATCATAAAGTGTAAGATATGCAACTTACTAGGCTTGCAGAAGATGGGTTTCATATGCCATGTGTTCAAGTCAACTTGCCCTCTATGTGACTCCATGCACTTTTAATCATGCATATGAATCAATTCAAGATGCTAGTTGGAACTAAACCATGGAATCAAACAACTGGAGAAGTTTAATTGTTGGAAAATGTTTATATTGAATCTTTTACTGTCATGCACTGGGAAGCTTGTAACTTGATCATTCACTTTGTTTAAATGCCTTCTTGACCGGGCAGGCAGATAGATACATCATATTCCTTTTACATCAACTGGTTGAACTTATTTGCTGACACTAAGTTAAGAGGATTTCAAGGACCTTTATGTGTGTTCGTTCCTGGTGGTATATGAGTTATTTTTTTATCTCTATTACTTGTTCAACACAATTTTGAACAACCTCCTCCAGGATAAAATAAAATGATCTCATTTTCTCATTTGTTTTGATTTTATTTTGAAGGTACACAAATGGCTCAATCTCGGTATTTGTTCGCGTTGTCATGTTTTCAGATGAATCTTCTTCGTGAAGCTGAAGTTGTGTTGTGCCCCTCTAATGAATCGATTGTTGAGGTAATCCTATCAAGATGTTATTTGTTTATATCATGTTCTTCGTCTCTCTCTCTCTCTCTCCCTCTCCTTCCCTATATATATGTTTAAGATTATTTTGATATTCAGTTAAATAATGTTCAATTATGACAATTATACTAAGATTATTTTGATATTCAGTTAAATAATGTTCAATTATGACAATTATACAGCAATAAATCTCATGGGTCCTATTTGGTAATTGAGTTGGGTTGGGGTATCCTCCTGTGAATAGTAGCTGTTTGGATGGTTGAGAGGGTTGGAATGGTAAACATGATGTGATATGACATTGATTATATGTTATATTAACTTTTTAAATGATTATAATATATATTTTTTATGTTAATTTTTTATTTAAACATGGTTAAAAAATATTATAACTGTTGGAGTATTTGATGTATACGTCACTTATGAGGGAGATGGGTAGGATCCATTTACCCCATCCAAGAGTTTAGTCCCACATCTATCAGTGGTGGGACTTGGAGGCTCTGTGGAGGCTATATAAGGAGCCCCAGACCTCCTGTATCAGATGAGAAAAAGGAATGCAATATCCGCCCCTTTGAGGGCTTCTTCCGTGGTTTCATCCCGCTCCTCAGGGAGTAGGGTTCCACGTAAATCCCGTTGTTCTTATTGTTCTTTATCTTTTTCCATGTTTCGCTTTCGCATTCTATATTTTCTAACATGGTATAAGAGTGGGTTAGATTCTCGAGGTTTTCATATTCTTATTTTTGGTCGAGAAGATTTGTTTGTGAAAGATTGTTCCAACAAGTTATTCTCCAGTTTTTTTTCGTGCTATGTGGTTCCTGGTGAACCCTAATTTTTGAGGTATGGGCGACGACGAGGTTCTAGGGGGGAGCTTCTCGGTCTCCCTGCGGAGCCCCATCTCGAAGATGTTCTCCTCCAGGCGCTCCTATTCGCGCGTGTAGGTGCTCCAGGCACTGCCCTGATGCGCCCTTTCCCTTCCTTCTCAGGTGGCGCGCGGTGCTCGCTCTGCCCTCAAGCATTCTCGGCGAAGATCACCAACAACGGCCCCCATCTCGAAGCTCTCCCTGTAGCGGCACCCCTAGCGAGATGACCTCACTCCACACGTAGGAGGCGCGCGTCATCTCCAGCAAGCCCTGCCTCCCGAAGCTCCAGGAGGAGCTTCTCTAGGCCGCCTCCAGCGGCGCACCTCGATCGCGGTGGCGGCTCGTCGATTCTCTAGTTCGCTACTCGCCCTCATTAGGAGCTCCAGGCGACGCTTGCCGCTCCTCCATGCCCCTCCGGCTTCCTATCAGCGGCAAACTCCTCCCCCCAGGCGACCGGCGACGACATCTATCCCCAGGCGGCGACACGGCATCAAGGCGGCGGAGCCCTCCACAGGCGCACATCTACCCATCGCGTGAGGGCTCCAGCGAAGCAAACCCCAAGGCGGCGGCGTTTTTTGGTTTGATGGGTTCCCGCAAGTGGGAACCCTAAAAGGGGACGGTGCATGTATTCTTAAGGCTCGAGCAGCCCCGATGTTTTTTTTTATAAAAAAGGAGGTTCTCATTATAACTAGGCCCGTTTTGGGCTGAATGTTAAAAAAATGAGAAGAGGGAGAGAACGAGAGCCCATCGAGTATAAAAAAGGAGAGAGTGAAAAGGAAAAAAAGAAAGGGAGATACAGTTAAAAAACCATACAAAAAAGGGGGAAAGCCAGAAAAAAATATAGCAATGGTTTATTTAAATAAAAAATTTTGACGGCTATTAAACAAAATTTAAATAGCCAAGAAAAAAAAGCAAGAAGAAGAAGAAAAATTTGAGAAGCCGAGAAAAAATCGGCATTTGTGATGTTTTTATTTTCTCCCCATATTTATCTCATTGTCTTCTCCCAACTTGGTCGATGTTTGTTATTCCGACCAGTATGGGAGGAAGGGGGAGTATATGTAGAGTCACATGTTTATTCAGATTCTTCAGATCCAGATTTAGATATTCTCCAGACCAACTGATTTCCAGACTCTACAGAGATTTGTCAGACTCGACTTCAGTTTTCGAGTTCATTTCAGACACACATGTATGCGGTCTTTTCAGATGAGCACGTGTTTACCATCTTTTGCAGTGATCCACATCTTTTCTTGTTTGTCGACCAAAGTTTTCATGTGAGCCATAGGGACTCCAGAGTAGAGGACCATTCCCTATGCCATGTTGGCAAGGGTTTTCATGTGGTATCACAGGGACTCCAGAGTAGAGTACCATTCTCTGTGCCAGATGGGAGAGACCCAGTTCTCCGACGAGGAGACTTCTTCAGACTCCATTCTCCAGCTACTGTGGACTCCGACGAGGATTACACTTCCATGGCCTTTTCAGTTCCGCCCTTTTCAGAGATGGAGCAGTTGTCCACATGTTGTGGAGGGCCAGAGTACTCAGACGAGGAGACTCATTCCAGTTGCAGTGACTTTGACATACACAGTTCAGAGCACATGCTCTCCGATGAGGAGATTCAGCAGACTCACACTCCAGCCCGTTCGTCCTCCTCACCTGCACGGCATGAGAAGCAACGTCCTTGACAACAGCAATTGTGCGCGTTGGGTTGATATTGTCCGTAGCGTCCTGTAGCCTGGGTTGAGTTTCTTTCTGTTTGTCCAAGATGAGCAGTGCATACTCCAGCTTGAGGGGAAGTGTTGGAGTATTTGATGTCCGCGTCACTTATGAGGGAGATGGATAGGATCCATTTACACCATCAAAGAGTTTAGTCCCACATCTACCAGTGGTGGGACTTGGAGGCTCTGTGGAGGCTATATAGGGAGCCTCAGACCTCCTATATCAGATGAGAAAAAGGAATGCAATATCCGCCCCTTTGAGGGCTTCTCCCGTGGTTTCATCCCGCTCCTTAGGGAGTAGGGTTCCACGTAAATCCCGTTGTTCTTATTGTTCTTTATCTTTTTCCATGTTTCGCTTCCGCATTCTCTATTTTCTAACAATAACAAAGAAAATCCATACAACTAATTCCAATTTCCAACCCAAGAATGCATGGATAGAGCATGAGGTATGTCATATTACCTTGGATTAACCTGGCAACCAAACATGCCCATGGTGTTTGCGAGGATGTTTGTGCTTCTATCATGGAGATCAATGGGCAAGACACTAAACTCAATGAATGTAATGTACCAGTCTGAAAAACAAGAAACATGATTGAGAGTTGTATAAGAAACAAGATCCAAGTTGACACGAAGTTTGTCATATCTAGCTCTTTACTACAACATAAACATTTAATTCAAAGGAAGAACACAAAAGCTTAAAAGTTTTCCTATTTTGGGTCCTATTTGGGGTTATGGACAACTCACTTGATTTCCGTTTTTGTGGTTATGGATATGTTTAATCTACTACTTGACCTCAGCTACCCCCTCAATACTTGCAGTCCTCCAGTGTTTAACTCCTTACATTATTATGGAATGAATTTGTGAATTTATTGAGAAGGTTGCTGATTATCCTTTCATGGGTCATTGGGCGCAGCAACTACACATGCCACTTGCTCTGGACGCAACCAAGCTGAACATTACCGCCCCTTGATTGCCCATAGTTATGCATACAACCAATGATTTGAGGCATGCGACTTCTTGTTTAATGTTACAAAAAAATTATTTTTGAATGTATTTCTTATAAAGAGTATCAACCATAAACACTTCCTAAAACTCGTGGTGCGAGAACACCCCATGGGAGGATGGTGCGTGAGGGCAACTTTGATGAGGTGGAGGTGAAGGTGAATGAGGGTCACACCGTCAAGGCAAAATTGAGGGTTGTGGGAATGAGTCTGCAAAGAGAAAGCGCATGGTTATTGTTGGTTCTTTTCGAGAAATGTCAATGTTGGAGGGGGCACATCGGTTTTATTGGGAGAGAGTGTCTCGCTATGCTACGTGTTTTTGTCGTGGAAGTGCGGTCACTTGGATGCAAGTTGTTGAGACTCAGTAATGCGATTTCAATGTGAGAAGGTTGGCCATTGGAGGAACCAGTCTATGATGATCAACATTTGGAGGGCTTGACCTGTTGTTGCAGAGATTGACCAGTTTGTTGGGAGGCAAGTTTGAGATTACGGTTGAGGAATCTATATTTGCTTAGGGCGGCCTTTGGCTGGCAATGCCATAAGCGTGTAGGCTTTAGGACCTTCCTTTGGTGGTGAAGTTGTCTGCACATAAAGATTCCCTCCAATTCTACGTGTGAGGGCTTGCAAAAAGGAGTTGTAGCTTCTATTTTTTGGAAGGTTGGTTTGAGCTTTAATATGCGGTGGCATGTAACCACCCATGATGTTAGATTGTGCATTGTCGATTTCACATTTGAGACGGCTCAAGATTTCTGGGTTGCTATTCCATTTATCCCTCATGAAATATATCACAAAGTACTTCTGGACTAGCCAAGGTCCAACTTTGTCTCGTACTACTTCTTACATACTTCCATTAGAGACCTTAGTCTTAGTATGGTCTAATGGCAGACTTTGTCTCATCCGCCTTGAGGTAGGGTCAGGCACCTTATGTCTCATCTTTCACCCTATGCTTTATGACTTCGGGAGGTCTTGGGTTATTTACCTTAGTCTTTGCTTGGGTGAGGATAGTAAGACTATTGCTTTTATATGATTTTTCATTGGGAACTCCTTAACATCATTGTTGAATGACTATTAGTTGTTGTCCTTCTTGGTGGATTGTTTTTTCTTGGGGGGTGGGGGGTTTCAGGATCATGGTAGATGGATTGAATTTGGAACTGGTCTTGCCGGACTAGATGACAAATGACCCTCTGGCTTTAGGAGATGCTGAGGTGCATGAGGAGGGTGATGAAAGATGTGGTTTGGAGTGCGATTTGAGGCAATTCTGGGCGGCTTTTATCCTGTGATTTCATTACAAAGGAAACATGACAGGTCGATCACTCATTCTATCGGAGCTTCACTTATGGGGAATACTATGAAAAGTTTTGGAACAGAGGGCTGAGCACATATAGCCAAGGTTTAAAAAAGCGCGAGGCGGTCCGAGGCGTTTTCTCTGAAATTGAGGCGAGGCGTAAGCCTCGAGGCGGTCGAGGCGTAAGCCTCAATTTTTTTTAAATTTAAAATTAAAGCAAAATACATTTAAAAAGTATATAATACTGTTACATTTTGCCAAAAACACATTCAGGAATAATTTAAAACTAGTAAAAGATACAATACATAAGCGATGAAGGCATTGAAGTTCAAAAAAACTAATACTAATCCACTAATATACATAATATCAAGTTCCAATTCCAACTTCAATGACTCTATATGAGTATTAAACTAAAGTCTATACTTAATACTAAAGTACAATAGAAATCATAATCCTTAGTGCGAATAAAAAAATATTAATATGCCTTGAATCCCAATCAATTGTCTTGTTGGACGTAGTTGGAGAACTGTCATATGCATCCCCTCCTGCCATATCATACCCCAACAAGACGGGGGTCTCGCTGCCCGGTCAGCGAGCCTGTGGGGGGGTCTAGGGGGAGCAGGTGCGCTCCCCCCTGCGGGGGTGTGGGGGCAGCACCCCCGACGATTTTTTTTACTAATGATATTATTTGTATTCAGCTACTCATAATAAAATATAATAATTATTTTACTTCAGTCTTCATGTGTTTATTTTTCAACATTACTTCATATATCATATATGTGATAACTATTCTAAGTTCACAACTTATACAACCAAACAACATCAAGTTGCAAACTTGCAACTAATATAAAATTCTATTACAATTCAAACAAAAATATGTGTAATAGAACTAGTATGTGTAGATGTATGATAAATTGAATATGATGTATACAAGATCATGTAACTTCGCTTGTTTCAATCTATCTCTTCTCTTTGCATGGAGCTATATATATAGAAATATGCAAGGTTTAACATGGAAACAAAAATACAAAAATAAAAATTATAATGCTAATAAAAAAATAGGGTTATGTGTAACAAAAAAGTAAAAAAAGCCTCATGACTCGAGGCTTACGCCTCCGCCTCGCCTCGAGCGCCTCACGCCTCGAGCGCCTCAGGCGAGGCTAAGGCGTACACCCCTAAGTATGTACCTGAGGCGTGCGCCTCGGGGAGTTTTAGGCCCGCCTCGCCTTGAGGCGTACGCCTTTGCGCCTCGAGGCGCCGCCTTTTAAAACCATGCATATAGCTGCCTTGGATTTGTTCCATATCAGTGCATGATGCTGATCAAAAGGGTATTAAGAAGATCTAATAGATAGCAATATTATTGGATATTCGGTTGATCGGTTATTCAAATAATTTATGGGGTGTATGTGCTTTAGCTTCTGGTCTGTTCTGACATACCCTTGAGTATAGTTTAAATTTTGACTCTAGAATTTGTGGACTTTTAAAAAGGGATGCGATTATGAGAGGAAAAAAGTGCTTTCCACTTCTTATTTTGAAACACTAGAAGAAGAAAATGGTGCTGCCAGAAGAAAATGGTGCCGAGTGAGGTTCTCGTACCGGCGATGAGGTGGCTTGCCTAGAGGCGGAGCTGCAGGGGGTGCTGCACTGCAACCACTGTTGGCATGACAGGGGGGTGGGGGAGACGCGACCCATAGGTAGAGCCACAACCGAGCTGGGGTGGCATGGCGACCTTCGCATCGGATAGATGTACGGCGTCAGTGGCATAGAGTTGGGGAACAGAAGGAGGGGTGTGACTTGGGAAGTTGGGAATAGAATGGGGCTTGGGTGTTTTCGTGTTTATGTGAATCATAACCCCCTGTCTAAGGCCCAGGGTGGTGGGGGGGGGGGTCTTCGGGTTGGGTTACATGCTGCGTGGGTTTTCGAGTTGGGCCGAGCCTGACAAAAAATTTTGGGCCTAAAACTTCGGCCCAAGCCCATCCCAATGCGCATTTGGGCTTGTGCCAGGCCGAGCTTTTTGGGCTAGGCTTCGGGCTGGGTCGGGTCGACGCAACCCAATGCTCATCCCTAGTCACAAGGCATTGCATCAAGGTTGAAGTACTTTTTTCAATCATGGTTAGCAGTGAATATTAGTATATTACATACATAGTTTTCTAATTAGTTTAATACTTTAATAAACCATTAATGTTCTTTTTTACACCACTGTTAACAATTGGTATAAATATAAGGAAAGTTTAAGTTCAATCGAATTTGATGATCTAGTATTTTCAATGGAATTTGATGTTAAGAATTATACCGTCAGTTGGAATTTTGCAATTGATCTGCTGCATGAGTGCTACATGAGTAAACATTAACGGTTGCGAGATTGCCATTAACTTTAGTATGTGTGGACATGTTAGATGTGATTTTATCTAAATCATTAAACAATAACGTAATGTAAAGCAAGCTGTAGACGTTTGTATGGGAATTATTGGACATGTAGTTTTTAATGAGGAAATACAATTATGCATTTAATACACGAATTGTATTTATGCATCTTAGATTGAATTTCTCACATAATTCTACATCTTTAATTAGTCCGATGCATATATAAAGTAAAAAGGTGATCATGTAGGAGACTTTTTATGTTTCCGTAGCTAATTTAATTTTTAGTGCGATTGAAGCTAATTTATGTAAATAGGAAAGATTCCATTTTTCAAGTTAGTACAAAATGGAATCTTGACTCTTGAGCCTTCCTTTAGGGCTCCTTGAGCCTTCCTTTAGCCTTCCTTTAGGGCTGTGGTGAACGACCAATGGGTCTCCTCTTCTGTCGAGGGGTCTGCGGCTGCAATACTTAGTCAGAAGCTTGATTCCTTGCGGAAAAGATTGGCATGCTATAAACGGGAGACGCGGCTGGAGCGAGTGTCTCTTAGAAAGGAGGCGGAGGAGACTATTTCGAGGCTTGATTCTGTGGAGAATGAGCGGAATCTCAGTGTGAACGAGCTCGAGGAGCGATCCTCTGCGCAAAAAAAGATGGCGGAGGAGGACAAGAAGAGAGCTATTGAGTGGCGTCAGCGCTCCATGCTCAAGTGGCTCAAAGATGGTGATGCAAACACGGCTTATTTCCACAGGGTTGCTAGTGGGAGGAAACGAACTAATACTATACGCGCTATCTCTGTTAATGGGGAGCGATTCGTTGGGGATAATGCTATGGGATCCGCCATTATGGAGCATTTCAGGGGTGTCATGTCGGCTCGTTCCATGCGTTGCTGGAAGTGGCTGGAGCCTGGGCTTGGGGGTTCCCAAAGTTTCCGAGGAGGACTGTGCCAGGCTTATTAGGCCAATTTCGTTCTTGGAGACTAAAGAGGCTGTGTGGCATCTTAATCTTGATGCGTCCCCGGGGCCTGATGGCTTCTCGGTGGCCTTCTTCAGGGATTTTTGGGACTTGGTGGACAATGAAGTTTTTGAGGTGATAGTGGAGTTCTGCGGAGGAAATGCTGGTTTTGATAGGCTAAATAGAGCTTTATTGTTTTTGATTCCAAAGAGGGATGCAGCGGAGGACATTGGGGACTATCGCCCCATCTCGATTTCAAACGCCATCTATTTAATTGTGGCTAAAGTGCTGGCTAGGAGACTCTCTACAGTGCTGGACTCGCTTGTCTCTCCCGTTCAGGCGGCTTTCATTAAGGGGAGACAAATATCGGACTGTATTGTTGTTGCGTCGGAACTGGTGGCGGATTGGAAAGCCTCGGGGCGTCAAGGGGTGCTTTGGAAAATTGATTTCGCTAAAGCTTATGATAGCATTGATTGGGCTTTCCTGTGGTCGGTCCTCAGGAGACGTGGCTTCCCGGAGATGTGGATTTTTTGGATGCGGCGCTGCGTGACTACCGTTTCTTTTTCTGTATTGCTCAATGGCGGCTTGGAAGGGGGGCGTTTTCAACCGCGTTGGGGCCTGCGCCAGGGATGCCCTCTGGCCCCCCTTCTTTTCGTTCTTGATTCGGATGTCTTGGCTCGTATGGTGGATCGGGTTGTTGCTGCGGGCCTCTCCAGGGGCTTCTCAAAGGGGGCCATTTCCGTGCCGTTAATTCAATTTGCGGACGACACTTTGTGCTTCATTGAAGGGGGTGATACGGAAGTTGCGGCCATGTCGGTGACGATTAATGGTAACAAATCTAAGGTTATTCCTTTTGGCCTCTCGGAGACGATGGCGATGGATTTTGCGAACACTCTGGGCTCTGCTTTGGGCAGCCTTCCGCTTGACTACCTGGGCCTTCCCTTGGTGGTTGGGAGGCCAAGACTTAAGGATTGGAGTGTGGTGGTGGTGAAGGTTGAGGCGAGATTGGCAGGTTGGCGCGCGGCGCTCCTATCAAAAGGAGGTAGATTGGTTCTTCTTCGATCGGTCCTTGCCGCCATTCCAGTTCACTTTTTGTCGACTCGACGTCTGTCTGCTGGGATTTGCAAGACTTGAGTCTTGCTTCAAGAGGTTCTTATGGGGGAAGTCGGGTATCGGAGGGCGAGGGATTCACCTGGTCGCTTGGGAGGAGGTGGTGAGGGAGAAGCTGGTTGGTGGTTTGGGGGTTAGGCGCCTCAGGTTGATCAATGATGCGTTCTTCCTTAAGTGGGCAAGCAGGGTGTGGGGAAGAGATGAAAGCTTCTTTATTGAGATCTTGTGGGAGCTTCATGGGAGGGAGTGGGCTGGCGAGGGCGATTTGGGGCTTGTGTGTGCGCGCTCTCCGTTCTGGCGTTGTATTCAGGATGTATTTTTGAAGAACAGAGCGGCCTTTAAACCAGTCCTGGGGGACGACCGTGCTTTCTCCATTTGGAACGATTGCTGGTTTGGGGGGGGGGAGCCGCTTTCTGTCCGGTTCCCTCGTCTCTTTGCTTGGCGGAAAATAAGGCGCTTGCTGCTGGGTGAATGCGTCTTGGTCTCCTCGCTTTCTGGGGAACTTCTCGGATCAGAGGTTATTGGATTTTCTTGCTCTGTTGGACGTCCTTGCTCATGCGGATTCTCCCTCTGTGGGCTTGGATCACTGGATTTGGAGGGATGGTGGCTTCTCGACTCGGAAGGCCTACGCTTCATTGCTTGATTCTTTGCCTGCTAGATCGGATTCCCTGGTGAGAGACTGTGGCTTCTTCTGGAGCTTGGGCCTGCCCTTGCGTATTGTCTTCTTCTTATGGATCGTCCGCAGAGGGAGGCTTTTGACGCGCGATCGTTGTTTAAGGTTGTTGCCCTCGGTTTCCAATATCTGCGGCCTGTGTGATTCAAATGTGGAATCCCTGGACCATATCCTCTTTCTCTGCCCTTTGGTCCGGGGGCTTTGGGATGACCCCCTCGTGGCTTGGGTGCATGCTTGCGATGTGGAGACCTTCTGTGACTCCCTCTTCTTGAATAGGCTTATGGATAGAAGGCGATTCTTGGCACCGGTGGCTTGTTTATGGTCGATTTGGCTTAGTCGCAACGAGGCCATTTTCTCTGCGCAGCGGTTTTATCTGGAGAACGTGCTCTGTCGCCCGAGGACTTTGGTGGCTGACTGGAGTCGTGTTTAATGTGTTTCTTTTCTCTTTTTTTTGTAACATGGCGCCCAGATCTGGAGGCTCCTCGCCTCCTACGCTGGGTCGCTTTTTTTATTTCTTGTTTGTATCCCTGACCTTCTTTCCTTTTAATATATTGGGGTGAACACCATTGAGTGTATCCCCCTTTTCTTGGCTTCAAAAAAAAGTTAGTACAAAATAGTTGATTGTTAACCTTTTCTTTTAATTTATATGGAAATGTTATGCAATTTACGTGCTATAGTTTTTAAGGAGGTGATTCTGTAGAAGCTAAAATCAAAGTCATGGTTCATGTCAAGTTGTCAGTATATATACCATGAAAAGTAGGTTAATCTTATGCAATTTAATTGCCAAAGCCTTCTCCCACTTTAAGTAGGGTTGGCTACATAGTTTCTTGCTCAAATCCATGTTGAAAGATCCGACTATTTTTCATGCTGACAATTTAATCTTATGCAATGTATGTTAATATTTATGTGTTTATTTTGTTTGTATAGTAGTTGTCTTAGTGATGTCATGCGATTTTTCTTTTTCACTTGTCTCTTTTATGATATGATCATATATACTATGTGATAAAGGATTACTCTAAAAGTCCTTAAATACATAGTGCTTTGTTTTGCTATATAGTTTTTCTAAATATTATACAATCTTTTGATTAAATTTATATATATTTTTTGTAGAGTGAGGCTTACACCTCGGCCGTATCGAGGCTTTCGCCTTGTTTCAAAATAAAAAAACCCCATCTATTTCGCCTTTTGTTTTTTATATCCTTACACGAAATGACACGCACAATGCTACACATGGTACTAGAGGCTCCAAGGTAGTGGTGAGTCACGGCATTAGTGATCTAGGCGAGGCACGAGGTAGAGGAGCACGTTGAATCATATCATGAAGAAGATGCGATTACACAATGTGAACCATCGATGAAGGCGACATTGTGAGAGGAATGTGTGCTTGTCGATGGGTTTGAAGGTGGCATTGTGAGAGGAACGCATGCATGATGACATGTTCTCTTAGAACCTTATTCCCATCCCGAAGTAGGAGAAGCATTTTCAAGGCTTGAGATCCCTATGTGACTTTGCCCAGCTTTATCCATTCTATTTACATCTTTCGTTTCAACAGGAAACAATTGTTATGAAAAGTACACCAGTGGAAGTAAAGGCGGTAAAAAATAATCAAATCCATATCAAAGCAAAATGAGAGAAGGTGCTTTATGGACTTCCGATTTGATTTATTTTTTTTAATTTTTACGCTCAATAAAAAGGCATGTTATACCTTTCTATTAAAAAATCAAAACAACTAGAAAATGGGGACATGCGATGTTTTAAAAAAGTTGGTGAAGAAAAATATAATATGATGATTAAAAAAATGAAGAATTTGTGAGGAAAAAAATTTGTCAAGAAAGACCATCTGTTAAAAAGATAAAAAAGGAATGAAAGGAGAGAGAAAGAATAAACATTTTTTATGTCTTACATGGATATGAGAGATATGGGGTATGTTAATGAATTCTTCTATGTTTTTGTCTCATGCCCACATATGAGATCATATATTAAGAGGTCTCCTTACACATGTGTTTGGCTCAGAGTCTTAATATGGATCACGTATGTTAAAGGCTTATGGTAGAGGCTATACACGAGAGATCCATATGAACTCTTGACTAGAGATCATATTCTCTAAGTCGGTGTACAGGAGGGGTCCAATATGAAGCTCTTATTTAGGAGATAACCATTTCAGTGGCTTCTTGAGGAGATCCGTTGTTCAAATTTTCATATGGTGGAGCCTGGAGGTATTGACAGAGTTCCAGAGTAGAGGCCCACTTCAGTCACCATATCTAGAGCAACTTAGAGCCCAATAGTTGTAGATTTTGTATATCATAAGCGTGAGAAGATGGAATTTAGAGTTTGAGAGTTCTGTTTGAGACACTGCACTTGATTTGTGTATGTTGAGCGATGCGTTGTCCAAGCTGAGCATTCCATGCTCTAATTTGAGGGAGAGTATTGATAGAATTGAGAAATTGAGTGTATGTTTAGGATTTGTCTTTAACTCCATATTGGTTGGAGTTAGGTTCATTATGTTAGTGGGTTAATATATAAAGCTTCACACTCGTACGCATTGAGAGAGTAGATGCAATATCGTATGTGTGGTGTCGGCTCATTGAGAGAGCATATGCAATATCCTATATGTGGCCTTCCGAGAGATGCGTGAAGTTATTCACATGTTGCGTTGAATTCCAACATGTTGCAGGACAGAGTTCTCCATGGAGGAGACTCATCCTATTTCTGGTGACTGACAGGTCACAGGTGCATTACAGAGCACGCACGCTAGTTCACACTCTAGCCCTCCAATTCTTCCTCACCATCATGACATGATAAGCAACATCATCAACATGCAACCAACATATCATGCCTTGAGTTGACATTGTCCGTACTATCTTGTATTTAGTGAGTTAATGCTTTCCTTCTATTGTCCAAGTTGAGCATTGCATGTGCCAGCTTGAGGGGGAGTGTCAGAGTATGGGCCTATGCATAGGTAATTAGACCTCT
Organism: Ottelia alismoides; assembly: GCA_037367405.1. Lineage (NCBI taxonomy): Eukaryota > Viridiplantae > Streptophyta > Magnoliopsida > Alismatales > Hydrocharitaceae > Ottelia > Ottelia alismoides. The sequence continues at coordinate 319,531 of JAZKJV010006122.1, forward strand.
TCAGGATCCAATTACCACATGCACCCATGTTAGTCCCAAATTATCTATTAATGGGACTTGGTCATATTACTGGGACTATATAAGAAGCTACACATCACCTGTATTCACATATATAGAATTACAATAGAATATCTGACCCTTAGTGGCCTTTTCCTATGGTTCACCTCGTTCCTTATGGAGCATGGTTCCATGCAATACTGTGTGTTTTTCATTTTTCATATTTATTATCTCTGATTATGATTCCACATTATCATTTTATTCAATAGATTTCCTCCTTGATCATCATCACATTAAGGTATAAGATGCAGAGTAGCCCTTTAGTAAACACCAATCCTCATCCTGGAGAGGACTTGATGTACTTTAAGATCATCTTGCACGCATCATTGTAGGCATGGTTAGGACAATCCGCAAACTGAGTAACCTTGTCAACTGCAAGCGAGATGCCCGACATAGTGATGATTAGATAAAGTAGCTCCCCGACCAACCATCTATAGCAGCTTGTATCTCCAATCTCTATGGGTTCATAAATGCGTACTTTGAGATCTATTGAAATTTGAATTGGCTTGACTAATATTCCGGTCTTCTGTAGTAGGTCGGTAGCATTCTTTCTTTGGGACAACAATGCCTCGTTTGGAATGAGCAATCTCATTCCCAAGGAAATATCGTAATGATTCAAGATCTTTTATTACGAATTGCTCTGCTAGCCACGTCTGACTTCTACAATACCTTCTGAGTCATCAACAATGAGGATGATGTCATTCACGCATATCACTATGGCTATAGTGTTTTTCTTTTTTTAGTATAATATGGAAAGTCTCAAGTGCTTAAGAACTTTTGACAGCTTCTGGAACCTTGCTCGATACTCTATTTCATGCCATAAAGAGCCATTTTCAGCAAATATACTTCCTGATACTCCCCATGAGCCTCAAAGTAGGAGGTTGCTACATATAAATGACCTCTTGCAGATCACCGTAGCATGCACCCCCTCCTTCCATACCATACCCCTATAAGACGAGGGTCAGCGAGCCTGAAGGGGAGTCTAGGAGGGAGCATGTGCACCCCCCGTGAGGGTGTGATGGCAGCGCCCCCAGCGGATTTTTTTTATCAAGGATTTATTTCTATTCGGGTATATGGATTTGTTTTTAACCCAGCCATTGCAGGTCCTAAGCCTGGGTAAATTGAGGAGGGTTGGGCGTTAGGTACCCGACAACCAACGCAATAGAGATAAATTCTTAAATAGTGTTCTTTTTAACAATACTATTTAGGAATTTGTTCAAAACACTTCGAATCTTTTCAACATGGATTTAAGCAAACTATAGGTTTCGTTGGGGCGTTCCCTACTAGTGACACATTGCATCGCCCGAATGCAATGAGAAGTTGGCAAGGGTCACTACATCGCTGCCCGGGTATAGTTTAAAATTTGCAAGGGTTCTCGCATGGGAACACATGCTAGTTAATAAGCTAGTTCCGCTGCATCGCCTCCTGGATGCAATCTGAAATTTGCAGGGATTCTCGCATGATGGACATATGCGAGTAAAGAAGTTAGTCCAAAAGAGGTTGCAAAGGAAGTTGCTGGTATGTAGTTGGAATATTGGTATTTTGACTGGCAAATCGTTGGAGATAGTAGATATGATGGAAAGAAGGAAGAATCAGATACTATGTCTCTAAGAGACAAGATGGATTGGAGAGAAAGTAAAGGAGATCGAGAGGAGATGCTTTAAACTTTGGTATTCAGGTAAATATTTTTTTCAAAAGGAAAAAGGCATGCACCGTAAAGGTGCATGCCCAAAGACTTCGCCATTTATCACCAAGTAAATATTACACGCGTAACCGTATTTACAAAATCATATCGGTTTAATGACTTCAACTCACTACCATCACGTTAATATGCGCCACCACATTTTTTACATAAAAACGATCCTAACGAAAAATAATATCGTTTCTAGCCAACCATATCGCCCATATTGCCGTCACAGCCTTTGACCTATCCATGTCCGACTTGGTCCAATCCGCACCAATAGAATGCCAGAAGCTCTCAACAACCTCAGCCTGTACCGCCTGAATCCCGAGCCGATCCCAAACCTGTGCCGATCTCTCACACTTGAAGAAGAGATGATTCGCTCACCTCCTCCCTACGTCTTCGGCATTCAACTTCAGCCCCCTGAACTAAACGTGCCAATCTCGCCCTTGTCAGTAGTCTTTCCTCCTGAAAATCCACAAGAAAGCCTTCACTTTGGTAGGGACCTTCCATTTCCAGATACGCCTGCAGTCCGCCCCACAACCCGCAGGGTCAAACATCATGGGACCCTTCAAGGCCCTCCTTCAGAACTGAGAAGGACCCATCACACCAAGTCCAATGATCCCGACCGTGAGTAGGACCCCCGATATCCTCAATCTCCGAAAGCATGGTCATGAACTCCATCACACGTTGCTCAAAAAGCTCGGATCTGAATCTCGGGAAGAAAGAATATCCATCTCAGGTGTCCGTGAGCGTACCACCTGACTGCTCTGCCAATGCCCTCAACCTTGGAAAATGCATCTCTAGAGGCCCATCTTCACTTCAATCATCCGTCTAAAACTGAAACCTAGTTCCATCACCAATCATCGGTCTTAACGAAGTGCGAATCTCCTGTGCCACACTGTAGACGCCCCTCCAAAAGTAGGACGACATGTCGCCGATGACGTCATTGAGGTTCGTTAAGGAAAGCCCATGGTCGTAGATCCTCCTCATAAGTTTGCATACCATACTATCACACTTGCCCCAAATACGAGCAACCCACCTGCCAAGTAATGCTTTGTTCATCTCCTCCAACCTGCAAACTCCTAGACCATGGTCGTAGATCCTCCTAATAAGTTTGCATACCATACTATCACACTCGCCCCAAATACGAGCAACCCACCTGCCTAGTAATGCTTTGTTCATCTCCTCCAACCTGCAAACTCCTAGACCCTCGTCCTCCTTTGATGATGCCATAATCTTCCAATCCACCAAAGGAAGACCCCTAGGGCCTAGACTGATCGGATGATGACCAGAAGAAGCATCTCATGATGGTTTCAACTTCTCAACCCCACCGACATCAGCCTCGAGGACTGGTAGAAAAGAGGAATAACCGATAGAATCGACTTCATCAACACAAGCCTGCCCTCTCGGATAAACAGACCGACTTCCACCCCGCCAATTTCCGCTCCATCTTCTCAATCACAAGTAGCTAATCGATGTCCCTCATCCTGCTAACAACCAGAGGAACACCAAGATATCTCAGCGACAACTCCCTACGCGGTGAGTGCAACCAGTCTGCGCATAGCTTGATCTCAGCTTCTGCCAGACCGAAAGGAACTAACTCTGACTTCTCTCTATGCAGCCTCAAACCCGAAACATCCCTAAAATTGTCAAGGACCACAGATAGACCCTTACAACTTGCCTCCCCACACGCAACAAATAGAGTTGTATCATCAGCATACTAGAGAACGAGTATAGTAATCTCTCCCCTCGCGTACCCCCTACAGAAGCCACCCGATACTGGCCGATCAACCATTATTGCCAGAGCATCGGGAGCAAGGACGAACATGATCGACGCAAGATGGCATCCTTGATGGACACCGTGATGAGGCTGGAAGAAACTCCCGCTCGACTGCTCATGCACCAACATGACGCAGGAGGCGGTCGTGATGCATCTCTTCATCCACACAATCCAACGGTATGCGACCCCTCTTCTGTGCAAAGACACCCAAATGAATCGCAGTCAACATAGTCATAAGCCTTCTACAAATCTACCTTCTAAAGAATCCCTTTCGTTTTTCTCAGTGTTCGTAAATACGGTCCATGCGCATATGCGTATTCGGTCACTTGACGGAAGCACATATGCCATATGTGACAATATGCGGTCAAACCGTATATGCGGTCAAACCGTATATGCGGTCCGACTATGCAGCATATGCGCCCGCATATACAACTGCATATCTGAACAAGATACTTGCATATTTGATTCATATGTCTTTTTTGTTTAATTCATAACATGTTGATGACACATTAAGTCGATTTTTCTAAGCAACTCTTATATCATCATTTACATTGATGCATCTTTCCATTATTCCCGTATATGTCGCATTTGTGAATATAATCTAATGCATTTTTCTCATATCTATATCTTTCCATTGTTCCTAACACTTATTAATGAACTGTTTACTACATTTTGAATTTTCTATCTAATAAAATTCATTCTATTTCTTCGAATAAAACTTGAAATAATTGACTAATAGTCTAGCACTTAACATTTTTGTGCTTCTAATAAAATTTATATGCGTTAGGTAGTCATGGCCGGTCCCAAGCCCGGGTAAATGAGGGTGATTGCGTTAGGTAGCCGACAACCAACGTAAAACAGTCGGAGACAACTTCCTAAATATTATTTTTTTAAAAAAATACTATTTAGGAAGTTGCCTCATGACAGTCGGATCTTTTCAACATGGATTTAAGCAAACATACATATTTCATTGGGGCGTTCCCTACTTGCGACGCGTTGCATCGCCCGAATGCAATGAAAAATTGACAAGGGCCGCTACATCGCAGCTTGGATGTAGTTCAAAATTTGCAAGGGTTCTCGCATGAGGAACGCATGCGGGTAATTAAGCTAGTTCCGTTGCATCACCGCCTGGATGCAGTCCAAAATTTGCAAGGGTTCTCGTATAATGGACGCATGCGAGTAAAGAAGTTAGTCCAAAAGAGATTGCAAAGGAAGTTGCGGATTGGTAGTTGGAATGTTGGCACTTTAACTGGAAAATTGATGGAGATAGTGGATACAATAGAAAGAAGGAAGATTCATATACTACGTCTTCAAGAGACTAAATGGGTTGGAGAGAAAGCAAGGGAGATCGAGAAGACATGCTTTAAACTTTGGTATTCAGGTAAAGATAAGGGTAGAAACGGTGTTGGAGTGGTTATTCATAAGGATTTGAAGGATTCTGTGGTTGAGGTGCAAAGATTCGGGGAACGGATTATTTTGCTAAAATTGGTGCTTGAAGAAGAAATTCCAAATATCATCTCAGTTTATGCACCACAAATTGGTTTAGATGAAATGACTAAACAAGCTTTTTGGGAGGACCTGGATAAGATTTTACAAGGAATCCCACAATGAGAGATGATTTGCATAGGTGGAGATCTTAATGAACATGCGGGAAAAGATGCTTCAGGGTATGCTAGTATTCATGGAGGACATGGTTTTGGGGATAGAAATGAAGAAGGAAAAGTCATTCTGGATTTTGTAACGTCATATGATCTTTTCATAGCAAACACTCTCTTCAAGAAGAGGGAGGAGTATTTAATTACTTGTAAGAGTGGGCCAACTAGAACAAAGATAGATTACTTTGCATTGAGGGGAAGAGATCGATTGTGTTGTAAAGACTGCAAAGTAATCTCAGGAGAGAGTTTGACAACTCAACATCGCTTGTTAGTCTTGGATGTGCAAATAAAAGGCCTGGTAAAGAAAATGAGGGTTCCTAAGATCACTAGAACTAGATAGTGGAATCTTCCACTGAAGCAATCAAGCTTCAAAGAGAAGGTTTTAGAAGAACTATCTTGGGATTGTAGCGGAAGTGCAAACGATATGTAGGAGGCAGTAGCATCTTGTATCCGAAGGGTAGCCAAAGAGATACTAGGCGAGCCGAAGGGAGGAGCTCCAGGTCAAAAGGAGGCTTGGTGGTGGAGTGAAGGGGTGCAAGAGAAACTAAAAATTAAAAGAACTTGCTTTAAAGCTATGTCTAAGGATAGAATAACGGAAACTGTCACAAACTACAAAATAACGAAGAAGGAAGCAAAGAAGGCTGTAAGCGAAGCTAAGTCAAAAACTTTTGAAGTTTTTTTTAATAAAAATCCCGACTCTAAGGAGGGCCAGAAGGATATATTCAGGTTGGCCAAAGCAAGAGAAAGAAAGACCAAAGACCTTTCTCAAGTGAGATGCATTAAGGATGAGGAAGGTCACGTGCTTGTTACTCAGAAGGACATAGAGATTAGATGGGAGCAGTACTTCCATAAACTTTTCATTGGAGAAGGAAATAGAGAGATCACTTTGGGTGATCTAACTAGTAGTGAAAGTTACTTGAATCGTGCAAGTTATAGACGAATACAAAAAAGGAAGTAGAGGAGGCTTTGAAGGTTATGAGACATGGGAAGGGTGTAGGACCGGATGACATCCCTGTAGAAGTATGGAGAGTTTTATGTGAGTGCAATTTGACTTGGCTTACCGATGTATTCAATGTTATTTGGTGAAGCAAGAAAATGCCTGAAGATTGGAGGAGTATCGTGGTGCCTCTTTATAAGAATAAAGGAGACATTCAAAATTGTTCAAATTACAGAGGTATCAAGTTGATGAGTCACATTATGAAAATTTGAGAACGTGTGATCGAAAGAAGGCTGAAGAAAGTTTCCAACGTAAAAGAAAATCAATTCGGATTCATGGCAGGTCGCTCAACTATTGAAGCCATCCATTTGCTGAGGAGAACAATAGGGATTTATAGAGCTAAAAGGAAGAACCAATATATGATCTTTATTGATTTGGAGAAGGCTTATGATTCTGTCCCACGAGAGATATTGTGGAGAGTTTTGGAGAAGAGACAAGTACCCGTCCTATACATTAACCTCATAAAGGACATGTATGATAGGGTTTTATCTTGTGTAAGGACCCCGTCTGGGAAGACTGACTATTTTGATATCAACATTGGTTTACATCAAGGTTCAGCTTTGAGTCCATTTCTTTTTACTTTGATTATGGACGAGTTGACAAGTCACATTCAGGATGGGTTACCTTGGTGTTTGCTATTTGCTGATGATATTGTGTTGATTGACGAGACTAGAGTTGGAGTAAATGAGAAGCTTGAGGTGTGGAGACATGCATTGGAGACTAAAGGATTTCGTATAAGTAGGGCTAAGACAGAATATATGGAGTGCACCTTTGATGGAAGCAATGGTGAAGGAACTGAGGTGAAGATTGGTGACAATAACATTCAGAAGAGAGATTCTTTTAGATATATGGGACCTATTTTGCAACAGGATGGAGAAATTGATGGAGATGTTACTAATAGAATAAATACAGGCTGGCTAAACTGGAGAGGAGCCTCTGCTGTTCTCTGTGATAAGAAAATTCCTTTAAAAATTAAGGGAAAGTTTTACAAAGCAGCCGTGAGACATGCTACGCTCTATGGATTTGAATGTTGGCCTGTGAACCGTAGACATGTGCAGAGAACAACTGTAGCAGAAATGAAAATGCTAAGGTGGATGTGTGGACATACACATAAAGATCAGATTCGGAATGATGCAATCAGAAAGAAAGTTGGTGTAGCTCCGATCGAGGATAAGATGCGAGAAAACCGCTTAAGATGGTTTGGTCATTTGCAAAGAAGATCACCAGATGCACCGGTTAGGAGATGCGAGTGTTGGGATGTTGTGCCGATTAAGCGAGGGCGAGGACGACCCAAGAAGTGTTGGAAAGAGACTATACGAAGGGATCTTAGTTTTTTGGATATAAGCTCGGGATTGACCCAAGACAGATCTGAATGGAGGCGAAGAATCTATGTAATCGACCCTACTTAATTGTTGGAAAAGGCTTTGTTGTTGTTATTGTTGTAATAAATTTCATATGCAAATAATTTTTTTACTATATTTTGTGTCAACAAGTTTTGTCCTTTGAAGATCCATATATATCTATAATTTTGGATGTATGATCTGTATGCCTATAATTATTCTTTAGCTTTTGTTATTTATAGGATCTATATATGCATTAAAGGTTATCTTATAGAATTCGTGTGTTCCCTGCTGAATCCAAATTTGTATGTATATATATGCATTAAATTCAAAATATACACTAACAAATAATCAATTTATAATATCATGCTTATATACTTATTGATTATATTATCTTATTTGAAATTTTTGATTTCGGATTTTGTTAGATCATCGAATTCTTTTATATAATCATATTTTATTATTGTATTTTTTAATATTTTAAATTAAAATATTATAAACTGCATAAACTGCATATATCTCTGTATACTCCTACGCATATCTGCTAACTTGCTTTAGACCGCATAACCGAACGAATATCGCATACCACATTTCTGGACCTTGGTTTTTCTCCTACGCCAGTCTGCCACAATCTGCCAACACCACGCTGTACATCAGTGCTCGCCGGGCAAGAAATAGCATTAAGATAGCGAAATGAGCTTATCGACCACCCCCTTAACCGATTGGCCATCACCTTAGCCACGATCAGATATATCGCATTGGATAAGGCAATCGGTCTGTAATCCTCGACTCTCATCGGCACGTCCTTCTTCGACAGAAGGAAAATGAAAGATCGATTGAGCCGATCAAAACCGTAGTTTCCTTCCTCAAAATCTGCAACTACACCCACCACGTCCTGTGCGATCAAATCCCAGAACTCCATGTAGAAAAGGACCGAAAAGCCGTCTGGTCCATGGCAACCATCAGCATTTATACCGAACACAACGTCACACATCTCCTCCATCTGCACCTGCCTCGTCAACAAACAACATCTTGTCCTGAGACAGACGTCACCCCACCCCCAACCATCGTGAGCCAGAGCTCGCGCGTCTTCTGCTCATGCCCTTGAAGAAATGAGCTTATTGACCACCCCCTTAATCGGTTGGCCATCACCTTAGCCACGATCAAATATATCGCATTGGATAAGGCAATCGGTCTGTAATCCTCGACTCTCACCGGCACGTCCGTCTTCGACAGAAGGAAAATGAAAGATCGATTGAGCCGATCAAAACCGTAGTTTCCCTCAAAATCTGCAACTACACCCATCACGTCCAGTGCGATCAAATCTCAGAACTCCATGTAGAAAAGGACCGAAAAGCCGTCTGGTCCATGGCACCCATCAGCATTTAGACCGAACACAACGTCACACACCTCCTCCATCTGCACCTGCCTCGTCAACAAACAACATCTTGTCCTGAGACAGACGTCATCCCACCCCCAACCATCGTGAGCCAGAGCTCACGCGTCTTCTGCTCATGCCCCTGAAGAAATGAGCTTATTGACCACCCCCTTAACCGGTTGGCCATCACCTTAGCCACGATCAGATATATCGCATTGGATAAGGCAATGGGTCTTTAATCCTCGACTCTCACCGACATGTCCTTCTTCGACAGATGGAAAATGAAAGATCGATTGAGCCGATCAAAACCGTAGTTTCCCTTTGAGAGGGTGGGGTTGAGTGGTGCTCGAACGCCTTTTTGGCATGGTGTGGAGGAGGTCTTCGTGAGGCATCGGGCGAGGTTTAAGCCGGTGCTGGGGAATGGTGAGTCGTTCTTATTCTGGAAGGACAGGTGGTTGGGAGGGGATCCTTTGAGTGCTCGTTTCCCGAGATTGTTTGCGCTGGCAGCTTGACAAGGATGCGTCTGTAGTCTCTTGCTGGGAGAATGGGTGTTGGTGCCTGCGCTTCGGGGTGAACTTTTCGGATCAAAGGCTTGCTGACTTTCTTTCCCTACTTGACGTCCTCGGTGTTGCTGATGGGCCTTCCGTGGGGCGGGACCATTGGGTCTGGAGGGACGGTGTCTTCTCGACGCGCAAGGCCTATAGGGCGTTGGCTCTTCCTCCGCCGGTGCGTTCGGACTTCTTGGTGCAGGACTGCTGCTTTTTCTGGGGGCTAAGATTACCTTTGCGCATTGACTTCTTCTTATGGCTCTTCCGCAGGAGGAGGCTTTTGACGAATGACCGTTGCTCTAGATTCTTGGCGAATGTTTCCGATCTCTGTGTGCTGTGCGATTTGGAGGTGGAAACTCTTGAGCACCTTTTCTTTGAATGCCCCACGGTTAAGGGGGGTGTGGGAGGATCCGATTGTGGATTGGGTGGGAGCGATTGACTTGGAGGCCTTCTGTGACTCGTTGTTTCTTAACAGGAATAGAGCGAGAAGAGACCTTTTGATTCCGGTGGCGAGGCTGTGGGCGATCTGGCTTGGTCGGAATGAGGCCATCTTCTCAGGACAACGCTTTTACAAAGAGAACATGCTTATTCGCAGTGAGAGGTTGGTGGAGGACTGGGGTGGCGTCTAATTCTCGTTTTTCCTCTGGTGTGGTGGAGGCTGTGTTGCCTCTTTGTATAGCTTCTGTTTGTTGTACAACCTTCTTTCCTTTCTTTTTATTTAATATATTGGGGTGAACACCGTTGAGTGTCTCCCCCTTTTTTTGGGCTTAAAAAAACCGTAGTTTCCCTCAAAATCTGCAACTACACCCATCATGTCCTGTGCGATCAAATCCCGTAACTCCATGTAGAAAAGGACCGAAAAGCCGTCTGGTCCATGGCACCCATCAGCATTTAGACCGAACACAACGTCACACACCTCCTCCATCTGCACCTGCCTCGTCAACAAACAACATCTTGTCCTGAGACAGACGTCACCCCACCCCCAACCATCGTGAGCCAGAGCTTGCGCGTCATCTGCTCATGCCCCTGAAATAGTCTGTAACAACACATGCCACCTCCCTCTCCTCTTGAAATTCCTCACCTCCAACCTCCATCGAGCACAACATGTTCCGCCTCTGTCATCCTCTTGCCACATTATGAAAGAATTTGGTGTTGGCATATCCTTCTTTCAACCATTTCTGACGCGATCGCTGCCTCCATGATCCTCCTCTAGAATTTTCTGAACTGCCCCTCGGTTCAGAAGCTCCTCCTCACTCAGGTCCCTGTCATCCTCCGCCTGGTCAAGTCTCTCCACCTCCTTGGATTGACATCTCCACAATTCTTGCTCAGAACGACTCTTCTTTCTAACGACATCAACCACTTCCTAAGCTCTACAAGCTTAGAAGCAAATCTGACTGTAGCTGATCGCTCCGCCTCAAGCTCCGACCAAAACGCGGATATCATATCCCGGAAACTTACCTCCATCAGCCAACACCTCTCAAACTTAAAATAAGACGATGACCCCCTGCCACTGCATGTATCGAGGCACAATGGAGTATGGTCTGATCTCGAGCGAGGAAGCGATGCCACGCTCACGAGGTAGAACAACTCTAGGGCTTCCGCCGAAAGAAGAAACCGATCGATGCACTATCGAGATGAGGAGTTTCTCCAAGTATACTTGCTGTTTGTGGCATCCATGGCCTCTAGCGCGAGGTCCTCCTCCACCTCACCGAATAGACGAGATCCAATGTCCTATGCACCTCTCCCCCTGGGTCTATCTTCCGCATACAAGGTGACGTTGAAATCCCCTGCAACCACCCATGGCAAATCCACGATTCTTGCTCCAATCGTACACAGTTCATCCCACAACATACCGTTTGCGGAGGCACCCTCCAGACCATACACAGAGGTGATGATGAATCTAGAGCGATCACTCTTGTTCTCCAAGACCACATAAACTGAGTGGTTCAAGATCTCTCATTAATCCTATCAAAACTGTCCTTGTTCCAGGCAATAACGATCCCTCCCGAACTGCCATTCGCTAACACGGTTATGAAATCGTTCAACTGAGGACCTGAAATGGACCCCGCCTGATGTTGTTCGAAGAGTCAACCTTTTAGTTTTCTGCAGACATGCAATATCAATCCTCCACGAAGCCAACAATGATGCAATTGCTTCTCAAATTGGCCCATGCCCCTCACATTCCATGTTAAGATCTTCATTGGCCAACCATGGGGGGTGCCCTCGCCAACAAAACACTAACTCCATGCGCTATCTCCTGTTCAAAAAGCCTCTCCTCAAAGACTTTTGTGTCTTCCGCTAAGACTGCTACTTGATCCGTTGAGCCACAAGTAACCGGCTTCTCCAACTGTTGTGAAGGAATGTCTGCACTCGCCCGCCCTCTTACCACGATCTCAACCCCCGCTGCCAGGATATCGACTGCCTCAAAACCCCCCTTCTGACCGTCCATCGCAGCCTCTTCAGTCCAACCGACGTACCTCATTTCCCAGTCTGGGCCATTCGGCCGCCTCCTCTTTCTAGAGAAGGTCAGAAACTTGCTTATCGAACCACTCTGAGGACGATCCCCTCTATAGCCTGCTTGTGGTCGCCTCCCAACGCTTCGACGACCTGCATCACCTTTTGTTCTCAACTTTCGCACAGCCGCAGAACCACTGCGCAACTAAGCATGCCCCTTTCCCGGCAGTGCCGGCCACCCCTTGGAGCCCCCTGGAGATTAACGGTCGAGGAGCCATGAAGGAGGCCTCCATGCAACTTAGCCTCCCCCATGAGCTACCGAGAGATGCATCCCACCCATGCGGAGCTGGTACACCCCGCAACCACCAGCGCCTGATGCTCCGGGTAATCGACTAATCCCTCAAACTCCGGGCATGGGATTTGGGGGGATCCCATCCACGTCCCAGCAACAAGCTGCAACAACCCAAGATGCTCCATCACCTCTACCGAGGCACGCCTAGAGCCAAGACTTGCCATCAGGCTGCTCCCTGTCGAAAGAAGGATAGTCGATATCACTTGGTTCAAATGAAAATTCGCGCCCGACCCAACATCACATCTATCGAGCTCGACCTGACCACTTTGTCTCAATTGGGCTTGCGAAAAGGCGAGGGCGCAATCGGGTCCGCACCCGGATTCCAGTCTATCTTCCTGCGAGACTGGACAGAGAGCCCCTTGACGCAATCGGGCATCATCGCTCCACTTGAAACCACCGAGTCCGGCTCGACTCTCGAGGTAGCACGTACCGTCGCTTTAACTCCCGCCTCTTTGACTTCCGCAAACCCAACTGTCTGGATACCCAGATGGAGCCATTGGGCTGCACTCCTCATGAAGCCCTCCGCCTCCCCGACTCCTGCTCTTCATCGGTGACATCCATCGTTCGCACCGAACTGCCGCCCTCCTCTAGCTCAACCACCCATAACGGGAAGAGCTTCCTTACGATTGGAAGCAAAAACACGTAGAGGAGTCCATGGTCGTTCGCCTCTCATGGAAAGAACCATCTCCGAGCCTTCCATCAGTCGCAACTCGCAAGCTTGACATGAGAATCTCCAGAACCTCGCCAACTTGTCCGAGTACCCCACACAACACCTCTAAGCTTCGATACCTCAATGGAACACCAACCACAACGGCCTTCCAGGTTGATGCCATAAACTCGACCCCACAATCCATGAGGCACGACTGCCTCCAGGCGATGCACTCTCTCGACTCCGGCGACACACCACACTCCAAGGCCCCCACGAGAATCTCCTTCGCCCCCACTACTGAAAAACCTCTTATGTAGAGCGGACCCCTGTGCATCCACATCACATCGACAGCCGTGCCGCTACCCCTCGCATCCTCGACCCTCTCCCCTATCCTTCGCAGGAGACCAACATCCCCTTCCCCAATCACCAGGCCCTCCAAAGGCGTCCCTTCCATCGCCCTTGCCGACATGTGCCTCAGCAGAAAGATCCAGCCAGTGGAGCCTAACATCACTGAAGGTAAAGGTCCCACCTCAGGGGTTTTCTCTACGGGACCCAAACCTCTCCAACGCCCTTCCTCTTCAACTAGATGCCTCTGATACCGCACTCCCTCCTCTTGTAACCCGACTGCTCGCATTGGAAGCACAACGCTACCTCCGAGCTGCACACAAAAGCTGGGTGGTCCGCTGCTTCGCATCTAAAGCGCCGGGGCTTTTTGCCCCCTTTTGACGCCACACCCACACTGACTTTCGCCTTCCCATGCCTTATCCTCCTTGCCGGGGAGCTCCAGGGACCACCCTTAATGAGGTTGTCACGACCCGTCCCGCTAACCAGGACGTGCCGCGACAGAGATCTTTGTTCTTTCTTTTTTTTTTCCTCAAGCAAACATGTGGCAATCTCATAAAACATAACATCTTTCTATTTCAAGTTCACAATACCAAGAAGTGTATCTTTCTTTTTTTTTTCCTCAAGCAAACATGTGGCAATCTCATAAAACATAACATCTTTCTATTTCAAGTTCACAATACCAAGAAGTGTATTACACAAGTACTATCTATTACAACTTCTTACAAAATAACCCAGAGAGTACAAAAACAACGAAAAGCAAAAGACACCTCCTCCAAGTGTATCAGTGGTCCTTTCCCCTGCTATTCGTGATTCTGCTGATCTGTAAATAATTATAATATAACGGGATGAGTCTAAACCCATTTATGAGCTTAGACCCAGAGAAAGGATCTCAAGCTTTTTACATATAGCTAAATATCTGAAATATGAGTATCATGACAAAAAAACTTATGCTGAATACTGTGAAATAGCTTGAAAAAAACTTTATGACAGAAATTACATATAACAGCATGCTAGTTTTGCAATTAAACGCTGAAATCACTTCAAAAGCAGATAAACTGAAACATAATCATTACTATCAAGCTGTTTGTACTAATCACCACTGTGGCTAATTTATTGACTCATGAACGCTGAAACAAAGCTAAGTCATACGCGCAGACGGTCCCAAAGACCAAAAACACCCTGCATACGGCCCAAAGCCTATATGTATACAGAATGCGGACCCAAAGTCCTCTTGATACCATATCTAATGGTTTTGCCATATCTAATGGCGGTTTCAGGGTCATATCTAATGACATCACCATATCTAATGGCTAGTTCGTGATTTGTATAAAAGAGCTACTGTGGTGCTTATCTTCTGATTCTGATTCTTTTCTTGCCACTAATAAACCATACTTTTGCTATTTCAAGCTCATAATAGCTAAATCATGAACATAAAACAATCTTGACATAGCATGCATATTCTGACAACTAAAACCATTAAGAACTTGAAATCCGATTCATATTGCATAGTAACTGCACACAACATATTTCTTATATAAAAAAACTTGAATCTAGGTAGTGAAACTTACGATTCGTATTTCCACAAAGAACGAAATGCTTGAAAACGTGCTATGATGATAAAACACATGAAACGACGTCTGAAATACGTTCTAAAGCCCTGATTTCATATCCAATGTATGGTACTTGTAATTCATGCGTAAAAGCTCAAGAAAACACGATTGCATACTTGTTATCATAAAACATGCATAAAAGCTAAAGACTAGTGCTTTAAAATAGCGCTTGAGAATCCCTCACCTGATTGTTGTCTAATTTGAGTCGAAAATGCTTCTTTAGTGAAATATCCCTCTATAGCCGTCCTAGATTTGATTACTACGGCCTGATGCGGACAGAACTTCGTTACGGCTTTTAAAAACGCTCTCGATCACCGACAGGGCTTCGCCGTGGCTCCTCTCGTGCTCCTTCGCAACCTCGGCGGCCTTGCGGCTCTAAGGTGGAGATATGGGCGTGGGATGAAGTGAGGAGGAGTATGGGGGGTCATGGGTATTTATAGGCCTCCACCCCCTTTACATGTGTGACATGTGTCAGCATGTAAGGGAGATTCCATGACACATGTTTTTTTTAACCATGTATGAAGACACATGGCATGGCATATGGCATGATCATAAGAAAACTTGTTGCCTAAGTAATAGGCTTGGCTTATCCATGAGTTTACTTGTTGCCCAAGCAAAAGACTACACCGTGACATGTGTTAGTCTCAGGATAATGACACATGGCACTACTGAGGTTTTGACACTTGTCCTGACTATAAAACGACACGTGTCCCATGATTTCTACTCCATGTGTCCTACTTTTGCTAATGACGCTTAATTAACACTAATGGCGGGTAATTAGCACTAATCATGCTTAATTAGTCTTAATGATGTGATTATGGCTATTGGGTATCAATCTATGCTAATGACGCTTAACTATCACTAATGACTGGTAGTTAGCACTAATCATGCTTAATTAGTCTTAATGATGTGATTATAGCTAATGAGTATAAATCTATGCTAATGATGCTTAATTATCACTAATGACGGGTAATTACACTAATCATGCTTAATTAGTCTTAATGATGTGACCAATGCAAATGACACTTAATTATCACTAGTGACGGGTAGTTAGCACTAATCATGCTTAATTAGTGTTAATGATGTGATTATGCCTGATGAGTATAAATCTATAACATTATGGGCACTTTGCAAGTAGTGGCTTCTACTACTTATAAGGTACTACCAAAAATCCAGATTACTAGATATGGTACTATGTTTTGATGTGCTACACAATTCAAAGAACCTTTTGGAGTCCATTTTTTATACAAGATGGTATCTGATATAAACACAACAAGTTTCAATAAAATCATTGCATTAAGGCGAATCTATTGACTCTGGTGTCCGTAAAGTGTGCATACTATAAATCCAATATTTCCCTGAAATAACACTTGATAACATTCAAAAGCATAGTGTACAAAATGCGTATTACAATTCTCCCCTACTTGAAATAGATTTCGTCCTCGAAATTTAAGTACCTTTGCTAGTTTGAAAATAAGTGGGGATATTGAGATCTCATTTCTTCCTCTCGTTCCCATGTGGCTTCTTCTATTGCGTGACTCCTCCATAAAACTTTAACTAAAGGAATCTTCTTTGTACGAAGTTCTTGTACTTTATAATCTAGAATTTCCACAGGAACCTCCTCGTATGACAGATCTTCCTTCAATTGAATATCTTGAGGTTGTATCATATGGGTTGGATCTGGAATAAACTTCCGAAGTGTGGAGATATGAAAGACATCATGTATCTTTGCTAGTTCAGATGGAAGTCGAAGACGGTAGGCCACACTTCCGATTCTCTCTGTGATCTGGTAAGGGCCAATGTATCTAGGGCTTAGCTTCCCTTTCTTCCCAAATCTAATTAGGCCTTTCCATGGAGATACTTTTAGAAACACGTGGTCTCCCACTTGAAATTCTAAGTCTCTTATTCGCTTATCTGCATAACTTTTCTGTCTGCTTTGCGCTGCCTTCAAGCATCTCTTGATTTCCTCAACTTTTTCTATTGTACTTTGTATTAATTCAGGTTGAACCAATTTTCTTTCTCCAACCTCACTCCAGCAGATAGGTGTTCTGCATGGTCTACCATACAAGGCTTCATAAGGTGCCATCCCAATACTAGTATGATAGCTGTTATTGTATGCAAATTCTATAAGTGAGAGATGTTCATCCCAGCTTTCTTTAAAGCTCAGTGCACAAGCTCTAAGCATGTCTTCTAGAGTCTGGATAGTCCGTTCTGATTGGCCATCTGTTTGAGGATGAAAGGCAGTACTAAATGCTAATTTTGTTCCCATGGCTTTATGTAAGCTTGGCCATAACTTAGAAGTAAATCGTGGATCTCTATCAGACACAATTGACACAGGAGCCCCATGACGGCTAACTATCTCATTGACAAAGATCTTTCCCAGGCGGTCTAGACTGTATGTCATGTTAATGGCTAAGAAATGTGCAGACTTAGTTAATCTGTCCACTATGACCCATATTGCATCGTGACCTCGACGGGTCCTTGGAAATCCTGTAACGAAATCCATAGTGATGTTTTCCCATTTCCATTCTGGTATTGGAAGTGGCTGTAAAGTCCCTGCAGGTTTTAAACGCTCCGGTTTTGTTTGTTGGCATGTAGGACATCTAGAAACATACTCTGCAATTTCTCTTTTCATACCAGACCACCAATAGTAGCTTTTAAGTGTTCTATACATCTTAGTGCTTCCTGGGTGCATAGTGTACATGGAGTTATGTGCCTCCTCCAGAATCTCAGTCTTTATATCAGATTCTTTGGAACACACAATCTTCCTTTAAAGAATAAGACCCCTTGACCATCTATTTTATACCCGGCTTCATCTCCTCCCTTAATCTTCTCAATCATTCTAATGATTTCAGAATCATGGACTTGTGCCTCCTTAATTTTATCATATAATATGGGTCTCACTTGTAAGGATGCTAATAAGGCTCCACCGATATTCATGGTTAATTTTGCACGTAACTCTTTCAACTGATAATATTCTCCTTTTAAGTGAGATAGCTGACTATTAGACTTTCTACTGAGAGCATCAGCTACGACATTGGCTTTCCCCGGATGATATTCTATGGAACAATCATAATCTTTGATTAGCTCTAACCATCTTCTTTGCCTTAAATTTAACTCTTTCTGAGAGAAAATATATTTCAAACTCTTGTGATCCGTAAAGATTCGACAAGTTTCCCCATATAGATAGTGTCTCTAGATCTTTAAGGCAAATACTATAGCAGCTAACTCAAGGTCATGAGTTGGGTAATTTAACTCATGTTGTTTTAGCTGTCTAGATGCATAAGCAATCACCTTATCATTCTGCATTAAGACGCATCCCAGCCCTTGTCTTGAGGCATTACTATAGATTACATAATTACCTTTCCCTGTTGGATGGCTAAGTATAGGTGCTGAGGTGAGACGATTCTTGAGTTCCTTAAAACTCTTCTCGCATTCTTCGTCCCAACTATACTTCACATTCTTCCTAGTTAATCTTGTCAATGGTGCGGCAATTCTCGAAAAGTTTTCAACAAATCTTCGATAATACCCAGCTAATCCAAGGAAACTTCGGATTTCTGATGCATTTATCGGTCGTTCCCATCTAAGAACCGCTTCTATTTTTGATGGATCTACTGTTATACCTTCTCTAGATATAACATGGCCTAGAAATGCAACATTCCTTAACCAAAACTCACATTTATCAAACTTTGCATATAATCGGTGTTCCTTCAGGGTTTGAAGTGCAATTCTCAAATGTTCCTGTGTTCTTCCTCTGTTTTAGAATATACTAGAATATCATCAATAAATACTATCACGAATTTGTCCAGATATGGACGGAAAACCCTATTCATCAAATCCATAAAAGCAGCTGGGGCATTTGTCAAACCAAAAGGCATTACTAAGAATTCATAATGCCCATATCGGGTTCGAAATGCAGTTTTAGGGACATCTTCTCCTCTAATCTTTAACTGATGATAGCCAGATCTCAAATCAATCTTAGAAAATATAGAGGCCCCTTGTAATTGGTCAAATAAGTCATCTATTCTGGGCAGAGGATAGTTATTGCGGACAGTCACTCTGTTTAGTCTCCTGTAATCTATACAAAGTCTCATGGACCCATCTTTCTTCTTGACAAATAGAACAGGAGCACCCCAAGGAGATATACTGGATTGTATAAATCCCTTATCTGTCAACTCCTGTAATTGAGTTTTGAGTTCTTTAAGTTCAGCTGGGGCCATTCTGTAAGGAGCTAAGGAAATTGGATTGGTACCCGGAATGAGGTCAATAGTAAATTCAATTTCCCTATCAGGAGGAATTCCTGGTAGTTCGTTTGGGAACACTTCCGGAAACTCCTTCACCACATAGATATTTTCTAAACTGGCTGCTTCTGCTTTAGTATAAAACACGTAAGCAATATAAGAGGAATATCCCTTTTTTATCAACTTTTGGGCTAAGAGACAGGAAATGACATGGGTAGGATATACCCTTCTTTCTCCATAGAAAGTGAATTCAATATCACCTGGTTTTCTAAAAGTGACATGCTTCAGATGACAGTCTAGAAGAGCATGATATGTACTTAAGCAATTCATTCCTAGGATAGCATCAAATTCCCTTATCTCCATAGGAATCAGGTCTACTTTAATATAATTTTTTTTCCTACAAATGGTTCATGTCCAAATGGCAACTGGGTCTCTAATTTATGTCTTTTAACATACTGGGTAGCCATACCTCCTAGTGTTTGAGTTATTAAGGTCAATGTGTCATACACATTGTTGTAATTATTCTCCTGACAAGGGTCTTGGGTGGTCGCATGTGGCTGCTCTACTACCATTGTTTCCTAAATAATACCTCAATTAGATCCTCCATCAACATAAATCCTCCAAGATATCCTCAAAACTTATAACATCATCTTTCTTCTAAGTCCAAATCAAATTATGATAACTAAATTATCTTCCAATACTTATTGGTCAACTCCTAATATAATTCTTGCTCAAGGTCCTAAAACCTTTGCTCTGATACCACAAGCTGTCACGACCCGTCCCGCTAACCAGGACGTGCCGCGACAGAGATCTTTGTTCTTTCTTTTTTTTTCCTCAAGCAAACATGTGGCAATCTCATAAAACATAACATCTTTCTATTTCAAGTTCACAATACCAAGAAGTGTATCTTTCTTTTTTTTTCCTCAAGCAAACATGTGGCAATCTCATAAAACATAACATCTTTCTATTTCAAGTTCACAATACCAAGAAGTGTATTACACAAGTACTATCTATTACAACTTCTTACAAAATAACCCAGAGAGTACAAAAACAACGAAAAGCAAAAGACACCTCCTCCAAGTGTATCAGTGGTCCTTTCCCCTGCTATTCGTGATTCTGCTGATCTGTAAATAATTATAATATAACGGGATGAGTCTACACCCATTTATGAGCTTAGACCCAGAGAAAGGATCTCAAGCTTTTTACATATAGCTAAATATCTGAAATATGAGTATCATGACAAAAAAACTTATGCTGAATACTGTGAAATAGCTTGAAAAAAACTTTATGACAGAAATTACATATAACAGCATGCTAGTTTTGCAATTAAACGCTGAAATCACTTCAAAAGCAGATAAACTGAAACATAATCATTACTATCAAGCTGTTTGTACTAATCACCACTGTGGCTAATTTATTGACTCATGAACGCTGAAACAAAGCTAAGTCATACGCGCAGACGGTCCCAAAGACCAAAAACACCCTGCATACAGCCCAAAGCCTATATGTATACAGAATGCGGACCCAAAGTCCTCTTGATACCATATCTAATGGTTTTGCCATATCTAATGGCGGTTTCAGGGTCATATCTAATGACATCACCATATCTAATGGCTAGTTCATGATTTGTATAAAAGAGCTACTGTGGTGCTTATCTTCTGATTCTGATTCTTTTCTTGCCACTAATAAACCATACTTTTGCTATTTCAAGCTCATAATAGCTAAATCATGAACATAAAACAATCTTGACATAGCATGCATATTCTGACAACTAAAACCATTAAGAACTTGAAATCCGATTCATATTGCATAGTAACTGCACACAACATATTTCTTATATAAAAAAACTTGAATCTAGGTAGTGAAACTTACGATTCGTATTTCCACAAAGAACGAAATGCTTGAAAACGTGCTATGATGATAAAACACATGAAACGACGTCTGAAATACGTTCTAAAGCCCTGATTTCATATCCAATGTATGGTACTTGTAATTCATGCGTAAAAGCTCAAGAAAACACGATTGCATACTTGTTATCATAAAACATGCATAAAAGCTAAAGACTAGTGCTTTAAAATAGCGCTTGAGAATCCCTCACCTGATTGTTGTCTAATTTGAGTCGAAAATGCTTCTTTAGTGAAATATCCCTCTATAGCCGTCCTAGATTTGATTACTACGGCCTGATGCGGACAGAACTTCGTTACGGCTTTTAAAAACGCTCTCGATCACCGACAGGGCTTCGCCGTGGCTCCTCTCGTGCTCCTTCGCAACCTCGGCGGCCTTGCGGCTCTAAGGTGGAGATATGGGCGTGGGATGAAGTGAGGAGGAGTATGGGGGGTCATGGGTATTTATAGGCCTCCACCCCCTTTACATGTGTGACATGTGTCAGCATGTAAGGGAGATTCCATGACACATGTTTTTTTTAACCATGTATGAAGACACATGGCATGGCATATGGCATGATCATAAGAAAACTTGTTGCCTAAGTAATAGGCTTGGCTTATCCATGAGTTTACTTGTTGCCCAAGCAAAAGACTACACCGTGACATGTGTTAGTCTCAGGATAATGACACATGGCACTACTGAGGTTTTGACACTTGTCCTGACTATAAAACGACACGTGTCCCATGATTTCTACTCCATGTGTCCTACTTTTGCTAATGACGCTTAATTAACACTAATGGCGGGTAATTAACACTAATCATGCTTAATTAGTCTTAATGATGTGATTATGGCTAATGGGTATCAATCTATGCTAATGACGCTTAACTATCACTAATGACTGGTAGTTAGCACTAATCATGCTTAATTAGTCTTAATGATGTGATTATAGCTAATGAGTATAAATCTATGCTAATGATGCTTAATTATCACTAATGACGGGTAATTACACTAATCATGCTTAATTAGTCTTAATGATGTGATCAATGCAAATGACACTTAATTATCACTAGTGACGGGTAGTTAGCACTAATCATGCTTAATTAGTCTTAATGATGTGATTATGCCTGATGAGTATAAATCTATAACATTATGGGCACTTTGCAAGTAGTGGCTTCTATTACTTATAAGGTACTACCAAAAATCCAGATTACTAGATATGGTACTATGTTTTGATGTGCTACACAATTCAAAGAACCTTTTGGAGTCCATTTTTTTTATACAAGATGGTATCTGATATAAACACAACAAGTTTCAATAAAATCATTGCATTAAGGCGAATCTATTGACTCTGGTGTCCGTAAAGTGTGCATACTATAAATCTAATATTTCCCTGAAGTAACACTTGATAACATTCAAAAGCATAGTGTACAAAATGCGTATTACAGAGGTCCTCCATCTCAACATTACCCTTCACCCTGCCAGTGTCCTCCAACCCGCCCTCACCCTCCGCAGGAGTGGTTCTCCTACCTTCCTTTCCGCCGCCTGTAGCCTAGCGTGCGCCGCTCCCACTCTCACCGCCACTCCCGCTCCCGCTCCCACGCTCGCAGAAATGGTGTTGGAGTGGTTGTTCATAAGGATTTAAAGGATTGTATAGTTGAGGTGGAAAGATTCGAGGATCGGATTATTTTGCTAAAATTGGTGCTTGAAGAAGAGATTCTGAATATCATCTCAGTTTATGCACTGTAAATTGGTTTAGATGAAATGATTAAACACGCTTTTTGAAATGATTTGGATGAGATTATGCAAGGAATCCCACAAAGAGAGATGACTTGCCTTGGCGGTGATCTTAATGGACATGTGGGAAACGATGCTTCAGGATATGCTGGTGTTCATGGAGGCCATAGCTTCGGGAATGTAAATGAAGAGGGAAAGTCATTATGGATTTTGTAATGACTTGTGATCTATTCATAGCAAACACTCTCTTCAAGAAGAGGGAGGAGCATTCAATTACTTATAAGAGTGGCCTGACTAGAACACAGATAGATTACTTTGCTTTGAGGAGAAGAGATCGGTTGGTTTGAAACGACTGCAAAGTAATCCCAGGAGAGAGTTTGACCACCCAACATCGTTTGTTAGTCATGGTCGTACAAACAATCATAGCCTCAAATTTCAGCGAAATTCATTCGAATTTCTATCGAATATCGATATCCAGTCGAAATCGAAATTCGGCCGAAATGACCAAAACGACCGAAATATGGGGGTCCTAGTACAAAAAATGACCGAAATGATCGAAATTTCGGTCGAAATTCCACCGAAATTCCATCGAAATTCTGTTTTGGTCGATACCGAAATGGTGACCGAAACCGACATTTAAGGCCTTGCAAACAATAGACCTGGTAAAGGAAAGGAGGGTTTCCAAGATCACTAGAACTAGATGATGGAATTTTCAATTGAAGCGATCGAGCTTCAGGGAGAAGGTTTTAGAAGACTTATCTTGGGATTGTAACGGAAGTGCAAACGAGATGTGAGAGCGGTATCATCTTGTATTCGAAGGGTAGCCAAAGAGATGCTAGGCGAGTCAAAGAGATGAGCTCCAGACCAAAAGGAGGCTTAGTGGTGGAGTGAAGGGGTGCAAGAGAAGCTTAAAATTAAAATACCATGCTTTAAAGCTATGTCTAAGGATAGAACAAAGGAAACTACCACAATCTACAAAATAGCGAAGAAGGAAGCAAAGAAGGCTGTAAGCGAAGCGAGGCCAAAAGCTTATGAAGTTTTGTACAAACATCTCGATTCTAAGGAGTGTCAGGAGGATATATTCAGGCTGACCAAAGTAAGAGAAAGAAAGACCAAGGACCTTTCTCAAGTGAGATGCAGTAAGGATGCGGAAGGTCACTTGCTTTTTACTCAAACGGATATAGTCTATATGGAAGCAATGTTTTCATAAGTTCTTTATTCGGGAAGGAAATAGACAGATCACTTTGGGAGATCCATCTAGTAGTGAAATTTAACTTGAATCGTGCAAGCTATATGTGGATACAAAGGAAGTAGAGGAGGCTTTGAAGGTTATGAGGCCTGGGAAAGATGTACGATGTGATGACATTCCTATAGAAGTTTGGAGAGTTTTAGGTGAGCGTGGTTTGACTTGACTTACAATTTTGTTCAATGTTATTTGGAGAAGCATCATGGTGCCTCTTTATAAAAACAAAGGAGACATTAAAAAATTGTTCAAATTACAGAGGTATCAAGCTGATGAGTAACACTATGGAAATTTAGTAATGTGTAATCGAAAGAAGGTTGATGCAATTTTCCAACGTAAAAGAAAACTAATTTGGATTCATGCCAAGTCGCTCAACTAATGAAGCCATCCACTTACTGAGGAGAACAATGAGATTTATAGAGTTAAAAGGATAAAACTCCATATGATTTTTATTGATTTGGAGAAGGTTTATGATTTTGTCCCAAGGGAGATTGTGGAGAGTTTTGAAGAAGAGACTAGAGCTTCATCTTGTGTAAGGATATAATCTGGGAAGACTGACTATTTTGACATCAACATTGGTATGCATCAAGGTTCAGCTTTGAGTCCATTCCTTCGTATTTTGATTATGGACTAGTTGACAAGTTACATTCAGGAGGACATACCTTGGTGTATGTTATTCCCTGATGATATTGCATTGATTGATGAGTAATTGAGAAGCTTAAGGTCTGGAAACTTGCATTGGGGATAAAGGTTTTTGTATAAGTAGTAGGGCTAATACTGAATATATGGAGTGCACTTTTGATACAAGCAGTGGTGAAGGAATCAAGGTGAAGATTGGTGACGATAACATTCAGAAGAGAGATTCTTTTAGATATTTGGGATCTACTTTGCAACATGATGGGGAAATTGATGGAGATGTTGCTAATCGATTAAATGCATGTTGGCTAAAGTGGAGAGGAGCCTCTACTATTCTCTGTGATAAGAGTATTCCTTTGAAAATTAAAGAAAAGTTTTACAAAGCAGCCGTGAGACCTACTATGCTCTATGGATCTGAATGTTGGCCTGTGGACCATAGACATGTGCATAGAATAACAATAGCAGAAATGAAAATGCTAAGGTGGATGCGTGAACGCGCACACACGTGTAAAGATCGGATTCGTAATGATGCAATAAGAAGGAAAGTTGGTGTAGCTCCGATTGAGAATAAGATGCGAAAAAACTGCTTAAGGTGGTTTGGCAATTTGCAAAGGAGGTCTGCTGATGCACTAATTAGGAGGTGCGAGTTTTTGGATATTGAGCTGGCTAAGAGAGGGTGAGGAAGATCCAAGAAATGTTGGAATGGGACTATAGGAAGGGATCTTAGTTTTTTGGATCTAAGACTGAGAATGACCCAAGAATCCAAGATAGATCTGAATGGAGGCAAAGAGTCTATGTAACTGACCCTACTTAATGTGGGAAAGGGCTTTGTAGTTGTTGTTGGGCATATGGATCTGTTTGTATGGGAATAGTATATAAACTCCCCTTGAATTCTATCTTGTTTTCCTTCTCGATATATTATATAGCTCTTTATGTGACCACTCCTTAAAGATAAGTTTATGGATAATGTTTATAATAATATTTGCAGATTCGTATGTTTAAGGGTATAATGGTAAGAGTTTATTGACATAATTAGATAAATTAAATGGTAAATAAGAACACGAAAGCAACCGAATTTAAGTATTCATCTCTAACAGTGAGAATGAATCGGTTGCCATGCTTTGATACCAATTGATGCACCGAAAAAAATCTGATGGTGGAAAACATATTTTTGAGGGTGGAAAATATTTGGTGGAAGAAATTGGAGGGTGGAAGAAAAGAAGACTCACCGGTTGTGAGTGATTTTAGGGGAAGAAGAACCACATAGATCGCGTAGAGGGAGAGTGAGAAGAGGGAGTTATAATTTGGAGAAACTCCAATTTTAATTCAACTTCAACTGATTCCAGCCTCAACTGAGGACCACTTTCGGCTTTCTTCTGATTTCGTTTGTAGGGTAGTCAGGCTGTGAGTCGCCGGCCGTACTCTTCAGTAGGATAGACTGACTCACTGGTTAGAGCGTAGGGCTGACTTGCAATATCTAGAATTAGGTCAAAATCATCACGGATCGCTACTGAACTCTGTCAATTCCCTTATCGACGCGCCCAGGGTGCCGAATCCTAATCTCCGTGCTATTCCGTGCTCTCTTGCTTCCTTGGGTTTCCCAGAGTGACCTTCCTTAAAGCGCCTAATGCCCTTTTTTGGATCAGGGAACGGGATAATTCCCACGACCGCAGGCATGATCAGGACTATCGGAGATCGATGATGCTCTCGAGCACTAGACTAGTAGGAGGCCCCCTATTTCTAAATAGAATATAATTTCCAGAATTGAGTTAATAATAAAAAATTAATAATAAATAATGACAAATGAATCCATAAAATCATAAATTAAACTGTTGGAAATTCAGCCTGCACGGTTCGGCTCATCAAGTCTCGAATCTATCTCTATGCCTGGTCGTTCTTACCCACGACTTTTTGATAAAAAAAGAAAGCAGCTTTGATATAAGCAGAGACAGAACCGTTGAATTCTGTTCTCCTTTCGCGTATAAAGGAGCTTCGGAAATCCTTGCCCCAAGGGTTGTGATTATATTCAAATCAAATAAAATGCTAATTGGACTCGTGATATCTCTAAGTAGTCAATCAGAGATCTCACATGGTCTTGTTTCTTAAATAGAAATAAAAATTCCAATGGACTCGATTAACGGTAAATTAAATTAACTTGATCCTTATTTGATTTGATTTATTTAACGGACAGAAAACCCTATTGGGAAAATATTGGATGCGTAGGCATCCTAATTTTACCCTAATTTTGGATTCCACGTTGCATCATATATGTAGGAATAGATGCAAAATAGGCCCTCGCTTTACCTCGCTAAAGGTTGATTTTTTTCCTGATTTCAGCTTTGGATAAGAAACTGAAATTGTTAGGAGAACCGTTGTTTTAAGGGATATTTACCCATAACCCTGAGTAGTTTTGTAATTACCCCAAGATCTCTCGATACTTCATAATTACACCAAGGATCCTGAATAATCCTTAGCTCTTATATTGCATTTCCCTGAGTAGTTTCTTAATTACGTACATAACCCTTATAAGTAACTTCCATCTGTTTCTCCATTAACTATGACGAAATTCGTTACATAATCCACATTTGATATCAACGTATTTATAATAGATACCACTCATTCCCTTCCCTCTTCCTTGAACCTTCCGCCCCTACCGCGTCCCGGATATCCTCGACTCCCCACCTCCGCCGTCGACGTTGATAATGCCTTACCTCTGTCGACTATGTTGCTGTTACTTTTGCTCGCACAAGGGGAGGGGAAGATGGAGGGAGGGGAAGGTTAGGAGAAACATCAACAATTGTTGTTGTTGTTGCTATTGCTGCTCGCATGAGGGAAAGGTGGAGGGAGGGGATCTGTTGCTGCTCGCACGATGGGAGGGGAAGGGGAGCTGCTCACGCGGAGGAAGGGGAGCACCTGTTCACGCGAGGGAAGTGGGAGGTTGTCGGCGGGGGTGCTGGAGGAGGAAGGGGAGGTGGTCGGGAGGGTTGGGGGAGGAGGGGGCGGTGGTCTGCTGGGGTGCTCGAGGAGGGGGAGGAGGAGGTGGTCGGTGGGGGGGGGTGTGGTTGGAGGATGAAGTGGGGGAGGTCGGGCGTTCTGGAGGAGGAAGGGGAGTTGGTCAGGGGGGTGTTGGAGGAGGAAGGGGGTGGTTTTTTTTTCTTTTTATTTTAACTTTTGGTCAACTTTAGCCGTTAAATCGTGGATTGGTTAGATTAACTCAGTCGTCTGCTTGAGTTAATGAACTAAACTAATGGAGGGTTATGGATGTAAAACGACACACTTATTTAGGGTCCTAGGTGTAATTATGAGTCATCAAGATTCTTGGGGTAGTTACGAAACTACTACTCAGGATTATGAGTGTAAATATCCATTGTTTTCATAAAATTTGATAATTGATAATACCATGTCAAACGAGTTACAGTGATGAGTACACATTCTGTTATGGATGATTTGGAGTTATACACAACTGTCTGTCAAGAACCAACAATTTCAGATGTATACTGAAAATAGTCTGCATGTGAATTTGGAGCTTAGTGCTTGCTGAGTGGATACAAGAAATTAAAATTTTATTTTGTATTCCTAAGACGACTGCAGATGAATATTTCATGCCTCTGTGATTTTGCAGAAATTATTTTTTTGCCTGGCTCATGTATTTTTCCTGGTGCTTCTTTCATTGATGTATATCACCGTTCATTTTCCATACATTCATATTTACTGTGCCCTTTCTTTTTTTGTATATTAGCCAGAATTGTTGGAAAATGTTATACTTTATGTTAGCAAGCATCTAGTAATTTAGTTTTAATGAAGAGTATTCTGCGTGCTCATGTGTATATCAAAATCTAAGTTGCTCATTTTAACATCTCTTTTTAGGGGTTTCATTTAGACCTGCAGGGGATATTGTACTAATCATTCTTTGTTTCTCCAGATTCCAAATGGTGCAGCTGGCCATTATCTTCTTGGTCTTATCTATAGGTTGCTTCACTTCTCAAGTTTTGTGTTTTTTTCTTAGAGGCGGAGTTCTATTATGGGAAATTTATCTGTTTTTGATGTTTTAGAACGATTCCCTTTGTGTGCTAACTTTGTCCATCTGTCTGTTTGAGCCAAAATTGTAAAAACATATGTTTTTTTAAAGTTTTGTAGGTGTGTTTTGTGTTTCTAGCTATTGTTAGATTCTTGCCTCATCTCCGGAAACACCACTCCATTAGATTCGTACCCCTTTGTGCATTTTTTTGTTTTATTCCTTTTTACAAATGATCTCGTCTATATTCGTTTTTTGAAAAGCTGAGTTGAAGGGGGAATGTTAGCATGGTCAATCTACAAATTCGATCACATCTACTTTCCTGAGGGCACAATAATCATTCCAGTTCCACAGCCTATGGAACCGTTAAAATTATTTGACTTTTACTTTGATTAGAACTATTCTAGTGTTCAACACATTATTGATTAAAACCCCCATTTATCTCTCTATTTCTAGGTTAAACTTCACCCTATTTTTTTCTCTCTTTTTTAAATAATGTGGAGTAACTTGGACTTAGCGCTTAAAAGACTAGATAAAACTATAAAATAATCCAAACAAACCCAAGTCTGGATGGAAATTGCAGCAGCAGTGTTTGACGCCTCTTCTTTTTTAGCGGAGGTAGGGTTTCATGAGGGATCTATTGCCGCCTTATGTAACTCTTTTTTGTACGACATTGAAAGTGTGATCAACCCACCTCTTTGTGTGGTGACCTCATCGCTGAGCTATGTTATATGTCATTTTTACCATCTAATTTGTACCGCTGATCGTGGTCTTCACAACCCATTGTGTGCCATAAATAACTCACGACAGTATTGTTGTGGAGGCGCTGCCGCCTGTCTAGCCTCTTACCATCTCAACTACATTGCTGATCGTGGTCTTCTTGGTACTTGCATACTAGAGGTGAAGCCAAAGGTGTCACCCCTCGTTTTCTCCTCTGTGAGCATTGATTGCATCACATATCATGTTGGCAATGCCTTGTCATGTTGTGGTTCATGCTATGATGCTCATTCACCGTTGCACCACTCGAGTCGTTACCACCAGGGATCGTAGGGGATAGAGCATCAGCAGATGAGGGGGATTTTTCATATAGCTCTGGTTGTATGGAGGGGTCCTAGGGACGGGCTTTGCTTGTTTGGGCAAAGGTGAGCTCAAAGGTTGATTGTTCATGGACATCGGGGGTTGTGACATGCTCCAGTTGGAACTTGAGACAAGTGCAATGGGCTGTTAGAGGGGCTTGTAGGCAATAACAAGTTACCTAGGGAGCTTGGGGTGCCACAATGGTCCTTAGGAGCTCATTGGTTGCAACAGGTTGCATGGGGTGTGGGTGGGAATTGCTGGGAGCGTTGCGATTACTGGATGCTTAGATGAGCCATTGCCTATGAATCTAATATGAGATTTTTTAATGGTTTAATTAGTCGTAATGGTGATAAAAACATAAGTTAACCAACATAGTTGTATTGTAAGTGTTGAAATAAACAAGCAGAAGCGAATCGATAATTATAGCAAGAAATCAAACATAAACATCTTGGTTTTACTTAGAACCCTACCCCCTAAGAAACGAGATGAAACCACGAGAGAATGCATCTAAGGATCGGATCGTCTATTGCAATCTCTTAATAAGTACAGGGTGTGGGGATCCTTATATAGCAATGCAGACAGATCGAGTCCCACAATTAATAGATGTGAGACTAAATATGAGTAGGTGGTAATGGATCTTGAAGAGATCCAATTGCCTCTCTATTTCATGCTCCAACACTCTCGCTCAAGCTAAAGTCGAGAAAGCTGCAACTTGCAACAGTCACTCGGTACATTTGAGAGAGACGAGGATAGAGAGACCCCGCTCAGATGGGGCATTGAGACACCCTGTATGAAGTAACCGTTGCTGTAGAAGATCTCGCTCGAGGATGGGTTTGCGACGATCATGTCACCTGGAAAGAACATCGGTTACGCATGTAGTAGTCAATATAGAGGAAGAAAGTCCCACGCGAAGTAGTCGGGGATAGAGACACCTCGACGAAGTAGTCAATGCTCGGTGAAGGCAGTTGATAGCAGTAATAGTCTAGAGTATTGACTATCAGTTGTGGGCGGGCATTAAAAGTCATGTAGATACATCTCAAGAAGAAGAATATGTGCCCTATATAACTCCCCCTTTCTCCCATACTTGATAAAATAAGAGCACGTATTATCAAGTTGGGAGAAACCAGAACAAAACATGCATTTTTTGTGTGCTTATTTTTCGCACTTCATTTCCTTTTTTCTCAGAGCGGTTTCCTCTTCCTTTTCTTTCCAATATTTTTTAAGAGTTTTTTTCTTTCCACGGCTTCTTTTTGTGTGTTAATCTTTTTCTCTTTTATATCAAATCATGCCCTTTTTTGCTTTGCCTTCATTTCTTTTTTCTTGACTCACTCCTTTTTTTAAAAGAGAAGGGGCATTAGTCCCCCCATCTCCTCCTATATTCATTTAGCATTCCCAGGAGGGGAACGTATAGCTGCGCTGCCTGGTCTAGCCTCCTCCCTCCAACATGCGTCGACTTTGCTGCTTGCTGGATCAAAGTCACTTTGCACTTGTTTCGGATATGGAATACCGTCGTGGCTAGGGGAGATCGAATCCAATGCCTAGAGGAGCTTGGAAATGAGGAAGGGCGACAACATGCTACTACGGGATCCTCGACGTTGTGATTCATGCTCCAACGCCATCTTCAACCGGAAAAAATGGGATCAAAGTCACTTGTTGCTGGCCTATTCTTCTTATTCGACCGAAAAGAGATGACCAAGTTGGGGTTTGTTGCTGAGTTAGGGTTCTCCATATGGGAACTTGATGAATGGGGTTTCTCCTCCTTGTTCCATCGCTTAGACATGCACACTGAGATAGGGCCGTCAAGAAGCGGGTGCGGCCTTATCGGAGAAGGGGCCCACCTGGCGGGGCCTGAATCAGGCATGTTGCCTTGTTGTGGTTATGGCTGTACGTCATCTTGCGTGCTGGAGATGAGCACCCTGAGGGTTGGAGAAGAAGATACCTGCGTGATACCTTCGCACTTGGAGAAACCCTAGATGCTGAGTAGGGTTGGAGAACAGTGTACCACCATTTACCGTTGAGATTAGGGTTCCAGTTCGGGAACCTTAGTTTCCTTCTGATATTGGACGATCTCAAGAAGAACAAGAATATAATCTCCATTATGAACAAAGTATTCTTTAAGAACAAAATCCGATGAAACTTCGAAGAAAAAATCGATCCGTAGATCGAACTGCTCCGATACCATGATGAAATAAACAAGCAGAAGCGAATCTATAATCAGAGCAAGAAATCAAATATAAACATCTTGGTTTTGCGTGGAACCCTACTCCCTAAGAAATGAGATGAAACCACAGGAGAAAGCCTCTAAGGGTTAGATCATCTATTGCAATCTTTCAATGAGTAGTACATGGTATGTGAGGCTCCATATATAGCCCCACATATAGGCCGAGTCTCACATATAGTAGATGTGGGTCTAAACATGAGTGGGTGGTAGAGATCCAATTACTACTCCTCTATTACATACTCCAATCGTAAGAACTAGTAACATCAAATGGTTAATATGTAAATAGTGTTCAAGAAAGCGATCGAGTAAATCGCATACTCGGCCGCATACTCATACTCGTTAGCCTTGCCGCTTTACTTTAAGTATGATGAAACATCCATGCATGCGGGTTGACCCACATACTCGGTCGAGTATACCCCCTATGCAGCTGCCTACTCGGTCGGTTTTCTAATAATTTTTTATTTAACTTAAACCCAAATAACCCCACCCGCATAATAACATAAAACCACACTCTCTCGCAAAAAAAACTACATGCTCCCGGCACACTCTCCTGACTGAGGATATTAACAAATTATTAAATATTTATTTATATTTTTTAATAATAAAAAATATCAAACCACATAAAACCCGAATACTCTCCCGCATACCACATACTCTCTATACAATGACCCCTCCGACTGTATATCGCATAGCGCCTTCCTGAACATTGGATGTAAATATGAAGTAAACATGAGTTAACCTGTAATTATATTGTTTGGCACGAGTAAAATATATAGACTTTCTCATTTTTCGTGCATTGAATTCATGGATATCGGACTTCAGGAATTTTTCTTAGAATTTATTTTGGTTTCTTCTCAAGTCCAAGGGATAATCATTAGAGTTTCATCCGAAAATATCATACACGTGAGTTAAAAATAGAATATAAAGAACATTTCCCCTCCCAAGTACTCCACCGATAAGGCACATAGTGGAATAAATTCTCTACATAAGGACTCAACTAGCCCAAAGACACCCTAGTTACTTACGATCGGATTACCCACAACACTGCAAGCTATCTAGATAGCTCAGACTTTCTAACATAAACATTAATATGTAAGTCTTTTCAGCCCTCCCCGAAAGTTCGTTGAGATGAGAACCAGAAAGACGAATCTGATTTGAGAGTGTGTAGTAGACCTTCCCAAAACTCCTGTAAATGAATAATTAGAAAACAATCAATCACTATCTTCTTTGCCACTCCTGCAAAATATATGTGCAGTCTAAACCTTGTCACGATCCTCTATCTCTCTCTCTCTCTCTTGATCAATGGGATCTTAATCTTGACTTTTATAGGGATACTGGATTTCTGAACGTATCTACAATCCTGTATAAAAACTAGGTCTATAACTCCACCCTCTAAGGATAGCTTCATATGAAGGACAACAATAGAATTAGTATCTTTCCATGAATGTTTATCCATTACAAAGTGCACACAACATGAATCATATGCATACAAGGAAGAAAAAAAGGAAAAAGATCCCACTATGGTTGCTGTCCAGGAAGCTTCAAAGCTGCCACCACCGTAAAATTGATGCCACCGTTGACGCCACCATCACTTCACAACCATCACTAACGCCTATCACCGACACTAACTCCTTCCCCTTGCAATAGCAGCACCATCACCTCCCACCACTCTGACTCCATTGTAGTGACTGCACCTCCAACATCGGCACCTGCATCACCAACACCTTCCTCGATGCTACAACAATTGTAACCATTGCCACCTAAATCCCCACTAGTACCATCGCCGACAACTCCTTTTCCCTGTGCAAGAACCATTGCTTCCACCATTGTTGCCCTCTTTCGTTCAACGGTGGCTCTTCCACCATCATTGTCCCGTGCCCAACACTCGATGCCAAGCAAGCTGTGACCATTGTGCGTGCCACTTCTAGAGTCTCGAAGGATGTCCTTGTCCATCGGGCCTTCATTGTTGCTAATAGAGCTACCGATGCTGGAGTTTGTGTGACCACCAACTTGACTTCGAGAAACACTGCCGCTCAATCTTCAGCATGTTTCGTAAGCGACACTGTTGCTGTTGCAACCATCAAGTGCACTCACCACGAGTGCCACATTGTTAGGAGTGCCCTTTGTTAGGAGTCTCCCGTCATCATGGGTTTGTCAGAGAACAAACCATAGCAAGGGTTTGCTTCTTAACATCCAAGGGATCACTCTTGCAGTAGTTGACGAATGGACCGAATATTCAGATCGAATATGCAGTGCAAGGGGATGACTGAATAAAATAATGCTATTTGATTAGTATTCACCCAAACTGAATAGTTGGATTGATTATTCGGGTATTTGGCTGGCTTAATATAGATATTTGGTTCGCCCCACTTAAATCATTGAAAAATATCATTTTCCAAGCATAACGCAAGCCTCGAGTCTTCCATATTTCCTCACACTGATAGAACCTTAAACCCCTCCTCGAGTTCCCGAGTTGATCATCTCTCTCTATATATTGCCTCTGCTCCGGGTGATCTACGGTGCACTCTGCTCCCTTTTGTCGTTTATCGGACCATCTCTTTGCTCTGCTCGACCACATTGAGCGCTCAACTCGCCTCCCTCTTACAAGTTGAGTAAGCTTTTCCCGTTTTTAATGCAAGTTAGCTCGCATCTCTTTTCTTATGGTCGTTATGCTTCATATGAAGAATGCAAAGTTTAACAAAAAGGGGCCTATTCTCATGATTGTATATTTCGAAGTTGTGTTTGTGAAGCTCAATCTTTTTGTAAGCAACCGATATTGGCAATTCTAGGAGCTTGACCATTTTTCACTTTTATTTTTCATTTTCTTTTTAGTGGTAGTTAACCAATCCCCTTTAGATATTGTTAAGTCTACAATTATGAATATTTATGAGAAACAATAGCTTTATTCTCGGTTGCGTATTACCATGAGCAGATTAAATTAGATAGCTTAAGAGAACTCTAACTATTGTTGTATGATTCTATGATTTTGCTTGTACTATGTATATCGTATCAGATTTGAGGGCTTAAGTGATTTTTAGGTTGTATTATCCCTCGTAATAAATTTTTTTAGTACAATCATGAATAAAGTTTTTAAGTATAATCATTGAAGTGGCTACATTGGACCCACTTCATTGGTCTAGTGGTAGAGGAATGCGCCTACCACTCAAAAGACTAGGGTTTAAATCCCCCCTCGAGGAGGCTTGCATTTGGTAGACGGCAATCATCGTACAAAAGAGTTGGATCTTTCAACATGGATTTGATAAAAATCCATGTAGCCGACCCTACTTAAATTGGAGAAGCCTTTGCTAGGTTTTTAATCATGAATTTAATTGTTATATCCATGCAACGATTATTTTCTTTAAAATAATTATATATTCAAAATAAAAAATACATAACTAGTAATTCTTCAGGGCAGCGTTTTTATCGTGAAAACGTTCTTATTTCATGTGCTCGACTTATATCCGACTGGTGTACTCGGTAGGTTTTTGGCCCTCTTTGTGGCGTCCGAGTTTCTTGTATTCGCATTCGCCTTCTGATACCTTCTCCCCTTCCTTCACTATGTAAGTATCTCCCAATCTTCTCTTTTCTTAGTTATATATATTGCTGGGGCGACCACCAATGAGTGTATCCCCCTACTTTTGAGCCTAAAAAAAACTAGTAATTCTGAATAATCACCCGAATACTTGCTTATTCTCTATCCAAATACCAACTTATGTGACGCTTCACGGGTTTTGTATCCCACAATACACTACATGTGGTTGCTTTGGTATATTTATAAGCAACTCTCTCACTCTGAACATTTTTATCAAAAGGGTAAGGTTGTGGGGAACATATGGACACATGACTATTTAAGTGAATGTGGTAGATATATTGCGTCTACACACGAATAATTCGTCCAATATCGGAGAAATTCGTCCAACCGATCCAGACAAATCCTCTACTGTTGGGCCCAATCTTGAAGCAACTCATTAGGAGATGAGTTTTTCGAAGCGACAAAAAGTTGATGCACAACATAGAATTGAGAGTCATGGCCAACTTCAAGTTTTGATTAAATTAATATTTTTGTCCATCCAATTAGGATCTAAGTAAATCGGGGTTAGTGTTAGTTGCTAATTTTCTTCGATTTGAGTCAATTATAATTTTGTTTTTTTGAAATAACGAGATTGCATGCGATCTCTATTTAGTTATTTAGTTGAGTTAAATTAGGAATCTAGTTAGGGATTTGTTATCTTTTTTATTTTTTTTTGTAATCCTACCCCTATTATAAAGGGGTTATTAGTCATTGTTTAAAGACATTTGAAGTTAATTAAAATTGGAGTTCCTCCATTATCTCCCCCTTTCTCTTTCTCCCGCTCACACGTCTTTGCATTTCTCTTTTTAAAAACCCCGCACTAACGGCATGTTCTTCCCCTTTCTCCCTTCTCCCATTTTCTTCTCCACCAGATTCCCTATTTGCATCTGTCAGTCAAGATTTCAAAGATGTTGCCTCCATCATTGATGGGGGTCAAGGTCTAGGTTGCTGCTGTCCCGCTGTCGCTATTCACACGTATCATCTCCCCTTTTTCTTTCACCTTATGACACGCACGCGACGGTGATTGATCGTTCCACATCTAAAGCTTGATATTGGAGATTTGCATCACCACCAAATGGCCCTTTCTTTCCCATCAGAATTAGCCCTGGTGTCGGACACTCTTGTGCTCAACATCACCCTTTGCCCTTTGCTGTTTTCTAGCCGTCATTTTCATCAGCCCCACCACCAGGCATATCAACCTTGCTCTCCTCCCTAGCCACTTCCACATTCTCCTTCCCTTGCTCTCGTGTCTCATGCTCCTACTTCTCCCCCTCAAGGGCACAATTATAACTTGTTGCCGATGGAGTAGGAGATGGTGGGGCTCCAGAGTACCACACATGGATACAATCTTGATTGGGCCATAAATGGATTGGATTACGGATAATTTTGTTCTGAGAAGCATTTTGGATAGCTTCAGGGTCTGTTAGAGTGAGCACAAGTGATTTAAGATAGTTTTTTCTTTGTTGGAAACAGAAACATACAATTAGGTTCACCTTTTTTCCTTGAAAACAGAAACATCAGTTAGATGGAGAATTCACCTATAGTTTGCTAGTAACTTTCTGAGGCTCAATCATATCCATTTGGACATGTTCTGCACTCTTGTACCAGTAGACTGCCAGTTAATTTTAGAAATATCAATTTATTGAACTCTATGCGTACCACAGTCTGGTTGAGAAGTTCTTTATATCAAGCTCTGCTTCTTTACTAAACTCATTTTGGGATTGGTACTTTGTTTACCTTGAATGCAGTTATTAATTCTTTACCTTGTTTTCCCCGCAAAAGCTTAAATATGTGTTGTTCAGGCATACAGGTAGACGGGTAAATGCAGTAAACCAATTTGTGCAAGCATTAACGATGGATCCACTTCTTTGGGTGGCATATGAGGAGCTATGCGTACTTGGTTAGAAGATTCCTATGTCCTGAATTCATTAGTACACATAGAAAGAATGCGTGTTTTCAATGCAAGTTCGGTTCCTATCTCTCAAATATCTGTTATTATTGCAGGTTCTGTCGAGGAAGCACATGAATATTTTGGTGATTCCACGGTTAATCGGATCAATTTGCAGTATCCAACAGAGCGCAGTTCTCAGAGCCTGCAGATGAGCTCTGAGGATTGTAGTGTACATTCTGGCACTTTAGCAAGTGTGCCTGAAGAAGCCAGTCCAAGACAGACTAAGCAATTCCACATGAGCAATTTGAAAGATATCCATTGCAATACTCATGATGTACAAGCTATGAATTGCAATCACCCTAGTGGGCAACTATTCACAACTCCATCTCCCACTCTTACACAGGTGAGATCTCATTCAGTTTCACAAATTTGGGTATTTTAGCTGTTTGAGCTGCTTTGTGCAGATATGTAACATCAAGCATTTTCATGTGCATCCTTTCGATCTTATTGTATATGCAATGGACAAATGATTTATCTACTGTATATATCAATACCTGAATGGAGACCAGGATTTTAGTTTTTCAGTTTTTCCTGTCTTCTTTTGTTATGGGCGCCCTAATCCATTGGGTAAAATCTTCATTCCATTTATATATTGCTTGCTGGGATTTTGGTGAAATCTCAAGAGAAACCAGTTTGGATCCTGATTTACTACGTGATAAGCAAAGATATCTAAATTACTCTTCACGTAGCATTGAGGTTGATATTAATCAAGGTTAGGGGTCATCTTTACCTTTCCTTTATATGCTAGTTAGCAACATCCAAGAGGCTACATGCCAATGTTATAACCAAACTAACCTTGGTGCTTCAGATCTTAAGTTACCCTTTGATTTGATCAGATCTACACCTGAAATTCTTTGATGCTTAAGTGCACCGCTATATTTTAGATGCATAACCGATGACTCACTCTTTACCCATGTGAAACCTATCCTTGTCCTTTTTTTTTCACAGGTGTACCTGTACACAACAATACTGTAACAACCCGTGCTTTTTTTTCCGGGGGATCTCTTGCTCAAAAGTTATGGGGAAATGAAGGGTGAAGGAGACGCCACTTTGCACTAACCCTTAGATGCATCTGATCAGCTCTTTTATTGGTTTATTTATAAGGGATGAGGAGGATGCCTGATCTCTACAAGGATAGCAGGATTTTATTTTTCATTCTTTTCCTCCTTTTTTTCTATGGGTGTCCTAATCCATCGGGTAAAATATATATTCAATCTATACATTGCTTGCCGGGATTTGGTGAAATCTGAGGAGAAATCAGTTTGGATACTGACTTACAACGTGTTAAACCAAGATATCAAAAATTACTCTTCACATAGAATCAATGCTGATATTAATCAAGGTTAGGGGTCCAATCTTTCCTTTCACTTATATGCTGGTGAACAACATCCATGAGGCTACATACAGATTTTTTTGAAGCTTTGAAGAGGGGGAAGCACTCGACGGTGTTCACCCCAATATATTAGAAAATAAAACGAAAAGTAGAAGTTACATACAGATGTTAACCAAACTAACCATGGTGCTTCAGATCTTAGGAGCTTAGATATGTGAATTATTAGTCAAATTGCCACTAGTTTTGTTGCAAGAGTAGGTCTTCGGTTTCACTAACAGATCTACCCTTATGTACAGGGGCTGTCCTGGCCTCATATACCCTCCTAATTACTTAATGTCGTTTATTATCATTCTATTGGATCACCCATTTAAATTTATACCATATATGTCTAATTGAGAGATATGGCTCAATATGTTGATATATCGACAAATATCTTGCGAGATATAGGTGGATATCCTAGAAAAAGCGTATATATGGATATCAATACCTCCATCTCATCGATATAAATATATCGTTGATATATCAACGATATATAATGATATCCTAAACCATGCCCCATACCCCTTGAATAAATTATTTCCTTCATTCTGAATTATTTCTCCACAAGGTATCAAAGCGACGATCCTATACTGATGCTTGTACCCAAAAACCTACCACCATCCACAAACTTCCTTTCTCTCTCTTGGCCTCGCCGCTGCAGCATGGTTTTAAATTTAACGAAATTTCGTCGAACTTGTGGGTTCAGAATAATGTTAGCTAATGGTAGTTCAGGAGGCATTGCCATAGCTTGGAATGTCAACTTGTTTTATATGTTGGATGAGTTCTTCGTTAACATGGGAATCAGTTTAGTTTTGTTATCATGCGTGATCTTCGCCGAATGCGGTCTTGTGGGATGAGCTGCGGGAGATCATGGTAAAATTTCTGGAGACAACTTGGTTTGTGGGGTTGACTTCAATGTCACATTACTTGCAGAGGATATACCATGAGACAGATGGGCACAAGATCCGGGGTCTGGTGCATTTGCAGATGTGGTGGGGGAATTGCTTTGGAGGTTATGGATGCAATGGACTACAAGTACGTGTGGAGGAACTCTTCCTCATGGTTTCGTATTCACTGCTTCCTTGCATCTGTTGAGGCCCTAGAGTTATACAACTTGGAAATCGTTACTTCTTTACCTAGAGCGAGATCAGATCATACACAACTTTGTTTGTATACATGCAACGACATACATGCATCATCAAACTTCAAATTCGAGAGGTGCTGGTTGCTGGAGGAGGATTTCCGTGATTTAGCCATCTCTTTCTAGACTGAGTTAGAGGTGGAGGGGTTTGCTACTATGAGGCTCGCTTTGAAGCTGGTGTCTCTTTGACAGAGATTGATGTGCTTCAAGAAGGATTTTTGTGCTGCACGTGAGTTGAGGAGGAATTAAACTCAGGATGAGGTGACAAGGTTGGACCTACCAGAGGATAATAGAGATCTAGACGAGGAGGAGTTAGTGAGCCGGTGGGTTGTGTAGAGGATTGGTGAATAGCAAATCAACAGATTTAATAATTCCTTGTTGTCGTAAGGCCGATTTGCAATCATACCGAACCACATTTAATATATATATAATATGACTTAAATTTACCTGGGTAAGTCCAGGGCCGAACACAAGGACACGGACCATAATATAATTGATCATGTTTAGATATCTATATTAAGTGATTAGTATTCACTCTAGGTCGAACAATCAATGCATAAAAGAAACGCATCACAAAATGAATGTGACAACCGAATGTATTTTTAAAAAATTTTTGTGCAAGTTAGAAACTAAACAAAATGAACATAATGATACTATACTAGCACATGCAAGTATACACATTAACATGCCCTAAAATGATTTATCACACTTAAGCAATGATTTGATTTAAATCTAGGTCCAATTGAGTGATTCAAACTAGAGTCAAGTTGTATTTAATGTGCATGAAAGTATCTATGTAGACTCTAATAAAATAATTCTTCTTTTGCTATATAAGGAAATAAATCATCTCATATTAAAAACAAGTAAATGAGGATCAAAATGCCACTGAAATCACTTCATTTCGATAAACGATGCTCAAGTTATTCATGATTGAAACCATAGGCATAAGTGTAAATAAAGCAGAATAAATCCTTACACATAGTTCCCTACAAGGACTTAGTTGCAAATAATAAAAATCGGCCATGGAATTTAAGGACTACCACCCGCTGATAACCGAGGTCTAGAGAGGATCAAAATAAGTCTCACACAAGGTGAAGACAAAATCGCTGTGGCGACCACTCACGAAACTCTAATTAGTCAACAATTAACCCACATTATTGAATAAAGCAATTAAATCCTCAAAATGTGGAATTAACATTTATTTTCTCTACAAAAAAATGCATAGTGTACAAGCATGTAGAGGTCGAACCATAGAGAGCAAAACATGTAGCCTACAATTATTCATAACAACCACATCATTGATTTGTATAATTCTTTTTGTGGTTTTTCGATTATGTATATTTTTTTATTGTTGTTTTTTTGGATATATATATTTTTATTTTTAATTTTCAGATTTTGTATTTTATAAATTTTTTATATTTTCTTTTTGAGTTAAAGATAATATATATATGTATATAAATACAATATAAGGTATATATAGATACTGTATAGATAAAAATATGTAAAAATAGTCAAAATGTAGTACATAATATATTTTGCAAATTTTACATTTTTCTAATTTTTTGTTATTTTTCTGGAATTTTTGCTTAAAAGAAAAAAAACAAAAAGTTAGAATGCAACCGTGAGACCTGCTATGCTCAACTATTGAAGCCATCCATTTGCTGAGGAGAACAATGGAGATTTATATAGCGAAAAGGAAGAACCTCCATATGATCTTTATTGATTTGGAGAAGGCTTATGATTCTGTCCCACGAGAGATATTGTGGAGAGTTCTGGAGAAGAGATAAGTACTTGCCCTATACATTAACCTCATAAAGGACATGTATGATAGGGCTTTATCTTGTGTAAGGACTCGTCTGAGAAGACTGACTATTTTGACATCAACATTGGTTTACATCAAGGTTCAGCTGAGTCCATTTCTTTTTACTTTGATTATGGACGAGTTGACAAGTCACATTCATGATGAGTTACCTTGGTGTATGTTATTTGCTGATGATATTGTGTTGATTGACGAGACTAGAGATGGAGTAAATGAGAAGCTTGAGGTCTGGAGACATGCATTGGAGACTAAAGGATTTCGTATAAGTAGGGCTAAGACGGAATATATGGAGTGCACCTTTGATGGAAGCAATGGTGAAGGAACTGAGGTGAAGATTGGTGACAGTAACATTCAGAAGAGAGATTCTTTTAGATATCTGGGATCTATTTTGCAACAGGATGGGGAAATTGATGGAGATGCTACTAATAGAATAAATGCATGCTGGCTAAAGTGGAGAGGAGCCTCTGCTGTTCTCGGTGATAAGAAAATTCCTTTAAAAGTTAAAGGAAAGTTTTACAAAGCAGCCGTGAGACTTGCTATGCTTTATGGATCTGAATGTTGGCCTGTGAACCATAGACATGTGCAGAGAATGGCTGTAGCAGAAATAAAAATGCTAAGATGGATGTGTGGACATACACGTAAAGATCGGATTCGAAATGATGGAATCAGAAAGAAAGTTGGTGTAGCTCCGATCGAGGATAAGATGCGAGAAAACCGCTTTAGATGGTTCGGTCATTTGCAAAGAAGGTCAACTGATGCACCGGTTAGGAGATGCGAGTGTTGGGATGTTGAGCTGGTTAAGAGAGGACGAGGACGACCCAAGAAGTGTTGGAAAGAGACTATACGAAGGGATCTTAGTTTTTTGGATATAATCCCGAGATTGACCCAAGATAGATCTGAATGGAGGCGAAGAATCCATGTAGCCGACCCTACTTAATTGTGGGAAAAGGCTTTGTTGTTGTTGTTGTTTCTGGAATTTTTGCAAGTTTTTACGTATTTTTTAAAGTAAAAAATACCCCAAATATGAGATTAAGACATAATCCGATTTTAATTTGAGTTTCAAAAATATGAAAGAAATCCCAAAATTACCCAAATTAATTTTTATATGCAAATAATTTCAGATAGATAATTATAGAACAGAAAAACATATTTTTGATATTTTTGTAGAATTTTTATTTTTTTGTTGGATTTTGGAGCTTTCTGATTTTTTAACTTTGTTTTTCTTATTTTTGGGGTTTTTGTTTTCTGGACTCAATAAATATCAAATACACTATATATAATTTTTTTGGAATTTTTCATTAAGGTTTTTTATTTTTTGGTATTTTATAAACTAGACCGGGATTATTTAGGCTCTTTTTAATTTTTAATAAATAGATAAAATGGGAAAAATGTCAATTAAAAATAATAGCATGAATCTTCAAGGCCTAAAGCATTTATCCCTATTTTTTCGTATTTTTAGGAGCTAATTAAGTATTTATAATATTTAGTTACATCATACAAAAAAATGTCCTGGCAGGGTCATTTTTGTAAATAAAATGAAGTCCAGGGGTGTATGTGCAAAAATGCAGAAATTTTCAACGTGTATTTTTAAAGACTAAACAACAATTATACAACCCGCTAGGGCATATATGCAATTTTCCCAACACGTGAGACTGTACGTGACTCCTACAGGCAAGGACCAAAATGTAAATACGTGAAAGCTTAGGGTCCTTCTTGCAATTTTTACAAAAACTTAATTCCACGAATTTATTGGACTAAACATTAATTTACAAAACCTCCGGGGGTATCCTTACAATTTTTCCCACCTCACGTGGGACAACACGCGAGGTGACGTGGAATGTACCTAAATTACAAGAAGTCCAGGGGTCCCTTTACAAAATTTCCACTTTATTTTAAACGTTATATTTTATTTACAGGACTAAATATTGAATACAAAAATGCTAGACGTCCTCTGATTGGTCCAACTAGACCCACTACGCGAGAAAACTGTAATTTTATTAAAGAATAATTTATTTAAAAATAGTAAATGATTTTATTAATTTTGTGTATAGAAATAAAAAATGTTTATTATTTTATGTAATATTTGATTATGATTTTTGTTTATTTTTTTGGATTATTTTATTACAAGTTTATTTTTAATGGCTTATTTATAGG
Organism: Ottelia alismoides; assembly: GCA_037367405.1. Classification (NCBI taxonomy): domain Eukaryota; kingdom Viridiplantae; phylum Streptophyta; class Magnoliopsida; order Alismatales; family Hydrocharitaceae; genus Ottelia; species Ottelia alismoides. The sequence continues at coordinate 363,439 of JAZKJV010006122.1, forward strand.
TATAATTACCTATATTTTGCACATTTTTATTTTTATTTTGTATATTTTATTAAATTATTTTATTCTATTATTTTATATATTTATAACTTATTTTTGTGAGCATAAATATATTTTTATTTAATTTTTATGATGTTATTTGTACACTTTAATAAATAGATATGTATATTATGTAGGTATATTCATAGGTATTTTACCTCTGTTCTATGTATACTATTTTATTTTAAATGTATTTTATTGAGTTTTATTTTAGCTTTATATTTTTAATAGAATCTATGTAATATTTTTAATATTAGAAGAATATAAAGGATAAGAATTAAAGAATATATTCCCTTTTTATTTATGTATATACATAGGTATTTTGTTTATGTTTTCTCATGGATTAATTTTTTTTCATTTTCTTTTTTTGATTTTATTTTAATTTTAATATGCACATATGTTATGAATAAGATTTACAAATTATAAAAATATGAATTTGTAAAATTATTGAATAATGAATAAATTGAATATTTTAATCGGTAGAATTTACAATAGGCCCAAAGCCTAACTTCTACACAATAACTCCAAAAAATATAAAACCACCACCATTAAATAGCTTGTGAAAAGTTATATACAATTAGAGGTGATTTTGCTATGTTTTGAGTTTTTATTTGAAAGATATGGGTCTGTGAAGTTTGATTTTTGGCTTTTTATTTTGTGTATAAAATGTTCACAGTGTATTATTCTTGTGCAAACTAAATTTTGTATTTTTATTTACATTATTATCTACTACTTTTATGTACAAAGTTTCTTTATTTGATGTATAAATAATGAAGAATAAAATAGATGTCAAAAGTGTATAAAAGAAAGAATGAATAAATAGCATTTCTATTGTATTTTGCCCCTTACCTCCCTTTACATTATTCCTTGTCGACCAATTCAATTCTCGACTTGGTTTCGGGGTTTAGGTCATAAAATATCTTCAATATTTTATTCCCTTTTCTTTTCTTCCCTTTATTCTATAATTTTGGCATTAAAAACCTTATTTTATACACAATAAATACAATAAATAATGAATGCTATTTTGTGTAAATTAATGTCATTTACATGCATTAGCTAGGATTTTCAAGGTCAAAATGATAGAATAAAGGTGATGAAATGGAGGTTCATCACCTGCACGTGGGTATTTTTGCAAATATTGAACATTGGCAGGGCACGACTGAAATTTCTCCAAGGGTCATGCGCGAAGCTCGCTCTCTTTGACTTCGTTGCAATTCTAAAGAAGACACATATCTTGGCTGTAATTAACCTAGCCCCATCACACGCTGGGCGCGTGCGAGGCGGCTCAGGTGAGGGTTCGGCTCGGGTGCAAGTTAGGAGCCACGTGGCGATGGCTCCTTGCGTCGATGACAATTTGATTCCACCGAGGCTCTAGCCTATGCATCAAGGCTAAGGATGATACTTGTCCATCGGATCAAAGATGATCCAACGCCATATGCTTGCTGGCTCGAATCCCCTTCTTCCTCTCTACGGCAGCGAGAACAGATTTCAGGCGGCCTCTACTTTCCTCCTCCGTCCTCGTATGTCTTGGTTGAGCATCCATAGTACTTTGCGAAGCCCTCGCGAAGATGTTGGCAACATGTTAAAACTCTGTAACCGTCGGAGGAGTTGGAGCGATGTTTATATTTCGGCGACCAACCTTTATTTACATAAAGTTTTAGGTCCATATGGGTCCTTAGTCCCAGATGATCGATCAACCAAACATGCATGATCGATCATTTTGGACTGGCATGATCAATCAGCTATCAGGACATGATCGATCATGCATGATCGATCGGCACGGTGACATGATTGATCATCTGTCTGACAGTAGCTGGATTCGTTTTCGGTGATGTCTACGAATCTCTTCCGATCATGAAACAAATTATACCCTCTTGATCCTACTGTTACCCACATCACAACCATAAATTTTTTCATCTTCATGCGTTATACCATTCAACGGAAAATCATGAAAAGGTGTTGCGATACGAAATGAGCTTCAAGCATTCAACCTAAAACTCATCAAAACACGATTTCGACATTACCTCCACGTTCTAAACACTATACACAACTCGTGGTACGAAAATCACAAAGATCCCACAACAAGAGTGGGGTGAAATCTATACCTATGAGAACTTTCTCCCACTAGCTTCCTTTACATGGAACGAGGGTTCTGCGGCATTTTGTGGAAGATAGACGTGTCCACGGCAATCCTCGCTCCGTGCTCTTCGAAACAGCGTGCTCCAGCGTCCAATCGATGGTCGGAGTTTGCTTCGGCGGTGGAGCTCTGGTGAGAGGTGGGTGGTGCTCACGCAAGGGGTTGAGTGGTCTGAGCAAACCCACTTGGCTCGACTCTCTCTTACATTGTTCAGCTCGAATCCGAATCCGGATCCAGGTCCGAATTCGGATTCGTTAGCCGTAACCCGATTGTATTTTACGCATATTTACCTCATACATATTTCGATTTCGATGTTATTGAGCTCGTTGGAAAGATCTCGATGAGCACTATAAGATGGTGAGATCATTTATCTGGTTTGGTTACTGGATCAGAGCAAAAATTGGGGAAAAGCCTGGGTCTTAATATGAGGGATCTTACAGTTCATCAGGGATCTTCGTTGGCTCCACTTCTCTTTGTACTAGCTTGATTGATTGCACGGTGACTGGAGGCTTTGCTGCGGTTACTCAAAGTAGGAGATTTCTATCCCCCTCCTTCAGTCCACAGATGACACGATTTGTTTTGCAGACGGTGGTTTCGAAAGTTGCAGGGGGCTGTCTACGGCTCTAGATTTGTTTGGTGTCGTTTCCGATTTGAGACTTAACAGGGGGAAATTAGAGTTTGTATTGTTCAACTTGGATGATGTGGAACTTGGCTTATGTGCTAACTGGCTTCACTCCTTGTTTGGACATATACCGTTGTGTTACCTGGGTGTGCCGCTTGTAGTAGGGAGAATTCACTTGGCGGATTGGCTTCCCGTGATCAAGAAGACAGAGTAGAAACGTGCGGGGTGGAAATCTAGGTGTTTGTATAGAGGTTGAAGGCTGGTTTTGTTATGGTCGGTTCTTCCTGTGATACCCATTTTCTTCCTTTCCTCTAGTTTCTTGCCGATTGGAGTGCGGAAGAGGCTTAAGAGCCTCATGAGGTGCTTTTCTTGGACATCGCCTGGGCGGTCAAACGGGCTGCTATTTGTAAATGAGGAAGAGTGTTTCGTGCTCGAAGGAGGATGGTGGGCTTGGTGTCCGTAGCTTGGAGGAGATGAATAAGGCTTTGCTCAACAAGTGGATCATTTGTATATGAGGAGATTGTGACACCGTGGTGTGCACATTGCTTAGGAGGATATATGACTCTGGCTCTTCTCTCCCTAATTCGAGGATTCTGGGGCATGTCCCTTTCTATTTTTGGCGTGGTATTTGCAATGTGATGTAGTAGCTCACCCCTTTCTGCGATCGATCATGGTGGACGGTGCTGGTTTTAGGGTCTGGAGATGATTGCGGAGCTGGGTAGTGCGGACGAGCCTACTGAGGGACGAGGCAGTTAGAGTTGGTGCGATGGAAGCTTTTCTTTTCGCAAGGCTTATATGGCATTGAAGGGTCTAATGATTTTCGACCCTAGGGGGTGCATTGCACAGGAATATTTGGAAATGGAAAGTTCCAACGCAGGTAAATATCTTTATGTGGTTGTTCAGAAGATGGAGATTGCTCACTGGAGAGAGACTTGCTCGATTTGTTCAGGCATTCAATCCCACTTATTCCCGATATCAGGTAACAACTGAGGAGGCAGATCACCTTTTCTTCAGATACATGAGGTCAGTGGAAGCATGGGACCTGCTTGCAAACCAAAGAGTTTGCGTTGATGATGCCCCTGGTTTCTGGGAATCCATTGGACAGAATTGGGCTGAACCGGAGAGACATATCGGAATGCATGGCTTTGGTTTGGGTAACTTGGTTAACAAAAAATGGTGTGGTGTTCCACCGAAATAGATTTTACACTGAAAATATGGTAGCACATGCTAGGGCTTTAGCTAAGAGTTGGAACTTGTAATATTGTTTGCGATAATTACTTGTTTACTTATGTGTAATTTTTTTGGTGATTAATGGTGAAGTTTTTGAGCACACAACATACAATGGACACCCTTTTTTCTTTCAAAACAACTATTAGTAATATAGTGATATGGAAACACATACTCATGACATACTTCAATCTGTTTTGATATTCTTTAGTTTAGTTAGAAAAGTTTTATTTCCAATCGATTTTAAGTCATCTTCTTTCATTAAAAATATTATGAATTATGTTCTTTAAAAGCTATATATTATTATGCTCGTTTGCTTTTTTATTTGATTTCCAATATAGTTCATTTTTTATGCATAATGTGTAATGTAATATAAACATAATATGCTAAATACATGTCGTTTATGTTTCTAGGTTATTATTTGAATTTCATCATTTTCTTTCTAATACCTCTCAACAGTCAGCAATCAACTGACATCGAGCGATATGTGCCATACAATCTCTGTTGGTGTGCTAAATACACCTCATTTTTGTATATAAATGTAAATTTTATGTTATTTATTGTTTTAAGAATTATGATATCTTTTTTTTTTGAAGCCAAGTAAGGGGGAAACACTCAATGGTGGCTGCCCCAGAAATGCATTAATAAGGAAAAATTAGAATACAGAAAACATAATACAAATTACAAGATCCATGTCTCTACGAGAGCTTTTGCCTGGATACAAACATTCTCCCTGTAGAACCTCTGTCTCGAAAAAAGCAAGTCATTTCTGGCCAGCCAGATTGCCCACACGATGGCCACCGGTTGGAATAGCTCCTTCTTCGGGCGGTGCTTAGAGAGGATAAGTGATTTACAGAATGAAAGCAGACTCCTCGTATCAACTCAGGCCAGTTCTAACCTTTCCCATATAGACCTTGATTCATGGCATAGGAAGAAGAGGTGCTCAACTGATTCAATCCCGCTGTCACAGAGAAGGCACCTGTCAGAGATTAACCCAAGTAATCTGGTGCATCGATCGCGCATCATTAGTCTCTTGCTCCTGAGGAGCCACATGAAGAAACCAATTTTTTCTGGGAGCCCAAGTTCCCACAAGAAACAACAATCCCTAATCAGCTCGACGGATTGCGGTGGGGGCGGCTTGCAGATCGCCTTATACACCCTCCTGATCGTGAAGGGTCCCCCCTCCAAACCCAGTGGTCCCGCTCCCCAGAGGGACCGCCTAGAGCTCTCAACGAGTCAAGTACTAGTAGAAACTCCTCAAGACGTTGGTCGGAAAAGCTAGCACGAAAAACGACATCCAGTTTCTGCCATTCCAGCAGGAAGCTACCCGGGCGTCCCGGTCAGCAGTCATGGCAAACAAGCGCGGGAAACACATACTAAGCTGTCCTCCACCCGCCCAATCATCATTCCAAAATGCGAAGGTCTGTCCGTTGCCCAAAACTGGTCTAAAGCACCCGCGGAAGCGAGGAAGGATCTTCATGATACTCCTCCAAAAGGGGGACGATGCCGGACCAGGACCACAGTTCTTCGAAGAGGTGCCGGACGTCAAATAAAGCCGACCGACAAGGTCGGTGCAATACACCACTCCCCCAAATCGTGCTCACCCATCTCAGCAACAAGGCCTCATTCATTGCATCAAGACGAAGGACGCCAAGACCCCCCTTGCCCTTCGGAGGGTGATCGTCTCCCAATCAACAAGGTGTATGACAACCTTGTCCTAGCCATTTTTGCCCCACAGGAATTTCCGCATTAGTCTCTCGAGTCTCGTGCAGATACCAGTCGGCATAAGGCGCGCAAACATGAAGTAGATTGGAATCGCAGAAATGACTGCCTTCAGCAGTACAAGACGACCGCCTTAGAGAGGAGCGAGGATCTCCAGCCCACCAGCCTCTCCTCCAGCTTCTCGACAATAGGTAACCAGTCGCTCAGCTTTGTCCTACCAAGAGTTAGAGGAACCCCCAGGTATCATATCGGGAGAGTGCCGCACCCTGACCCCAATGCCTGACTGTAGGAGCGCGCCTCCTCTTCCGATAGAGCAAACGGAACTACAGTAGACTTGTTGGCATTCTTCATCAGCCCCGACATCTCACCAAAAAGCTCAAGGGTGTCCGCCATGGCATCGGCCTCATCGTTTCCGCCTTCAATGAAAAAGATGGTGTCGTCGACATACTGAAGCGGGGGGATTATGATGCCCTCACTGGAATAGCCGCACGTGAGCCCACTGTCCTGCACCTGAGCCACCATGCAGGCGAGAACGTCAGAGGCGATGATGAAAAGAAGGGGGGCAAGAGGGCATCCCTGTCTGACCCCCCTCTGAGGCTGGAAAAAACCACCCTCCGGGCGCCCATTCACGAGAACAGAGAGTGAGGCGGTCGTGACACAACAATTCATCCAAAAGATCCAGAGTTCGGGGAAACCTCGCCTATGCAGAGCCGTCTCGAGGAACCACCAATCCAAGGTGTCGTAGGCCTTCAAGAAGTCAACCTTCCATAATAGCGCCACCACATTCCGTCTTTTCCAATCCGCAATAATCTCCGAAGCTATGACCAAGCAGTCGGCAATCTGCCTCGCAGGCTCAAAAGCCGACTGGGATTGGGAGATAATGTGCTCTAGAACCCTGCTCAACCTGATAGCTAAAACCTTAGCCACAATGAGGTACAGAGCGTTGGACAAAGCGATCGGTCTGAAGTCCTCTATCCTGTCGGTCGACTCGCTCTTCGATAAGTGAAAAATGAGAGCCCTATTGATCTTATCAAACCCCGCATTGCCGCTGCAAAATTCCAATAGGACCTCCAACACCTTGGCCCCCACCAAGTCCCAGAAGTCTCTGTAGAAAGATACCGGGGAGCCGTCCGGCTCCGGAGAGCCGTCGCAATTCAGACTCCAGACCGTGGCCTTTACCTCCATCAATGTGAACTCCTGCATCAAGCTGGCATTATGCGCGACCGAAAGCTGCTCGGCGCCCCGCCCCGTCCACCTCCAGCGACTTCTCGGGCCTTTTGCTGAGAAATTGTGAAAGTGGCAGCAATCGCCCGACCCATCTCCCTATTGCCATCGATCCGGACGCCACCAACTACAATGGATCGAATGGAATTTGTACGACGTCTCCCACTAGCAACTCTGTGGAAAAAAGCGGTGTTTGCATCACCCTCCTTGACCCAAGCAGTCCTAGACCTCTGCCTCCACTCCATCACACGTTTCAAGTCTTCAGCAGCAACTTTCCGTTGAGACACTGCCCTGAGCTCCCACTCATCGGCAGTCAGAGACCTTTCATCCTCCATAGCGTCCATATGGCTGACGTCCTCCTCCGCCACTACCCTAGCCGAGCGGCGAGCCTCCCTAGAGGCGCGTTTGAACTCGCATAAGCGACTACGCAGGGAAGCCAACTTCTGCGAGAATCTTGCAGCAGCAGAGCCTGGAGCAGAAACAGAGGTCCAATGGGAAGAGACTAGGTCCCTGAAGGAGTCCTCCAGAAGCCAGGTCTTCTCATAACAAAAAAACCTCTCGGCGGCGAGTGCTCATCTGAGTCCCAAAGAATCGACATGTGGTCCGAATTCGATCTCGGCTTACCAACAACAAAGGACATAGGAAAGAGTTCGACTAACTCCGTAGAAGCCAGAAAACGGTCGAGACGGGAGCAAGATCCCGAATTCCTCCAGGTATATTTTGTGCCGCTTGCGTCCAGGACCTCTAGATCCCAAAAGTCCACACACTCCGAAAGTCCGCCGAGCCAGGATCCTGACCGCCCTGAAGTCTCGGTCTGTCTGAGGATAAAAGGGTGACGTTAAAGTCCCCACCAATCAACGAGGCTGCCCCAGGGAAAGCCTCTCTAGCCACATGAAGATCAGACCAAAGCTGGTGCTGCGAGGAATGCTGACACAACCCATAGACGCAGGATAGCGCGAAGACAAAACTCGTACAGAGACATTCCTGGAGCACCGTAAGGACGTGGTTGCCTTTAAGTTCTGCCCGTAAAGCAAAGGCTGTATTTTTCCACGCCACAAGCATGCCCCCCGCAGAGCCCACGACCCCTATCGATGCAAGTTCGTTTAGTGAACCCTCATCAAAAGTACGCCAAATCGAATCTGATACGGTTTCTAACTTTGTTTCCTATAAGAGAATAATATCGCAACCCCACTCCAGAAATCTCGACCCCATCGTCTTCCTCTTAATCGGGTCACCTAGACCCCTGACGCTCCAGGATAAAATCTTCATTTAGAACTGGGAGGTGGCCCTTGCGTACGCACCACTCCCGCCAGCTCCGCTATCAATGCCTTGTGCTCAGAGAGAGGTGTTAGATCCACGGCCAACACCCTCGTGCATTTCCTTCTCTTGAATCTCTTCCCAGGCCCTTTTTCGCTTGTCGAGATGAGGGTAGAGTCAGTGGCTTCCGCAACAGTAAACATGCTTAGAGGCTCGACGTCGTGCAGACCGGAAGCGTGTTCCACGGGACTCTCGGATTGGGAGCTCCCACTTGACCCCAAGAACAAACAGTTCGAGCCAGGGTTTGTAGCAAGAAGCATTGCCATCGATGGAGTAGAAGAGGTGGTTGTCGCAGCAAGACAAGGGTCCACGGAGTACAACATGCTCGCGTCCAACCGCGAAGAGGTTCGAGTAGGCCGAAACAGATTCAAAAATTGGGCCCAACCGCGAAGAGGCCCATCTGAAATAAGTGGGTCAAAAGCGCCTGCAACCGGAATGAGTGAGGCATCCAGGTGCCCGCACCCAGAGAGGGATAACAGAAGGTCCGATTGATAGATCCGGGTTGTAGGGTTCGTGCCCGAAAGCTATGGGAACGTAAAGAGCAGATGTCGTCCCTCCCCCACACCGTGGGGAAGACCAAGCGCCAACAAACATTCTTCGGCAGTCTGAAGAGTCGCCTCGATAGTCTCCTCCCGAAACGCCTCGAGGGTCGTGCCCGGGGCGGTGTCGGTCGACTGTTCAGAATCCGGAGAGGAAGATGAAGGGTCACCCCTGGCCATCGCCCTCAACAGCGGAGGCGGAGGGTCCGAAAGTCAGTTCTCTAGACGGAAGGAGAATCGACCGACGGAGAGGATAGACTCAGAGACCAAGGAAGCGTCACTGAAATAGTCCTTCACAAGAAAAGTAACCGCGGGATCAGAGCCTGGGGTCGTGCCGTCTTCCAACACATGCAGAACCGAGCCCAGGTGGCCTAGGGCTGGCCGCAAACACTTAACATCTCGGGAGAGGAAAGGAACCCCCCTTACTTTCGCAACCCGCGCGGCTGATTGGTCGAACGTACCATCATCGAAACGCGGTAACCTCCAAACAAAGGCATCCCCGACAGAACACAACAGAAGCTCTTTTTGATACCCCTCCAAACCGCGAACGCAGCACCTGCGAGGTCCTAGCGGGACCACATCCCCCACAAAAGCATCGCCAAAAAAGTGTATGTGCTCCGCTTGTATCAATTCCACAGGAACATAGTCTTTCGTCCAAGAGCCCACAAGGAGGCCGCCCAGGTCGCCCACCATCGGGGAGACTGAACCCGAAGGGATCCCACTGCCCATCGACTGCCGAGAAATTAGAGGTTCTTCCCCCACCCTTCTCTGCTCGCAGATAGGGGCGACGACATGCACCAGGCAAGAGACCCTGCGATGGCCGGCGAGTCCACAGGAAAAACACTTCGGAGGCAGCGCACATGCCTGAGCCAAGTGACCTCGACCGCCGCACCGAAAGCATCTCTTCCTCGGCTTCCTGTGCGAGACGAGCGTCTAGCCCGCCCCGACCTCCTCTCCCACCTCCTCGCAGTTGCGGAGCGCTTCTTTACGACACCAAACTTTTTTACCCCTTTCTATCTCCCATCGGAGTCGCTCTCTCCCACACCTGCCTTTCTCGTCCCCTCATGTCGTCCGGGAGAATTAAGAATTATGATATCTTAATTTGTGAAAAATCGCTTTTTGTGCTATTTCTGAGTTTTTGACTTATATTGTTGATACAATACCGATATATCCCTGATATATCCTTTTTCGTACTGGCCTATACAATATGGATATCAATATTTCAAACCATAATATGGGGTTTCTTATACAGTGTGAAAGATTAGAGCCCAAGTGGAGATAATTACATTAGAGACCATGTAGGGTTACACGACTCAAGAAAGATAGAGAGACAATAATCAAAATAATGTCAACACTCTCTACCAAAGGGTCTAATGTTTATCAAAGGCAATGCCTTCGATTTCGTAGCCTATTCTGATGCAGACTACTGAGGATACATAATAGGCAGAAAGTCTACTACCAGGACACATACCTTGCAGCAAACTTGGTAACTTGGAGAAACAAGAAACAAGCAGTTGTCTCTCGCTCATGTGCCGAGAGGAAATGCTAAGCTATGGCTGATGTAGCAACAAAATTAATATCGATTTGATCTGTACTATAGGATTTTCCTGCTACTCCAGTCTCATACAACATCATTGAACTAAGATGCATTAATTGAGCAACAATGCATATAGCGAAGTACCGCATGTTTCACGAGTGTACCAAACATGTGGAAGTCATGGCCTCAAATTTCAGCGAAATTCGGTCGAATTTCTGTTGAATATCGATATCCAATTGAAATCGAAATTTGACTGAAATGACCGAAATATGGGGCCCTAGTACAAAAAATGACCGAAACGATAGAAATTTTGGTCGAAATTTGACCGAAATTCCATTTCGGTCCATCACCGAAATGGTGACCGAAACCGACAATTAAGGCCTTGGTGGAAGTTGATTGCAATTACACAAGAAACCTGATAGAGAGATGGTTGTTCTATACTCTAAGTATACCCTATACAGATTGGACTCTAATCATGTTTACTAAGCCGCTCGCTCGCACATAGTTCAAAAATGTTATAACAAGTTGAGTGTGATTAACATATATGCTCCGGCTTGAAGGGGAGTGTTGATTATCATCCTGTAACCCTAATGCTAAGGGTACTCCGATCCTCTAAGTAGTCAGGCGACACCATTTATTGTAAATCTAACCCTAGGTCTCCATCTATATAAGGAGCTTCAGGGTTCTCTTCACAATATGAAAAAGTTATTCTGATTCTCCACTCTTATATAAAAGTTTCACGTGCTAGAATTTACCACCGTTAGCTTTACTGACAATTTCTGTCCATAATTAGTAACTAGATTTCAACAATTATCGTTATATTTCTTGAAAGATAGGATATTAGGGTATAGTTTTTGTTGTTAAAAATGCTCTTTTAAGAAATGCAAAATGCTTCTTCGGAATGTATTTAAATAGGGTGTCTGATATCTCCACCGATCCCCGAGCTTTTGTTTGCTGGGCTTCACAGTGATCAGAAGTTATTTTAACCTCCTACATTAAGAGAGGTGCATCCAAATTGCAGTGATCACGATATTGTTTTTGTAACATCCCGAGCTTAGGTCCTCGGTCCGTTATCGAGGGAAACTGACCCTGACAACTTGTTGGGTACGAGCCCAGATGGACCCGTTGGCAACCACCCAAAATGCTTAAGCCCAAGTTGTCAAGTAGTAATCCCCACCACTTATAAACCACACCCACACCCACACTTCGTGAGTTTTAGATGTGACACTATGTTTTGGGGTACGGGTGTTACAACCTCCCCCACTTATATTCGCAACGTCCTCGTTGCGACATGGCCCATCACTTATTCACAGTGACAGTGGCGGCTGCAGGCTCCGGGTAGCCATTTCCTCCTATCTCTTTGTAAGGGTGGCTCCACCTCTCGGGTAGCCCTTTCCACTATCAGATGGAAATTGGCTCTGATACCATTTGTAACGTCCCGGGCTTAGGTCCCCGGTCCGTTATCGAGGAAAACTGGCCCTGACAACTTGTTGGGTACGAGCTTAAATGGACCCGTTGGTGACCACCCAAAATGCTTAAGCCCAAGTTGTCAAGTAGTAATCCTCATCACTTATAAACCACTCTCACACTTTGTGAGTTTTAGATGTGGCACTATGTTTGGGGGTATGGGTGTTACAACTTCCCCCACTTATATTCGCAACGTCCTCGCTGCGACATGGCCTATCACTTACTCCCAGTGACAGTGGTAGCTGGACGCTCCCGGCTTAGGTCCCTTCGGGTAGCCCTTTCCACTATCAGAGGGAACCCGCTCTGACACCATTTGTAACGGAACGACCTTGCGGATCGAACCGTTATCGGAAACTTGCATGATAGTCAATGAGCAGAGAAAAATAATTATTCTCAAAAGGTCCGTTAATCTATAGAGTTCCATTATACACTCCAACAAGGAAGTTGCAAAATGAACTACGAAATAAAATAGCATAACAAATGTTCCAGTGGGCATAATGACATCCTTCCGTAAATGATCCATCAATGATCCGTACCGGTTCAAGTTCACATAGACGGGTAGTTCTCTTAGAACTGGAATTAAGTCACAGCTCGTGTTCTTCTGAAAAAACAACGCATGTTATGAGCTAACGCTCAGTATGTGCCGAGTTGGGGTCAAGCCAGCTAGCATGGAAAAACGAGTCTCCCTATGCTAACTTTAAATCTGTTAGAAACATAACCTCTTACGTGCAATTACTTATCAATACAACTAATCAATTTGCATAATTTCCTTGTTGCATATAATACTAACTTATCCTCACATTCATTATGCAACTCATTTTCACATAGACCTGCACACGAAAGGTATTCCTTTTGAAAACATTCGTTGAAGCCATAATTACATATATACCCTTAAAGTTTGCCATAAATTGCATATACGCCTTAACCATTTCATATTTTTCACTTATATCCATGGAATCTTCTGTTGTCGCGCATATGCCCTTCACAATAGTAACACTTGCATAATGATATCACATTGCCATAGTTGCACACATATGCTTTAACAGTTTAGAAAACTTTAATCACTAAACAAAATAAGGGTTTGTGTACAGTTTCTGAAATTGCTAAGGCATATGTGTGCAACTATGGCAATGTGATATCATTATGCAAGTGTTACTATTGTTAAGGGCATATGCGCGACAACAGAAGATTCCAGGGGTATAAGTGAAAAATATGAAATGGTTAAGGCGTATATGCAATTTATGGCAAACTTTAAGGATATATATGTAATTATGGCTTCAACGAACGTTTTCATAAGGAATACCTTCATGTGCAGGTCTATGTGAAAATGAGTTGCATAATGAAAGTATGTGAGGATAAGTTAGTATTATATGCAACAAAGAAATTATGCAAATTGATTAGCTGTATTGATAAGTACTTGCACGTAAGAAGTTATGTTTCTAACAGATTTATAGTTAGCATAGGGAGACTCGTTTTTCCATGCTAGCTGGCTTGACCCCAACTCGGCACATACTGAGCGTTAGCTCATAACATGTGTTGTTTTTTTTTCAGGAGAACACGAGCTGTGACTTAATTCCAGTTCTAGGAGAATTACCCGTCTATGTGAACTTGAACTGGTACGGATCATTGATGGATCATTTACGGAAGGATGCCATTATGCCCACTGAAACATTTGTTATGCTATTTTATTTCGTAGTTCATTTTGCAACTTCCTTGTTGGAGTGTAATAATGGAACTCTATAGATTAACGGACCTTTTGAGAATGATTATTTTTCTCTGCTCATTGACTACCATGCAAGTTTCCGGTAACGGTTCGATCCGCAAGGCCGTTACATTTTTATATTCCCTTTCTTGTTCTGGAAGCGTAGGGTGCCCCCTTTCTTGTTCTGGTAGTGTAGCGTGGGCCATCCCTTTTTAATTCAACATTTTGGAACTTTTTTATGAATGGTACCCGTGGATGTGTATGCAATCGTCATCACAAACCCAATCGTTATTTGTGAAGTGGCTGAGTTCTAGAATTTTTGTTGTGTTGAGATAAGCTATTTAGGTTATTATATCATGTTAAGATCCATCGGCTGTATAGTGGATGGTCATGTGTTTCCTTTCACTATACCTACTGGGTGAGTGTTGTGTGTGGATAGCTTATATTTAGGTCCATATAGTACATGCTTATATGTGACCATATTGTGTCTCTTCGCCCATGGAGTATAGTGGTTCTATACTGTCATGAACTGCAATTATATTATCACGTTCTTGATATTTGTGTTGTTGCAATTGTCAATTTTTTATTTCTAAGGTTCTTATATTTTATAACAAGTTTGTGGAGATTTTGTCATTGAATATTTTTCATTGTTATTAGTTATCAGGAGTTGTTCCACCACCTCCATGTAGAAATTTGCTGCCAAGTATCACTGTAATGGCTGGTGATGGCCCAACAAGGTTCAATCCAAGTAATGCTGCACAAGCTCCTAGGAGAAAGTTTATGGATGAAGGAAAACTAAGAAAGGTTATAGCTCGTTATGATTTGCACTCATTAGTGGGACCTGCTTGTTTATTAACTGGACGTTTCATGTGCTTCTCCTTGCATTTTTCTTCAATTCAAAGTGATAACTAAAGGCCTCGGATTACCATTCTTTTAAAATCAGGTTACTCCACCTATTGTTGGGTTGGAATCCTTCCCTCATTGCCACTTCCCCCTTGGCCTACCTGTTGCTGTTGCTCTTGTTTACCCACTCACGCCATTATTCTCTTCCACCCACTAGGAATAAATTACTCAAACCCCTATATTACCCCCTTTTGACCAAACAGGAAACTGTCACTAGCTACTCCAGCACTGTATTTACCCCTTAGATCAGCCAAACACATATAAAGATTAACCTTGGAACGAAAAAAGTACAATTTCAAATCCACACCTCTCCAATCAAATACCACCAATAGTAATGTTTGGCATACTCGACATATTCTATGTAGCTGTCCACCTGGAATTATATATGTCGGAAATAGTAGTTAATTTGCTCCAATTTTAATGTAGGTCTCTGGGAGGCTTTTTTCAGATTCTGTTCCCAGAAGAAGTACTCGACTTGCTGGAGAAACATCATCAAATGCGAATACTAATGCTGCACATGGAGGGGGAAATATGACTGGTCTTTCTTCTGCCAAAATCCCTGGCGGATTTTCTCCATCAAGTAAAATAACCTCAATAACTTTCAGGGCGGTGACATCTGTTTTTGCCTTCCGTGTGAAATTTAATAATTACTCTGTTTTGTTTTTTGTTTTAGCTTATTAAAAAGGTTTTATATTTGCTCTATTTGCATGATGTTTACTTGAGCATGCAGATTGCTCTTGAAATCTTTAACTTATTCATAATTGATTTTTCCCTTCTGTCAAGATAAACGATGTATGCCTTTTTTCTCCTTGATTTTCTTATGAAATTTTCATTGATCAGAATTTTCAAAAGCACCTTGAAAATAAATATGGAAATAATTCACAGGAAAGTATTCTAGATATTCAGTATTTTTAAGTTTCGTCGGGGAAAATGTGTAGGAATGATTGAATATTCAAAGGGGATCACACTCTTCTTTCTTTTAACTTTTTATTTTGTATACTAAATTTCTGTTTGAATATGAAGCATTCTTCCAAGCATAGGGTTTTAGTAGTAAATTGGTCTAGCTGAAGACATCTGTGCAATTGATCAGTATTGCACTTTGGTGCATTATGCTTATGTCTAATTGGGGGTGGGGACGTCGCAAAGATAGAGTTTATAAACTGTCTGCACAATGTTTAGTACTATTTAAGGATGACATATCTTATAATATGTGAAGTGTTTACAAGAGCGATTGTATTTCATTTAGAATAATTCATCGTAAGCTCCCATATGTCCTTCGACATCATCCTGAAGTACTAAGGTATTTATAGAAATATTAAAATACACAACAACAACAAAGCCTTTTCTCACACGAAGTAGGGTCGGCTACATGGATTCTTTGCCTCCATTCGGATCTATCTTTTGTCATTCTCAGGCTTAGATCCAAAAAATTAAGATCCCTTCAGATAGTCTCATTCCAACACTTCTTGGACCTTCCTCGTCATCTCTTAGCCGGTTCAACACCCCAAAACTCGCATCTTCTAACTGGTGCATCAATCGACTTCTTTGCAAATGGTCAAATCATCTTAAGCGGTTTTCTATCATCTTATCCTCTATCGGAGTTACACCAACTTTCCTTCTGATCACATCATTCCAAATATGATCTTTACGTATATGACCGTACATCGACCTAAGCATTTTTCTTTTGTTATTCTCTGCACATGTCTATAGTTCACATGCCAACATTCTGATCCATAGAGCATAGCAGGTCTCACGGCTGCTTTGTAAAGCTTTCCTTTGATTTTCAAAGGGATTTTTTTATCTCATAGAACAACAATGACTTCTCTCCACTTTAGCCAACCTGCATTTATTCAATGAGTAACATCTCCATAGATTTCCCCATCATGTTGCAAAATAGATCTCAAATTTTAAAGGAATCTTTCTTCTGAATGTTTTCCTCGTTAATCTTCACCTCGATTCCTTCACAACTGCTTCCATCAAATGTTCACTCCATATATTCAGTCTTAGCCCTACTTATACGAAATCCCCTAGTGTGTAATACATGTCTCCAAACCTCAAGCTTCTCATTTACTCCATCTCTAGTCTCATCAATCAACACAATATCATCAATGAATAACATACACCAAGGTATGCCATCCTGAATGTGACCAATTAACTCGTCCATAATCAAAGTAAAGAGGAATGGACTCAAAGCAAAACCTTAATGCAGACCAATGCGGATGTCAAAATAGCCAGTCTTCCTAAACTGAATCCTTACACAAGATGAAAGCCCTATCATACATATCCTTTATAATGTTAATGCGTAGGACATGTACTTGTCTTTTCTCCAAAACTTTCCACAATATCTCCCGTGGGGCATAATCAAAAGCTTTCTCAAAATCAATAAAAATCATATTGATGTTCTTCCTTCTGGATATATAAATCTTCATTGTTCCCCTCAACAAGTGGATGACTTCAATAGTTGAGCGACCTGTCATGAATTCAAATTGGTTTCTTTTACCTTGAAAACTTGCTTCAACCTTCTCTCAAACACACGTTCCCAAAATTTTGTAGTATGACTCATCAGCTTGATACCTCTGTAATTCGAACAATTTTGAGTGTCTCCTTTGTTCTTATAAAGAGGCGCCACGATGTTTTTCCTCCATTCTTCAGGCATTTTCTTGCTTCGCCAAATAACAATGTATAAATTTGTCTACCAAGTCAAACCGCTTTCACCTAGAACTCTCCATACTTCTATAGGAATTTCATCATGTTCTGCACCATTCCCAGATCTTGTAACCTTCAAAGCCTTCTCTACTTTCTTCCTTTGTATTCGTCTATAGCTTGCACTATTCAAGTAGCTTTCACTACTTGCTAGATCTCCCAAAGTGGCCTCTCTATTTCCTTTCCAAATAAAACATATGGGAATACTGCTTGCATCTATTCTCTATAACCTTTTGAGTAACAAGATCGTGCCCATCTCACTTGAGAAAGATATTTGGTCTTTCTTTCTCTTGCTTTGGCCAATCTGAATATGTCCTTCTGCCCCTCCTTAGAGTCAATATCTTTGTACAAAATCTCATAAGCTTCTGACTTATCTTCACTTACAATCTTATTTGCTTCCTTCTTCTCCATTTTATAGTTTGTGACAATTTCCTTTGTTGTTGTGTCCTTATACATAGCTTTAAAGCAAGCTCTTTCAATTTTAAGCTTCTCTTGTACCTATCCACTCCACCACCAAGCATCCTTTTGGTCTGGACCTCTTCTCTTTGACTCGCCTAGCAATTCTTTGGCTACTCTTTAAATACAAGATGCTACCGCCTCCCACGTCTCGTTTGCACTTCCGTTACAATCCCATGATAAGTATTCTAAAACCTTCTCCTTGAAGTTTGATTGCTTCAATTGAAGATTCCAACATCTAATTTTAGTGGTCTTGAGAACCCTCATTTTCTTTACCAACATTTTTATTTGCACATCCATGGCTTACACATGTTGTTGAGTTGTCAAACTCTCACCTGTGATTACTTTGTAATCTTTGCAATACAACCGAACTCCCTCAACGAAAAGTAACCATTATGTTTTCTAGTCGGACCGCTCTTATATGTAATTAAATACCCCCTCTTCTTAAAGAGAGTGTTTGCTATGAAAAGATCATAAGCCGTTACAAAATCCAGAATGACTTCTCTCTCTTCATTTCTATCCCCGAAGCCATGGCCTCCATGAACACTAGTATACCCAGAAGCATCCTTTCCCACATATTCATTAAGGTCACCACATAGGCAAATCATCTCTCTTTATGGGATTCCTTACATAACCTTATCCAAATTCTCCCAAAAAACTCGTCTAATCCTTTGCTCTAAACCAATTTGTGGTGCATAAATTGAGATGATATACATAATTTCTTCTTCGGGCACCAATTTTAGCAAAATAATCCGATCCTCAAATCTTTGCACCTCAATTACACTATCCTTCAAATCCTTATGAACAACCACTTCAAAATCATTTCTGCCACCTTTACATGAATACCGTAATTTAAAGCATGTTTTCTCGATCTCCCTTTCTTTCTGTCCAATCCATTTTGTCTTTTGGAGACATAGTATTTGAATCTTCCTTCTTTTCATAGTATATACTATCTCCATCGATTGGCAGTCAAAGTACCGATATTCCAACTACCTTTCTGCAACTTCTTTTGCCACCTCCCTTTGACTAACTTCTTTAGTCACATGCGTCCGTCATGCGAGAACACTTGCAAATTTTGGATTGCATTCGGGCGACAATGTAGCAGACCTCACTTATTTACTCGTACACGTTCATCATGCGTGAATCCTTGCAAATTTCGAACTACGTTCGAGTAGCGATGTAGCGGCCCTTGCCAACTTCTCATTGCATTCAGGCGATGCAACACGTCGCTAGTAGGAATGCCCAACACAATCTAAATGTTTGCTTAAATCTATGTTGAAAAGATCCGACTGTTTTGTTACAAATTCCTAAATAGTGCTCTAAAAAAGAACACTATTTAGGAATTTGTCTCTTTTACGTCGGCTGTCGGCTACCTATTGCGCAACCCTCCTCATTTACTTGGGCTTAGGATTGATCACAACCGAGTTAGAAATATTAGCATAGAAATACAAAATTAGGAATAAGAAGACAATGATTTTTTAAGGGTGCAATGGATCGGATTTTAGCGTAATCCATGTCCAGTTCTATCTTAATTGATTTTAACTTTTTCCTATCCATTCTGATCCATCAAATATCCAAATCCGATCCAATCTATCATATTACATATTGGCTTTAAATTGGTTCAGTTTTTTTTATATTTACGCATTCCCGATCAATTGTTAACTCTTACTTTATAGAACATTAGTCTTTAATTTGAATTATAGCTCAAAAATTGATTATATGGATTAGATGTAAAGAAAAGAATATTTGACAGTCAAATCAAAGTTGAAAACTCTATTAATACATAATAAAGTTGAAGGCCACCCAATCAAAGTAAACGATTATATTGAATTTGGAATTTGAGTTTCTTTTTATAAATGCCACGCTCGTATGTTTTCTTTTGCAAATGATTTTTAACAAATGATTCAAATAAGTACAAAAAGGATTTAAAGACAAGTTAAACAAATAAAAATGTGAACCATGTGCTTGGATATTGATGAAATCCATGACCAATTAAGACGATTAAGCATTGTCAAAACTAAACCACTTCCAATAACTCCCTTTAAGGACTTATAATATATAATTAACTAACGAGGATCATAAAACAATCATACTCAATTTGGTATCCAAGCAAAACCATCTTAAATATAGCCTACAATTTGGGTAGAATGCCTTTAATTTAAAATGGACTTGAAATGGAATTTATGTCAGATTATACCCATAGTCGAAACATGCATTTTTTGAAAAATATGAATCAAATTTATATGTGAATTTAAATAGGAAAAGAGTCCAAGTGGTGTCTTTTAATTCTTAGAATGGTGCAGTACATCTGAACATTAATTTTTAGATGAAACAATTGATCTTTGTTCATCCTTGGGATAAGGTTGCAAGTTGGAATACGTGAAAGGTAAGAAGCAAAAAGTCTAAGAATAACAAACGAACATATCAAATAATTGTCCTAACCGTATTTTCATTCAACGGAGATTAGATGAGTGGCAACATGGTTAGGACATATGGTTTTACATGGGAGGGGGGCAACATTGTGTGAAATGGGTAGTGGCATAACAATGGAGGGTGACAGCATTGCGAGGGAAGTGATGTGGCGTTGTGCTGGAGGGGACAACATTATCCGGGAGGGGGCGATGTCGAAATGGGCTGTGGAAGGGAGAGGCAAGTGGGAGGTGAACATTGTGAGTCAGAGTGAAATGAGAGTGAGAGGGAATAAGAGGGGAATAGACCAATAGGTTTACAACTTTACAAGTTACGGTCATATTTTATTGTTTAGGAATTTAACATTTGATTTTCAAACGAGAAGAGAAAGTGGTGGTAAGAGGATTTATATCCACCATTGATATGAAAAAAAAGAGATGAATGGCATTGATTATAGCCTTATGGGAAATTAAGATTGGATGCAAATAAATGTTGTGTATGTTTACAGATTATTAGATTGAATCGAATCGGATTTTGGTAATGATTCGATCCAATCTATACCTTAACTGATTTAAAAAATTCTATTCTTGTCCGATCAATTAAAATGATAAAACCAAACCAATCCAATTCCATAACATCGGATTGGATCAGATTATGGATTTTATCCGATCGATGTGCACCCCTGTGCCTTTTTATTTAACCTTACCTCAGGATCGATGAAACCACATGAAAAGCCACAAAAGGCCATGTCTTATATTGAAATTCTCAATGAGTATATGGGGTGTAGGTTTTCTGTATATAACCCCACCAACCTAACCAAGTCCTATCACTCATCCATGTCGAACTAAACAACTCCACACAATAGCCCAATTGACGGCTTTCTTGACACTTTCTCTCAAGGTGGAGCGTGGAATGCCCATCTTGGATAATACACCAACTCAAGTGTATACAACAAATAAATGCTCAAATTCTCGACTTTATCGTTCCGTGATTGTGATGATAAACAGTTAAAAAAATGGTATCTCCGACAAAGACCTTTTCTAGTGCTGCCACCATTTGACGATTCGAAGAAAGGATTTCTATCGTAAAGCTGCTGCGATGAATCTCTCTCAACGAGAACCTTGAAGTGTGTACTAGCTAAGCGAATGAACTATCTACTATGGAGTCTATGATTCACTTCGTATCAAGCTTTTACCATTGGGCTTTGACATACATGAACCATATCAAGACTTTGAGCCCAAATCATGAATGTGAGGCTCTCGAACAAGTGATTACATATGCATGCCTCATATTAACAAGAAGGTTTCTCTAACACTTACCTTAATCTCCCGTGTCCTTGTGGGAGATAGAAACAAAGATCTCATCATATTCTTTTTGTATGTGTGGGAGATACACACAGAGATTATCCGATTCTTTTTATATATTCACATGGTAGCAGATCTTTCTTTTTTCGTCATTCCTCTTTTTGCTCACAATTCTTCCTCTTTCTTTTAAACTACAGCTCCACTTTTTTGCAGCCATTCAGTCGTTCAATATTTTGGTGTCTGATTTTTCAACCATATCTCTTTTGTTACTGGTTTCCTTTTTTTGTGCCCTTTTTTATCATTTGCTGTGGACAGTGGGCCTTTGCTAGGCCTTCATAAACAAGAAACCAAAAAAAGAAATAATAAAAATAATACAATAAATGACCCTTTGTTCATCCCATGCTCTTCCTATCCTCCACAGGGTTCAAGAGAACTCTTCTTTGGAGATTTTGACCTCGCCTGCATATAGTGATTGGAGATTGCCGACCTGCTGCTGATTCTTCTTGCTGAAGATCATCACTTCGCACAACAACCAACCACACAATTCTCTTCTTCATCGTCACTAAGGCATTTTCTTCTACGAATTCTTAGGGTTTGGGTGAGGGACCCATTATGGGAGATGAACAGATCATGTTGCTACCCACAACTTGTAAAGTCGGCATCAACTCTGAGGTTGAAATTTATCATCACTTAGTCAGTCATAAAGGTCGCTTGATGCTGATGTTGGATGTAACACGTGCAACAGTGTTGCGAAATTCGGTATTTGGTATTCAGTTGGAAGGATCACTGAATAAAGAGTAAGTGATATTAGATTACTAATGGGAATTATCGACTAAGATTTTTTATTTTGTTCTAATATAAATATTATGTCCAATATATTAATTTTTATAAGCACATTTATGGCCTTTAGTTATGCCAAGAGCTCTAACACCTTATCTTTAATGCCACTGTCCATCTACCATGATCGCTCAATTGAACCAAGAAGGCGATCCACTCCCCTTACTACTAATTAGGCATAATGGCATGTGATTTGTTGAGAGTTTTATGTTCATGTATTTATTTATCACTCCTTATTTTGTTTGTCCTTTTTATGTAATTTTTTTGTTGCCTTTCAACTCTATATAAGAGAGCTATATGGTACCATAGAATAATAAGTTCTTTTACTCCCAACATGCTATCAGAACGATGATCTTAAACTGGAGCACTGAAACCGTAACCCTAGTCTTACCCCACCTGCTGCCCTTCTCTCTTTCATCTCTCTCTCGACGCTGCCCCTCTCTCCTCTATCTTGGCACCGCCACCCCTCTCTCCTCTATTGATGTGCCGCTCCCCTTCCCCTCTCTCCCAAGCTTGCCGCCGATCAACAGGGGGGAGATGCTGCTTGTTGCGGGTGCTTAAGGGCCTCTAGGAGGTCTGATTCATCATTTTGTGCGGGGTTTTGACCCCCTACACTGTCCAATTTTGCTCTGAAATAGTAAAATCGGACCACTGCAGTCACTTCTCATGCTTGCTTAAAAGGGAATGGTTGTGGATTGAGTCTACACCCATAATCATCTCCCTAATGTACGTGTAGACACATTTTCCTTCTTCTGTCTGTGATTTCGTCATGTCCTCGTCAGACAATATGTCAGAAAGTCACAGTGATGTTACATCAATGGGTGCTTTCAAAGATCCCACACCCATTGTTAAGATGGATGACACGAATTACGAGTTGTGGGCGATGCAATTCATTGAGTTTAATGCGAGCCATGGAAAGAAGTACATCCTTACACATATTGATCCAATGCACAAGACATGGATCTATGCCTCATTGGAGGTGGATGATGCCTATGCTCGAGTATGGCTATCTGGAACTGTCTGTGGAGATAGCAAATGACATACTGAGGCAACCAACTGCGAAGGCCATGTGGGACATCCTCGCTACTAAATACTCTCAAGCGAGGAATGCGTCAAAGATTATACAGCTTCAGAATGACATCTTAACGACCAAACAGAATGGTCAACCTCTACACATGTTGTATACCTCTCTCAGAGGTATGTTTGAGAGGGTACATGGCTACATACCATTGAAATCCACGCCTGAACAGTTGAAGTCATACCGTGATTCAGTGATGGCTGTGTTTTCTGGCTATCCTAGATTCAAAATATGATGCAACTCATTCTCAGATACTTACAGATTCTAATATACCTCCTATGGAAGAGGCATAACCAGAGGCTGAGTTGACTCAACATCTCCTCAACCCCTGCTGCTTCTCAAACTTCGTCAACTATGACTGCATTCAGTGGGAGAGGTGGTTGTTATTCATTCAAAAGGAGAGGTGGCTTCCGTGGGCGTGGATCTCGACGGTTACACCAGCCTTGCACTTGCTGTCCTCGATCAGACCATTCAGAGGATACGTGTTATTCCAAGCACGGGTTTCCACCATCTGCATGGGTCGTTGAGCAGGCTCCACCAGCTACCACCACCACAAGAGGATCTCCGGTTCAACGCTTTGATGAGCTTGTTGCGTGCCTTCAGAAGATTATGCCACCTGTAGATGCTTCTCAGAGCTCCTCTTCTGATCCATCAGACTTTGCCGTTTTAGCATCCACGAGTGCTACATGTACCTCTTGTTGAGCGGGAACTTTCATGCGGGTCGAAAAGTATCGTCACTGAGAAGAGAAGATAGAGTGTCACCTAGGCGACCCACAAGAAGTCCCATATCCAGACAACAAGTACCCACATCATATAATTAATCAATTAATGAATCAATGAATGATAAAAATGTGAAGTACACTTTATTATACTCTACAAACAAAGATGTATAGCATGTAAGCATGTAGAGGTCGAACCACTGAGAGAAAACAAGGTAGCCTAATGATTATTGCTAATCAAGAATGCATTATGTACACAAGTGCCCTTTTTTTGTGGGTTTTTGGTTTTTATATTTTTATTTGATTTTCTTTTATACTTTTTTAACTTTAATTTCTTTTTAGTTTAAATATTATATAATAATGTATAGATATGTATACACATGAGTATATATAGATATATAAGATATATATATCATACTAAATACAATAAATATACAAAAATTAGAAAATATTAATAAATATAGTCCTGATTATAATATATATATGTATGTTTTTTTGTTTTTAAGATATTTATAAGGTATTTATAATAATTATAGAAATATTATAGCTCATGTATAAGTATATATAGATCTATAATACAACATATGGTATCATAATTATAAATATGGCTAAAAATAATCAAAATTTGCTAAATAAGTTTTTTTTGGGTTTTCTAATTTTTTATTACATTTTGTGATTCTATGGGCATTTTTGCTAATTTATATATATTTTTAAAGTCCAAAATATCCAAAAACAGTAACCAGTTAGATATGCCGAATTGTTTTGGGGTTTAAAAATACTAAATAAAGTCAAAAATTCCCAAAATTAATTTCCATATGTAATAATTGATATAAATAAAATTATAAGATAGAAACAAATATTTTTGTTTTTAGCAGAAATTTTATATTTTTTATAGGATTTTGGTGCTTTTTATTTTTTTTCCATTTTCTATTTTTATTTTTAGATATTTTTGATCTGAAGCTATAAAATACAATAATATACTATAGGTAGTTTTTTAAGAATTTTTGGAAACGTTTTAATATTTTTTTGAGATTTTTCTATATAGACAGGGAATAAAAGATGCTCTTTTTGAATTTTATTAAATAGGAAATATGCATAAAATGTAAAAATAGAAATATAGCGTGAAAGACCAAGCATCCGGGTACATTATACTATTTTTGCATAATTTTTTGAGCACGACTAATATTTATAAAAATTTTAAAAAGCACACAAAAATCGAATACTGGCAGGAACCTTTTTGCAAATTTAAATACATTTTCAAGTATTCTAGAACTTTAAAACTAATTCAAAGGGCTACTTTGCAATTTATCTATGAATATTCAAAATAAACGCGCCTGGTAGGGAGGGACGTAAATGCAATATACAGAACGTTCAAGGTTCGTTTTACAATTTCTCCACAAAAGTTAGCCCTATAATGCCGTCCTCTAAAAGAGTCCTTCCAAGACACAGGAGAGAAGGTCGAATACGCAATATACATATTTTTGGACTAATTATAAATACAAAAACCCTTGTATGGTTGCAAATACCCACCTCATATGGGGTGCCCCGTAATATGAGCTGGCACAGATATCCATTCAAGTTCTTATAACATTAAATAACTTAAAAATATACACTTAGATGACACATAGATCATTTTTGAGGACTATGATCCTTATATTGCACATATCGATCATATCGAACATATCAATGGTAATGTTAGTTGTTGACCTATATATATTGAAATGGAGTTTATCCAAGTTCTTAGATCAGTAAATAACTTACAAATATACTCTTAGATCACACATATTGATCATTTATTAAGCTTATATCGCATATATCGATTATTTTGAACATATCGATGTTAATGTTTGATTCTTGACTTATAGATATTTTTTTGAAGAATTGACTTATATATATTGGAAATGGATTTCATTCAAGTTCTTACAATATGAAATAACTTGTAAATATACACCAAGTTGAAGAACTATTGTATGCACCCTCCTGTCGCACCATACCCTACCAGTGCGGGGGTCTCGCTGCCCGGTCAGCGAGCCTGGGGGGGCTAGGGGGGCAACGCCCCCGACCCGAAACAATATATATATATATATATATATAAACCATTGTGTGTTTTAATACCAGGTGTTGCTAGAGATGTGTTTTAATACTGGGTGTAGCTAGATAAGTAGTGGGATCAATCTTGCATAAATAATAACATTGATATATAGATATATCGACGAAACACCGTCGATATCGAT
This sequence comes from Ottelia alismoides, assembly GCA_037367405.1. Taxonomy (NCBI): domain Eukaryota; kingdom Viridiplantae; phylum Streptophyta; class Magnoliopsida; order Alismatales; family Hydrocharitaceae; genus Ottelia; species Ottelia alismoides. The sequence continues at coordinate 389,612 of JAZKJV010006122.1, forward strand.
TGATATCTGGGATTTTTCGGATTGAATCCATTCATTTTTGATCGATATGAGTCGATATGGCGATACATCGCCGCTCCCTGTAAAAGGATATACTGGGTGATATCGAAGCCCCTACCCTGTTGAAACCGATATATTGGCGATATATCACCGATACGACATTCTATGGAAAAGATGCAGCAGACGAAGGGAAAAGAAATGAGTATGAAAAGCGGGCCGGATCTCGGCGGAGGCACGATGAAACATGGCTGGAGCAGTGAGCTGACGATACAATTTTTTGAGTTTACACTAAACTAAAGATGTACGTACGAAACAAATGACGGGAATAGACTAAAACTAACCAAATCTAACTAAAAATGAAGAAAACGCGCAGCTCGAACCTGGTTGGCACCAAGGAACAGAGACCTCGTCGGAGTTACGCCGTGGACCTCCTCCTCTCCTCCTGGCTGTGCTCCAGCACCTCGGGGGTAGTCTCTCTGTCATCGGGAACACACTCACGCACAAGGGCATGGGAATCAGGACTCGAAGAGGGATCAAAATCGGGAAGGAAGGAGGAAGATGTTATTTATAGACACAACGAGGATAGCATATTCGATTAGGGTTTTTGCTTGAATCGATGAACCTTTGACTTCGAAAAAGTTCTAGCGTGATTGAGGGTAGATCACAAAGGGTTTTTCGTAAAGGTATCGAGAAGAGAAAATCAATAGATCGAAAGGGAAAATTGGGAGAAGATGGCTTGATTGACATCTGACAGGCCAGGCGACTGGAGGCAGGGGAGTTGACCGTAATCAACTAAGACTCGGTCCTGTTTGGTCCACGTTGACCAATTAGAAAAAGGAGATTGGTAATTTATTCTAAAATCACTAATAATTAGTAATTGAATTAATTAATTTTTTGTTATAAAAAATATTTATTATTTTATGTAGTATTTAATTCCTATTTGTATTTGTTTTTTTCGAGATTATTTATTATAGGTTAATTTTACATGTGTAGTTATAGGTATATTTACATGTGTATTAGGTTTTTAATTTTTATTTTGTTTTATAAATTATATTATATTATATATATAATTTATATATTTAGAACTTATTTAAATATACCTAAATATATTTTTTATATTTTTTAGATATAATATGTACACTTAATTAAACAAGGGTATTTATTGCATAGGTATTGGCATAATATATTCATCTTATGTATTTTTGTACATTATTTTATTTTTGAATTTTTACGGTTCATATACATAGGTTATAAATAATATTTGCAAAATTATAAAGATAGAATAATGAAAATATAAAGAATAAATATAATGAATATTTTATTCAGGTACACCGTACAATAGGGGTCCAAACCCTAATTTTGCATATTAACTTCAAATTAAATGAAACCACCTTTATTAAATAACTAATTAAAAATTATATACAATTAAAGATGATTTTGATGCATTTTGAGTTTTTATGGAGAATATATGGGTTTGGGAAGTTTGGGTTTTGGTATTTTATTCTGAGTGTAAAATGAACACTGTATATGATTTTGGTGTGAACTCAATTTTGTGTTTTTTTTGTATTTCTATCTATAACTTTCATGTACAAAGTTTCTTGATTTACTGTATAATTAATAAAGAATAAAATGGGTCCTAAGAATGAATTGTTGAATAATACAAAAAAATGAAGGTTTTTTATTGCAATTTTGTACAATTCATCTGCCCTATCTCCCCCTACTTTATTCCTTGGGACAACTAAGTCATCGTGATGACTGAGTCTCAGGGGCTTGGGTCATAAAATACCTTTGGCATTTTATTTCTTTTTCTTTTCTTTGTTCTTTATTTTGGCTTTAAATAATGTATTTTATACAATATTTATACAATAAATAATGAATGTTAATTTATCTAAAATAATGATATATATACATGCATTTCAATAGGGTTTAAAGGTCAAAATGAAAAAATTAAGGTGATGAAATGGAGATTCATCACCTCTTATGCATATACTAGTCAGTCCATGCCAAATATTTCAGAATGTCTAAATGGATTCCAGTGCCTCACATCATCTGTGTGGAGATTACTTACAGTTCAGTAGATACAATCATGTTTAGAATGATAGGTTTGTGGTAATTGCTGATGAGACGCATTCTCCCATCACAGGTCCGGGGGAGGTTCTCCTAGCTCTCTCATTGCGGTTACAAAATGTCTTTCATGTACCAGAATCCTCAACGAATCTAATATCTATAAGTCAGATACAAAATACCTACATTGTCGTGCCATATTTGACCCTACTTTCTTTGTTTTTTAAGATATAGTCAAGCGCATGGTGATTGGATGTGGTTGTGAGAATGGAGGCCTTTACCGACTGATTCAAACTCCATATGCTTGTGTTGGTTCGCTTTTTGGGGGTTCACAATCACCATATACCTGGCATCTGCGATTTGGTCACCTTCCGCTGTCAAAGATATGTCGTCTTACTCCAGGTGTTTCTATCAAGTCCGAGTTTTATTGTGAGGCATGCCAACTTGAAAAACATCACCTGTCCAGTTTTTCAAATCGCCTTAGTCGTAGTAGTCAGAATTTATTTGAACTTGTTCATTTTAACATTTGGAGTCCTAGTCATGCCCCTGATCACCAGAGACACACGTACTATCTCGTGGCTGTTGATTATTTCTCTAGGTTGTCGTGGAGCTTTTTACTTAAGAATAAGTCTGATGTTCATGAAATTTCCAACATTTTCTCCGCTTCAATAAAAGAATAGCCTGGTTGTTGCATTGAAGGTGCATGGGAAGTGGCACCTCAATCGTTAGGTCACTAAGAACAGATCTGACCTACGTCATCTCTGTACTCCTCTGTGCGATGACTTTGTACTCTGATTTTGCACTGGATCTGTTGACCACCATCTGCTTCTTACTTTTCCATGACACTAAAAAACTCCTTATGAACACTGCAAAGACAGAGGTAGACTTCCCGTCCTTGGGGCACCCGCATAATCTGCATTTACATATGTTGTAACGACAAGGGATGCACTTCTGCTAAATAGAAGATCAATATCATGTGAGGTCTTCAGATACCTCAGAATCATATGGACTGCATCCATATGTGCCTGTATAGGTTGCTCCTTGAACTGACTCACTCTGCTCACTACAAAGGATATATCTGGTCTGGTGATAGTCACGCATAGGAGCTTCCCAACGAGCTCGGGTCCATGGGAATATTGGCATGCTTGCAATCGGCCATGCCCGTCTCAGAGAGAAGATTTGTAATGTACTTCCTCTGGTTCACCACAAGACCTTGTTGGTTCCTAGCGAAATCCAGTCCAAGGAAGTAATGTAGGCTACGAAGGTCCTTGGTTATAAGTTGCTGACCAAAGAAATGTTTAGCTGCTTGGATATCCTGCACATCATTTCATTTAACAATGATATCATCAACATAAACTAGAATAATAATTGTACCTCTCCGGGACCTCTAGAAAAATAGTGAATAATCTGCAGTCGATCTCACGAACCCCTGCTGCTCTAATAGATCTGAGAGCTTCTGAAACCATGCTCTTGGACTCTGCTTAAGGACATACATGATCTTGTGAAGTATGCAAACCTTCTGACACTCCTCTCAGCAGGTTGTCCCAAAGATACATGGCCTGCAAGAGGATAGGTAGCACAAGTACGTTCCTGCATCTGCAGAGCAATATGCATAACAAGATCACATGCCTCCTCAACCTGTAAACCACCCTCCTGAGAGGGCACCTGTTCATCCTGTAAAGAATCCTGCTGCATGGACAAATCATTAGTACCATCAGTAGAAACAATGTGCTCAGTACATACCTGTGGCATGCTGGATGATGGGGAAGGCCTATTCAGAGGAACTGTGTGAGACCTGCGAATATAGAATCATGACAACGGTTCAACCAAAATACTGGGTGGTGGTGTGCAGGGGTAGCCACAAGAGAAGGTGTAGTTACTGGAGATGGTGGTGGTGGCGGTGGTGTAGGTACTGGAGGAGGTGGTGGTGGCGGTGGTGTAGGTACTGGAGGTGGTGGTGCCATAGGAGTAGGAGGCACGTATACCTCCTCACCAGAGTCGGATAGTGTCAACCTATCATCTGCAAGAGAGATACATATCTTACTAAAAGAAGGTGACATCATCACTGACATAGTACTTCCGTCGAAGCGGATCAAAGTAGTGATACCCCTTTGGGTACAAGGGTAGCCTACAAAAACAAACTTGAGGTAGCCTCAAAGTAGTGATACCCCTCTAGGGGAGTGCTTGCCACAAGTCACGACCAAGCGTCAGATGGTGAACAAAAGCAACAAAGTCGAACTCTCGTGGTGTAAGTGAGAACATGTCCTTCTCGTGAAACACAATCGAGAAAGGAACCTTGTCTCCTAAGACGGAAGATGGCATGCGGTTCACCAAGTAGCAAGCAATGAAGACCACATCATCCCAGAAAGAGTAAGGAGCATGACTTTCGATCAGAAGTGCCCTGGTTACATCGATTAAATGATCATGTTTGCATTTAGCAATACCGTTCTGTTGAGAAGTGTAAGCACAAAAGGTCTGGTGTACGATGCCAAGAGACGTGAAGAACTCAAATAGCTGTAACGTGCAGAACTCCAAGGCATTGTCAAAGCGAATAAACTTGACCTTAGCAGAGAAAATGTTTTTATTTTTTTCATAAAATATTTAATGATATCCCAATTTTAGACTTTTTTTTTCAACACAAAACCCAAGAAAGTCTAGAGTAACCATCCGTTATGATCATGTACATGAGTGGGACCCCAAATGTCAAGATGAACACGCTTAAATAAAGACTTTGATAACCAATAAAAGAAGAGCGGTTATGCTTCCCAAACTGGCAAGCCTCACATTGAATGGAAGAGCGTGTGGAAATTTGTGGGATGTCATGACACAACTTCTACAGAGGAAGGTGGCTAAAACGAAGATGCCACAAGTACGGTCAGATTGATCCAATGGAACTGTAGAGGCCCTAGTACTAGGAGACCGGATCAGTCTGTAGAGCCCCTGCTGCTCACGTCTACATCCAATCACCCTACCCATTAGTTTGTCCTGAAACACATGTGAAGATATATAAAAAATGACACGACAATGTAGATCCTTAGTGATCCGACTAATAGAAAGTAAATTCATATGAAAATCATGTGCATAAAGGACATTCTGCAGTCACATGGATGTCGTTAAATGAAAATCCTCTGTTCTATAATGGGTAAATGAACTTCATTCGCAATGACATCCCATCTACCTGTATGAACTGAATTGTCCTCTGTCTCCACACAGATGGTGGGAAGCACCATGGTCCATGATCCACTCTGTCATATCTACTCTGCTATAATTGGTAAAAGCATAAGCTATGCCTGTGGAGCTCGAAGAGTTTCTAGCAGCTGATGCAACATTTGTGTAACATTTAATAGTGTTGGCAGCATGAGTCATTATCTCCCTTGGATGGGAGACAATGTCATCAAGACATGAATCTGTATCAGGGGTCAAATTGTCAGGAGGCTCAATCTGTTCAGCCACTCGAGCAGATGCATGATATCCATTCTTCTGATAACACACAAGTAGACGCCATCTTGCTTCCATGAAGCGTTCTCCAGTCTTATTCGTCGGCTCTGGGTTTGTCAGAACGTGCTCCTTGTTATTGCACTACATAAGGGTCAAAAATTGCATGGACCACAACTCATAGTTGGTCCTACCTGTCTTCACGATGGGAGTCGGACCCTTGAAGGCATCAAACGAAGAGAAGACACTACCATGGTTTAAAAAAAGGATATTTACACCTATAACCCTGAGTAATTTTGTAATTACATTCATAACCCTGCATAATCGTGAATTACAACCAAGACCTCGAATAACCCTCCGTTTTATTCCCATAACCCTACGTTAGTTTAGTTCATTAACCAACCATATGACTGAGTTAATCTAACCAAGCTACGATCTAACGACTGGGATTAACCAAAAGTAAAAAAAGGAAAATATCTCGTCCTTCAGTCCAACACATGCATACTAGTCTGGAGGGCAGGTGCTACAGAGCGACATGGTGCGTTGGTGGAGGACGAGTGTTGCAGGGCGGTAGCGTACGATGGTCGAGTGTTGTAGGGCGGCAGTGGTGCAGGGGCGGGGGTAAGCCTTGGGGGTAGGGTTTCGTGGGGGTGGGGGGGATTCGTCAGGGGAGTTTTGTCAATAGCTTATGGACGGGAGTGCCTGCGAGCAGGGGAGGGGGGCTTGGATGAGGCTTGCGCGGGCCGATGGGGGGGGACTTCGTCGGGTTGGGGGGGCTTCGTCAAGTGAGTTTCATCAACAACTTATGTTGAGAGAATTCTATATCTCTGTCTTTATTTATATTTCTCTAGTTTTTGTGTCTTTTTTATGGAATTTCTCCCTAGAGCCTTTATTTTATTAGAGGGTTCTAGGGTTACTCAGAATACAACTTTTCTTTTCACACCTTAACATGGTATTAAAGCGACGGTCCTAGACTGGAGCCTAGTGACCTAACCCTATCCCCTCCCCACCAAAAGTCGCGCCGCCCGCCGCCTTCCTCGTCGGCCACCGATCTTCCTCGCGGGTCGTCGCCCCTCCTCACGGGCCGTCGCCCCTGCCTCGCAGGCCGCCGCCCCTCCTCGTGGGTCGCCGCCGCTCCTCCCTCGCGGGTCGCTGCCCCTCACGCAGGTCGCTGCCCCACCTCCCTCGCAGTCGTCGCCCCTCTCGCGACTGCCGCCGCACACGGGCCCGTGGTTGCTCCCTCTCATGCCCTTGCCGTCGCCACCCATGTCTGTTTAGGTCCGCTCTTGGGCCTCTAGGGTGTGGCGTGATTATATAAAACACCTAGTCACCCGAAGACACCCTCCAAGAATGGAAGAGGTTGTGGTATGAGTCTATACCCACAACGATTTTCCTATATGTCAGTGTAGACATATGTCTTATTTGTTGCAATCCCAGTCTTGGTGATAGTTGTCATCATGGTTGAAAACAAACTTGATGTTCCATCCCTGGGGGCCTTCAAAGGTCCAACCCCCATGGTCAAGATGGATGGAACAAATTATGAACTGTGGGCCATGCAATTCACGAGTCTGATACATTGTAATGGCAAAAATCATATCCTCACGGTGGAGGAGCCAAGTGACAAGACTGGGATAAATGCCTAATGGGTGGTAGACGATGCTTATGCACATGTATGACTATCTGGTACTATGTCTACAGAGATAACAAATGATATACTAAGCCGGCCTACTACAAAGGCTATGCGGGACATTTTCGCTTCGACATGCTCTCCAGTGAAGAATGAGTCGAAGATACTGCAGCTCCAGCATGATATCTTTACATCGAAGCAAAATGGTCGACCCCTCCATACCCTCTAAAGTTCTTTGAGGGGTATGTTTGAGAAGCTACACGGCTACATTCCCTTGACTGCTACGCCAAAGCAACTCATGCTTACAGAGATCCTGTGATGACTGGGGTCTTTGTAGCGGCCTTTGATCCTGAATATGACTCAGCTCGCGCCCAGATTCTTACAGATGTTACCATACCTCCAATGGAGGAGGCATATCGCAGACTGAGTAGACTATCTATATCCTATGGTGGTAATGTCTAGTCTCAGACATCCTCAACCATGACTGCATTTCGTGGTAGGGGGAACCCTACTACGTATCGTGGTAGGGGATGATCTAACCGTGGCAGAGGAAGGGGTGGCCGACCCTGTCAGCCGTGCACCTACTGTTACAGGACAAGTCACTTTGAGGAAATATGCTATTCTAAGCATGGGTTTCCTGCTTCCAGTAGAGTTGCAGAATAGACTCAATAGATGGGGAGTCCATCTCCTGTTGCTGATCAGAGATTTAACGAACTTGTGGCCAGACTCAGGGAGATCATGCCTACTCCTGGATCATCCGGCTCTCCATCAAGATCCTCAGAGGTAGCTACCTCTGTTGCTGCATCTTCATCAGGTATAACATATGTCTTTACTAGTTGTTACAGAGCAGATTTGTCAGAATGGATTATGGACTCAGGTACATCCCATCACCTATGTAGTGATAGAAGTCCGTTTAGTGCTTTCAGTCCGACTCGGCCCGGACGATCTGTTGTGATAGCATATGGGACACATTCTCCCATTACTAGTCGGGGGGGGGGGGGTGCAGCTAACTCCTGCGATGAGACTTCAGAATGTTCTTTATGCTCATGAGTTTTCAATAAATTTACTATATATTAGTCAAATCACCAAGGACTTACATTGTCGTGCCATCTTTGATCCGTTTGCTCTTGTGTTTCAGGACATTCTAATGGGCAGGGTGATTGGTTCTGACTGTGAGCAAGGGGGTCTCTACAGACTAGTGCAATCCTCTTATGCAGGTGCTTCTTCCCTTCGCACTGGGTCTGCATCACCTTATACGTGACATCGTTTTGGCCATCTTCCTCTGCAAAAGCTGTGTTATGTTTTTCCACGGATTTCCCCTCGCTCTACCTTTTAGTGCTAGGTCTGCCAGCTTGGGAAGCATCATCGGTCTACGTTCCGGAGTCGTCAGGGTCGTAGTAGTCATGGTCTATTTGAGTTAGTTCATTTTGATATTTGGGATCCCAGTCGTGTCCCTGATCATCAGGGGCATAGATTTTATCTCGTTGCTGTTGATGAGTTTTCATGGTTGTCATGGGGTTATCTTCTTAAAAACAAGTCTGATGTTGTTCTTGTTATTCAATCCTTCATTATTGAAATAAAGAATATTTTTCAGCAAAAGTAAAGTATATACATTCTGACAATGCCCTGGAATTTTGTACTAACTAGCTTGTCGCATTTCTTGTGTCTCATGGTATTATGCATCAAACATCTTATGCGTATACATTCGTATTGGGGGGATGCGGTTCTAACTGCTTATTACCTGATCAATCGTATGCCCTCTTCTGTTCTGGGAGAAAAGATCCCGCTCCTGATTGTGTTTCCCGAGACAGATATTTTCTCTCTCACAACTCGAGAATTTGGTTCTGTGGCTTTCGTTCATTAGATGTCCCCTGGTCTTGACAAGCTCTCTCCTAGAGCTGTCAAATGTGTGTTTGTTGGGTACTCCAAGACCCAAAAGGGATGTCGTTGCTTCGACCCTGTTCGACGAAGGTAGTATGTTAGTGCATATGTGACCTTTTTTGAGTCTATTATGTACTTCTCTCCTACATGTGACAACTCATCTCTTCAGAAGATGGTGGAGAGGTCTATATGCCTCTACCTCCGATCTCTACTTTACCATCATCAGTACCACCTCCTCCTCCACCACCCCCTCCACCACCGTCTCCTCCTCCACCGCCGCCACCTCCGCCAAAATATTTTTTTCCCCAGGTTTATCAGCGTTGACCTCATGCTCGTGTGTCTTGTCAATCATCCAGCATGCCCAAGGTATGTTCTGAGCATTTGAGTTCTTCTAATGGCAATGGTGATTTGAATGTACAACTTGAGGTGCAGGATAACCACGATGCTACATCTCCTATGAGCACTGAAGATCTGGATGTGCCTATTGCTCTACGGAAGCAGAAGCGTGCAGTATGCTTCCTTTTGCTTCCCATGTGTCGTTGGACGAGGATTTTCAGAAGTTCATTATGGGCCTATCAGCAGTGGAGATACCCCGTTCTTATCAGGAGGTGCTGAAGAGTAGTCAATGGCGTCTAGATATGGAAGAGGAGATGACCGCTTTATAGTCTCGAGGTATGTGGAGTGTTGTGCAGGCTCCTCCCAGTGTGTCTGTTGTTGGCAGCAAGTGGATGTTCATTGTGAAACACCGTACTGATGGTACAATTGACAGATATAAGGCCAGGTTGGTTGCTCGTGTGCTCACCCAAACGTATGAGGTGGATTATCAAGATATTTTTTCACCAGTTGCGCATCACTATACGTTGCGGATTCTTATTGCAGTTGCTGTTGTACGTGACTGGTCGCTTTTCCAGTTAGATGTGAAAAATACTTTCTTGTATGGGGATATGCAGGAGGAAGTTTACATGCAACAACCACCAGGGTTTGCTGCTGAGGGGGAGTCTAGTATGGTGTGCCTACTTCACAAGGCCATATATGGCCTCAAGCAGAGTCCGAGGGCTTGGTTTCAGAAGCCCTCAGAGTTGATTGAACAAAATGGATTTGTCAGATCTACTGCAGATCATTCTCTTTTTGTTAAGAGAACTCAGGGAGGTACGACTGTTGTTCTGGTTTATGTTTATGACATAGTTGTTACTGGTAGCGATGGACAGGGTATCCAGGCAGCTAAGGATTTCCTTGGACGATAGTTTGTAACCAAGGACCTTGGCAAGTTACGTTATTTTCTTGGCTTGGAGTTTGCACGCAGTCAGCATGATATGAGTATGACGCAATGGAGGTATGTTACTGATCTTATGGTCGAGATAGGTATGACAGGATGCATACCTGCTACTACATCAATGGATCCTAATGCTAGACTCTATGATGATGACTCCGAGGAGATAGATAAGAGACGATATATGGAGCTGGTAGGAAAGTTGTTATATGTTACTATTACCAGGCCTGACATATCATTTGCTGTGAGCAGGGTTTGCCAGTTCATGGAGCAACCTAGACATGTTCATATGGATGCAGTTTGTATAATCTTAAGATATTGAAATTTTCTCCAGGTTCAGGTCTACTTTTCAGAAGAGATAGGTCACTCTTAGTTACTGGATGTGCAGACGCAAATTATGCTGGGTGTCCCAAGGACAGGAAGTCCACTTCAGGCTTCAATGTGTTCGTTGGTAGCTCGTTGGTTTCATAGAAGAGTAAGAAACATACGGCAGTTGCTCGATCTAGCGCTGAATCAGAATATAGGGCTATGGCCCAAGGGAGCACAGAAATGATGTGGGTCAAGTCCGTTCTGACCGACCTTGCAATTGAGGTGCCTCTCCCAATGCACCTCAAATGTGATAATCAAGCAGCTCTATTCATAGCTAATAATCCAGCCTTCCATGAGAGCACAAAGAACATCGAAGTTGATTGTCATTCATGGCCTCAAATTTCAGTGAAATTTGATCTAATTTCTGTCGAATATCGATATCCAGCCGAAATCGAAATTCGACCGAAATGATCGAAATGACCGAAATATGAGGGTCCTAGTACAAAAAATGACCGAAATGACCGAAATTCCACCGAGCGGGAGTGAGAAGATGGCGACTGCGAGAGGGAGCGTGAGCGGTGCGAGGTCAAGGGCGATCGTTGGGAGTGCGAGGGAGGATGATGCGAGGGTCTCCGACGACACTCTCCAGGGCGCAACGCAGGTACAAGGGGGTTTCGTTGATGGTTCGAAGCAAGTGGTTGGGGCTGCGAAAGGAAAGGGAGTCGTTTTCCTCGACGAGGGTGCTGAGGCTCAGGTAACTATTGCGGAGGGCGAATGGACGGTGGTTTCTCACAAGAAGGCAGGCAGGCGCTGCTTCCGGTGTGGGGAGAGGGGACATCTCGCCTCTCGATGTCCCCTTCCTCCTCGTTGCTTTGCATGCGGGGCTACGGGGCACCGTCGTGCCTCTTGCAGGTGGGTTCGTCAACGACGCTCGACGCAGTCTGGGATGCTTCACTCTTCATTCTCGGTACGATCGGTGCATGGCCCTCGTCCCGGTCTCTCCGCGTGGCGGGAGGTCCCTGTTCGTTCGTGCGCACAGGTCGTTGCTCCTCATTCTCAACCCCCGCCTAAGGTCTCTCTGGATAACCTTGAACCCTCTCATCACACTGTGGAGTCCGCGGAGGGCGGCTCTGTGTTTGGTGCTTCTTCGTCAGCGCAAGGGGGCTCTATGTTTGGTGCAACTACTTCGGCGCAAGGGGGTGCCTCGACGAAGGTTATCTCTCTTGCTCAGGGCTTGCATGTGTCGGGCCCGTCTTCGTTGGGTTTGGAGGAGGGCCTCGGTTCTTCTCGCTCGGTGCTTATTGGGGTTGCATGTCGCCCCGACGTTGAATGGGAGATGGTGAAGACGCATGTTCAAGACACTCTGGGCCCTTTGTTCCTTGGGGACTTCTGTTTGCTGGATCAGTCTCACTGCTGCGTGCGAGGTCTTTCCCTACAGCTTCGGGATTGCTTGCTGGCTAAGGGCTTTAACGATGATGTTTTTTGGAGGCCCGTTCGGGTGGCTGATGGTACTTTTTCTTCAACCGAGGTTTGCATGGCCTCTATTACTGGCGTTCCCTTCCTTTCTAGAACTCTTCCTGCGCTCAACAAGGCGTTTCGCCGTTGGGGGTCTGTTCTTTCCATCTTCGACGATGGCCTCACTCCGAAGGCCGACTGGAAGTCTATTACGGTCCTCTTCGAATGCAGTTCGGGATTCCTCAACGAGGCGACTGGGCGGACGTTCTTTGGGTCTCTCAAGATTGGCCGATGGAGGTTCAAGCCCGAGTTATCTGTTATTCCACCTTCTTCGTCGGTTCTCACCTCGCCGGTGTTGGCCGTCGCCCCGACACTCCATTCTTCGCCGGTCGTCGTCGGGTCGGGGCGGGTGGACGACGCTTCGATTCCGCCTTCGCACGTGGAGCGTGACGCTTCGTCTCCGTCGTGCCACGCGGAGCGCTCTGTGGCTTATTCCGAGGAGTTGCCATGCACGCATGACGTTTTGGGATGCTTCGAGACGCCCTTTCAGGTCCCGCCTCTTTCGCCTGTATCTTCTGAACTCCCTGTCGTAGAGGGTCCCGAGGTCGATTCACCCTCTCTTTTCCCTCGGTTCGGATCCGCCCCAGCTATGCGGTTTGCCTATTCGGGTTCTTCGGCGGATCTTACCATCTCGCTGAGAGATGCGATGGGACATTGCGGTTCGTGGGCGAGGCCCATTTATAACAATATTCAGACATCTCTGCCCGACTCGTTTGTGATTCAAGTTGAGGCTCTACGCCTGGTTGATAACCCTTCTCTGGTCTTTGTGACTCCGATGCGAACTTCCCCTATCCTTATTGAGGCCTTCTCCCCTCGGCCTACGGGATCTCCCCTTTCAGGTGCATGGATGGACTCTTCTTTCAGACTCTTCGGATCTACGTACAGCAGGCGCACTCCTTCTATATGTGCGGCTAATGTGGTTCAATCTTGCGCTACTATGCGGGAAGCAGTGGCTGAGGCTGCGGGGGTTCGCGAACATGGAGATCGCGAGGGAGGCTCGGAGGTGGATGCCCCTGGGGCGAACTCCGGCGGTTGCGGAGTGGTGGCTCCTTCTTGGTTCATCCACGTGTTTTGGGGCGAATTTTTTGGTGTCTATTAATGAAGGTTCTTTCATGGAATGTCCGAGGCCTCGGGGACTCGGTCAAACGTCGGTCCCTGGGCTCGCGTCTCTCAGAATGGCGTTGTGACGTTGCGTTTATCCAAGAAACAAAATTGGCTGCTATTGACGACTATACGTGGCGATCATTTGGTGCCGGTCCCTTTGATGAATTCCGTGCGGTTAATGCGGTTGGATCTGCCGGGGGTTTCCTTGTGACGTGGCGATCTCGATCGTTCTCATTTAGCTCCATGCTTGCAGGTCGTCACATGATTTCGGTTGCGTTGGAAAGAGTCGACTCTTCTGCGATGATGGTATTTTCATGCATATACGCACCTACGTGCCATATTTTACGGCGGGAATTATGGGATGATATGCGTGAGGCTGCAAACTTTTTCTCGGGGATTCCTTGGATTCTGGGGGGTGATTTCAATGTCACCATTCACTCTTCCGATCGGCCTCGCGGGAGGGGTGGCCGCGACCCTGGATCGCAAGATTTTTTGGACGCGCTTGATGATTTGGCACTTGTTAACTTGGTCCCGAACGATGTCTCTTACACTTGGAGAAATAGTTCCTCTCGCTCTCGGATTGACCGCTTCTTGGCTAATGGCTTGGCTATGGACTCCTTTCCTCTTTGCTCTGTTGGCTCTCGCCCCCGATCCTTCTCGGACCGTTCTCCAATTATTTGGGACTCTGGTGATGGCATTATCCCTCGGGGGTATTCCACTATGAAAAACGTTGGCTATTGGAACCTAATTTCAAAATTATCGTTTATAATCATTGGACCCAGGTCCCTGTCTCGGGCTCGGCGGCTTCTAAACTTAATCAGAAACTTGCGTCATTATGGAGGGTCCTCGCTGATTTCAAAATTTCTACCAGACACGCGCGGCGTGCGGCTCGCGCCGAGGCGGAGGACATTATCATGCATCTAGATTCCGCGGAAAACGAGCGTGAACTTTCTGTTGACGAGCTTCGGGCTCGCACCTCTGCCCTTGCTCGGGTGCAGGAGGAGGATAAGAAGAGAATTGTTGAGTGGCGCCAACGCTCGCGGGAAAAATGGATTAAAGAGGGCGATGCGAACACGGCTTTCTTTCACAGGGTGGCTAGCAATCGGAGGCGTTGTAATTTTATGCGGTCCCTATCTATCAATGACGCGATCTTCACAGGGGATAGGGAGATGGGGAGCGCCATAGTTGATCACTTCAGACGTATCTCTTCTGCTCTCCCTACACGGCGTTGGCGTTGGCTTGGTATTGGTGCTCCCTCTATTTCGGACGAGGATTCCGCGTTCCTTATTCGTCCTATTTCTTTGGACGAGATTAAAGCTGCTGTATGGGGTCTAAATATGGACTCTTCCCCGGGGCCTGACGGTTTTTCTGTCGCCTTTTATCGGGACTTCTGGGAGACGGTATCGGGGGACATCTTCGACGTCGTATCGGAGTTTTGTGCTGGTAACCTCGGTTTCGACCGCATCAATCGGGCCAATATTGTGCTTATTCCAAAAAAAAGCCCGGCACTGCGCTTTGACGATTTTAGGCCTATTGCCGTATCCAATGATATTTATCTTATTGTGGCCAAAACTTTGGCCAATCGCTTATCTCGGATCTTGGATGGCCTTATCTCACCTGTTCAAGGGGCGTTCATTAAGGGAAGGCATATCGCGGACTGCATTGTCGTCGCGTCGGAAATGGTGGCTGATTGGAAGAAGGAGAAAAGGAAGGGGGTCCTGTGGAAAATTGATTTTGCAAAGGCCTATGACTCCATAGATTGGCGCTTCCTCTAGTCCGCCTTGCGTAGGCGGGGCTTCCCTAATCTTTGGATTGCTTGGATACGCAGATGTATCTCCACGGTCTCGCTCTCTGTTTTAATTAATGGCCGGCCGGCTGGTGGTTCGTTTCAGCCTCGCAGGGGGGTGCGTCAGGGCTGCCACCTGATGCCACTTCTCTTCGTTTTAGCTTCTGATGTGTTGGCGCGTATTGTTGACCGCGTCATTGATGCGGGCCTTACTAATGGGTTCCGCAAGGGGGAGTTTTGCGTGCCTTTAATCCAGTTCGCGGACGATACGATTTGCTTCATTGAAGGGGGTCCGGATGAGGTGGCGGGAATGGCTTATACTCTTGATATCTTCTGTGAGCTTTCCGGGATGTCGATTAACACCGCCAAAAGCATCGTGGTGCCGTTCGGCATGTCGTCTTCGGAGGCGGAGGCATGTGGCCGACTGCTGGGTTCTGTGCCTGGGGAGCTTCCTTTCCCTTATCTTGGTGTTCCTCTTGTGGTTGGGCGGGGCCGTTCTGCGGATTGGCGGGCTACGACGGTCGCTCGGGCGACGACGGTCGTGGGATGCATTTGGTCGCTTGGGAGGTGGTGACCATGCCTAAGCGGTCCGGTGGCCTTTGCGTCCGGAGTTTGGATCGCGTCAACGACGCCCTCCTTCTTAAATGGGTGAGTAAAATCTGGGGCAAGGACGATTCTTTTCTTTGCAACGTCCTGCGTGCGCTCTTGGGCAACGACTGGTTGGCCTTCAGCGGGGGGCTTTGCAACTCCATTCCTCTCATTTCTGGCGCTGTGTCTCCTCCACATTGACGAGGAATCTTGCGCTATTCACCCCGGTCCTTGGGACGGGGGAATCTTTCAAGTTTTGGCAGGACGACTGGCTGGGGGGAGGTCCCTTACAGGTGCGTTTTCCGAGGTTATATGCGCTTGCTTCGAATAGGCTAGCAACTGTCGCGGGTTGCTGGTCTAACGGCTATTGGTGCCCTACGTTCTCTGGGATCTTATCTGATCAGCGCGTAGTTGAGTTCGCCTCGATGATGGAGGCTCTTAACTCTGCGGCCTCCCCCTCTCTGCAGCGGGACCATTGGCGTTGAAAGGAGGGGGTTTTTTCCACTCGTAAGGCTTACAGGGTTTTGCTCTCTCCCACGCCTGCCTTGTCTGCCCCCCTTGTGCGCGACTGTGCCTTCTTCTGGTGGCTACGTTTACCGGAGCGTATCGCCTTTCTTCTTATGGTTACTTCGTCACCGGCGTTTGTTGACACGGGATCGGTGCGCCATGCTTTTTCCCCAGTCTAACGCCACCTGCCAGCTATGCGGTGATGTCGATGAAACTGTCGAACACCTGTTCTTTCGATGCATATTGGTTGCGGGTGTCTGGGATGACGTTGCTTGGGCTCGTGCGGACAATATTGAGGACTTCTGCGACATCCTTTGGTCGAACAGGACGAGGGACAGAGCTGATATTTTGGGTTCCATTGCGCGGCTTTGGTCCATCTGGCGTGCTAGGAATGAGGCTATCTTTTCGGGCATGCGCTTCTATAGGGAGAATGCTACCATTTTGGCTAATAGACTTATATCCGACTGGTGTACTTAATTGTGTCTCGGCAGTTGTAGGCCGAACTCCTCTCTTGTATATTAATCTCCTTCTGCGTCTTTCTCTCCCTTTTACCCACTGTAAGTATATCTCGCTTTTCCCGTTATAGTTAATACATAATTGGGGTGAGCACCAACGAGTGCTTCCCCCTTTTCTTTGAGCCTCAAAAAAAAAATTCCACCGAAATTACATCGAAATTCTGTTTTGCTCGATACCGAAATGGTGACCGTAACCGACATTTAGGGCCTTGTTGTCATTATGCCTGTGACTTGATCCAAAAGGGGTTTATTTCCTCCTCTCATGCTGCGTCAGATGATTAGATTGCAGACATGTTTGCCAAGGTTCTCGCGATGGGTGCTTTTCCCTGTTGTTGTTCCAAGCTGAGCGTGATAGGCATATATGCTCCAGCTTGAGGGGGGGTGTTGAGAGAATTCTATATCTCAGTCTTTATTTGTATTTCTCTAGTTTTACCGTCTTATGTAATTTCTCTAGAGCCTTGCTAACTTTTCTTTTCACACCTTCAACAACTTATGAATGGGAGTCCTTGCGGGCAGAGGAGGGGGGGCCTGATTGAGGTTTGGCGGGGGAGGGGGGCTTCTACAACTTGCGAGCTGGACTGGATGAGGGCTTACGCAGGGGGGGGAGCGCTTCTACAACTTACGGATAGGAGTGCTTGTAGGCAGGACTGGATGAGGGCTTGTGCAGGCGAGGGGGGCTTCGTTAGGATCTTGTGGGTTGCGTCGGGGGGGGGGGGGGCTTCGTCAGCAGCTTACGAACGGGGGTACTTGTCGGCAGGGGAGGGGGGCCTCGATGAGGGCTTGCACCCCGGGGGAAGGGGGTTTCGACAACAGCTTGCTGGCATGGGGGGAGGGGGGTTCGTCAGGAGGTTGCGAGCTGTGGGGGAGGGCTTTCGTACGGAGCTTGCAGAGGGGGAGCTTCGTCGGGGGCCTGCTGGCAGGGAAGGGGGGCTTCGACGAGGGCGGAGGGGCCTTTTGCGGGGGGTGTTTGTAGGAAACGAGGGCTTGCATGCTTGGGGAGAGGGGAGGGGAGACGGGGGCCTGCAGGTTGGGGAGCGGGGCTTCGACGAGGGGGGGAGGAGGTTGGAGGATGGGAGGAGGAGGTGCTGGGGGATGGAGCTGAGGAGGAGGTCGGCAGGGGGGAGGGGACTGGCACAAGGAAGAAGGAGAGAATTGTATCATTTGTAAATAATTGTAATTTAAAGGGTAAAAATAAAAAATACTTGACGGATACCGCCATAGTTAATAGAATATTAGATGAAAGTTAATACGGGGTTATAGGTGTAAATGTTAAGTACTATTCATGGTTTTATGCGTAATTTATGATTATGCAGGTTTATTAATGTAATTACAAAATTACTCAAGGTTATGGGTGTAAATATCCCTTTAAAAAACACGCCTCCAGGCGAGGCGGCCCAAAAACGCCCCAGAACGACCTCCTCAGTTGGCTTCTGAGAGGCGATCACCTCAACTGCTCGAGGCAGATGCGAGGCGGTCCTCGATGCGGTTTTTGATTTTGTGAGTATTTTTTAATTTAAATCATTCTTATTGGCAATTTCTGATATTTGAAAAAGTCTATCTTTTTAGGATATAATTATACAAGATGAATGCTTAAATTTGGCTGCTTTCGTGTTCATATTTACCATAACCTTATCCAATTATGTCAATAAACTCTTACCATTATACCCTTAAACGTACAGATCCGCAATTCATAGAAATTACCCATAAACTTATTTTGAAGGACTGGTCACATAATGAGCTATGCAATATATCAAGAAGGATAACCAAGATAGAACTCAAGGGGAGTTCATAGTGAGCTATGTAATATATCTTTTGGTGTTCCTATCTTTATAATTTCATCATATGTTTTAGTGATATATATCATATGTTAGTCAGAATATGTACAATTTCATTAGTATATTTTTTATTGAGTTTTTATAGGTATTTTCCCTTATAAATTGAGGATTATGTCTCGACTACCTTGAGGCTACGCCTCGCATTGATTCTTGGGAAATTGTCTCGTTCCGTTTTAAGTTTTTTCAAATCTTAGATGCCACCATTGTTCTCTAATATGATGAAAAAGACGACTGGAACGGAACTCAACTGGGGTAGTAGACTGATCTGAGCGAATCTACACGATCACATAGAGGATTGGTTGTACGTGTAGACTCATACAACCATCCTCGCCAATCCTCGTTCTGCATTAGGGTCAGAAAATGTGATTTACATGTCTGAAATCGTCTTTTCTGGTCAAAAGTCAAACTGTACCACAAGTCTGAGCTGCACCAGAGAGGATATGGAGGGCCTGTATGGTCCTATTGCTTGAGAAATGCCCTAGGGGGCTGGATGTTGTCGAGGCAGGGCCTGGGTGGCCCTATGATGGTGCTAGCGGCTCCAACAGGGACTTGCGACGTTGCAAAGTTCCTGGTCGGGCTGCTGGGCCGTGACACGTGGAGGTCCTTGAACCACTGGGCTGCATCGCAGTCGGCCTCTGAGGGTTCCGGTGGCTGTGCAGCAACCCTAAAGCAGATGGGGCAACGACGCACGAGGCAGAGGAGATGGGACAACGAGTGGGGTTATGGCATGCGGTACGAGAACTCTTATCTAAGACTGTCGCTCTTATACCATGCGGAGAGAAAATAATGAGTTGTTTATTCATGAGGCCTTAAGGTTCTCTTATACAGAGGAGAAACTTGTTGGGAAATTTCATAATGTAGACAAAAAGAAAAATAATACATAAAAGAGATAGCAGATAAAAAATATCTCAGCAATCCTTGTAGATGACTTTTCCTGCGTTTCATGGACATTTTTGCTTATGAATAAGTCTGATGGTTACCTTGTTTTGTCAAATTTATTAACGAAATAAAATTCAATTTAGCCTCTGACACTTCGATCATTAAATGTCAGAGAATTTTTTTCTCATGACATGCAATCTTTTATCTTTGCTCAAGGACCGTGCATCAAACTACTTGTGCTTATACACCACAACAAGATTGGGTTGTCGAACGAAAGTATCATCATATTCTTGATATTGTAGGAACTTTGCTCGTTTGATATCACATCGCACCTACATATTGGGGTGATGTATTCACTGCTATTGCTTTTCTCATAAACGACATGCCTTCTACCTCAATTAATGAGCAAGTTCCTATTGATGTCCCTTTACCCTAGATTTGGTGCATTCATGATCCTCCTAAGTATGTGTGTGTGACCTTTGTTCATACCCTTGGTCCTGACAACATAGAAAAAATGTCAACCCGAGTCGTCAAATGAATATTTGTAGGATATCCTAGTCGGCCTATTAATCGACCGATTTTTAATGTCATTTTTTATTCCTTTATTTTCGGTTTGTATCATTGTTAGTAAGTTAATGTTCATTGTTGGCTAGTTGGTAGTTATTTATTATATCATGTTGCCTCTTATTTTCTATGTTATTCCTTTGTATGCCATGTTTATGTTGTGTATTTAGTTCATGCTATCATGTTGTATTTTTTATGTTGTAAATGGAACCATATACCACAACTCTAAAAATTCAGGATGGGGGCACGTGCTCTCGCCTTGCCCTCTCCCCCCAGGCTCGCTAACCGGGCAACGGGACCCTTGTATTGTTAGGTTATGGTGGCACAGATGGGAGCATCATGTAGCTCTTCAACTTGGTTCGACAGAACAAATGGTTAGGACTCGAGGCATATCAGTAGCTTATGCTATTCAATTTTGTAGTATTGTCGATGCTATTGCTATTGATTAGTATATTTATGCTATTCATTTTTATGAATGTTAATTTCTAATAGATGTAGTACTCTTGTTATGTTTTTATTATAGTATTAAAAATGTCTAAATCAATGCAAATAATGCCATACATATGTAGTATTCTTGTTATGGTTTTATTATAGTATATTTATGCTATTCATTTTTATGAATGTTAATTTCTAATAGATGTAGTATTCTTGTTATGTTTTTATTATAGTATTAAAAATGTCTAAATCAATGCAAATAATGCCAAATATATAAGAATCTATATAAAACTTGATTTATATATTTAAAATAATTACAAAATTCAAAACCGACTAATTCCGATTAGTTGCCTGACTGTCGATTAATCCTTAATCTGTGATCCAGCTGATTGAGTATCGAATACCGACTATTACAACCTTGTATTTGTGGTATACCTTAACCTGTATTTTAAAAGGCACACAGTCTTTCCAAGTTGTTTATCTTTCACACAGGAAGAATGGCCTTCATAAAGAATGCTTTTGAGCTAAGAGTAAAAGGAAATACAATACTTTATACAACCTTCTTTAAACAGAAATTTCAATACAATGGCTAATGACTACAACATGGGCATCACATGTATGAAAATCTTTTAAAGGAGATTGAAAAATTTTTCGAACACCTCTTTTGAATGTGTTGATAAGAAGCTTCGCTGTAATCAGATAAATCATGTTATACAACATAGTGGGTCGTTAATCCTCAATCCTTAAATCAGTGTCCCACTTTGGAATAAGAAAAAAAATCAAAGCTTTGTTCAGTATGCGAAAGCTTATTTCCCATCTCCGAAACTCCTCAATTGACTCCATTAGATTGTGGCTGAACAACTCCCAAATTCCTTGAGAAATAACACCTGAAAACCAAAAGGTACATGATATCCTTCTATATTCACTCCAAACACCGCTTATTCATCTTGTGCTAAGAAATTCGATAACAAGTCTGGTACCACCTTGTCCAACTGGTCAATCCTTTCTCCATCCATCTCTTTACTCTGCCTGTGAATGCTCTTAAAATACCAACTTACCTCTTTACTCTAACTTGTGGCCTTGGATGACTAACTTGGATACATCCACCACGTAAATGTGAATTCATCATTTTCTCTTACTTGCCACATATTGAAAGAAGGCCTTGTTGGCATCCCTTCCCTTAATCCAAGACTTTCGTGTGCAATAGCCAACCAATAACTTGCTATTGCTCCTCCACGTCAACCCTCCACTGCTTCAACTTATCCTAAATCTCAACCACGAGAGCTTCGTGAATTACTATAAAGAACATCAACCATCTCTTCAATTGACTTCCTTTTTTGTATATATTTTCCGCAGATCTCTTTTATATAAAATTTCAACTTCTTTCTTAATCCTAACAGCTTAAAGAAGAGTTTGAAAGTTATTGGCTACTCAACACCCAGTCCTTTCTAGCACCCCATAAGCCTATCTCAAAATCCCATTCCACTAACCATGTTTTCTCAAGTAAGAAGTATGGCGAGTGTCTTCTTCCTTCCTTTGAATCCCCTATAAGCAATGCGTAGTCCGATCCTAATTTGGACAAGAGCTTGATTAGAGATAATTTGAAGCACTGCGTTAGTTTTGAGGAGATGATGAATACATATGACTATGACCTCAAAGAGGGTTCTTCCACATCTTTGTAGTTCCCATCATCATATGATTATGACCTCACATAGGATTCTTCCACATCTTTGTAGTTCCTTGCATCCAAAATCTCAAACCGAAGATTACTAGCCATAGTTTAGAACAAGGCCTTAAATGTCGGTTTCGGTCACCATTTCGGTATCGACCAAAACAGAATTTCGATGGAATTTCGACCGAAATTTCAGTCATTTCGGTCATTTTTTGTACTAGGACCCCCATATTTCGGTCATTTCGATCGAATTTCGATTTCGACTGGATATCGATATTCGACAGAAATTCGATCAAATTTCGCTGAAATTTGAGGCCATGGTTTAGAAGTCCTTCGACCTTGAATCTTGACCAATAACACCCCCCACCCCCACCCCCCACCCCAGCCGACTGGTCGTCTCTAACATGAGTGCAACTAAAATTTCCCTCAATTCGCCAGGACATACAAATAAGCCAAAAATGTGCCTCACAAAATTTGCTCTAAAAATTTTGCCATCCCAAATGCTGTAGTAGCTCCATCGACTGTCGAGGCAACAAGTCAGAGGCCATCTCTCATCCTACCTAGATCCATTTTCAGCACATTTTAACCTGACTCAAATCTTTGTAAGCAAAAATCTCATGGTTCCACTCGCTTAGAATATAAACCTGGCATGTAAGATGCATCAATCAATGCACAATTAGTCAAACTAGAATCGATCATCACTACTTTGTAGCTTGGATTTTTGAAGCATAACAAAATCCGACCTCCATTTGGGAAAAAAATAAGTTATACCTGTTTCTTAACGTTGCACATACCCAAGTTTGCAAAAATCTTTGGGTCGATTGGGTAGCCATCTGGATAGAGGTTACTCGATCAATAATCGTGGACCTAACTATTTGGTTCTATTAGTTGGTTGGCTAGCTGGCTGACTTTTTTTGGACCCATATTTATGTTTTTATTGTGTGATTTTTAAGGTAAACTAAATATAAGATCGTTACTATTTCATTGGAATTTAGGTGTTTATTTTATTTGATCGTGATCTCATCTATGTAAATATTCAATAATATATGTATAAAAATGAATTATATACTTAAACAATTAAGAAAAATATGAGAGGATCCTATTAGTCACCTGTGTGCCTATTAATCCTCAATTAGTGACCAACCGACCAAATATCGACTACCGCCTTTTGCAAACTTGGGCAGATCCTTCATGTTCCTCTTTGAGTCTTTCATTTGGAGACTACCATCCAGGCCTCCGAAGACAACACTTTTATTGCTCCAAACACCATATTCTCTTTACCCTCTTCTTCCTCCATCTCATTTGTCATGTCTCGACCATGTTAGAAGCATCTACAAATCATGCATTCCTTTCTTGCATCTTTTCACTACTCGAGAATCTTGAACCCACTTCTCTCCCTCCGCTCCCTTTCAAGGATAATGATGCCGCATCACTCCAAAAGCATCTGCAGATCCATACAGCTTCCTAGCATATGTCAAATCAATTGTCTGCCCCACTAGAATTGCAAACAATTTCTTCTTCTGGTGCCATGTTATAAATGTCTAGTGGGCTTCCATAGCACCTTGTTATTGTTAAAGAAAAACCATTCCCTTAGTTGGTGATCCTCCCCTCCCGTCATACCTTGCCTCTTAAATTGGAAATGTATATCTGTTCGTCGTTGGAGACTTTGCCCCGCAAAAGGTGTCTTCAATGCTTCACCTCTAAAATAGTCATTGACATGGGTCCTTCGAGGACCTGCCACCTGCAAACAATTTTCAGGTCTTGACGTCTTGATAACAGTGTTGGAGGAAAACTATCGCCGCGGATTTTGAAGAGGTGTAAACATTGACCAAGAAGATGACTTGGGAGCCAAAGTTAAATGGCACATTCAATGAGGCACTCACACGCCCTAAATCCATTTTGAAATATGCCGAACTGTTTGTCATCCTTCTTGGAAGAATGCCAAAATGGTGGTCTCACATCAGTAACTATTTTTCATGGGATCAAATTTCGCCGAATTTTGGTCGAATTTCGGTTTTGGTAGTTGACTGAAATTCGGCCGAAATGGCCTGTATCGGCCGGAATTTGGGAATCCTAGTTCAACAACCAACCGAAATGACCAAAATTTTGGTCAAATTCAGACTGAAATTCAGCCGAAATTTCGTTTCGGTCAGCCACCGAAACAAAACCGAAATCCGGCATTTAAGGCCTTACTATTTCCTCCAGAAGAGGAAATGTTGTCCAATTAAATGTCTGCTTCCATACTATGCAAGCTCCCTTCGATAACTCGCATTTGTGCATGTGTTTACTCCATGACAACATGTCACCACTTCCCGCAGGACCGTGTAATCCCTCGTCGAACCAATCATGGCAACATCATGGCCTTACCGGGCTCATTCACGTTTAACTCGAAGCATCTTTCTTACGCCTTACAAACAACTATTGCTTGGAATGATAGCCTAGGGGCGCTGTTGAGCACCACCTCAACCCCCTCCCATGGGATTTGTTCATGTGCAAATAACCTTAACGTAGAGTCAATTTGCCCCATTGTCTTGTCATTAATAAATATCGACAACACAATATTAGGCCCTTCACCATCACTCAACAAAGCTGCTTAACCACGTCGCTTCACCAATGAGTGGTTTTTGAATACCTAACATAGGAGAAGATCCGAAACAGTAGATCAATGATGAAGAAAATGAACAACACATCAATCGAGAAAAAAATCAATCAACCATATAAGGGCCTAGTTGCGATTAGGGTATGCACACACATGTTGGCTGTGGTTAATCTGATCACTTGAATATTGCATGCTCGCGATGTGGTGACTACATGCTCATACATGAGTGTTCCTGCGCTTTGGCGACATGATATAAACAAGAAACTTCCAACCATACCATGGGGGAGGGGGGAGTCAAACCGCTAATAGGCTGTCAAGTCGGAGGTAGGACATGGATAAAGATTTCAAAGGAAGGGTCGCAGACAGATTAACTGAGACGTGCATAAGAAAGAAGGGCCAATAATCCCACAGGTTTGGTTAGTATTCTTATAGAGCTTGCAGTGATTGGAGCAATCTCATAAACCTATGCACAAGGCTACTGCCCACTAGCAAATGAGAGAGCATACAATGGGAAGTCATGGCAATTAACCTAGGAATCCTCATTTTATTATTTTGTCCTGGGAAGTTTTCTCCTGAAGCTTGATGCAATCTTATCTTGTTGTTGATGCTTCTGCAACATGGTCATTAATTCTAATTACGACATTGATTTAAACTCCACTGTTTATCCCACGGTGCCCTGAAGACTGTTTGAAGCACACACATCGAGTGTGCTTTCACGGCATGCTCTGGTCCAGGGTGTCTTTTGGCTGTCTTCGGGATTCCGAAGAAGTCATGTCTGCCCACCTCGCAACGTTCTAAAATGCCAAGGACGAGCACCGCCACCAACATTGAGGTTTATTTTGGTGGGGTACTGTACTGCAAGTCTAAGGATGCTGCTGTGATATAATATTTGCAGCGGGTCCCAACTCAGGGCGCCAACCCTCTTTTCCTTCAAAAAAAAGATACCATACCCGGAAAAGAGAAACTTATTTATATCGAGAGGATTGCCCCTCATAGAGGAATGATGCAGAAAAATAATACAAAACCCCTAATACATTGGATCTTAGGCCATCTTGTTGTATTTCTAATTTTATAGTACGTCAATATCATTCATCACAATAGTGTCTACTTAATTGGATTTTACCATGGTTTCTGGATGGATTGGATCTTTTTGCTGTCTTTGGCGTAACTTAAACGCCATGCTTGATCATTCTGTTTTCGCTTACTTTCTTTTCAGTTCATTTATCCTTTTCACCATGAAACATGCAATTATATATTCAGCTCTTGTTTAAATATTGAAAATGCTAAATGTTTGAACTTGCGGACTTTCAGACAACCTGGTGGGGACATCGACATCCACAGGCGATTGCAGATGTGGTGAGCAGCAGAGGGGAAGTTTGCAAACCGGTAATGTTGGCACCCAGGGCTCCAGATCCCTAAGTGGTACTCTGGAATTACTGAATCTCTTGAGAAACCTTGGAGAAGCTTACAGACTTTCTTGCTTGTATAAATGCAGTGTAATTTTCCATATCCTTATCATGTATGATTTCTACTATATTGTAAACACTATTTCTTTTTATGAATATTAAAACACTTAATATTGTTAAAAAGAGCAGGATGCACTGGATGTTTATCGTAAGCTCTCAAGCAATCAGTATAAAACCGGATGGGTGTTGTCCCAGGTAATTATTACATTTGGTTACTTATTTGTATGAAGTATAATTTACTTTGCCGTGTCTTCCTCTTTTGAACTATGATTTGTTAATTGTCATATCTCTAACCATACAATCATGTAGTTGTAGATGCAATTTGGTTTCTTATACAAACACAAACTTCTCAGCAACATGTCCATTAAAAAAGAATACTATAGTTTTCTATTGTTTGAAGCATTTATTATTCTAAGATTACGCAAAATACTCCTTCCTTCCATGTTATACTACTATTAGGTATACTCTTGTCAATCAAAATTGGTTTGTGCCTAAGATGGAGTTGTCTTCCTTTCCTTGTGGTATCAAGGATGTTTTCTACTGACATCTTATGTAGTATACTCATTGTGATGCACTTTAGTCGCTTTCCCCTTTATGAATTTTACTTTTTAAGAACTGCATTAACCTTGGCTTCCTTGGTGGAAAACATGGTTTATTTATGTCCTCCATTTACTGATGAACACTTCTTTCTTTTCAACCATTCCACGAGTCTTTGCTGCAATTCTTTTTCACCTATGCTGTCATATTCTCTTTCTGGAAACACTGATCTACTTAATATTGTACATAATGTATAGAAATTTGACATCCTTTAATTGGTGATTTGCTAATAGAATGCTGTGTTGCCAAACATGGCCAAGGCGCTCATGACACCTTTTTCGATCCTTCATAAATGGACGTCGTCGATATGGGTGATATTTCGGCTCGTCGAGATATCATATCGGCATGAGATCGATATGGATGTCGATATCCATATTTAAACCCTTGGTGAGCACTTGGCCTAAGGCACCATGTGCTCAAGGCGAGCACGAGAAGCAAAACAGGAGCAATTTTTCTTATTTTTCTTTGTTTTTTTCATTTACCTTAGAAACATAATAGCCTTAAATATTGTTAAGACATGTATATATACATAGGCACACAAATACATGCACAATTGACACATACCTACAATGCACCCATGCAAAATAGGTCCAAGCTTGTTAAAATTGATTGACTAGGGTGATGAGTCGAGTTGGGAGGGTATCCGACTCGTTTAGGTCTAGTCCTCCAATTATCCAATAGTCGGTTGACCCAATTAGTCAGCCAATTTTTTAATGATATTTTAATTCCTCTGTTCTCATTTTGTATCGTTGCTAGTAACTTAGTATCCATTGTTGGTCAGTAGTTAGTATTAGTAACTTTTTATATTGCGTATTTAGTTCATGCTATCATGTTGTATATTTAGTTTATGTTGTAAATGTAATAACATACAAAAAAGGAAAAAATTGGGCGGGGGTGAGAGCACCTACTCCCCCTAGACACCCTTGGGTCGCTGGTAGGGTATGGTTGCACGAGGGAGACACAAGACAGATCTTCAACTTGGTTCAACAGAACATATGGTTAGGATTCAAGATATATCAATAGTTTATGCTATTCGATTATGTATTATTATTAATGTAGAGATATATTATTCACTTCTGTACCTTTACAATATTTTCTTTTTCCTGTTGGACTCTCTATGTATTTTACCCATAGGCTACTCCCCTATATAAGAGTGCCTAGGGCGTATGGAATAAACACGTTTTCTCATTTTCCCAACATGGTATCCGAGCGACGGTCCTAGACCGGAGTTCTCAAACCAAACCCTAACCCTAGCCTCCACCTTCAAGCCCTCCGTACGCGCCGCGCGCTGCCTCGCTCCGCCCCGGCATCGTGCTCCTGTGCACAGCCTCCTGCCCGAGTGCGCACGCGCCTGCGCACGCGCTTGCGCATCAGCACGCGCACCTGCGTGCCTGTGCGTAGGAGCATCTGCGCGTCTGTGCACGCGCATCTGCGCACCTGCTCGCTTGCGTGCCTGCGCGCACATCTGCACGCGCCCGTGCGTGCCCTTGCTCGTGATCCTGCACACGCACCTGTGCATCTGCATGCGCATCTGCGTGCCTGCGTGTGCTCTTGTTCGTGATCCTGCACGCGCATCTGCGCGCACATCTGTGCGTGTGATTTCCGTGCGTGTGCAGCCCTAGGTCAGCGTGCGTGCGACTCCATCCTCGTTCCGCGCGCGCGTTTCCAGATTAATGGGTTTGCTTGCTTGCGTCTACACATTCAACTAAATCCGTTAATGTCCGTGTAGACAGTCACATCTTTAGTCTACTCCCCTAGTCTTCAAATATCATAGTGTCAGAAAGTAAGGCAGATATTTCATCTACAGGCGCCTTCAGAGGCGCCTATTGTGAAGATGGATGGTTCAAACTATGAACTGTGGGCCATGCAGTTCATGATTATGATTAAGTCAACCGGTAAGAAGCACATTCTTACTGAGGAAGAGCCTGCTGAGAAGACATGGGTTAATGCCTCTTGGGAGGTAGATGACGCATATGCCAAAGTCTGGCTTTCCGGAACATTAGCAATTGAGATTGCTACGTTATTCTCCATCAGCTCACTGCCAAAGCAATGTGGGACATTCTGGCTGCCACCTATTCACATGCAAAGAATGAGACGAAGATTCTGCAACTTCAGCATGACATCTTTACAATCAAGCAGAATGGACGGTCTCTACACTCATTGTACACGTCTTTATGTGAAATGTTTGAGAAGCTTTATAGCTTCATGCCTCTCACAGCCACTCCAGAGCAACATAAGACCTATCAGAATGCCACTATGGTGGGTGTTTTCCTGGCTGCCCTTGATCCAGAGTACGAGGCAGCACGTACCCAGATCTTGGCGGATTCCACTATTCCTCCTATGGAGGAAGCTTTTCATAAGCTGAGTCGTATCACTGTTCCTTCGTCTGCTACAAATCAGACCGCCTCAGCCATGGCAGCCAATCGAGGTCGTGGGGGTCATCATCAGTTTCGTGGCCGTGGACCTAGGGGCAGAGGAGGTCGTGTTCGGCCATCATGTACTTTTTACCATTGTTCTGGACATACCGAAGACACATGCTATTCTAAGCATGGGTTTCCTGCTTGTGCACGAGTAGCTGAACAGATCGAGCCTCCATCTGCTTCTTCTATGGATCAACGCTTTGATGACCTTGTAGCTCGTCTTAGGGGCATCATTCCTCCATCTGGTCCCGCTGCATCAGCACCTACTTCTGAGCGTCACTCCGACGTTGTTGCGTCTGCATCCACCATTACATCAGGTAGCACCTATGCATTCACTAACAGTAGTGGATCAGATACTTTTGAGTGGAATATGGACTCTGGTGCCACACATCATCTGTGTGGTGATCAAGGTCTACTTACAGGATACAGACAGGTTTCTCCAAGCCGTACTGTGGTTATTGCTAATGGAACACATTCCCCGATTACTGGTCAGGGGGAGATTGGACTGACACCATCCATGCATCTCAAGAACGTGTTACATGCACCGTCCATTAGCCAACTTACAAAGGATTTACATTGTCGAGCAATTTTTGATACATCTTCTCTTGTTTTTCAGGACATCCTTACGGGCAACGTGATTGGGCGTGGCTATGAGCAAGGCAGCCTCTATCACCTTAGTCGGACTCCTTATGCTGGAACCTCATCTCTACCTGCTGGATCCATCTCCCCATTACTGTGGCACTTGCGCTTTGGACATCTACCGCTTCAGAAACTGCGTCATGTGTTACCTCGGGTTTTACCTCACGTCCATCCATTGTGAAACTTGTCAGTTGGGAGAACATCATCGGTCTACCTTTCCCAGTCGTCAGTATCGGAGTAGTACCTCCAAGTTTGAGTTGTTTCATGTCAATATCTGGGGTCCTAGTCGTGTTCCTGATCATCAGGGACACATGTTTTATATAGTTATTGTGGATGATTTCTCTCGTATGTCGTGGGTCTTTCTGTTAAAGAATAAATCTGAAGCGGGAAATATTATCATTAATTTCATTAATGAAGTTCGTAATGTTTTTTCTGCATCTGTTAAAATCGTGAGAAGTGATAATGCTCTGGAATTTTGTACTCATACCCTCTCCAATTATTTTTCATCTTAAGGGATTATCCACCAAACATCATGCGCCTATACTTCCCAACAGAATGGGGTTGCAGAAAGGAAACATCGTTATTTACTTGATGTCACCAGGTCGCTTCTTATACAGAGTCATGTCCCTCATTCTTTCTGGGGCGATGCTATTCTTACGTCATGTTATCTCATCAATCGTATGCCGTCATCTGTCTTAGGTGAGATTCCTTTCTCTCTTGTTTTTCCTGACAAAGAATTGTTCTCCCTTACTCCTCGTGTGTTTGGCTCGGTCGCCTTTGTCCCCCAGTTGTCTCTCGGGATTGACAAGCTCTCTCCTAGGGCTGTCAAGTGTGTCTTCGTCGGGTACTCAAGAACACAGAAGGGGTACAAGTGTTATGATCCATTGCGCATGAGGTATCTCGTTAGTGCTGATGTTACCTTTTTCGAATCTGTTATGTACTTCTCATCTACAGGTGATCAGTTGGTATCCTCTGACACTACTGATGCTATATACATGCCACCACCACCATCACCTCTACCACCTCCACCGCTACCATCTCCTACACCTCCTGTCACAGTGCCTGTTTCACCATTGCCATTCCACTATACCCGTAGGCCTGCTTCTGCTCATGGTCACCGCTCATCATCGAGCTCGCCTGAGGTATGTTCTGAGAATATTAATATTGATGGATCTGATGATTTTCCTGAGAAGGATGTGTTACAGAGGCCAGATGAGGAGGCAGGTGATTTAGATCTACCTATTGCTCTACGAAAGCAGAAGCGCAGCTGCGCGTCATATCCTATAGCATTTTCTGTGTCTTTTGATCGCCTAACTGAAGAATTCATGAACTTTGTCATTGCACTATCAGCGGTGGATATTCCACAGAATTACCAAGATGCGTTGAAGGATAGTCGATGGCGTTTAGCCATGGAGGAAGAAATGGCTGCTCTTCAGTCCAGAGGAACCTGGAGCCTTGTTACTGCACCTACTGATGTGTCTACAGTTTGCTGCAAGTGGGTCTTTACAGTTAAGCAGAATGCAGATGACATCATTGACAGATACAAGGCACACCTAGTTGCTCGTGGCTTTACACAGACATATGGGGTGGATTATCTTGATACATTCTCGTCGGTTGCTCGTCATTCCACCCTACGGATCCTCCTCTCTGTTGCGGTTACTCGTGATTGGCCACTATACCAATTAGATGTGAAGAATGCATTCCTATACGGTGACTTACAGAAGGAAGTCTACATGCAACAACCACATGGTTTTGCTGTTGAGGGGGGGTATCCTAAGGTGTGCAGACTTCATAAGGCTATCTATGGCCTTAAGCAGAGCCCCAGAGCTTGGTTCCAGAAGCTCTCAGGCCTGTTTGAGAAACATGGATACAAACGTTCTAATGCAGATCATTCCTTGTTCGTACAGAAGACACCCAAAGGTATTATTGCAATTATGGTGTATGTAGACGATATCTTGATTATAGGTGATGATGAACATGGAATTCAGGGGGCAAAAGAAATGCTGGGTCGTGAATTCGTCACCAAGGACCTTGGAGTTCTTAGATATTTTCTGGGACTGGAGTTCGCCAGAAATCCTCATGGGTTGGTAATGACCCAGAGAAAATATGTCACTGACCTGTTGGTGAAACAATAATGCTTGGTTGCCGACCTGCCACTACACCTATGGATCCCAGTATGAAATTATACGATGATGACACTGATGAGGTGGATAGGAGAAGATACAGAGAACTGGTGGGCAAGCTTCTTTATGTTACTATTACCAGACCCGATATCTCCTTTGCTGTGAGTCGAGTAAGCCAGTTCATGGAGCAACCACGTCAGGTACACGTGCATGCTATACATATGATACTCAGGTACCTTAAGTCATCTCCAGGTGCGGGTCTGCTGTTTAAGAAAGGCAAGGGGGTTACTATCTCAGCATGTGCAGATGCACATTACGCAAGATGTTCTAAGGATAGGAAGTCCACCACTGGGTTTGCTGTGTATGTTGGAGATTCTCTAGTCTCATGGAACAACAAGAAGCAAACGGTTGTAGCAAGGTCTAGTACTGAGTCTGAATATAGGGCTATGGCCCAGGTCAATACAGAAATGATGTGGGTAAAGACTGTGCTTACAGATCTATATATAGAAGTCCCGCTTCCTATAGCTCTGGAATGTGACAATCAGGCGACTCTATTCATTGCAAATAATCCAGCATTTCATGAACGAACCAAGCACATTGAGGTTGATTGTCACTTCATACATGATATGATTCAGAAGGGGTTTATTGTTACATCCCATGTTAGCTCAGAGGACCAAACTGCAGACATATTTACCAAGGCATTACTTCGAGGGCCGTTCCAGAAGTGTTCGTCCAAGCTGAGCATGATTGATATCTATGCTCCACCTTGAGGGGGAGTGTAGAGAGATATTATTCTCTTCTGTACCTTTATAATATTTTCCTTTTCTTGTTGGAGTCTTTATGTATTTTACCCATAGGCTACTCTTTTATATAAGATAGCCTAGGGCGTATAGAATAAACAAGTTTTCTCATTTCCCAACAATTAATGCTAGTACAATTTGTTACTATAAACATTTATATATAAGGCTGATTTATTTTTAATTTTTATATGCTATTCATTCTATGATTACGTCAAGGAAGTTTGGATTGTCACATATATCCCTTGGGTTTAACACTTTTCACACAGGGTTTTGGGGTGCACTGATGGCTACTCAGTTCAGACCCAAGGAGGAGCTACTCTGTCCTATCACCATGATTTGCGCTATTTGGATCTCGTGTAATGACATGATTTTCCGATTAGAAAGATTCTTTATGGACAATGTAACCCATCTGGTTAGATCTCTTCTCGAGATTTGGAGATTATAGAGCTGTACTTGCCTATAATATATGGATGGGGCGAACACTTCCTGAGTGTTCTCCCTTTTTGGTTTAAAATGCTATTCATTAATTGCTAATGCTATTGGTTAATATATTTATGCTATTCATTTTTATAAATATTAATATTTAAATAGGTGTAATATCCTTGTTATGTTTTTATGAATGTATTATAATAAAGAAAGTATACAAATCTATGTAAATATATAAGAATATATGTATAAAAATGGTTAATATAATTTAAAATTATTTTGAAAATTTCAAATTGACTAAAGGCCAAGTAAATCTGATTAGTCTCCCGATAGCCTATTAATCCTTAATCAGTGACTTGACTGATCGAGTATGGATTACCGAGTTTTGCAACCTTGCTTAGTTCTAAGTTCTATATACATATAAGTTTTTTAAAGAAAAAAGAGGGAAACACACGAAGTTTTTAATTCTACACATATATTTACACATATATATTGGATATAAGTATTATAATTATTGAGATAATATGCGTGCACACATGTAAGGTCTTAAATATCAGATTTCAATTTCGTTTCGTTAAGCTTGGAAAGGAATTTTGGTGAAATGGTCAGAAATTAGGGAAATTACTTGAAAATTCATTTTTTTCTTAAATTAAGATTTCTAATATTCTTTAATCAATAAATGAGACAGAAATACATAGTTTTTTTCTAAAATAAGATGTTAATATGATATGTTACCTTAAATTTCCCTTCGGGATGGAGATGTCAAGAAGCTGGAGTCCCTTTCGGCTCGCCTTTGTTTGTTCAAGCGGGAGTCGTGCGCGGCCCGCCGTGCTAGCAGGGCGAAGGCTGAGGCCACGGTGGCCACCTTGGATGGTCTGGAGGACGAGAGGCCTCTCTCGGCAGACGAGCTGCACCAACGGTCCGAGGCGCAGCGAACCATTAGCTTGGACGACTACAAACGGGTGGCGGAGTGGAGGTGCCGTTCCAGACACAGATGGACGAGTCATTCAACGACGAGTCTTCTGGAACAAGGCCCTAAATGTCGGTTTCGGTCACCATTTCGGCGATCGACCGAAACTGAATTTTAGTGGAATTTCGGTCGAAATTCGGCCTAAATTTCGGTCATTTCGATACTTTTTTTACTAGGGCCCTCATATTTCGGTCATTTCAACCATTTCGGTCGAATTTAGATTTCGACATGATATCAATATTCGATGGAAATTCGACCGAATTTCGCTGAAATTTGAGGCCATGTTTTGGAATACTTGCTATAATGCCTTTTTCACTATTCATTACACATAACCAAGGTAGGTAATATCGGTATCGATATCGGCTACTTGTCGATACGATTTGTCGTCGATATATCGACGATATATCTACGTCATATCGCCCAAACCAACCGATTTTGTGAAGGAAATGGCCTTGGAAGGGCAAATATCGACCTTATCGGCGATATATCAGTCACCTGTCTATACCGATATATTGCGAATATATCACGATATGGCTTACCCTGCACATAACTTCAACAAGTATTTCATGCGTCATACACATATATACATAAACAAACGGATTTATATTTTACAAAAATAAGTACATTCGGTCCAAGGCCAAAATGAGGTGGACCATTTACATTTTCAACAGAAGATACAAATTGTGAAACTGGTCCAAGTAATCATCCGCAGTTGGTTTCTGCAGAATCTGTTTACCTGGATCACAAATTTTAAAATATGAGCAAAGTTTCTCAGTACCATTTTATAACAATAAGACGATACCGCACAGATGGTGTATAGAGTAGAGTAATTCATGAATTCTATGTTACAAATGTAAGATTATATAATGTATTTAATCATTAAGTGTGATAGACTTGAGAGACTTTCCTATTTTCACAAGTAAAAAATGTGTCTCTCTTATACAATTTTCATATAAGCACTCATGGCATAATAATCAAGGAAATCAACTAACAAAGTCAAATTTAGTCACACTATTTACTTTCTATCATTTTCAATATATATTCACTAAGAAAATTAAATTCAATATGTTCATATTGCAATTCATCCTTGGTTTGAAGTTGATTATGTATATATTCCCACTTACCTCCTTACCTAAGGGAGCTAAGTAGATTATTATCTCCGTTTCAACGTTCATAGATAAAGTATCATAGTCAATGATAGAAGCCTACTTTTTAGGACAATCATTCCCGCACTTCCCTCAGCAATCCACTGGGAATAGTTATTATAAATTATATGTGGTCCAACATGCCACATATACTTTATCGCAAGGCCCTCGGAGTTCATGATTCTCCTTGTATTTTATTTTGAATTACCATCACTGGTCCCTTTCATCTTTTCTTTTAAATCTCGTTGCTCAACATGTTAGCACCATGGATTAAATTGTTACATAAAGTTATACACAACGACTCATCTTTGCCATGCAATATGTTGTGATATATTTATCTAATTAACATTATTATAGCAGTCAATCTTATATGTCGGTAAATCGCATTGGTTGCAAGTGTATTATTTAAGTATTCATATTTAAATTAGACAGTTCTACCTTTATTAAAAATCTTATTTAATCAGGAATACGATTCCGTCCAAATTTGAATGCAACTCCATTTAAATACACATACAGAGTACTGGTTCCAATTTAAATATCAACTGTCTTGTCAATTATTCAAATGACACAACCGTGCAGACAGTTCATATTGTTTCTTTTAGATATCTGATGCATTTAAATGACACACCTCCTAAGAAAATTCATACACATTTCTGATACTGTTCAGTTAGGAGCTTATTAATTTTTTTCTTTCTGAAAATACAGTCAGCTCATTTAATAACATTTCAATAACATTTTAGACAGATTATTTAAAGTTCATTTAAATTTGAATAAGCATAGTTCATTATCTCAGACAGTTCTCAGATTACTAATAACTCATTTATACAGAAAGTTCCTTTAGTTAAAATAATTTCAAACATACAATAAAATACAATAAAGTGCATGACCTGTAATTACAAATAATGATATTAACACATACATTAATGTTCATTTAGCTAATCAATGGCATGCTATCCGATAATGAAAGATGTATTTAAATGACACACCTCCTAAGAAAATTCATACACTTCTGATGCTTCACATCTTATTTTATATTATAAAACAGGACAACAACCTATTTAAAAGATCAATCCCACAGACTGTTATATGTTCTTTTGAAATAAATATTGTTCAGTTAGGAGCTTATTAATTATTTACATTTCTGAAAATGCAGTCAGCTTATTTAATAAAATTTTAATAACATTTTGGACAGATTATTAAAAGTTCATTTAAATTTAAATAAGCATAGTTCATTTATTTCAGACAGTTCTCTGATTATTAATAGCTCATTTATATAGAAAGTTCATTTAGTTTAAATAATTTAAAACAGACAATAAAATACAATAAAGTACATAACCTGGAATTACAAATAATAATATCAACATATACATTAATGTTCATTTAGCTGATCAATGGCATGCTATCTAATAATAAAAGGGTGTTGTCTCATGTACTATTAGTATTCATACCATTCTATGCATATTAACATCAACTGAATTCTCATAGAAATTAACCACATTCATAATTATAGCAATCATGATAGATTGCGATAGTGACCTACAGATCTGGCATGTGTCATTTAAAATCTTCTTAATTTCACTCGACATTAATCGTTTAATAAGCAATAAAGTCAAATTATTTCAAAATTACTTATCATATAGTAAGCAGTGTGCAGATTTCAGATCATGGCTCATTTAGTTTTGGAGTTTTTAAAGCCAAATGTCCAAGGAGTGTGGATGAGGTCATACCTCTGTTGCTCTTGGATTAAGAGCAAAAGCCACTTAATGATCTTTAAGTTGCATTAGAATCTCAATCTAAAATAAAATGCAACATGCATATCTTATAACCAACATCCTTAAGTTTTAAAACCCTCATTTATGCATCTATTCCTTACATCACAATGACAAGGAGTGTCTAGAGATCATATCTATTGAAGGGTAGCTTAATTGGCTTCTTGGCTACTTTATTTCTTGCAATTTAACCCAATATAGGAGCCGAATTTTGATGTTTCCAGCCACTATTTGATGGAAATTAAAGGTGAATAGGTGTCTCTACTTTCCAGGATGGTGGAGCTGTGGAAAGGCTTCAATATAGGGAGTGGGGTCATTAATATATGCTTTTCTTGCATGAAAATTGAGCTGCCAAATGTCTTAGAGGCCGATACAGATTTCAGCCTCTAGCAGTATTTGTAAAGGCCCTTAGATTCCTCATTACAATTGGTGCCGTCACTATTGCTTTTGTGTAATTTCCCTCTACCCCCTTATAATGTTCTTCCCTTTTTGTTCTTTTTTGATGGTAATTTGCAGCACATATATTCTTCTATCCTATAATTATCCAATTGGTTCAAAACATCTTACATTGAATATCAAGATAACTTAAGGTCATGCATAAGCTTAGCTTCAAGTCACCTATGTCTAACACATGCGCCTTGTTTTATTGCATTCGAATCTGGATGCCCATTAATATGAAAGATATTACAGTTTTACACCGGGATATGATTTTTCTGGTAGACAATAAATAATCTTTATATTAATACGGAGCTGAATACATATTCATGTAACCATCTGGGAAGCTTGTCAAAGTCTTCATTTGCTTGATTGTTTTACACATGGATATGATTTATTGGAAGATAATAAGTAATTTTTACGTTAATTGGGAGCTGAATGCATATTCTTGTAGCTGGCTGGGAAGCACGTCATCGAGTGCAAATGGTGGTATTGAATTGGTTTATTTTGGAATATTGCTGTAATAACTTGGGAGATCCTTCTCCCTGCCCCATTTTTTGTATGTGCAAAATTATTAAAAATCTTGGAAAATCTAACACCATTTTGATGCAGTTTCAAACGCTATGTTAAAGCGTAATCAATGGAATTCCTTTTTGGTGCAGGTAGGGAAAGCTCATTTTGAATTGGTTGATTACTTCGAAGCAGATCGTGCCTTTAGTTTAGCACGCAGAGTGTCTCCATACTTTTCTGAAGAAATGGACGTCTACTCCACAGTTCTCTACGTATGAATCTGTCTTTATTATTGTTTTATTGCTTGGATAATTTCGATGAGGCCAACCTAAATTTAAATATAAAGTGTAGAAAATGACGAATCCTTCTCCCACTATAAGTAGGGCCGGCTATATGGATTCTTACTCAAATCCATGTTGAAAGATTCGACTATTTTTTACGTTGGCTGTCGACTACCGAACGCAACCCCCACAAGGGGGATTTGAACCTTGGTCTTTTGGGTGGTAGTCACACTGCACTACCGCTAGACTATTTAAATGTAAATATATTGTAATAAGTGTAATTTTCTTCCTTACATTGGTAAGCATTTAATGCCTACATTGATGATAGCCATGCCTTTTGCCAAGTTTAGTGGGGTTGATATCTGGATATGTTACCTTTTAATATATCTAATTTGGGTTGCCATAGTAGTCGGGATTAGTTCTAGATAGGCTAGATTATTCTTGAGAGTTCTCTTCCGGCACCTCTTTATAGTTCCTTGTTTCTTTTTGATAAGCTTTCCCTCCATATTCTCATACGCCTTCAAATTGAGGCATCTACTTGCCTTTACTAAAAAAGGGTTTTCACATTCTTTTTGCACAACACTATGCATTTCATATCCCGTCCATTCTTCCTGTAATACACACACATATATCTATATATATCTTTTTTATATCTATATATATCTTTTTTATATTCCATCATGATCTCCTTCAAACATACAGTTCATGAAGACTAATCTGAATGGTCTGAAGTTGATTGTCCTTTGTTTATGAATATCTACTTTTGTAACTGCAGCATTTGAAGGAGGAAATGAAGTTGAGCTATCTTGCACAGGAGTTAACATCTGTTGATCGATTATCTCCACAAGCTTGGTAGGTCTTATCATTTCTTGGATTATTCGATAGGAACCTTTTCCTTTTCTTTAAGAATACACCTTGCTATTCTTTATAATCTCTTTTAGTAAGTTTTTCTTTACTTAGATACTTTGTTGTTACTGTGTGTTTCCGGTAAAATTAATTCAGATGTTGCTTCTTCTGTCTTTCTATTGTTCATCCCTGTTATGGTTTAGTGTGAATTCATCTTTTCCTTGTTAATTTTGCCCCAAAAGTTGATTTTTCTTCCGCTATTCCAAATTATGCGCCAACTTACTGAAAATAGAGAAGATATTGTCAAAAGCAGGTGGGGTTGAATAATGAATCTCGAAAACTTATGCAAATAGAAATTAAGTCTACTCTACAATCTACTCTACAATGCTATAGAAGATTTTTGCGTGTAGATCTCACTAGGTAAAAATCATGATTTAGAACCTTAATTTTAAAGCTGTCAATCGTTCTCTTACGGAGCAACATGCATTTTCTCTTTTCTTTCTTACTTTCAGACTAGGCATAGTAAAAGTCCACGTACATGCAAAACCACTTTCTTGAATACAAGAAAGTATTTTACCTTTGGTTGAGATCGTATTTGAGGTAGCTATAATACTGTTTGAGAGATAACAAAGTAGAAAAGATTGATTAGATTATGATTAATTTTGACCAGTGTTACAATAATCGCTCGAAACTTGACGAGTACTCTGTTCGGTAGTTTAGAAAACGAGAATGTTAAAGCATATGAGAAATAAAGGAATATAAATAATGGAAGAACACCAAGATAGTGCGTGGAACCCTATTCCATAAGGAGCGAGATGAAACTGTTGGAGTATATACACCACTTATATTTTAGATGGGTAATTGGATCACTCCAGGATCCATTTACCACATCGAATGTTTAGTCCCTGATGCAGCACAAAATTAAAATATAGGGCTTGATATTTTTATCCGTTAATGTTATTTACATTTATTCGATTGTCGCATTTTTATTTAAATAAAGAGATCATATGTGATCTCAATTTAGTTAGTTAGAGTCAATTAGAGATTTGAATTTATTTCAAATCAATTAGTTAGTCGGTTAGAGTCAAATTAGGATAAGTAGTTTTGAGTTTGAATTTAAATTTCTATTTTTGTAATCTCATCCCTCCTATATAAAGGGATAATAGGCTATTATTTTTAGACAGTTCAAGTTATATGAAAATTGAGTTATCTCTTTTGTTTCTCTCTCCCTCCCTTAGCGCAATCTTGCGGTTCCTTTCCAACATCCCACGCAGCTGGCGTGATCTTCTCTTCTCTCATCCTTTAATTTCTTCTCCGTCTCTATTTCTTCCACCGAAAATTATTTTCGCCGTTACGAATTTTCGTTTGCATCATTTGGTATCAGAGCATGGCAACCGAATCGTTCTTACGATTTGACGATCCGACCACCTACTGGCGTTTGCAATTCGATTTGAGTCGTCTATCTCATGATCTGCATTCACGTTCGCGTTCGAGGAAGTTCAAGCATCGACTCCTATCAAGTTTCAAAGTCCAAGCATGGTTGGACACACTAACCGGTGAAGATTCGTTCGTCGACAATGAAAGTCAGATCACTGTAGCTGCTGTCCAACCCGATTTTTGTTCGTAAAACGAAGGTATTTTCAGTTCCGAAGAATATTTTATTGACGCAACTCCTGTGCAACGAAACTATGAAGATACCGGGCCGATTTTTGATGAAAGTTCGGGTGAGAATATGAATTTTTCGATTTCTGTGAGGCCGAAGTTGCTGTCCAGGAACAAAAAAATGAAAAAAATAAAGTTCTGGGGCCAATATTTGATGAAGAACCAGTGGAAGAGGGATATGAAATCCTAGATCTCTTCGGTGACGACGTTACTGTTCTTCGAGACAAAGATCTGCTTGCTGTCCATACAGATTCAGGTTGGCAACCATCACCGACAACGACCAATCGGAGCCCCAGCAACCACCCGTATCATCTCCAATGCAAACCTCGACGTTGCTGTAGCCACACCTTGGCACGAAGACCCCAAGGCCAACGATGGAAGGCACATCATCGTTTCCTGCACCATCAATCCAGGTGCCGCTGCTGCTTGTGGCTCTCCGATGCAGGCTGCAACAGCAGCTATCGACTACCCGAACCAGCCCGACGCCCCTACCACACCCGAGCGCAGAGGCCCTAAGCCAGTCGAGGGAAGCTCCACTACCGTCGCCTTTGCGCGAGTCCGCGACATAGGCACAACTGGAACCCAAGAGTTAGGGCTTGGCGCTGTCGGCGATGTGAGGGAGAAAGACTCTCCGGCTGGGCTCCTGATGAGAGGCAGTCACACCTCCATTCCCTCTGCTATCGCCGCCTAAGGCTTCTCAACTTAAGCCGTTGCCGCCATTACATCTATGCCCGATGCCGCCGCTGGAGAAATCGAAACCCATACCCTAGGGTTCGGCGCCGCCGAAGACATTGGAAGAAGGGAGTCGAGAGGGTAGTGGCTCTTGATTCTTCTCCCACATGTAATCAATCCCATGAATTCATGGATTGGAAATTTATTTGGGTTAATTTCAATGAAACCCCTACTGCAGAAAGATTTTATTCAAAGGTTAAAATCGGTTGGAATTGGAGAGGCATTCCTTTAAATGGAGGGGTAGAAGATATGCAGCGACGCCCCTCAGTGAAAAGAAATTACAAACGTAACATGGAGGATCAAATTGGGGAGTTTGGAACTATGGTTTCAGATCGAATTCTCCAACAACAAATTGAAAAACAAGCAATTCGTCAGGAGACGAATTTTTCTAGCGGAGGAGAATTGATGCAACACAAAATTAAAATATAGGGCTTGATATTTTTATCCGTTAATGTTATTTACGCTTATTCGATTGTCGCATTTTTATTTAAATAAAGAGATCATGTGTGATCTCAATTTAGTTAGTTAGAGTCAATTAGAGATTAGAATTTATTTCAAATCAATTAGTTAGTCGGTTAGAGTCAAATTAGGATAAGTAGTTTTGAGTTTGAATTTGAATTTCTATTTTTGTAATCTCATCCCTCCTATATAAAGGGATGATAGGCTATTGTTTTTAGACAGTTCAAGTTATATGAAAATTGAGTTATCTCTTTTGTTTCTCTCTCCCTCCCTTAGCGCAATCTTGCGGTTCCTTTCCAACATCCCACGCAGTCGGCGTGATCTTCTCTTCTCTCATCCTCTAATTTCTTCTCCGTCTCTATTTCTTCCACCGAAAATTATTTTCGCCGTTACGAATTTCCGACATCATCAGTCCCACATCTACCAGCGATGGGACTTGGAGGATCCGTGGAGGCTATATAAGAAGCCCCAAACCTCCTGTATCAGATGAGAAAGTCAATAGACAAATCAACCCTTTGAGGCCTTCTGCCGTGGTTTCATCCCGCTCCTTAGGGAGCATGGTTCCATGCAAAAATCTTGTTGTTCTTGTTTATTTTTCTATCTCTGATATTCACTTCCGCATTCTTATTTTCTAACATGGTATCAGAGCGGGTTCGATTCTCGAGGATTTTTTGTTCTTTTGTTTTATTCGAGATTCAATCCTAGGGTTTCTATTAGAACCCTAATTATGTTCTTGAAGATTATTTTGAAGATCATGTTCATGATCTGTTCAAATATTCATTTCTAGAGTTTCTTGAAACCCTAAATCTTCAGCGTCAATGACAACATCATTGTGCATTATGTATTTTGTATCTTTAGTAACAAAATAGGTTTTCAACGGCTTCCTGCATGTTCAAGAAAATATAAGTGCTTCATTTCATGTTCATCGCATTTGCAAAAATCCAGATCTTCGCACGGGCTCGCACTTCCAGACGCAGATTTCAACCACATCTTGCGAGATCCCGACTCAAGAGGCGGTGACAACCTCTCCATACCAGTCCAGCTGTGACGGCATTGATGGGTTCTCCCCTCATGGGGAGTCATAAGATTCGATAGGGAACCCTACTCCCATCACAGTGCAAAAACACTTGCGCATCCTCCGTCCTCCATCGTGTATAGGCAAAGTCATCTCCAAGCACACATCTACGTCGCGCGCGAATCGCCCATGCAGAGCCGCCCTTCCCCGCGCCCCTCGCACTTTGAAGCTGTGACCTCTAGATCACCACGTGCTTCCCCAAGCAGAGCTCACGATACAGGTGGCACGAGACCTCCATTCCATGCACAACCTTCGATCTCTGCCCCTTCCACATGCACCATCTAAGGCGGCGCTGATCGCTCTAGGACAACACCTCCTTCGATGGCACATCATTCTCTAGGCGGTGCCACCCACCTCGTAGCACCATATCCCTGATCCTGCAGGCGGCGGACCCCCTCTCTCTCTTTGTGTTTTATAATGGGTTCCCCGATGGGCTGTGTTTGAGAAAAAAAAGGAAAAAAGGGGGAGAAGAGTTTGGGTCCAATTAGGACGTACATGGTAAAAAAAGAGGAGAGAGGCTGAAAAGGACTGACCTGTTTTTAAAAAATGAAAAAAGGAGAGATTTTGAAAAAGGTGCTTACAAAAAATTACCGTACATGATAAAAAGAAGAAGGAAAAACTGTAAAAAAAATACCGAGATTATGACATACGTTGGAGTCCCTATATATCTCTTTGTATCGAGCCTTCAACATAGTTTATGACATACGTTGTCCACATGAAAACCCTGAGCTGATCAGATTAAGAGCATGGGGACTGTACAAACAATGATCTAATACATGTGTGCCTCGAACTGGTAGAGTCTAAATCTTACCTATAGAGCTCTACATAATACTCCCCCTATCTCAGACTCGTCGGAAAAAAATGAAATGCAAAGTTGGGAGAAGACCTAAGGCATAGGAAACAAAACTAATAAGCTGATTCTCTTCCCTTTTTTCAGCTTTCTTTCTCCTTTTTTTTCGTATGTTTTATTGTTGTAGGATAACCTCTTTTTTGATCACGATCCAATTGGGCCCAAACATCTCACCTCATCTTCTCATTTTTTGTCAATGCGGCCCCTTCTTTTTTTCTCAGCTGCAGCCCAACCCAATTGGTCTGGAATGCCTCCGCCCCCTTTCTTTCTTTCTTTTTGCTCTGGCCATTAAGGCTCAATATTTGCCTCTCCTTTGTTTTATACGTGGACGATTTGTCTTTACGAGAATTATCAACGAAAAGGCACGATTGGAATGGAAGGCATCTTGATATTTAAGGTTCTCAAGATACTCCATCAAGGATCGGGTGTCACCAATGAAGAACGACGACTTCAGAAGATTTGGGGCTGAGGAGCACCTTGGACATGGAGAGGAGAGGGCGGAGCAGTGACCTCATGTATGAAGTTCTACTGTGATCAATCAGTGGTGATGTGAGGTGTCGCCAAATTCAACTGAGGACCTTCCTCCCCATTGAGACTTGGGCTTCTTCCCATGGAGAACCCATCATTGCTGCCTACACGACTTAGAGAAGGAGGTGGCAAAGCGATATGGTTGCACCGTTTTGGTGCTACAGTAGTGCCGTCATTGTGCTGCCTGGAGAGATGCGCGAGGTGACTGATATCCATCACATGGAAGTAAAAGAACCCACCGCACATGATTGCAATCATCAGAGTGGCCTAGAGTGATGGGGCCTGGAGAATGGACTTCGACGAGGGCCTAGAAGAAGGATTGGACTTGTGTCATCGATGATGAGATGACCAGATGTTGCTGTCTTTCATCACGATTCTAATTAGATGATCAAATCTTCCTAGAGATATCATACGCCTACTGCTGCTACTTCTTGCATACGAATCTGATGTCGGATTTTGAATCACACCGGGGGATATAAGGTTTTGAAACCATCGTCGCTGCATGCTTCTGGATTCCTTGGAGATAAGCATTGATGCAAATCGGCTTCGGCGACGGCGAATAAAATAATAATAATTTTTGGTGGAATTTTGGTAGAAGAACGAGATGGGTGAGAAGAGAAATTGGAAGGGTTGAGAAGAAGAGAACTCGTCGGTAACG
The DNA here is from genome assembly GCA_037367405.1 of Ottelia alismoides. Classification (NCBI taxonomy): domain Eukaryota; kingdom Viridiplantae; phylum Streptophyta; class Magnoliopsida; order Alismatales; family Hydrocharitaceae; genus Ottelia; species Ottelia alismoides. Next base: position 434,585 of record JAZKJV010006122.1, read on the forward strand.
AGGGATGGAAGGAGAAGACCGCGGAGATCGCGTGGAGGGAGAAGGGAGAGAGAGAGGGATAAAATGAGATAAACTCAAATTTTACTTCATAATCGACTGACTAAAACAATGGGCTACCCTCTCTTTATATAGGAGAGAGGGTTTACAAAAATAGTAAATAACTCAAATTACAACTAATTTAATCCTAATTGACCTCTAACTACCTTAATTGGACTCTAAGTTATTTAATTGACTCGAATTACATTTAAACTCTACGAAATAAACGTTGAGATCACTGGCGATCTCAATTATTTAATTAGACCAATACGACCGCTAAAAACGTAAATAAAATTGATAATTATGTAATTAAATAAATGTGGCCCCATAATTTGGGGTCACGCTGCATCAACTCTCCACCGCTTTAAAATTTCGGCTCCTGACGAATTGCGTGAACGGCAAGCTTGGAGGATGATTCGGCGGCGTCAATTGTCTTCTGGAAGAACATGTGGGGCGCGAACGGTGGAGTCCATGTGCGGGCGGGAGAGGCGCGGCCACCGTGGTTGAAAAACATATGCGGGGCGTACGGTGGCGTCGTCTCGATCGTCGTCTTCTTCCCATGGTGCTCAAAGAATTGATGCGGCATGGAGAATATGGCCCTTGAATAATCCATGATGAAGCAATGGCACAAAGAGAGGAGAAGGGGAGATGTGTCTAAAAATTGGAGCCATGGGGTCCTTAAATAGGGAGAACCCAAGATGATAGTCCTATTTGGATAAGGAATAGCCTCTGATTTTCCAATTGCAGCCTTGTTTTTCAAAGATTTCGGCCGCCGGGGACGTTGGCGCAATTTTCGCACCTCTTTCTTTTTCTTTCTTTTCATACTGCTCTGGACCTCTATGTAAATAGAGGAAGTTGGGGTTTTTCTTCTGCCATTTTTCCCATTGAACTTCAATTCCCACATTCCTCGGGATTGAAATCCCGTAGAACTCGCAAACCCGGTTAGGGTTTTCGCTATACGCGCGCGGGAGGAGATCTTCTTGGAGGCGCGACTCGGGGTGGCGTCGAGCGGCGAGCAGGGCGCCGTGTCGTGGACGAAGGGGCGGCGTCGAGCGGCGAGCCAGGCACCGTGGCGTGGACGAAGGGGCGGCGAGAACTGGGGGAAGAGGGCGATGGTGGGCGGCGCGAGAGGTAGGAGGGGCGCTGGCAGCGCGGGACTGCTGGGTACGGTGGCACGCGGGAGGGGAGATGGTGGCGGGGAGGGGAGGTGCGGTGATTGGGGTGCTGCGGGTGGGGTCGGCTGCAGCAGAGGTGGGGTTGGGGTTGAGGTGCGGCGGTGCAGGAGAAGGTTTGGGGCGTTGGGTGCGCACGGGAGGGGGTAGGAGGGGGATCGGGAGGGGAGGCGCGGCGGTTGTAGGGTGCGGCTGGCGGCCGCGCGGACCGGGGAGGGCAGGGGAAGTACCTGGGCGGCCTGGGGGGGTGCCAGGATGGTCGGCGGGGGCAGCGGGGCCGATTCCGGCGACGGCGTTGGGTCTGAAATCGCCAGGACAGCAACTGTTATTGCGAAGAACTCGACATTTTGGCATGCTTTATCCGCGGGATCTTCATCGAATATGGGTCCAATGTCCTCCTTGTCTTGTTCCATGATGGTCTCACCGAAATCGAGATTAAGACTGGGAATACCTTCGTTTTCATGGCTGAAATCGACTTGAACTGCAGACACAACGTTCTGATTTCGGTTGTCGACCGGCGAATCTTCGTCGATTTGAGCGTCCAACCATGCGTGCACCTTGATGCATGCTATAAGTCGCTTATGGAACTTCTTCGAACGATACGAACCATGAGATGGACGGCGGAGACCGAACTTCGCACACCAATAATCGATCGGATCGTCGAATAGTAGGAACGATTCGAAATCCATGCTCTGATACCAATTGATGCAAATCGGCTTCGGCGACGGCGAATAAAATAATAATAATTTTTGGTGGAATTTTGGTAGAAGAACGAGATGGGTGAGAAGAGAAATTGGAAGGGTTGAGAAGAAGAGAACTCGTCGGTAACGAGGGATGGAAGGAGAAGACCGCGGAGATCGCGTGGAGGGAGAAGGGAGAGAGAGAGGGATAAAATGAGATAAACTCAAATTTTACTTCATAATCGACTGACTAAAACAATGGGCTACCCTCTCTTTATATAGGAGAGAGGGTTTACAAAAATAGTAAATAACTCAAATTACAACTAATTTAATCCTAATTGACCTCTAACTACCTTAATTGGACTCTAAGTTATTTAATGGACTCGAATTACATTTAAACTTTACGAAATAAACATTGAGATCACAGGCGATCTCAATTATTTAATTAGACCAATACGACCGCTAAAAACGTAAATAAAATTGATAATTATGTAATTAAATAAATGTGGCCCCATAATTTGGGGTCACGCTGCATCAAGCATTGAGATCTAGGGTTCTAGGAACTTGACGAAACCTTGTTGATCATGCACATACTATGAGGAGAGCATTGAATTAGTTTCAATGAAACTCTAAAACTCTCGGATGTAAACAAATCTCTAACATAAACATAAAAATCTTCAAGAACAAATCCACAAATATGAAGATAATTATACGTCTTCAAGAATGGAAATCTAAGAATCGAACCCGCTTTGATACCATGTAGAAAATGAGAAAAGCGTGTCAAAGATAAAGAAATATACACAGTGGAAGAATCCAAGATTTTATATGGAACCCTATTCCACAAGGAGTGGGATGAAGTCAGTAGAGAAGGCCTCCCATGGCCGTATCAATATATTGAATTCTGTCTTTTGTTAACTATTATAATGGGTGTGCAACTTCTTATATTGCCCGACCACAATGATCGAGTCCCACTCACAGATGATGTGGGACTAAAACGGTGGATGTGGTCAAGGTTTGAAAAAATGAAGGTGGAATGTGCCGTTTTCCTTGGAGGCGAGGCGAGACGTAGCCTCGAGGCGGTCGAGGCGTAAGCCTCCTTTTGTATAGGAAAAAACTTACAAAAAGTATAATAAATATATTTACTGATGAAATTATCTTAATTACATACATATAATATATAACATTGTAATATATGATGAAATTATGAAGATAAGAACGTGAAAGAAAGGATATGTGAATTCCATAAACCTATCTACTAAATTTCTGCCTAATCAAAAATAGAATCATTGTCTATAATTGTCATTAAAATATCAAAGACAACATATTTTTCGCTAAAAATATTGTGGTGTATAGAAAATATGATGTACTCGATATATGACTAATATATACAATATGACAACATTGACATGTCTTGAATCTAATCTTATTTTTTCTAGTTGGTTATTACGCTGATCATTATGTCACCTCTCTTAACACTTGCTTTTCTTTAAGCTTTATGGATTGTGTATTTAAAAGTACAATATTGAGAATTTCCTGAAAAAATAGACAAGTTTAACGTTCAATATGAATATGAACAAACTTCAAATTCCAAGCATTAATCTTGTAAATATATATCCTAGACAACTATACATTTATAAGCATCTAAAACTACCAATAAAACAATTTAAATCCTTAGAAAATGCTTTAAAATCCAGAAAATGTCTCACAGAATGCCTCACCCCACCTCGATCGCCTCACCGCCTCGACCTTCTGTGGCATACGCCCATCAATACCGTCCGAGGCATATGTCTTGAGCCTAAAAAGTATCGCCTCGTTCCGCCTCGATCGCCTCGAGGCTAGCCTTTCCATACCATGGATGTGGTAATTGGACCCTGGAGGGTTCCAATTACCCATCTCTGACACATACTCTAGCATGTAGTGTTAGAGATATGAATTGCGGAAACACAATCAGAGCATGTGGACCCCGGATTTTTTACGTGGAACCCTACTCCCTAAGGAGCATGATGAAACCATGAGAGAATGCCTCAAAGAACTGATGTGTTCGTTCACTTTTTCTCATCTGATATAGAATGTCTGGAGCTTATTATGTAGCAATACAAGACACTACATGCAATATCAACTCAACGAAAACACAACTATCGGTTGTTGTCGAGGATGTTGCTTCTTATACCGTGCAAGTGAGGAGGAAAAACATGCTGGAGTGTGAGTCGAACTGGGTCTCCTCGTCGGAGAACGTATGCTCTGAACTACACCTGTCAGAGTCACTGAAACTGAAAAGAATCTCCTTCTCGGAGTACTCTGGCCCGCCACATGTAGAAGATTGAATCATGTGGACAACTGCTCCATCTCTGAAGGGCTAAACTGAAAAAGTCGTGGAAACATCCTCGTTGGAGTCCACGATCGCTGGAGAATGGAGTCTGAAAGGTTTCCTCGTTGGAGAACGAGGTCTCTCGCATACTAGATCAGAGAATGGGATCTCTACTCTGGAGTTCCTACGAAATCCCATGAAATCCTTAGCTCACATGGCATAGGGAATGCTATCTCCACTCTAGAGGCCCTATGGATCACATGAAAATTCTGAGATCTAAAATAAAGATGGGGACCATACAAATGATAAACGTAGAGACACACACACACATTAAACTAAAGACTCAGAAACTCACTTAAACGTCGAGTCTGAAATTTGAAGAACTGTAGAGTCTGAAAAACTGGTATGGAGTCTGAACTGGAGAATATGGAGTCGGACCTGTAGAAATATACACAATACTCCCCCTTTCTCCCATACTTGTCGGAACACAATGACATCGACAAAGTTGGGAGAAGACAATAAAATGGGGAAACCAAAAACAATCTCAATTGATTTTTTTCACTTCTATTTCCTTTTTTTTATAGCTGTCTTTTTTTGTAAATAAGCCATTAAATGTTTTCCCTTTTTTTCGACTTTCTTCTCAATTTTTTTAAATCATTTTTTTCGTACGGATTCTTTTTGTACAATCCCTTTTTTCAGCTATTTCCTCCTTTTTTATAGCCGTCTTATTCATCATTTTTTTCGTGTACGTTTTTTTTGTACGCATCTTTTTCAAAATAAATCTCTTCCCTTTTTTTGCAAATGAGGCTACTCCTTTTTTTTCCTGTCCTCTATTTTCTTTTTTGGGAATACACTACAGCAGGAGGCCCGTTGGGCCTCTTCTCTCGTTTTTTCCAGTAACAACTGGGTTCGTTGGGTCGAAAGAATTTTTTATATATAAAACCATCGGCCCACTTGGGCCCTTATTTAGGGTTCTCACTTGTGAACCCCTTTCTCAAAGAGCGCCATTGGAGATGGGGGGGGGGGCAAACATTAGGGTTCCCATGATGGGACCACGATGCCGCCTCCTGGAGTTCGACGTTGCCTGGAGTCTTCTGGAGTAGGAGAAGCCGCCAACAACACTTGGAGCTGGAGGAATCGCCATTGCCTGGAAATGTGGTGTAAGGATCGCCCCCCCTCAATGGAGATGCGGCGTGAGTACGGGGCCACCTTGAGCTCGCTCAGTCTCGATCGCGAGAAGAGGGGGATAATGAACCGCTGCATGTGGGAATTACGTACTGGATTGGTGGCATTGCTCCTCCGGCAACATCATTAGCAGAGGAGGGACTGATTTGCCCGTGGCACTGATGCCGATGTGGTAGATCTCTTCTTCAGGAACCACATGACTGTGCCAGTGGAAGAGGACCTCGACAACCGGCGCCACGATGGTCCGTGGTTGGGAGGAGGTGTGGCCGTTCAATTCGTTAAGCGGACTGTCGGGATAAACGATATGTTGTCAACTTCGGATATCGGGAAGCACGACTACGATTGGCTCCAGATGCCGCCGGGAACCCCTCTTCGCACCTCAATGAAAATTAGTGATCATAAGTTGATACTAATAGCTCCTAAGAGCAACCCATCTTCAATATATCTTCAAGAACATAATCAGGGTTCCAATAGAAACTCTAGAGTTGAATCTCGAATCTCGAACAAAACAAAGAACATAAAATCCTTGAGAATCGAACCGCTCTGCTACCATGTTAGAAATATGAAATGCGGAAACGTAATTAGAGATAAAGAATAGGTATGAGAAGGACATCGTGACTTTTACGTGGAATCCTACTCCCTAAGGAGCGAGAAGAAACCACGCGAGAAGTGAGAATGCTTCAAAGGGCTGATGTGTTCATTCACTTTTTCTCATCTGATATAGGAGGTCTGGGGCTTTTTATGTAGCCTTCACAGACCCTCCAAGACCCACCACTGGTAGACGTGGGAATAAACACTAGATGTGGTAATTGGACCCTGGAGGAGTCCAATTACTCATCTATGACATAAGTGACACATACTCCAACATGTGGGGTGATCGAATATAATATCTAGTGTTGAATCGTTGGTTGACTAATGAAAAATAATATTTCTTATTACGTTTTTTGGATTTTTTCTTACATTTTCTTCAATGTAAAGTAAAAGTTAGATGTGTAAGTTTTATTGTAATTCAATTGATACTTTTATGTTGTTAATGAATGATTATACATGTATAAATATATAAGATTATATGTATTTAACGTACTTTTTATATTTAAAATAATTAAAAATATCTAATCGAATACTTCTGATTAGCTACCCCAATATCTTTTATTCTTAATTCAGTTATTCTTCCAACTGAATACCGAATATAGACTTTTTTTGATGCATTGATTTTGACACATGCTAATAAAAAATGAATTGACTTTCCTCATTAACATAGATTATCATGAGCTATCGATAGGTTCTTAGAAATCGATAACCTCTAGTTATTTTTCTATCTATTTTGTTTCCTTCATGATTGTTAGAGTAATTAGCGTTTATGCATTTCTTATTTCTTTCTTTTGTAATTTTTCTCTTGGTTATTTGCTCTCTAGGGTTTGTCTTCTTTACACGCCTTATAATAAATAAATCATTCATTTCTTTCTACAATAATTAGCATCACTGTATGCTAGCAGACCAGAAGATGGGCTCTTGGATGAATAATCCCAAGTGTTGCATTTCTTTTTAATACTTTAAATTTTTTTCACTTTAGAAACATTGTTATCTAATTCAAGTTAATTGAATCACTCCTAGATGCACATGAAACTGCTAATAATTGTGTAGATACATCCCTCATTAATGATGGTAGTGGTCGAGAAAACCATCGTATGTATTCTTGTTGGCTTCAAGATCTTCTTCGGTCCATTGATGAGTCTGTTGTGGTAAACTGCGAACTTGTTTATTCATAGAGCCCAAAGGTTCTCTTATATAGAAGAGAGAGACCCTAATGGGTAAACTACATATTCTGGAAGGAAGAAATGCATAATACGTAAACAATGCTAAAAGATAAAACTCTTCAACACTCCTCAAGCTGGAGCATAGATATCAATCAAGTTCAGCTTGGAAAAACATTTCTGAAAAGGTCCTCTGGCTAGAGCCTTGGTGAGCACATATGTTGTCTGCTCACTGGAATTGACATGGGGGGTTGAAATGAGGCCCCTCTGGATCATATCTCTGATGTAGTGGCAATCTAACTCGATATGCTTGGTTCGTTCATGGAAGACTAGATTGTTGGCAATAAATAGTGCAACCTGGTTGTCACATTGGAGATGCATGGGAAGTGGCACTTCTATTGCTAGATCAATCAGAACCAAGGTTTTAAAAAGCGTGAGGCGTATCGAGGCATTTTCCAGTATTGCCTCGAGGTGTAAGCCTCACTCGTGAAAGAAAAGTTTTTCATAAAACATAATAATTAATAATAATTACAATTTTCAAGTTTTAGAAAATAAATAGTTGTGATTAAATACTTAACTCCGCGACATTTCAAGGCTAGCATCATGACTTAAACATCCAAGTTGTTATATAATTCTTTTTAGACTCTAAATCTTTGAGGAGTCAAGTAAATATGGATATGCAAGCCAGTGTTTAGGAAATCGGCCGAGTATACCGCATACTCGGCCGTATACTCGTATTCGGTAGCCTTGGCGCACCGAGTATGGTCAAATCGTCATTTAGGCGGGTCAGGCCGCATACTCGGCCGAGTATACCATATATGCGGCCGTTTATGCGGCCGATTTTCAAATAAACTTTTTTTAAAACCTTAACCTAAATTCGGACATCCGACTTAACGCTCTTTCAATTGATGTTTTTGCTCACTTGACTCTATTATCCCAATAGTTTTGTTCCTTGTACCTTCAATTCTTTATTATTATAATCAAGAATATAATATTTAGAGGATATTAATATGATATTAAAAATTTATTTATATTTTTAATAATAAAAAATACCAAACCGCATAAAACCACATACTCCCCGCATACTCTCCCGCATACCGCATACTCTCTATGCAGTGTCCCCTCCGACTGAATACCGCATACCGCCTTCCTGAACATTGATGCAAGCACAATAATGGGTAACTCTCCGCAAAATTTAAAGTTTTGAATAAAATTTAACTAAAGACTAGATGTAACACACCATTTTCAAAATTAGGTGAAATATGTGTGCCATTCAATTGAGAAGAATAAGAGAGTAAACAGTGACTCAATGATCACTTTTTACTTTACTATAAGGATTGAGGGATAAAATACTTGAATATTGCATGTCATGATCATCTTTGTTCATGCATGCTTTGATGCGTATTAGTTTAGTCTCGATGAATAGAAGAAAAGATTCCAACGTAAAAGAAAATCAATTCGGATTCATGCCAGGTCGCTCAACTATTGAAGCCATCCATTTGCTGAGGAGAACAATGGAGATTTATAGAGCTAAAAGGAAGAACCTCCATATGATCTTTATTGATTTGGAGAAGGCTTATGCTTCTGTCGCACGAGAGATATTGTGGAGAGTTTTGGAGAATAGATAAGTACATGTCCTATACATTAACCTCATAAAGGACATGTATGATAGAGCTTTATCTTGTGTCAGGACCCCGTCTGGGAAGACTGACTATTTTGACATCAACATTGGTTTACATCAAGGTTCAGCTTTGGCCTTTGAGTCCATTTCTTTTTACTTTGATTATGGACGAGTTGACAAGTCACATTCAGGATGAGTTACCTTGGTGTATGTTATTTGCTGATGATATTGTATTGATTGACGAGATTAGAGATGGAGTAAATGAGAAGCTTGAGGTCTGGAGATATGCATTGGAGACTAAAGGATTTCGTATAAGTAGGGCTAACACGGAATATATGGAGGGCACCTTTGATGGAAGCAATGGTGGAGGAATTGAGGTGAAGATTGGTGACAATAACATTCAGAAGAGAGATTATTTTAGATATCTGGGATCGTTTTTGCAACATGATGGGGAAATTGATGGAGATGTCACTAATAGAATAAATGCAGGCTGGCTAAAGTAGAGAGGAGCCTCTGTTGTTCTCAGTGATGAGAAAATTCCTTTAAAAATTGAAGGAAAGTTTTACAAAGCAACCGTGAGACCTGCTATGTTTTATGGATTTGAATGTTGGCCGGTGAACCATAGACATGTGTAGAGAATAACCGTAGCAGAAATGATAATGCTAAGGTGGATGGGTGGACACACACGTAAAGATCGGATTCAGATTGATGCAATCAGAAAGAAAGTTGGTGTAGCTCCGATCGAGGATAAGATGCGAGAAAACCGCTTAAGATGATTTGGTCATTTGCAAAGAAGATCAACAGATGCACCAATTAGGAGATGCGAGTGTTGGGATGTTGAGCCGGCTAATAGAGGGCGAGGACGGCCCAAGAAGTGTTGAAAAGAGACTATATGAAGAGATCTTAGTTTTTTGGATATAAGCTCGGGATTGACCCAAGATAGATCTGAATGGAGGCGAAGAATCCATGTAGCCGACCCTACTTAATTGTGGGAAAAGGCTTTATTGTTGTTGTTGAATAGAAGAAAAAATTAGACATGTTTTCAAAAATATACTTTTTCTAGATTTAGATCAAAGTAGGGCACTTGCATCCAAACATTTTAATAAAGAAAGCATTTATGCTTGATTCATACTAAAGAGTAAAGTCATTAGGTTTAAGGACTCAAGACTCAATTTTTTGTTCATGTTGATTTATAAAGAACATGCATAACAAAGTAAAAATAAGCTTAATACTTTAATAAACTAAAAAATGCATTTCAGTGAATTGTGTACTTAAGGACTTGAAAATACTTGGCCACGAGAGATGAAAAGCCCTCAAATTAAAAGAAAAGAAAAAATATTGTAGGAAAAAAAATAAAAAATCAACAAACAAATGAGGCAGCGCCTCGAGGCATATGCATCGAGGCGCGCCTCATAAGTCTCGAGGTGCACGCCTCACTGAGGCTGCATGAGGCTATAGCCTCGAGGCGTTTTTCCTTGAAAAATACCTCGAGGCGTATGCCTTAGTGCCTTGAGGTGTATTTTTAAAAACAATGGTCAGAACTAATCTCACCCACATCATTTCTGTGCTACCTTGTGCCATAGCTCTGTATTCTGATTCAACACTCAACCGAGCTACCACTGTACGCTCTTCCATGATACAAGTGAGTTTCCCACAAACACTACAAACCCCAAAGTTGACTTTCTGTCCTTGTGGCATCCTACATAATCGGCATTTGCACAGACTGTAATAACAAGAGATGTTCTTAGAATAAACAACAAGCCAGTATCAGGTGAGGTTTTCAAGTACCTCAAAATCTTGTGGACTGCATCCATATGCGTTTGTCTTGGCTGCTCCATGAATTGACTTACTTTGCTCACTGCAAAGGATGTCAGGTCTGGTGATGGTTACATATAACAACTTTCCTACTAACTGCATCTATCTTCTTTTGTCCACTTCATCAGTGTCATCATCATAGAGCTTCTTGCTCGGGTCCATGGGAGTAGTTGCTGGCTTGCATCCTGTCATACCTGTCTCAGACTATAGATCTGTAAAATACTTCCTCTGGGTCATCACAAGACCTTGCTGGTTTTTAGTGAACTCCAGTCCAAGGAAGTAGCGTAGACTGCCTAGATCATTGGTCACAAACTGTTGTCCTAAGAAATCCCTGGCTGATTTGATCCCCTGTGCATTTTCTCCTGTAATGATAATGTCATCAACATATATTAGTATAGCAATGATCCCCTTCTGAGACCTCTGGACAAATAAGGAGTGATCTGCAGTACATTTCACAAGCCTCTTTTTCTCTTTCACATCAGAGAGCTTCTGAAACCATGCTCTCGGAATTTCTTAAGGCCATATATTGCCTTATGAAGTCTTCATACCTTTTGTGTCTCCCCCTTAGTAGCAAACGCTGGTGGCTGCTGCATATAGACTTCCTCTTGAAGATCTCCATAGAGAAAAGCATTCGTCACATCAAGCTGGTAGAGAGGCCAATCACGTGTGACTGCAACAGAGAGAAGAACCCAAAGTGTAGAGTGACGAGCAACTGGAGAGAAGGTGTCCTGGTAGTCCACCCCATAGGTTTTGGTGTACCCAAACGCCACTAATTATGCCTTGTAGAGGTTGATGATACCATCTGCTCGGTGTTTCACAATGAACAACCATTTGCATCCCGCAATAGATGCGTCTGCTGGAGCTGAAACCATACTCCATGTGCCACATGATTGCAATGCTGCCATTTCTGCTTCCATGGCAAGACGCCATTCACTCACTCGGAGTGCTTCCTGATAGGTGCGTGGGGTTGTAACAGAAGAGAGTCCCACAATAAAATTCATGAAATATGTAGAAAGCCACTCTAGAGATACTTGACCAGCCATGGGATATAGGGCACATGACCATTTGCCTTTCTGCAAGGTGATAAACCATCCTAGGTCATTGTCTGTTGGTGGTTCCTTCTCAACCTGTATATCTGCATGGTCTTCCTGCAAACCACTAGTTCCATCAGTCATAACCAAGTGTTCAGGATTTACCTGGGGCGTGTTGGATGATGGGGAAGGCACTGGGACATGAATAACAAGTTGAGGGGTCTGAGGAGGTGGTGACGATGGTGGAGGTGGTGGAACAACAATAGACTCATCAGACTTAGAGGAGCACATGCGGTCACCTGTAGGGGAAAAGTACACGATGGACTCAAAGGAAGTGACATCAGCACTAACCTAGTATTTGCTATGAACAGGATTAAAACAACGATATCCCCTTTGGGTACGTGAGTACTAAATACCCAACAAACATGCATTTGACAGCTCGAGGAGCGAGTTTGTCATGACCATGCCGTAGTATATGAACAAACGCCACCTAATCGAAAACACATGGGGTAAGAAATAATAAATCCTTATTAGGAAAGGCAATGACAAAGGGAGCTTTTTCACCCAAAATGGTGGACAACATTCTATTGACAAGGTAACATGCTGTCAACACAGCATCGCCCCAAAAAGAATGTGGGGCACGATTCTGGATGAGTAGAGTCCTGGTGATGTCAAGAAGGTGACGATGTTTGCGTTCAGCCACACCATTCTGGTGAGATGTAACAGGTTGGGATGTGCCAAATTGAAGTCTATCCCCACCCAGATGATGTGATGCACCTGAATCCATGATCCATTCTGAAGAATCTGGTTTGGAATGACCAGAAAAAGCATAAGTAGTACCTGATGTGGAAGGAGAAGCCGTAATATCTGATGAGTGGGGGCATGTGGAGTCTGTTGGAGGCATAATCTCTCATAGTCGAGCAACGAAATCATCATAGCAGGAGTAGTCGGGTTCTGCTCTGCAGCCCTAGCTGATGGTGGGTACCCGTGCTTTGAATAGCAAGTCTCCTCTGTATGGCTGATTGATGACAGTAATAACAGGTCTGTATTGGGAGAGATCCACCTCTCCCTCGGGAGCCACCCCTTCCACGAGTAAATCTACCTCGTCCACGTGAGGCAGCCATAGCAGATGACATCTGAGATGGTGTAGAGGAGATATTAAGCGGACTCAATCTCCGATATGCCTCCTCCATTGGAGGTATGGTGGCATCTGTCAGTAACTGAGAATGGGCAATGCCATATTCTGGATTGAGTGTTGTCAAGAACACACCTATCATAACTGTTGGAGTATTTGTTATGTACGCCTATTGTGTTAGGATCTATTTTCCCCATCTAGTTGTTTAGTCCCACATCGTCCAGTGGTGGGACTCGGAGGCCCTGTGGAGGCTATATAAGGAGTCCCAGGCCTCCCGTAGCTGATGAGAAAAAGTAATAGAAAAACACGCCCTTTGAGGGCTTCTCCCGTGGTTTCATCCCGCTCCTCACGGAGTAGGGTTCCATGTAAAATCCCGCTGTTCTTTATTGTTCTTTATTACTTAACAAATTTTTCTGATATGATATCAGAGCGGGTTCGTTTCTTGGAGATTTTTATGTTCATTATTTTTCTGAGATTCACTTATCAGAGATATGTTGTTCATTGTTATCGAAGATCGCTATTTTTCAAGATTCGATTATTGTTCGGGACTTGTACAAGGTTTAATTCTAGATTTCTAGGGTATAACCCTAGATCCATAATTCCAGGGTCTCCTTGGCGCATCTGCAACATCATCTCCTGGTCAAATCTCCATCAACATGCGCCTCCCCATCATCACCTTCATCAGATCCAGGTTGTATTGTCTCCAACAGGGGCGACTCCAGGCCCTCAAACCGCAAGCATCCTCTGTGCGTGAAGATCTTTAGATCTTCTCCCAGGCGGGGAGCCTCTTAGCGGCAAGCCTCTGACCTCATACGCACAAGCGCATCCCCAGCACAGGTCACAATGGCTGTTCCGTGGCAGCACAGATCCTCCCCGTGCGATCGTCAGGCCCTCCAGCCCTTTGGCGGCAACAAGTCCCAAGTTACCCAGATCGCCAAGAGAATGGCGACGCCCCATCGTCTTCGGCCACTTGACCCCATCGACCTCGCGCGCGACTTCAGGGCGCTTAGGTGGCCCCGGGCGATGCTCCACGCGCCCTCAGGTGGCGCGACACCCAGGAAATCCCAAGCGACTTCCAGGCGACGCCAATTCCAGCGGTGACGAGACCACCACCCTCCTCCCGATCTCTCTCCAGCAGAGCTCTTGCCGCAACCTCGCAACGCTCCTCTCTCCATGCACACAACCTCCAGGCGGCGATCCTCCTTCCACTGCAGCAGCGGCGGCGTATATGGCGCCATCACTGCACCCAGGCCTGCCCCTAGTAGGCGGCATGGGCTCGTCCACACGTGCCCATCTCTCACAAACGGCGCGCTCGAATCCCCATCGCGCGGGTGTAGGTGCGACTCCAGCAAAGGATCCCCAATTGGGGAGGCGGCGTGGCGATTTTCCAAGAGAAGGGTTCCGTGAGGGAACCCTAATTAGGGTAGCGGCTTATATAAAAAAAAGGACCCTGTTTGGCCATTATTGATGTTGGGCCCAGTGGGCCGCTGGAAATTTAAAAAAAATGACAAGGGAGTGACGGGCCCAAGTGGGCCACGACTGTTAAAAAAAAGGGGGGGGGGCAGTCCAATCCAAACAAAAAAAGCAAGGTTTTTATTAAAAAAATGTGAAAAAGGCGCGCACAAGAAAAAGCCATACGCATGGTAAAAAAATCTTTGAAAGAGTCGCATACAAAGAAAAGCCGTATGCAATTTAAAAAAAAATCGAAGCAAAAGCCGAAAAAAATCATCAATATCGGCTAAGAATTTTCATGTTGCCTTCCCCATTATTGTTGTCTTCTCCCAACTTTGTCGATGTTCATTTTCCGACAAGTATGGGAGAAAGGGGGAGTATATGTAGAGTCACAGGTCTTCTTCCATCCATATTCAGATGTTCCAGATTCACATGCAGAGACCATTCAGATTGCAGACTCTACAGTTGTTCAGACTCGACGATTGATTCCGAGTCCAGTTTCAGACACGCACGAGTGTGCGGTCTTCAGTTTCGAGGTCCCCATCATTCTTTTTGTTGTCAGGCCAGCGTTTTCATGTGAGCCATAGGGACTCCAAAGCAGAGGACCATTCCCCATGCCATTGAAGGCAAAGATTTTCATGTGGTATCATAGGTACACCACAGCAGTGCACCATTCTCTGAGTCAGACGGGAGAGATCCAGTTCTCCGACGAGGAGACTTCAGGCGTAGTTTCAGACTCGATGGTCAGATTTCGAGTCTTCAGTTGACGCACACTCCAGCCCGTTCGTCCTCCTCACCTGCACGACATGAGAAGCAACACCCTCGACTGCAGCAATGTACGCGTTGGGTTGATATTGTCCGTAGTGTCCTGTAGCGTTGAGTTGAGTCTTTTTATGTTTGTCCAAGCTGAGCATTGCATGCTTCAGCTTGAGGGGGAGTGTTGGAATATTTGTTATGTACGCCTATTGTGTTGTAGGAGGGTAAATGGTTCCAGGATCCATTTACCCCATCCAGTTTTTTAGTCCCACATCGTTCAGTGGTGGGACTTGGAGGCCCTGTGGAGGCTATATAAGGAGCCACAGGCCTCATGTAAGGCTATATAATCGCGCTCCTCACGGAGTAGGGTTCCACATAAAATCATGGTGTTCCATGTTGACGTTTCTATTCTTTTGCTCTGTTTATCATTCCGCATCTGCTTTCGATTTTGTAACAATAACCGAATCTTTGTAGGCCTTCACTTGCTCTGGGGATGCTGTCAGGGGTTTGAAACTATGAAGTTTCTCAAACATACCCCGCAGTGAAGTATACAAAGTGTGAAGCGGACAATCACCTTGTTTGGTTGTAAAAATATCATGTTGAAGCTGTACAATTTTAGATTCATTTTTAGCATGAGAATAAGTTGTAGCAAGATGATCCCACATTGCCTTTGTTGTAGGTTGACCTAGAATGCCATTGGCAATTTCTACAGTAACCGTCCTAGATAGCCAAATCATGGCATATGCATCATTCTCATCCCATGAGGCATTGGTCCCTATCTTGTCCGCCAGTTCATCCTGCGTCAGGAGATGCTTCTTGCCATAACTATGCAACATATTCATGAACTGCATGGCCCATAACTCCTAGTTTGTTCCATCCATTTTCACAATGGCTGCGATACCCTTAAAGGCACCCTTGGATGGTTCACCGAAGCTATTTCCTGACATCACGAACAATCACAGGAACACAAAACCGATACACTCGATATCTAGATGATCATGTAACACGGTGATTGCGTTTGTAGACTCATATCACAACTATAGAAGGAAGAAACCAGGGTCTAATTTGAAGAAAAAAATAGGGTAAAATACCCCTAAAATGTGAAATCAGGCCTGACCTTCAGCGAAAATGCCGCGAGGGCGGCTGGTTGCCTATTGGCGGTAGTCTTGGAGGCGCATCGGGCTACTGGCAACCAGGAAAGCTGTAAATGGCGGCTGTGGACTGCCGCTGGAGGCGTCGAGGGCCCCTGGCAGCTGCAGGATAGTAAGGGGGACGGCGAAAAGAGGCTTTGTTGCAGCAGCCGGTGCCGCTGAAGGCAGCGAGCAGCAAAGGGAACCGATGCAGATGCAAAAGGAGCCTTTGCGGGTGCTGCCAAGGGCCACTGTTGTTGCAGCAGGAATCACATATGGTGGCAAGTGGCGCGCGGGAGCCTCCGCAGCCACTAGGGCGGCACCGTGAGAGGCTACACTGAGGGCTAATGGCACTCGCGAGGCTGGAGGCGCGAGCGGGAGGCACATGGCTGAACGGTGGGTAGGGTTTTGGATCAGGGCTCCGATCTAGGATCGCCGCTCTGATCCCAAGTCATGGTAAACCGAGAACTTTTGTTTATTCATTGAGCCCAAGGGTTCTCTTATATAGAAGAGAGAAACCCTAATGGGTAAATTACATATTCTGGAAAGAAGAAATGCATAGTACGTAAAACAATGCTAAAACATAATACTCTTCAACATAGTCCATTCAAGTGGTTGATCTGGACCTTCTAAATAACAGGTGGATCTTCTATCGATGCTTATGTTTCTCCTCCTTTTTTGGAGTTGTCATCGTCCCTCTCTTTTTTTGATCGAAACCCATGCGGGTGAGGGTCTTCTTATCGAATACATTGAACTTCTCTATCCACACCATGGTTATTGAGAATGATTCGAAAATTAATAAATTAATAAGCAACATGTGTACTGCAGGTTGACTACCTTTCATGGTAAGACAGTTATTAGGGAGAAGGCAACGACTGAGGCAAAAGAGAAGTAGGAACCTTCTAAGATGTGTGCACATTGGGAACTATGGATTGGATGAAAGTTAGAGGAATGGGGTGGTAAAGAATCGAAGGAAGTAGACATGAGGGTCAGGGACTTGGAGCTACTAGGTCTTAAGGCATACTCCTACAAGTTTATTATGCTTGTGAGGTTGATGTTGTGACGAATAAATACATGGGTGAGGGAGTACTCAAGTGGAAGAGTTGCTCGAGGAGAGGAGAAGACAATTATAAGGGCGAAGGCAACTGAGGCAAAAGAGAAGTAGGAACCTTCTAAGATGTGTGCAGGTCGGGAACTTTGGATTGGATGAAAGTTAGAGTGGAGTGGTAAAGAATCGAAGGAAGTAGACATGAGGGTCAGGGAGTTGGAGCTACTATGTCTTAAGGCATACTCCTACAAGTTTATTATGCTTGTGAGGTTGATGTTGTGACGAATAAATACATGGGTGAGGGAGTACTAAAGTGGAAGAGCTGTTCGAGGAGAAGACATAAGATGGAGGAGGATTGCGCACCAATTTAATTTCTTGCACATTATGATCATGTATATCATGTAGGCTATGCTTTGAGAGACAAGGTGGATGCTCCTAATCTTGGTGAACAGGTTCCATACCAGAATTCTGTCAATGACTCAGCAAGTGAGTTGTCAATACTTGGAGACAACATTCATCCCTTGGATGTCAGTCATAGCGACGAATGATGAGTCGCTTGGCTTTGTTGTAGTTGATATCATGAATGAGGACATTGATGTTGTTGATTTTGTCCATGCCAAGGAGGTTGATGAATGTCTTGACCATGATGGTGATCGATGAGAAGTTGATAAAGTAGGTGTCGATCTTGTTCCCTTTCTCGTCCTTTACAGTAATAAGATTAGTATAAAACATGCGTACTAGTTCAGAATAGATGGTGGTTATGTCAACTAATGGGGAGGATCAATCGAAGAGGCGAGAGATCCCGAAGTGGTGGAGCATGGCATGGAGTTCATACTCGTTGAACTCGTCTCCAGAAATCGATCGTTCCAAACCTATCTTTATCTTGACGTACTTCTCTTATAAATCCTATGAATCTTTAGAGATTAGATTACCCTTTAAAAGCTTGTGAGGAGTTCCATGAATATCTTATATTGTATTAGACATTTAAGCCCTTGGAGATCCATTAATGTAATAAAAGATCTTGTATTTTATTTTATTATCCGAAGTAAATATTTGTGTTTACAATTAAAAAAGTTCCTTAGTACAATTAAGATAACGCACCATGACCATCTTGATATCATACAATTGTTGGACTAATAGTTAGATGATAGAGGCTAGTGTCGAGTTGTAGATCTAAAGGGTTAGATTGAGTACACAATCAGCGTCGTCAAATGATATTCAAGAATGATGTCCAATCTAAGAAAGAGATGTCAATTTGTCTACATTAGAGTATTCATCATAGATGGGTAATTGAATCCCTCTAAAATCCAATTATCACGTCTACATGTTTGGTCCACATCGTCTGTGAATAAGATTTGGTCTTATTGGCTGAGCTATATAAGAAGCCCCGCACCGTCTATATTAGTTGAGAACAGTGTTGTCAAAAGCGAGCCAGGTGCTCGCCTAGGCGCTAAGGCGAGGTGAGGCCATGGCACCTCGTTTGGAGTCAGGCGAAGCGATTTGGTGCAGGTGCGACAGAAGCGAGCGCCTTGATGGAAAGCGTGAGGCGCTCGGGCGAGCGCCTGATAAAATATTGATCTCTTTAGGGTCTAATCGGATCCCTGTTGGAGATCTGATTAGATTTACAAAGACCCTCAAACTATTCGCCTTACAAACCCTAGCTTGCAGCCTGTTCCGTAATACTCCTACGCCCACAACCTCTTGTGATCTCCATCGCCCTAATCATCACCGTTAGCTCCTCTGGCTTGTGGTTGCTCCTCCACCACAGTTTTTGTGTTTCGCCTCCTTCTATCGCGCAGAGGCATCATCAGATTCAACACCATCATCCTAATCATTTCGGGGTAGGTTTCCGCCGCTTCCTTTTATCTGATTTCTGCACGAATATTGTTTATGTAGCAATCCTGAATACAGATGGATTTGAAAATCTATATAGAAAATTCGTTTCGGGACGGGGGCGCTGCCCCCTGCAACCCCCGCGGGAGGGGGGGGGGCACCTGCTCACCCCTAGCCCCCCAAGCTCGCGGACCAGGCAGCGAGACCCCCGTTCTGGTATGGTATGGTGGCACGGGTGGGGCTATACGGCTGGGTACACCCACCAAATAACATGTAGAGATCTCATTTATAACAAATATATGGCATGGTTACATATATTTATTATAGTATCTATGCAATGTTTATGTTAGAAACTTAGAATGTTGATTGTGCAAATATGTTCATATGTGTTAGGAATGGCTACGGGAAGTGGACGTGACATGGTTGAAGAAAGAAATACCAAGAAAGATATTGCGTGGAGGTACACTTATCTGAAAGACACAAAAGAACCAAACAGTGTAACATGCATGTTTTGAGAGAATACCACTAAAGGTGTAATCTATAGAGCCAAACAACATCAAGTAGGATCTTTCAAGAATGCTGCCGCTTGTAAGAAATGCCCTCCGGAGGTAAAGGAGGAATTGTGTGCATATATGAATGAGAGGAAGTCTCAAAAGGATTCTTTTGAAGGTGGGAACATTGATGTGGATGACATGAATTTTGATGATGATGAACGTGAGGAACAAAATGCAATTGGGATTGGGAAGAGGGCTTGTCCAAGCAGCAATAATAATTCTATTTTGCAACCTACAAAAAATGGTAAAGGACCGATGGACTCATTTGTGACTATGAAAGTGTCAAAAGAGACAGGAAAAGCTCCAATGAGACAAACTTCCATGGTGGAGGCTTATGACAAAGAGATGCGACCCAGAACCGTTCAACATATAACTTGCTTCTTCTATCGTGCTGGTATACCATTTAATGCTGCAAAGCTGCAATGTTTCAAGGATATGATTCAAGCTATTGGAGTATATGGTCCTAACTTGAAACCACTTCATAGCATGAGCTTAGAGTCCCGTTACTTCACATTGAGAAGGATTACACATCTGAATTGTTGGCTGGTCACAAAGAAACTTGGGGAAGTATGGATGTTCTATCATGTCTGATGCTTGGACTGATAAGAGGAATAGATGCATCATACTTAATTTTATGGTGAATTGTTCCAAGGGAACGATGTTTGTGGAATCCATTGATGCATCATCATATGCAAAGACATGAGAGAAGATTTATGAGCTTCTTGATATGTTTGTGGAGCATATTGGAGAGAGAAATGTTGTACAAGTCGTGACTGACAATGGAAGCAACTATGTCTTAGCAGGTATATATTTATTTTTAGTGACTTTAACTATTGAATTATTTGAAATTAATGTTACACCATCCTACTATTTTTTTATAAGCAAGTTTTTACAAGAGAAGAGACCACACTTGTATTGGACTCCATGTGCGGCACATTGCATCGATCTCATGTTAGAGGATATTGGTAAGATCCCAACGATTAAGAAGAATCTTGAAAGAGCCATTGCGATTGCGGGTTACATTTACAATCACATTGGGCTACTGAACATGATGAGGGAATTTACGAATGACAAGGAATTGGTTCGTCATGGTGTGACTCGATTTGCGACAACATTTCCTTCTTTGCAATCTCTCCATAAGAATAAGCACAGTTTAAGGACCATGTTTACTTCAGAGAAATGGGCTACTAGCAAATGGGCCAAGGAAGCCAAGGGCAAGAAGGCAAGGGATATCGCTTTGATGCCCTCGTTTTGGAATCATGTACTTGACACGCTTAAGTACATGGGACCTCTTGTTAAAGTTCTTCGGCTTGTTGATAGTGAGCGAAAACTTGCAATGGGATACATTTATGAAGCAATGGATCGTGTAAAGGAAGCAATTGAGAAAAGCTTCAATGGAAAGGAGGAGAAGTACAATGATGTATTTCAAAATCATTGATAAAAGATGGGAATGCCAGCTTCATCATCCATTACATGCTGCAGGTCATTTTCTGAACCTTGAATTCTACTATGGCAACCCATCCATTGCATTTGATGCGGAGATCATTGACGGACTATACAAATGCATACAAAGATTGGTTCTTGATGTAAATGTGCAAGATAAAATTATGATTGAGTTAAGCTCATATAAAAATGCTGAGGGATTTTTTGGAAATCCAATGGCCATTCGATCAAGAAACTCAAAATCTCCAGGTACCATTACAATTTGGTAAACTCAAATTGATTTAATTCTTGATGTTAACATCTTCATATGATAATGTAGTGGAATGATGGGGCTCTTTTGGAAGTTCAGCTCCAAACTTGCAATGTCTAGGTATAAAGATTTTGAGCTTGACATGCAGTTCATCTGGATGTGAACGTAATTGGAGTATATTCGACTCGAGCACGTAATTTATTTTATGTTAATCCAGATTTTTGAGTCTTTGATTTTAACTCTTATTGTGCGAGCAGATTCATTCAAAGAAAAGAAATAGGCTTGGACATCAAAGGTTGCAAGATTTGGTGTACATCAAATATAACCAGGCTTTGAAGGATCGATATGACTTACGAGACACCATAGATCCGATCGCTCTTACTGAGATCGATGATGCTAATGAATGGTTGCTAGGTGAAATGGACACGAATAATGCAGAGGCAGATTTTGTCTTTGAAGATGATATATTGACATGGGGAGATGTAGCAAGAGCATCTGGAATTGCAGAGGCACAAACATATACGCGGCAACGTACAACGCATGGAGCACCTATTGAGGGATCTTCTTCAAGACGAGTTGTTGCTTCACAAGACAACGAAGAAGAAGAAATGGAAGAGATTGAGGGGAATGAAGGTGGAGATGAAGACGATGCTGGTGAAATCAATTTTGGTGATGATGAAGACGAAGAACTTACAGATCCATAGACATTTCAATTTTTAGTTATATGTTTGAATGATGAAGATGAAAACAATGCTTTGTTTGCGTAATTTGAACATTTAAACCATTTCTAGAAGTGTTTGAAGTTTTATTTTTTTCTAATATATGTTTGAATGATATTCATTGCATGTTAGTGCTATACTTGTGGTATATTTTTATTTGAAATAAGTAATATAAATAATTTATTGTGTACATATATTATATATACATACAATATTTCTTTAGCGCCTCGATTGTCTCAGGCAAGCGCCTAGCGCCTCAGGCGTTTTGGACCCGTAGCACCTTAGAGCACCTCACGCCTTTGACAACACTGGTTGAGAGAGAGAGAAAGCAATAATATAAGATCTGGCCTTTGAGAGGCCTTTTCTCGTCATTTCATCCCGCTCCTTATGGAGTATAGTTCTATGTAAGATCTCGGTGTTCTTCCACCGTTTTATCTCTTTATCTCTGATTAAGCTTATGTATTCATGTTTTCCACATGGTATAAGAAGCTCAACATCATTTTTTTCATTGATCAAGTTAAAAAAATCTCCACCTGATGGCAACGGAAACTCTCGAAGATCTAGAATTCTAAAGCCTTCTGCTACAATTTTGGGTTCCAGACCATTAATACGTTTGTGGTTCGTGAGGTCAAGAAGATGAAGAATATGGCGAAGGGGATCTCGATGAAGCCTTAGCGGTGCTGGTTACAAGCAAGCACGACCACCTTCACGCGGTGTCGAGATCTTCGTCAAGATCCCTACAACACTACACGCATCATCTTTGATCCATGCAGCGAGATTCCTTCCCAACCGGTGATGCCCATCCTCACGCATAACCTTATGCTCTCAGCAGAACATCCTCCCCCATGCCCCTTCCACGTGGCGCTGCCACCTTCGAGGTTGTGAAATCCTCCCACCCGATCCACACACAGAGCCATCTCAAGACATAGCTTCATGAAGGTGAGGGATTAGGCCACACACATCACGGAAGCGTAGAGATCAGATCGTATTCGATCTAGGTCGACTAGTCATACTAATCGATGGTGCAAATGAAACTAATTTTTTTGATGAAACCACATGGCTTGGGAACAATTTCCAATCTGTTTCCTCAAGATTACACGATTATTAGTGTTACCTCCTGAATTGTATTCACGATCTACAAGTCTCTAAGTGGAGATATCTCATGTCTCTAGTCCGATCCGATATAGAGAGCGCTTGTTGGCGTGTGGATGAGATGCGTGCTTCTCGCAATCCAAAGCGACGATATGAGCGGAGAACATCCTGATTTCGTTATACGAAATCCACTACCCTCTTCGAGAGCACGAAGCACGGAAGAAGACGAACAACTATGAGTAATCAATCCGACAACATGACGATGACCGTGGTCTCCACAAACCTAATGCAAGGAAGGACCACTATGATTTGGGAGAGAGAGGGTGACATGTTTTATATGGGGGAGAGAGTTGTTGTAGTTGTTGCAACAATTGCATATTCAAAGAAGGCTACGATTGCATTCTCTTTTATAGTAATTTAGATGGATAGGATACACTCCTAATGATAATCAAGTGTCAAGATTAATTTGCAATCTCCAAGATTACATATAATATTCAAGAATACAAGTTGAAGGACAATCTCCAACTATTGCAATCAATCACCAACACGCATAATGGAAAAATGAGCGGCCTCCTTCCCATTGTAGAGTGGACAACCACCATTGTGCGAGCCACCATGGCCGCCCACTCCATATTAGGAGTCTTCTACTCTTTTTTAGCACCAACTTTATACATCTTGCATATTTTCTAATTGAATTATCTTCAAAATAATTACAAATTATTTGTAACAATTGTAAATAGATCATTAATAATTGTGAATCATATTCTACCATCGAAAACTAATGTAAATTATAATTGCATTTAATTGTAAAATGTGAATCCAATTCACATTAATATTTAAATTGTGAAATCCTATTCACAATTAATTGTCTATGATATTGTGGATTTCATCCACATTATCCATGATTATCTTGAAGTCAACAAACAACGATGACGGTGATTTGGGTTGGCATCGCTGCTTATGTAAGCATGTGGTGAATCATCACTCAGATTAGAGTTCGCTGCTCAAAGCAGCTGGTAACAATAAAGGACAACTAAGCAACATGTGGCGATGATCGAGATAATGTCGATAAAGGGTTGGAGAGAGAATGATGGATCGAGGATAAACTCAAATGTTGTAGAAACCTAAGCGAGTGTCATGTTCAAGGCACATGCCGCTTAAACTTCTAGGCGGTGCCTCAAAGCGCCTTATGCCTCAACACCTTGAGGCGTGCTTGTTAACATTGAGGCACACACATTATTGATGATGTTCGAGGCATGTAAATCGAGGCATTTTTCAAGGCGCACGCCTCAACACCTCTAGACTGATTTTTTAAAATCATGTTTCTTTATACAGTGTTTGATTTAAAACTTTTCATTATAATCTATACCTAAACTACTTTGTTTGGCCATAAGTGTAGTCTTACCTTTAACATCTATCATATCAAACTTCTTAAATATATCCTAAGTATACTTCGTCCGAGATATGAATTTTCCATCCTTTAGTTGGTAAATTTGTAATCCTAGCAAATTCTTGACAGATTTCTATACTAGAATATTTGAGTATACTGTCATCAACATATATATGGATAACTAGGATCTCTGAGATCTTTTTTAATAATAGGTTGCAATCATCCTTGTCTATTTTAAACATGACCTAATGAGATAGTCTCTATCATGATCTGGGAGATTGTTTCACATCATAGAAAACTTTCTTTAACTTACATACATATTCAGAATTATTCTTGTCCGTAAAACACGGGGGTCGTTTTACATAAACTTCCTCTTTTAAAAGGTGTTTAAGAAAGCACTTTTAACATTCATTTAATATAATCGCGTACGCGTTTTGATAAGACACGTTATAGTGGCATCCTAGTCGACTCAAGCTTGGTAACAAGTGCTTATGTTTCGTTGTAATTTATTCGCCATGGTTGATTATATCCTTGAGTTATCAATCTTGCCTTATAGCTTATTACATTTCCCCCTTCATTTGACTTACTTCTCAATGCTGATTTTGTTCATCTAATTGAATGATTTTCATGTTATAAAACTAGATCCTAGACTTTATTTCTAGTGAATTACTCTAATTCTTATTGCGTGGCATTAATGCATAATTCATCTTTTTTCGTCTCTTTTATACTTGAAGGCTCTACTTGTAATGTATAGACATCTAGTACAAAGTATATATTCAACTAAGATCTTGTTTGTACTCTCAAATTTCTACTCTCAAATTTCTCCTATGATTTGGTCTTTTGGATGATCTTTCTATTTACTTGCATCTCTGAAGGGCTAATTCTTCATCCTCATCTCTGTAGGGCTAATTCATCATCCTCATCAGTTAATTCTTTATTTATTGTTGAATATCTTCAACGAATTTTATATCAAAGGATTCTTCTACTCCTAACGTTTTATTATTAAGACTATGAGCTTTGCTTCTCTTTGAGTATCCAATAAAAATGAATGCCTAACCTTTAGCTTCAAAGGTGGTTCGGTTGTTTTAAGTGTTTAATATGAAGCCCTCACTTCCAAAGACTTTTAGATAGATAGGCTTTCAAAGTAGAGTTTATAGCTTGTTTTATTGCGAATTGGCCTTATTAAGACTATTAAGTATGCAACAAATATTGCTTGTTGCTTCAACCCTGAAGTATTTAGGTAGCCCAGACTCAATAACTTCGTTTTGTTGCATATTACTATTTTTCCTTTCAACAATGTCGTTCTATTGTAGTTTAGGAAAGTTTTAAGCCATGCTTCTTGCTGAAATTTAGAGAAACTTTGATTTTTCAAAAATTGCTCCCATGATCTATGTGGATTCGAGTAATCTTTAAGTTAGCCTATTTTTCTAATTGCTTAAAGAATTTTGTTAGGCTTCAGATCTCATCTTTGTTCTTAAGAAAGAACACCTAATTGTATCTAGAGTAATCATTTACAATGACTAAGAGCTTGCGGTCAGTTAGACTTCCTATTCATGTGGGTCCAAGCATGTCTAACCGAAACAACTCTAACAGTTGTGGTAGATACTGCGTACTTTTTCAAAAGGAACTTTTCGTGACTTTTCGTAAAGAGCAAGAATCACAGTTAAACTTAGCTTGATATGTTTTGGAGGGTAGTTCTCTAAGTCTTTTTTACCGGGTCGTTCATGTATTTGTGGTGAAGATATCCTATTCTTTTGTGCCACAAAGACAATGAACACTATCTACAAGCATGCAATCAATGTCTTTGGTTTTACTTAGATATAAGGGGTAGATGTTTTGAACCTTCTTCATTTTAATAGAATTTCTTTAGAGGTTTTATCTATTACCTTAAAATAGCCATGCGGATTACAACATAAAACCTTTATCACAAATTTAATAACGTTAAAAAATTATGTTTTAATCCCTTAACAAGCATAATATTGTTGAATGACGACTTATCTTGGTTGATTGTCCAATAGTGATGATTTGATCTTTGTGATAATCGCCAAAAGTCATTATTCCATTTTGTCGGGATTGGAGGCTTGTATACAAGTCTTCTCATCCTATCATGTGCTTGGAGCATCCTGAATCCATGATCTCTTGAGTTCTCCTCATCTTTTCTACTTATTAGGTTGAGGCAAGCTTCTTCCTCATTTTATGATTTGAAGTTGGAGTGTTCTTCGGAATTAGAAGTGTCATCCCTAGTTGCTTAGAATTGTTTCTTCTTTGATCTTCTAAATTTCTTTTGGTCTGGAGCTGCTTTCTTTCGTTTGTTAGCATTCTTCTTAATGAGTGGACGATTTGTCTTCATTTGTCCCTTTTGCATTCTCAACAAACAATAGAATCTTCTTTCTCATCCTTTCTTTTCTTGAAGTTCTTGTTGTTTAGGAAGCTTTTGAACTTCTTATTAAAGAGAATCACATTGTTGTCATCTTTGCTTTCTGATTTTTCTGATATGAAAGATAAAATTTTCTTTTTTTATCTTCTGTAGAGCCTTCTTAGTCATAAGCCAATAGATTCTGACAAGATCATCCTTGATGTCTTTGAGATCATTAGCTTCTTTTATAGCAGTTAACTTCTGCTCCAATCATTTGTAAGAGTGTATCAATTCAGCTTCAACTCCTCCCTTGATAAAATTCTTTCCAATCTCCTTGGAATCGCTCACTATGTTTGTGTACCTCGTGAACATATCTTTGATATTTTCTGCTAACAACATCTTATTCATTGCCTTCCTGTTTTTTTATCTTCATTATCTGGATATCATCCAACTCAGATATGGACGGTCCCAAGCCCGGGTCAAGAGGAGAGTTGCGCGTTAGGTAGCCGACAACCAGCGCAAGAGACATATTCCTAAATAGTATTCTTTTTAAGAAAACTTTTTAGGAATTTGTCTTAAAACACTTCTGATCTTTTCAACATGGATTTAAGCAAACATTTAGATTTCGTTGGGGCATTCCCTACTAGCGATGCGTTGCATCGCCCAAATGCAATGAGAAGTTGGCAAGAGCCGCTACATTGCTGCCCGTATGTAGTTCAAAGTTTGCAAGGGTTCTCACATGAGGAACACATGCAAGTAAATAAGCTAGTTCCGCTGCATTATCATCCAGATGCAGTCCAAAATTTGTATGGGTTCTCGTATGATGGATGCATACGAGTAAAGAAGTTAGTCCAAAAGCGGTTGCAAATGAATTTACGGATATGTAGTTGGATTATTGGTACTTTGATTGGCAAATTGATGGAGATAGTAGATACGATGGAAATAAGGGAGATTCAGATACTATGTCTCCAAGAGACAAATTGGGTTGGAGAGAAAGTAAGGGAGATCGAGAATACATGCTTTAAACTTTAGTATTCAGGTAAAGATAAGGTTGTTCATAAGGATATGAAGGATTGTGTGGTTGAGGTGCAAAGATTCAGGGATCGGATTATTTTGTTATACTTGGTGCTCGAAGAAGAATTTCTGAATATCATCTCAGTTTATGCACCGTAAATTGGTTTAGATGAAAGCACTAAACAAGTTTTTTGGGAGGACGTGGATGAGATTATGCAAGGAATCCCACAAAGAGAGATGATTTGACTAGGCGGTGATCTTAATGGACATGTGGGAAAGGATGCTTCAGGGTATGCTGGTGTTCATGGAGGCCATAGCTTTGTGGATAGAAATGAAGAGGGAAAAGTCATACTGGATTTTGCTACGATTTGTGCTCTTTTCATAGGAAACACTCTCTTCAAGAAGAGGGAGGAGCATTTAATTACTTATAAGAATTTCCTGACTAGAACACATAGATTACTTTACCTTGAGGAGAAGAGATCAGTTGGATTGGGAAGTCTGCAAAGTAATCCTAGGAGAGTTTGACCACCCAACATCGTTGTTAGTCATGAATGTGCAAATAAAATGGTTGGCAAAGAAAAGAAGGGTTTCCAAGATCACTAGAACTAGATGATGGATTCTTCAGTTGAAGAAATCGAGCTTCAAGGAGAATGTTTTAGAAGACTTATCTTGGGATTGTAATGGAAGTGCAAACGAGATACGTGTGGCGGTAGCATCTTGTATTCGAAGGGTAGCTAAAGAGATGCTAGACAAGTCAAAAAGAGGAGCTCTAGGCCAAAAGGAGGCTTGATGGTGGAGTGGAGGGGTTCAAGAGAAACTCAAAATTAAAAGAGCATGCTATACCGATATGTCTAAGGATAGAACATATGAAACTGTCACAAACAACAAAATAGTGAAGAAGGAAGCATTGAAGGCAGGCTGTAAGAGAAGCTAAGTCAAAAGCTTATGAAGTTTTGTACAAAAATCTCGACTATAAGGAAGGCCAGACGGATATATTCATGTTGGCTAAAGCAAAAGAAAAAAGACCAAAGAGATTTCCCAAGTGAGATGCATTAATGATGAGGAAGGTCTCGTGCTTGTTACTCAAAAGGATATATAGACTGGATGGAAGCAATACTTCCATAAGCATTTCATTGGGGAAGTGAAGACATGCCCTCCTCCACTCTTAATTAGCAGAGAGAAGCGTTGGTTGTAGCATGTGATAGAGAACACGTAATAAAAAATGACCACGCCAGAGATTAATATGAAAATTACCTCTTAATGCGGTCAATTGTTTATTTTACTTGGGCAAGTCCCTAGGCCGAACTTAGGGAGGTAATATGAGGGTCTAGAGTCAATTTTCAAAGAACTCTGTTTGTTAGATTTTCAAAGAAGTTTTAGTATTTTTGTAGATTTCTGAACTTTTTTGAATAAGAGAGATGTAATTATGTGAAGAGAAATATGATGCATGAATTCTACAAATAATTTATGCGCTATGCAATGTGTGAGAATAAAATAAATGCATTTTTTATGATTTTTTAAATGATGAGGAACGAATGAATGCAAAGAACAAGCATGCGATACGATTTTAATCCACAAGCCCTTCCCCTTAACTAATTTCAGAAAATAAGTGGTCAATGAATGTTGAATTAACTCCCGAATGATGCTCCCAACTTTCCACAATTTTTATGAGCAATACAAACCAATGACAAAGAATAAATGCTCCAAATAGACAAGTAACTTCCTTCAATTTTTTGATATCAAACAAAATCTCAAATTTTGAAATTAAATGTTTTGAATGATCGATGATAACACAAGATTCATAGTGGCGTAAAGAACACAAAATTCGATTCACAAATGATCAAGATAAGAATAAGAATAGAATAAGTCAAGGGGCATTGATGAAATTAAAATAAATAAATAAATATCTCTAAAAAATAACCTTCGGATGGGCTTCTTTGCAATATTTCAAACCCGCTTGGGTTCCTTATGTAATTTACCCCGGACGGGGGTATGTGTGTGATTCCCTTCCCATGAATGTCGGGGGCACGCTTTGAAAATTTTCTCAATCACTAGTGCAGAGGGCAGGCGACGATTCTCTTGACAATTCGACCGAGGAGGGGCCTTGCTGCAAAATATCCAAACCACACACTCTATACACGTGACCAATATCTGGATCGTGCAGTCGAGGTTACACCCGATCGGTCTGATCGAGTGGCTTAGTAGCCACCATGTAGAGGTTCTGATTGATATGATCGAGGGGATCAGATGGCATGAGTTAAGGCGTGTTTGGATGGCTTCGATCAGATCATCCCTTGATCGGATGATGTTTGTACGCGAGATGGAACCTCCTCCTCCTTTGGCTGACACACAACCGAGGGCGTGGCTGTAGTCTTCTAAGCCTCCGTTGTTCCGCTAGCTGACACACGGTCGGGGGTCATCGTAGGCGATCGTCAAGCTATTGCTCTGTAAGCACGCTTGCAAGAGGAAGATGGATTCGAGGTTTCTACCTTGGTCGTCTATTCATCACAAGAGATAGATAGTGGATGGATGTGTTCCTCTAGTCGTGTGGGGGAAGGGAGCCGATCTCCGACCACGAATAGGTCGGAGTTGGAGAAGGTGTGGAGGTAGAAGGAAACACGTCTGGAGAAGGTGGTCGTTGGTGATCGAGGCGAATAGAGAAGAGGGAGTTTGAGTTGGTTATCGAGATAGGAAAATAGATAGATAGAAGAAGAAGACATGAGAGAGATAAGAAGAAGGTTAGGGTATACCTGGTGGTGTCGCCTGATGGTTGAAGCTCAAGTAACTTCCGGTCAATATTCAAGAAATGGGCCGAGTATACCGCATACTCGGCTGTATACTCGTACTTGGAAGCCTTAGCGCTCCGAGTATGGTCAGATCGACAGCTAGGCGGGTCAGGCCGCATGCTCGACCGAGTATACCGTATATGCGACCGTATATGCGATCGATTTTCGAATAAACGCTTTTTAAAACCTTAACCTAAATTCGGACATCCGACTTAACGCTCTTTCAATTGATGTTTTTGCTCATTTGACTCTATATTACTTTTTATCCCAATAGTTTTGTTACTTATACCTTCAATTCTTTATTTTTATAATAAAAAAATATAATATTTAGAGGATACTAATATGATATTAAAATTTTTTATATATTTTTAATAATAAAAAATACCAAACCACATAAAATCGTATACTCCCCGCATACTCTCCCGCATACCCCATACTTTATACGCAGTGTCCCTTCTGATTGAATACCGCATACCGCCTTCTTGAACATTGCTTCAGATTCTTGCCTCGAGGCCCGCGATAGGGCCAACGCTTTGCAACGATGAAGATCTGCTGCTACGTGATCGGTGATCACTCATCTCATCACACAGAAGATTGGGTCTTCCTTGCTGTCAACAACGTTCGAGGATGGCCCGTGTCCTCTCCTCTCTCTCTCAATTGGATTGAAGAACGACGGATAAAACCTCGATCAAAGGTCGATTTGGTGTTAAATAGGAGAGAGAGATATGAGGAAGAGGCGTAGGGAGATGGTTCCTGGAAATAAGGGATAGTTGGAAAAGGTGTAGAGGATCGACGAGGAACATAGATGGGTTGCAATAGGATAAAGTTCGTTTAAGCAAAGAGATAAGGAAGAGGAGTCAGAGGGAGTTGGGTCTCTGTGTTGGTTGGTTGGTTTTGGATAGGGCTTCAACCGTTGAGGAAGGTTCATAGAGGCGGTGGTTTCAAGTGGCAGTCGGAGAGAGGTCGGGGCTAGCAGTGGGATGCGGAGCAAAGGATAGGAGTCTGGAGCTCGACCAAGGATGGCCGATGCGCTGGTCGAAAGGGGGAGACCAGAGGTACGGGACGGACAATAACAACTGTTAGATCGTGATTGATCCAATGGCTTGGGAGGTATCACATGCAAATCACGTGGGGGAAGTGTGATTAAAATGAGCAAGATCCAATGGTCTGGAAGCGGGGCACTACAGGACAAAAAGGGTTGAACGGGGTTAGGCGGCGTTGATCGAGGTTTTGAAGTGGCCCAATCAGGCTATGGCACGTGTACGTTGACTTGTTGACCATGCATAACATGTGGAGAAAGATAAAAAAATAAATAATGAATGGACTCCAATGTAAAATTGACCAAAAGGGAAAATGTAGATCTAAATGCACTCGACAATATTCATGAAAGACTCCTTTGGAAATGAAACCAACAATGTAAGATATGAATTTATTGGTAATATTATATATAATGCCAATTTTTATATTTTTGTTATTTTTATTGGATTTTCTGTAGACGAGTAATATATGCAACAATCTAACATGATGTAAAATAATGCAATGGACACAAATGCAATTTTTTAAGGATTTTTATGAGTTAAGAAAAAGTCGGAATAAATGAATGATGTGAAGTATATACATGTGAATTAGGTTAGTAAGCTCCAGTCAGAATTTGTCTTTTTCTTTAATTTTATGATATTTTGTATTTTTATTTTTACAGTCAGAATTTGTCTTTTTCTTTAATTTTATGATATTTTGTATTTTTATTTTTATGATAACTATTTAGACAATGAGATGAAATAAAGAGATGAAAACGAAATAAATAAAAAGAGTCAAATATGTACATGAAATAACATGCCAAAGATCAGTAAATATATACAGTATACAGTTAGGTCCCAAATATAAATTTCACAAATGAACCGTGATTTTTTTGAATTTGGTCTTGATTTGTAGATAATTAAGTTTATATGAATTCAAAAGTGAGTAGAGTGAAATTGGACATTCTATGTTAGAGATATCATCATTTACATCTTTATGATTTGGAATTAGGGTTTGGGTTTATTTCTCATATATTCAAGTTTGTACTTTTTTAGAAAATTTCAACGATTAATATTAGTGATATATATACAAGAGGATAGGGAGTATGCACCCAGGTGCATGTAATTCTACATGCACCCGGGCCTATAACTCCCACATTTTTTACTTTTCTGAAAAATACCGACATGTATATTCATCTATATATCCCTCATGTATGTCATTCCAATTTCGTCAGAAACAGAGATCCCTACGTCCTCCATCCAGAATAGGTCGATTACAACAGTTCTAACACCGTTAAAATAATGTGTTCTAGATGGAGGATGTAGGAATCTCTGTTTCTGATGAAATTGGAATGACATATAGGAGGGATATATAGATGAATATACATGCCGGTATTTTTCAGAAAATTTAAAAAATGTGGGAGTTATAGGCCCGGGTGCATGTAGAATTACATGCACCTGGGTGCATACTCCCTATCCTCTTTATACAATGGAATTAGTTTTATATTACTTGGAATTAGGATGAATTAATTAAACAAATAGATGAAGTTAGGTGAAAATTTACAACTGAATCATGAATGCTAATGAAGTGCTAATTTATGCAAATTAATTACAAGTGCTTGAATGTTAATTATGAGATATAAACGTGTGAATGCTCCTAATTACTACGGACGAAGCTTTATTTGCAGCTAATTAGTGTAATGAATCACAAATTCCTTAGTAAAGAAATAGAGATCACTCTGGGAGATCTAGCTAGTAGTGAAAATTACGTGAATCGTGCAAGCTGTAGCCGGATACAAAGGACAAAAGTAGAGGAGGTTTTGAAGGTTATGAAACCTGGGTAAGGTGTAGGAACTGATGACATTCTTAAAGAAGTTTGGAGAGTTTTGTGTGAGCGTATTTTTACTTAGCTTACAAATTTGTTCAATGTTATTTGTCGAAGCAATAAAATGCTTGAAGATTGAGAAGCATTGTGGTGCCTCTTTATAAGAAAAAAGGAGACATTCAGAATTGTTCAAATTACAGAGATATCAAGTTGATGAGTTACACTATGAAAATTTGGGAACGCATGATCAAAATTAGGTTGAGGTAAGTTTTCAAAGTAAAAGTAAATCAATTCGGATTCATGTCAGG
This sequence comes from Ottelia alismoides, assembly GCA_037367405.1. NCBI lineage: Eukaryota > Viridiplantae > Streptophyta > Magnoliopsida > Alismatales > Hydrocharitaceae > Ottelia > Ottelia alismoides. The sequence goes on from JAZKJV010006122.1 coordinate 468,294, forward strand.
TCGTTCAACTATTGAAGCCATCCACAAGGAGAACACTAGAGATTTATAGAGCTAAAAGGAAATTTTTATTGATTTAGAGAAGGCTTTGGAATGATGCAATCAGAAAGAAAGTTGATGTAGTTCTGATCGAGGATAAGATGCGAGAAAACCGCTTAAGATGGTTTGGTCATTTGCAAAGAAGGTCAACTGATGCACCGGTTATGAGATGCGAGTGTTGGGATGTTGAGCCGGCTAAGAGAGGGCGAGGACGGCCCAAGAAGTGTTGGAAAGAGACTATACGAAGGGATCTTAGTTTTTTGGATATAAGTCCGAGATTGACCCAAGATAGATCTGAATGGAGGCGAAGAATCCATGTAGCCGACCCTACTTAATTGTGGGAAAAGGCTTTGTTGTTATTGTTGTTGTTGGAGAAGGCTTATGATTCTGTCCCACTGGAGATATTGTGGAGAGTTTTGGAGAAGAGACAAGTACCTGTCTTATACATTAACTTTATAAAAGATATGTATGATAGGGCTTCATCTTGTGTAACTATTTTGACATCAACATTGCTCTACATCAAGGTTCAGCTTTGAGTCCATTCCTTTTTACTTTGATTATGGATGAGTTGACAAGGCACATTCAGGATGAGATACCTTGGTGTATATTGTTCGCTGATGATATTATGTTGATTGATGAGACTAGAGATGGAGTAAATGAGAAGCTTGAGGTTTGGAGACATGTATTAGAGACTAAAGGATTTCGTATAAGTAGGTCTAAGACTGAATATATGGAGTGTAATTTTGATGGAAGCAATGGTGAAGAAATCGAGGTGAAGATTGGTGATGATAACATTCATAAGAGAGATTCTTTTAGATACTTGAGATCTATTACGTGATGGGGAAATTGCTGGAGACGTTACTAATTGAGTAAATGCAGGTTGGCTAAAGTGGAGAGGATTCTCTACTGTTCTCTAAAAAATCCTTTGAAAATCGAAGGAAAGTTTTACAAAGCAACCGTGAGACCTGCTATGCTTTATGGATTTGAATGTTGGCCTGTGAACCTTGACATGTGCAGAAAATGGCAGTAGCAAATCTGAAAATGCTAATGTGAATATGTGGACACACACACACGTGAAGATCGGAATCGGAATGATGCAATCAGAAGGAAAGTTGGTATAGCTCCGATCGAGGATAAGATGCGAGAAACTCGCTTAAGGTGGTTTGTCCATTTTCAAAGGAGGTCAACTGATGCTTCAGTAAGGGGATGCGAGTTTTGGGATGTTGAGCCGGCTAAGAGAGGGCGAGGAAGGCCCATGAAGTATTGGAATGTGACTGTACGAAGGGATCTTAGTTTTTTGGATCTAAGCACGAGATGACCTAAGATAGATCTGAATGGAGACAAATAATCCATGTAGCCGACCTTACTTAATGTAGGAAAAGGCTTTGTTGTTGTTGTATATGGATATCATAGAAATCTTCTCTTTCTTTAACTAGTACAGACTTGGTGAAAAGATTTGAAATGCATTCTCATAATTTGCAGTCAATGTTTTGTATAAATATCTTCATCATATTTGCCTTATACAAGGAGTTGTTTCCATTGAACATTGGAAGCTTCGAATTGGAGAATCCTATTGTGGCCAAGGCGGCTACTAGTCTATAATATTTTCATGCTGGCAGTGATGCCTAACGTGTAAGAAGATGGCTCTGATACCCAGTGTTTAGGAAAGCGGCTGAGTATACCGCATTCTTGGTCGAATACTCGTACTCGGTAACATTGCCGCTCCGAGTATGATGAAACGGCCATGTATGCGGGTTGACCCGCATACTCGGTGAGTATATCCCCTATGCGGCCGCCTACTCGACCGCTTTTCTAATTAAATTTTTTATTTACCTCAAACCCAACTAACCCAACCCGCCTTAAACTAAAAGCCATATTCTCTTAAAATTGATGATTTGACTATATAATACTTTTTATCCCAATAGTTTTGTTCCTTGTACCTTCAATTCTTTTTTATTATAATCAAGAGATATAATATTTATAGGATATTAACATAATATTAAATATTTATTTATATTTTTTAATAATAAAAAATACCAAACCACATAAAACCGCATACTCCTCACATACTCTCATGCATACCGCATACTCGATATGCAGCGACTTCTCCAACTAAATACCGCACACCACCTTCCTGAACATTGCTGATGCCAAATGAAAGTTTGATGCCAAATGAAAGTGGATCGTATTTCACTACCGGGTTGAATTGTGAACCCTCAAAATTTATACCATTAAAAATTAAATCTACTTTACATTGACATAAGATTTTTATGTGAAAATCACATTGGGTAAAATCCACGTTTTAGAGCATCATTTTAAGATTTTTAAGATTTCCTCTCTGTTCTCTTATGGAGCAACTCGCCTTCTCTTTTTTCTTTACTATCAAACTTGGCATAGTAAAAGTCATCGTACATGCAACACCTTTTTCTTGAACACACTCAAGAAACTATTTTACCTTTCTTACGAAGTGACCCACATCTTACAGTTTGAGAAATAACAAACTAGAAGAACTTGATCAGATTTGTTTTTTTTTTGACAGTGACTAATGAAATGAATTGACTTCCGTGGGTATTAGAGTGAATCGAGCAGTGTATTTGAAGCAACACTTTCTTTGATCTTGGAGATGTAGTATTCAATGTGTGCTTCAAGTCAAAAGATCGAGAACAAAGAGGAGCTCATATGTGCTTGAGAGTGTATTCAAGTGTATGAAAAGTGTATTATAAAGTGAAGGAAATGTCCTTAGATCAGTGTGACATTAAGGAGGTTAGTTGACCTCAAACATTCCATTAGATCAAAGGATGCTGCCCAACATTCTTTTACAACATCTATTTTTAATATAAGTGTAAACTAAAAAATGAATTAGTCGAATGATTTGGAGTAGTCGATTGGATGCTAGTAATTTGTCAGCTGAAATTCCCGACATCCATTAAGTGTCCATTGTTGCCCACAAAATGAGTTGATTGGGTATTCAAGGGTTGTAGATTGAATCCGTTAGTCAACCAAAATGAAATTTGACCTCAAACAGTAGAATTGATCAAAATCTTGACTTAATTGACCATGGTCGACTGATCTTTAGACTTAGAATGCTGAATGCATTAATTTTATTTTAGGTTAATTATAATTAAGGCTCTTTTAGAAAAATTCTTATTGTAAATATAATTTAGCCGTGACATCTTCTTGCGACGATTTGTATTCCATAGATTAGCACTATATTTCAAAGTGATCTAAAGTATGACATCAATATAATTCACTGATTGCATTGCTAAGCCACGTGGTTGCTTTCATCATGCATCGTAGTCCCCTGTTTATTCCTCCATGAAGATTATAATTGCACAATATATTTATATAACAGAAAATATTCAACATTAATTATGAAAACCACAACAGGGCTCGGAGAACTAACACGTATCATAGTTCATTTAACTCTTCCCTTCCCCATTGTCCTTGTTGCAGATTTGTTTGGTTGTATTTCCTTTACTATATCACCGATGCTTATTGCCAATATTGTGAATGCAATCTATATATTGAAACAAATATGACAGTATCTCCCCTCATTAGATCGGCTAGTCTGTGCTTATCGTCCCTTAAAGATGCAACCAACTTGCTACTCTACCTGGCATTTTGGTTGCTTCATGTGCAACTTAAATATGCCCCTCCTATGTTCGGAAACCTTCCTCAGTGCCCACTGGCGATGCCTAGATTAACACGAAGGCAATGTTTAGACTGTTGGTGCAAAATGCTGATCGTAAGCGGGAATGACCTGCCTGAACTTGGTAGTATAGTTGTCAGCGTAGCCACATATGTGATTTTGAATCCTGAAACTTGTTGAAGGATAGGAATGCAGGCATTCCTTTATTTTTCATAAGTATGAAAAATAATTAAGCTGCTAAAATGGATACGCAATTGAGTGTAGTGGAGAAATGAAGATGCCAGTGGACATTCTCATTTTTAAGGGTAATTCGAAGCTTCACACTCTATTTCAAATAAATTCCTAAACATTTTACCAATAATTTACTCTGCAACTCATTATCATTTTTTCTCACTAGAATTAAATTATGTTTCTATTTCTAATGTACTTCCACACAGGTGTGTATTGGGCAATTGCTATAGCTTGCAAAAGGAGCATGAGACAGCACTGAAAAACTTTCAGCGTGCTGTCGATCTGGATCCTCGATGTACTTATGCCTATACCCTTTGCGGTCACGAGTATGCACTACTTTTATAGTTTGTTTACCATCAATGGTGAATTTTACATGACTGGAGTTTTTTTACAAATAGGCATGCTGCTTTGGAAGACTTTGAAAGTGCTATTAAGTGCTATCAGAGTGCACTTAAAGTAGATGAAAGGCATTACAATGCTTGGTATGGTCTTGGTACTGTGTATCTTCGGCAAGAGAGGTTTGAATTTGCAGAACATCATTTTCGGCAAGCATTACGTATCAATCCACGTTCTTCAGTACTTATGTGTTATCTTGGAAGGGTACTGCATCCGTTGAAGGTTAGGAGTTGTAGAATGGTTCAGTTCTCTGAATCCGCTGTACCTTACATGGCTAAAATGATGTTGCATTTTCTCTGACAGAGAAATGATGAAGCACTGATGATGTTAGAGAAGGCCATCTTTGCAGATGGAAAAAACCCACTTCCCATGTTTGAAAAGGCTAACATCCTCGTCAACCTTGATAGATGCGATGAAGCTCTTGAAGTTTTAGAACAACTGAAAGAGAACTCTCCTTGTGAGAGCAGTATCTATTGGCTACTGGGCAAGGCTTATAATAGGAAAAACTTGCCCGAGAAGGCAATGTTTTATTATGGTCTTGCTTTGGATCAAAAGCCGAATCCCACTGATGTTGCCATCATTAAGGTATTATTATTCTTGTTTTCAAATTTAAAAACTTGAACTAAATTTGCTGGTGAGGGCTGCTGGAGTCCCATTTTCTGAGCCAGGATTTTTGTTTTCAGTCTTCCATGGAGAAGCTACTTCTACCTGATGAAATGGAAGGAACATTGTAGAGGCTTTTGAATTTTCGGAGCCCAGGAAGTTTTTGACAAGTGCCCGTGAAATATCGGCTTCTGTATGATGTATGATGAACTGAGGGCGATGTATGATAGCGGCACAGTGAAGATCATATACATGTTGCCTGTCGAAGCATGCCCCATAGATGCTGTTAACGATGAGGGACAGAAGCAAATTCGAGGTGCACAGGGGTCAGTGAATTCAACCTCTTGGCTTGGTCTTGACAGAAGTCACAGTTTTGCAGATTAGGAAGCTGGATAGTAAGGAAATTGTAATATCTACAATGTGTCATGACGCAATGTTCTATTATGAGGTTTGTTGTGGGGTGCGAGTAATGTATCATTCATTGTATCTCGTAGATGTGATATCATTGGTTTTATTTGTGTTATGGGATAGATCAAAGTCTCGTCTTATAAGAACTCAGCTGACCTTACCCCTCAAATGATACTAAAGGGGTAAGGCCCGTTGAGTTCTTATTTTTTTCATGTCTACAGGTTCATCCGATCATTACATGGATGAATCCGGATCCAATCTGGAGTATGAACCATTCGTGATTTTTTGTCGAAAATTTTCAAAACATTTAGGGAGATTTTGATAACTCTGACAATATTTTGTCATTTAAAACTTGAGGAGGGATGATGCATCTGACTTTCTTGGAAACCTACTGCCCTATAGGCTAGAGGTGCAAATGGAGAGAAGGATGCGGACACGAGTCTTGAATAATGTTTATCTTCATTTCCAAGGAACTGCGCTGATCGAATCTTAGGCAAGCCGACTGGAGTTGACCATCTTAATATAATACGGTAAAAGATTTTGAAACTGACTATATAATGGCTCCTTGATAAAAACTCAAATGCCTAAACTCGACATCTTTCACTTCCCCGTGGGTACCGAATGTGGAAATAGATTTAGATACAAATGTCCCGTAAGCGGATGTGGAAAATTATTAGATAGACAACTTGTTTTGAGACACGTACACCTGTACATGTGCATGCCCGTGGACACCCCCTACACAAACCCATGCACACGCACGTCGATGCCCATGTCCACACTCACGCTCACACAGAATTAACAAAATGGTTGACATTGGGATAAATAAGGGGGAAGCCGATAGCAGAATAAATGGCTGAATACTTTTCTGCTACTTCTTAATTTAGTAGCATGATTATTATATAATAAACTGCACATGTGATCATTGTAATTGGATTTCATTTGCCGTTAAAAACTGTTTTCAAAATCGGATTTGGGAGCCCTGATTGAAAATGAGTCATTGGTTAACCAAAGATCTAAATTTGTATTCAATGAATCTAATAATGAACCCTAAACTATTAAAAAAAGGAAAGGGTAGATTGCGGATATCAAAGCAAAATTTGAAATTGTCAAGCTAGAAAATTGCAGATTGTGCTGAACAAATTCCATAAAATAATAATTTACTTCAATTAGTTGAGATTTTTTCTAAGAAAGTTAAACAAACTATTACAAATATGAGAGAAGCAGTAAACCAGAGGCGTCTAAAATATAGCTACAGTTGTAGAATTTAGCAGTGACATGTGACGCCACCACATCAAGGGATCTTATGAATTTAGGGTTCATGAAATTTCTCGAAATGAAATTATTATATAATTTGGAATTCGAATCGCAGCAGAAACGTTGAACAATTCGGTGACTATCTTTGAATTGACTATTGGATACAAAATACGACGTCGAATACATAAGTAATCTTACTTGAGCACGATGGTTGCAAATCATGTAGTCATTCCATACCACCTTTTTTTTTTATAAAAGACCGGATTTTCATTCCTCAAAAGGACGGCATCACACAGAGTATCAGTCCAAAAAAGTCCAAAGGTTCCCGGCATTTAGGGCCTGTTTGGTTGCAGGGTTGGGCATGGTTGGCCCAACCTTGGTTGCTATTTACAAGGGTACTTCCTCCTCACAGATTACTATTCACCCAGCCCACCCAACCCAACCCAACCCTGCCCAACCCTGCAACCAAACATGCCCTGTTTAGTAAAGCCTATGTGCACCCAAAGAAACCAAAAGGTAGAATGTTCCGTCAAAGATGATCCAAACACACTATCAACAAGCAAGCAATCACGAAGAACACACAATTTATGTGGAAAAACCCAATCAGTGTAGCGGGAAAAAAATCATGGTTAAAGAGAGGTTCTACTATGAGAGAAAAACAAATGTAGCAGCTCTCCTGGAATGACTCTGATCACCCACACCTTAACCCTACAATACATATATACGTGGGTAATAGGCAAATGAATAATAATCTAATCCAAAAATCCATACCATGGGTTAATCAGGTCGATCGAGATCCATTTACAAATTATACTCGAACGCAAATCGGATCGATGCTTCAAGGCATACTTCTACATGTTCGATTAGGATAAAAACAAATAAAAATTAACCAGAAAAAACAAGAGCATTTCACGAGGTCGGAGTTGATCGGTGGGGCCTTCATTTCTTCGAATCTTTGGGTGCAAGTTGAAATCTGGTGCGTGGCCGCGGCCTTAGGGGGCTGGTTATGTCTTGGCTTCATAAAATGTCATGAGTGACTTTAAGCCATCGGAGAAAAGCGGACTTAGGGGCCTAATCAACCCATATGGAGAAAACACGGAGAAATTATGCCTTGTAGTCATCCCATACTAGTAAAACTGACTTCATTTTCTGGGTCTCAAATTAAGACCATTTCAGCGGTTGTTTAAAAGATCATTGTTAGAAAATCGAAAGCGCAAGCGATAATGATAAATAGAGCAAAATGACAGAAAGATCAAACATGGAACATCATGATTTTACGTGGAACCTTACTCCGTGAGGAGCGGGATGAAACCACGGGAGAAGCCCTCAAAGGGGCATATGCTTCATTGCTTTTTCTCATCTGTTACAGGAGGCCTGGGGCTCCTTATATAGCCTCCACAGGGCCTCCGAGTCCCACCGCTGGACGATGTGAGACTAAACACTGGGATGGGGTAAATGGATCCTGGAGGTATCCATTTACCCATCTACAACTCAATAGACGCATACAACGAATGCTCCAACACTCCCCCTCAAGCTGGAGCATGCAATGCTCAGCTTGGACAAACAGAAAGAAACTCAACTCAACGCTACAGGACACTACGAACAATATCAACCCAACGCGCACATTGCTGCAGTCGAGGATGTTGCTTCTCATGCCGTGCAAGTGAGGAGGACGAACGTGCTGGAGTGTAAGTCAACTGAAGACTCGGAATCCGACCATCGAGTCTGAAACTGCGCCTAAAGTCTCCTTGTCAGAGAACTGGGTCTCTCCCATCTGGCTCAGAGAATGGTGCTCTACTCTGGAGTACCTATGATACCACATGAAAACCCTTACCCTCGCATAGGGAATGGTCCTCTGCTATGGAATCCCTATGGCTCACATGAAAACTCTGGCCGAACAACAACAAGAATGATGGGGACCTCAAACTGATGATGGCAACACATGCTCATCTGAAAATGACCACAACCATATGCGTGTCTGAAACTGGAGACTCGGAAACAATGATCGTCGAGTCTGAAACCGAACTGTAGAGTCTGATCAACTGGCTGGTCTGGAGACTGGTATCTGAATCTTGATCTGGAGTACAAGACATATGACTCTACATATATACTCCCCCTTTCTCCCATACTGGTCGGAAAACAGAGAAATCGACCAAGTTGGGAGAAGAGAACACAATGGGGAAAACAAAACCCACTTAGCCGATTATACATTTGCCGGCTTTCAAAACATTCAATCAAAATTTTTTTTCGAAACATATTTTTTTAAGCCGTTGTTTTTTTCTTCGGCTTTTCATCAACATTTTTCTTCTTCTTTTTTTTGGCTTTTGCAAAAATTTTTTTTTAACAATTTTGCTTAGGGCTTTTCTCATGTACGCGCCTTTTTTTTTTAAAATTCCTTCTCTTTTTTTTCTCTTCTGGCCCACTTGGGCCCAACTCACTTCCCCCCCTTTTTTTTAAAATGCTCAGCAGGCCCCCTGGGCTTTACAATAAACATTATATAATATTTTTTAATAAACAATGGGCCTCTGAGTCTTAGGGTTCCCAATCGTGGGAACCTTTCTTTAACCGATGCCACCCCCATGATTGGGGTGTTCGCCAGGGGCACGCCGCACGCCTCGGAGAAGCATAAAGCAGCATGCGTCTGGAGCGGCCTGCCAGAGATGCTGCGCTCCTGTAGGGGATTGTGCGAGGAGGTACGCCGCTGTGGCGCAGGGATCTCCTCCGCCTGGGGACTGCAGTGCACGCGAGCGGTCTGGACAGCGAGGATCACGAAGGTGGGATGCGCCTGGAGGTCGCGTGCTGCGCCGCCTGTGCGTGAAGAATCGCGTGATGCGTTACCTAGGGATTCCTTGCCATCTGGACTGCGCCAAAGGGGCGCATGGAGGTTCTCGAGCGAGCGGAGCCCCGTCGAGATGATGCCCGCGAGCGTGGCTCGGAGGGTCGTCGATTACGGCGCCCTGCCGAGATGATGCCTGCGGTGGGGTCGGTGCCTGCGCCTGATGGAGCACTTACTCCGCCTGGAAGGGCTGGCGAAAGAGAAAGACCTCTGAACTGATGGCAGAGGCACTGGAGGTCGGGAACGCCTGCTAGAACGTTGCTGGATGCTGTGAAGAAGAAGAAGGCGCTGCTTGGGAACCTGGACAAAGAGCAGCGCCGCCTCCTATGTTTGCGCTGTGGAACGAACCATAGAAACTCCAGAGATCTGAACTGAATCTAGGGTTCCAGAATGAACCCTCCAATTTCTTCATCTTGTGCAAACATTAACGGTACTAAATATTCAATAATCAAATCTTGACAGAAATATTAGGGTTTGAACAAAAACCCTATAATCGAATCTCGAACATAAAGAAAACATAATGAAAGACTCCGAGAATCGACCCGCTCTGATACCATGTTAGAAAATCAAAAGCGCAAGCGATAATGATAAACAGAGCAAAATGACAGAAAGATCAAACATGGAACACCATGATTTTGCGTGGAACCCTACTCCGTGAGGAGCGGGATGAAACCACGGGAGAAGCCCTCAAAGGGGCATATGCTTCATTGCTTTTTCTCATCTGTTACAGGAGGCCTGGGGCTCCTTATATAGCCTCCACAGGTCCTCCAAGTCCCACCGCTGGACGATGTGGGACTAAACACTAGGATGGGGTAAATGGATCCTGGAGGTATCCATTTACCCATTTACAACTCAATAGATGCATACAACGAGTGCTCCAACAATCATCATAACCTTTCTTTGGTGTTGATCTGTCATGACACAGAGAAAGCACGAGAATGCAAACCCTATCTATCAGAAGAAGGAAGATAAGGTAGAAAAAGAATGTTAAATTTTTTCCTGAACATCAGTTATAGATTTTTTGATTAATTAATTTGTCTTTTTTTGAATGGAACTTCGGGATAACTCAGTAACTAACGTGCATGGAGTTTAGTCTTTACCGTGTATGACCAAATCCTGGAATGTACTAACGAAGTGTTAGAGATCATATTAACATTGTATTTCCCATCTGCATGAGAATTTCTCAAGATTAGAAGTAGTGAACTATCCCAATGTAACTCTTCACATTCATAAACCTCAAAAATCGGAGCTTATAATAAAAAATGAGTGATATGTATGTTGGGGATGAATTCCCCGTATTTATATCGGACCACAAAAAAATAAAGTTGATAAGCAGATCATGCATGATATATTCAAATATAACCACTATAATCAAATCAAACTCCCATGAGGAGCTTACCCAAATCCGACTCTCTTTACAATGCTAGAAAGGGTCCAAGGGAAGAAATTTCCTATTGATTTCGTTGTTATGGAGATAGACCTTGCTAAGACTTTAGCCTAGACAACCATGATCTTGGCTCGTCCTTTTCTCTCAACGGCCAATGCCCAGTTCGACTTTGAAGTGAAAAAGGCGAATTCAAGGTCAATGATGAGATTGTTCTATCGATCTCTTTATCCCCACCAATCTGGAGATTGAAGATGATGAATGTGGGTGGATAGAGGAGTGAGATAGAATTAGGGCTTCCAAAATGAAAGGAATTTTTTCTCAAGAAATAATTTCAAAAGGAAAAAGAAAATATAGAGAATCATGAATATGAAAATCAGAGTTTCTGTTCATATGTGAAAAATGTTGACTAACCCCTTGTCACCAGTAGAAGGGGATGCATTATGGAGATTTGTTTCGATTTGTTCCAATTCGAAATATAAATAGAGATGAGAAATATCACCAACCGCCACAGACCACTCAAGAACCTGGGAGAATTGCATGCACAAATGTAGTTGATAAAGCTGTTATCGCATGTTAGGGGTCACAATTATCATTACGACCATAATCTCCTTGTAATGTGCTAGCACTGTGTGGTCCTTCGTAAATGACAACCTTATAAAAGCAATAAGATTCCGGGGGACTATTAGTAGTCGCAATTTCTATTTTCAGAATAAAAAAAATCGTCAGAAATAATGTTCGCATGTTGCCTTTCGCCTTTCAACAAAAATATCACACACACACATGCATACGACATGTATTCACGCAAGCATACACATATACATCCATTCTCAATAACTTGTACACATATAATCTGCATTTAAGCACATTCAATCAACCATACGCATATAGCCATGTATTTATTGCATATCCATGTTTAGAAAAGAATTATTTGACCAAACTCACAATGGACCACACACATATAACCTGCATTCGAGCATACACAATCATATAAACATCCATTCAAAAATACAATGAAGCATACGAACTATGACACACATTTTTCGATGTTAAACCATAGTAATGAGTTCAGTCACTATTACAAACACTAACACCTACTGAAAGTAGAAGATTATCACGAATTGTTTTTTAACAAAGTACAAACTAATAACAATAGTCGCTAGATACTTCTTCCACTTTCGTAGGATACTCTTACCCATCTCCTTTCTTCTCTCCCTTTGACTCTCCCCCTCACTTTGCTCCGCATGTTCATCCCTCTTGCAGATGAAGACCCTGTAATGGATCACCCTTAGTGTCGTAACGCCATGTTAGTCTTCCCCTTCTTCATCTTCATCCTCATCATCATCACCCTCATTGTTGTCATTGATGCCGACATCATTTCCAGCCCTATGAGTGCTCCTATAATTTCAAAAATATAAGTATTTTTTTCTAGATTAATAATTTCAAAATAATTGTATAATCGATTACCTAGAATCCATATGGTTCTCTATGATGTATAGTATAGTGTTCACATTGCCCATCATGCTCAAAATATTTTCAATATTAGTAAGCATTTGGTTAATTAGGCTCGGATATATTGTAGACCCATATATCCACGTGCATTTATGAGGGGATGGACCATACATACTTATGGAAGTAGGAGTGTCAAAACTGGAGTCCAACCAGAATTTTGGTGGAGCCCCCTAAAGCTTGCCTTCAATTGGGCCCCTCCCGTCGTTGATCAATGACCTCATGCCTTGCTTTAGCGTCAAAATGTGGTTTCTTTTCTACATGGGTGGACTTTTACTTCTCGTTGAAAAGAGCATCATAACGGTTCTATTGAAGTAAATAATTAGTAATTATCTCAAAAAATTCCATTTATGAATGAGATGACTATGAACAAGAGAAATAAACTCCCCGTCACATTTTGAGCTTCATCAATTGACCAATTATTTCCATGCATATGCATCCTTGTCCACCATTTCCTTAATGTTGGCTCATGTTGCGAATCCACATGCTGTTTAATTTAAATTATTACATGAAACCATGAATTTAAGTAACCATGACATTTAAGCTGTTAATATGTGTGTACCAGTTCAGCCCACGCTACCCCAAAGCTCTTGGCACCACTAGTTATTTTGATCTCCTACTTCCCTCTATCTGCCCTCCCTACAGCAGAATGCCTCCCAAAGTCGTCAGAAGCAAAGAGAACACAATATCTGCTCTAGCTACATTCAAGCACATAGTTTAATAGCCTCAAACCCTATCTCAACAATAGCAAATCAATAAACCATACCTCTTAAAAGTCATCCACAAGAGGAACTCCTTCTCCCACTCCCAGTCTACTTGATCATCCAGCTTATCTATTGTGAATTTCTAGCTCTATGAATAATGTCGGTGATCTTGTTGGAGGACAAATGGGTCAAGGCAACCAAAAAACTCTCTCGAGTGTTCCTAAAGCGGATGTCATATGTGTCTGCACTTCATAAGTAATTCTATTAGACATGTAGGGCATTAAAAATGTTAATATGATATAACTATGGAAACTCACATAGACACTGCCTTGAATATATCATTGATCATATGTACTCATATGAGTTCATCTGTACTTGCCATAGTCCTAGAATCATTCCCATGCGCTGCAAAGCTCCTTGACCACATTCTGTTGATCTTTAAGACTATACTTAGATTAAATATTTTAGTTTGCATATAATTCTCATTAGCTACAATCGAAATACATGAAAAATCAAGACTATATATAATGGATACTGTTGGGCAAGCACTCCAGGTATTGATGTGTAATATGGCCTCATATGTGGCGGTGGGACAAACGGTACGAACAGAGTAAACATCCATTACATGTTATGATTATTTTGCTGTGATGACTGTGGAGTGGGTTGATTGTCGTCACTCGGGGAGGGACGAGTTGGAGTCGGTATCACCTAGTGCAACATGTGTGGGTGGACCTACACCCCAACGAAAATTCATTGCAAGACAAATCATGTTGCTTTGGGTCCCATGCTTCACAAACCACTAATATAAAGATGAAATAAGTAATTATTGAAAAAAATTAACATTTGAACTATTAGATTTTGAATTTACCGTCTAGAATGTGTGTAAGATGGTAAGGAGCTAGTTCATTGTCATCTCTGGAACTTCCATGTTGCCCAGAACCGCTTCTTTCAGATGAAGTGTGACCACTTGTAATCATCATCAATCCACTACAAAAAACTGATTATATTAGTATTGAAGGATATGGGATAATCCTTAAGTGCTTCACGGAAGCATGAGGATCGCATCATATACGATCGAGAGCGACCAGTCGCACTAGTTGCTCGGTGCATTGGAATTTAAAATTGTTAATCTATGAAACCACATGATCCAAGAACACTTCTTGGATCATTTCATCTAAATCACATGATAGATAAAGGAATACCTCTTATAGTGTGGTTGTGATCGAGTCTCTAAGAGAAGAGACCTCATGTCTCAAGTCCGATCTATCGAAGGAGACGCTTGCAAGCGCGGAGATGAATCACGTGCTTCTTGCAATCCAAGTAGTTGATCCAAGCAATGGATCTCCTCATCTCATCTCATGAGATTAAACATCTTCTTCACGAGCGAGGCGCACCAAAGAAGATGGAGATCCACGAGCAGTCAAGGCGGCAACACAATGACGATGCGACGACGGCGACGACCTTCTCTCTAGGGTTAGAGTGGAAGGCTACCCAAGGGAGAGAGAGAGGTTGCACGAGAATGAGGGAGAGAGAGATATTGATGTTGTATTTTAAGAGCAAGGGGTGCCTCTTCTTATATAGTATTTTAGGAGTCCATGGATCTCAATCCGTGGACAATATAAAATCAATGATGATATTGATTTGTGTTTCTTTCAATGGCCTTGATTTTGAACAACACTTAATTAAATTAAATATATATTGAATAATCAATATAAACTAATTTCAAATTAAATCAATTAATCTTGAAGATAATTAGTAAGGAGATTGCCCACATCCCTAAAAAGGAGGTTGGGGGGGACGACCACCCATTCCCTTTAGGACTTGGTGGCCGTCCACCTCCTTGAACTGGAAGGAGGCAATCTTCTTTCAATTCATGAGATTACATTATCTCATGAAATCTCCAATATTTACAACAATACTTGTTGTAAATTATCTCACAAAAATAATTCATAATTATCTTGTGAACATTGCAAACATGCCATTGGAAATTTGTGAATCACATTCACAACTCAAAATACAAAGTAAATTATATTTTCAATTAATTATCCAATGTGAATCCAATTCACATGAATAATTAATCAACAAATATAAATCACAATAAGCTCTCTGTCATACATTATAAATCACATTTATAATATATATGAGTAATTGGACAATGCTATCCACATTATTATTATCCATAGTAATTAAATCACATTTAATTATATTGGATCATCATTCTCATGCATTTAAATAACATGAATCAAATCCATAGTATTCATGATAATTAAATCACATTTAATTATCTATTTCTTAATGCTTAGATATAATTCAACAATAGAATTATTCTCGAACTCTTTCAAGAATAATGCGCTTTCTCCGCAGATACTTGAAGATAAGGACATGGCGATTGTACATTCCATGTATAGTGACTTGGATATTGAGATCACATCTCAAATCTAGATCTTATAGACCTCTCATAGATGCTTGATTAAATCAAGACCGTAAATCTAATCTTCTTATTGCATTCGAACCTCGTTCAGATTAATGTCCAACATTTGGACCAAGATCGGATTACTTCTCTACTGAGAGGAGTCACTAAAATCCTGATCTATTTCATCACTCCCTCGGAATGGAAGTGTCATGGTTATACAATCATTTATGATCACATCACCCTCAGGTATTTCTAATACATGTACATCCTGCCTACTGGAAGACCTATTATAAACAAGTAGTATAGATCAATTTACAATGTCATCTTTAGGGTTTCATCATTAAGTTTCTCATTCGGTCATTGGAAGTAGATATCGATCACATGCTTTCCAAAAGCATATATCATACTTTCAAATTCTTGCCACGTGTCCAAAGCACGTCGACCATGCATGGAATTTGATCTGTCCCAATACCTCATGAGTGAGCTCATGCCTTCTGGTTCACAAGTGAACTTGTATGATCTCTTTGCAAGACTGTATTACTCAAATGCCCTCATATGCACACCAGCTTACCGGTGTATAGACCTTGATTAGGTCATCAACCTATTGGTCTGCCAAACGTACATACTTAGACATATAGTAACATATCTATCTCTGGTCAGAGGATGTGATCCTATATCATGACAGTATACGACATATGACTTGATTATCTCGATCTCGTTAAGTCTATTTGATCTAACTAATATAACACCTCTGAATCTCTATTCCCATGCAGAGGACCTACATCAAGAGTTGATCAGATATCAGCCTAATGAGAAAGGATTGCCATCTCTTACTCAGGCTGGAGATCATCTCTTAACAATCATTTGACGGTGCTTGATGAGTCCTCAATCTTATTCCTTAGATATTCATCCAAGCACCATCTTTCATGATTCAACTATTGAATCAACGGTTGTATGATTATTAAGACGACCATGGTACATAACCCTAATTGTACAGAGGGACCTTATAGTTCATTCATTCATTTAATCTCATATAGGGAGTGAAATAACCAATAAGATTTATGGATAAATCAAGCATCACAATAATATTTATTATAGGAATGGTTCACCTCGGGCTCACATGGCTAACAAGTATGACATTTACACCGCATAAAAAAATAATTATATTGAACTTAGAAATAACAAATCCTAGCATTACTCACCAACTACTCGAGAAATATTGAAAAGTTTTGCCGATGTTCTTGCTGGAAACTAATAAGGACGATGAAACTTGTCGTAGTTTGTGTGTTTCCAATAATATTAACATACATACAAGCTATCATTCTTAGTATTGTTAATCTTTCATCTCTTTTGCATTTCTTTGCCCACGTGAGGCACGTAACATATATTCTTAATCTGAGATGCAAGTGCAAACGGTTCAACCTCTTTTTATATTTTCAAATATTCACCTCAATTATATCATGGGCTGGGTCTACTTCAACTCCTCGTTATGGATCAAACCAGTCGCAAAAAATAAGTAGAGGCTTCAGTATAGGCATATTGTACCCTATCTCAATCATCTCTCGAGGAATCTCATAATAGCTCAAGCTATATTCTCAATAACAGGAACCAGATACCATGACACTCAAGTTTTATGTAGATAGTCCTCTATTTCCTTCAAACGAGGGGAACCTGGACCTGCTGGGGTAGAAACCATTGTATGCTCGGATCATGTAATGCGAACCCCAAGGGGAAGTCCTCTAAAAGCTTATATTTCTGTCGCTTTTATTCGATGGTCTAACACACTCTTTGAATTATTGAGCAAATATTGGCCAAAACTCATAAATCACATCATTATTGCTAATAATCGCATTATTTATCTATATCAAGCTCATATATTCTCTATATTTTAAAGTAATACATTAAAATACAATTAATCATTTAAATAAGAATTTTAAGTTAGTGTGTACTAGACAAATGGTGAAACTTCCTATGTGTTGTCTAATACATATATCTCTACCGTCTCTTTTTCACAACTATCCACCATGTGGGACTATCCCTTTTAAATGGCTCCCCACATTGTTGAAAATGAAAAGCACCACATCGATCTCATTGATCATAACATCATTACATGAAAGTCGATTGTGAAAGGTCTCCACATCGTCAAACAAGTACCTCACACAAAATTTTGCAGAGAAAACCCTTAAAGACTATTAGCAACAACTGCTCCATAAATATATGACAATCGTTGCTTTTTATATCCTTTAAATAGCCATTTTTTGATCCACTACTTTTGAAATATTCAAAATATAATCATCTAGGAATTTCAAATCCAATGCCTATGCACAAACATCATTTGCTTGTTCCTTTCTTAATAAGTATTTCACCCGTGGCATGTGGATAGAGCCTTCTACTTTTTCCTCCAAAGATAGATCCGGACATACACAAATATTTATTAAATCTCTTTGAGCATTCTCCATATATTTGCTTTTACCAGTATTGCCCATTACTGTGTAGAACTCGTTATTGAACACATTTTTCTCTATATGCATTACTTCAAGATTTTTCCTAACAAGAAGGTCGGGATAACGTGACAACTCTCAGAAAATACTCATCCTCATCCAGTTATGATACATGCCAAATTTGTAAAAAAGATCTTCACCATGTGCCTTCAACTATAATAGTCTATCATGTAATTTTATTCTTGACAATCTCAATGGTCCATCTGATATTTCTATTGCATTCCTTTCGAATGTCATTTTCTATCTTCTATATGGGTGAGCAATTGGCAAGAACTGTCTATGGTAATCCAAGAAGCAATGGCTTCCTCCTGTATCCAAGCTGAAATGATCTTGTCTTCTCCAATTATGTTCCATGCCAAAGTGGGTGAACTGGTTAAAGTACCCTGGATGTTTTCGAGAGGTATTAATAATTTTTTTATCTTTGATTTCTAAAAATTAATATTCATTATCAAATTCATGTAAGCATATAGGTATATGTTCTATGTGGAGCTAAATGGTGGAACAAGAACAAGGTTGAAGGGTCAATAAGTGGATAATATATAATCTAACCTTCATCTGAAATTTTTCCTTACTAACTTCATCGTAACTTTCCTTTCCATTTTCTTAGACATCTTTCAACTCATCTACCAATGGTTGAAGATAAACATCTAGATATTTACACGGAGGCTTGGACCAAGAACTAGCAGAGATATAAACATCCATGATTACTACATAGCCACATGAGAAGATTATATGGCATAATTATGATAGGTCAACAAGATAATCCTTTCCACATCAATGTGGGTTAAACATGTCGATTAGCAACTCGATTACCACATTTCTCTTCTCAGCAACGAATCTTGGTAACTGTTCCATCAAAGCTTGCTGACATTGTGAATCTAAAGGATGTGCAACAGACCCATCAAATATATGATTAACATGCCATATTATATTCTTCGTCACTTACCTACAATAATAAAGTCTATATAAACGAGGAGCTAAGGAAAAGTAGCAAAGTATTTTTTTTATGGACATTTGATTTCAAATCAGCCTTATATCACGCCTCACCACATACTTTACAGCTTGTCCTGTATTTTCCTCGTAGCATATCATTTAGCAAATTTATTCATAATTGTCTTGATTTTGTAAAAACCGTCGGTCGACTCATTATACTCTAGTAGCATTCTCTTTATTAATTTAATCATGACATAGAAATAACTATTTGTCGTATTGCATTGATTCTTCACCGATAACATCTTAGAAACGTCTGAGAACTGTAAAAAACTATTGCAACCAGCAATAATGGCCCCTCCACCTTCGTAATAGCTTCTCAAATCGCTGCCATTCTATATCAACGTCACCGGCATCATAGTCCGAACTAACGTCCGATCCAGCAATATCTCTGACAATTTGAGAAAACATGTTCTCAAGACTTCCATAAGGCTTCGTATTGACTTATCTTTTCTCTCCATTTTGATACCATGTTGTATATCCATCGATAAATCATGTTCTACACAAGTGTTCTGCAACAACGTCTCATATAACTTTCTTTATAAGATCACATTTCTTGCACGGACAAATTATATTCCCATTTCGATCAACAATCCATATTCCTTAAGTATAAGCAAACCTAAGGAAGCCTTCCACACCATATAGGAATACCTCTCTCACAAATCCATCAGCATCCAAGAAATCATACATCTAGGCACGTGTAATTTTTATAGTCAAACCTACACCGTCAACTGATTTTGAGCTAAAACAAGGATAAATTTACTTGCATTCATACCCACATAAATACACTTGCATTCATACCCATCCACATACCTATACACTTACATAGCCACAGTTGGACATAGATACCCACATACGTACCCTCCTACTTACATAAATACCCAAATTCCTCCATACACTTACATACATATCCACACACACATCTATACACTATCACAATCACACATTCAAACCCATATAACTCATACACTTACATACGCACCCAAACACCTCTACATCCTTACATTCAACGCCCATATACAATCACTCATATATATCTCCAGCAACTACATAATAATCACCTCGCAAAATGCCTACTCCATATACCTACTTGATTGCCACCCACCTACATAACCTCCATTCGTACATTCATACCCATATACATGCACACCCATATATACTTACATTCAAACTAACATTCATACACATACTTACTTCCATAGCCACCCACCTCTTGCATGGCCATCCACGTACCTAAAGACTTATATTCCCACATGCATACCCATATACCCATATGCTCCCCCGACCCCCCCCCCCCCCCCCCACACACACACGCCCCTCGACCCGAGCCTCCCCTGCGCCTCCGACTCGAGCTCACCACCCCGCGCCGGTACATATATACATGCATCCGAGTTTGAGGTACATATTAACATGTCCCTGAGTTCGACATTCAATATACTGAAAAGCCGACCCTGGAGCTCGCAGGACCTCGTGGAGGCGAGCGAGGCGGCGCGTGCGGTGAAGCACCCCTTCCGAAACCTGCTAAGGCGAAGAACATGCCGCACCTGGTAATCGGGGCACTAGGGATCCCGGCGTTCCAGCAGTTGACGGGGATGAATTTGATCCTGTTCTACGCGCCGATGATCTTCCAGAGCCTGGGCTTTGGGTCGGAGGCGGCGCTATACTCGTCCATCATAACGGGAACGATGCTGGTGATACGAGCGCTGGTGTCCATGTACGTGGTGGACAGGAAGGGCAGGAGGATCTTGTTCATGGAGGCTGTCATCCAGATGATCTTGTCCACGGTTGGTTCCGTTCCCATATCCTAATATTTAATAGCTACATTCGCACGTCTTTACCCCTGCTAAGCTATGCATATATGTCATTTCCCTACTCTCGCAGGTCGTCGTGGCGGTGACACTGGCGTTGAAATTTGGCCATGGCGTGACACTGTCGAAGGGCCTCGCCGTCGTCTTGGTCATCGCCATATGCGCCTTCGTGGTCGCGAACGACTGTATTAAAAATTGATGCAAAAAGTTATCTTTTCTATTTTTGGTTCTTTTATTATTTTTTGTTTTAAATGTTATTTGCTTGTTTGTCAAGTCTCAAGTAGTGGGCCACGTTTTGTGTAAGTGGGATGTGGTGTGCGTTGTGGGAAGTGTTGTACGTAGTGGAAAGTTTGGGATTTTATTTTTAGAATCCAGGTTGTTATTTAACTGTGTAGTGTACGAGTGTTGTTGAGCATGTTGATGAATACCCATTCATCACTCTTTATTCTTTTATTTTAGCTACAAAACCTATGCAAAACACATGTAGATATATGTAAATAGCAATAATTATCATTCAGCATGCATTGTGTAAATATGCATTATTAGCATGTTTTTGTGCATAAATAAAAGAATAAAGAAATAAAAGAAAAATAGGGAGATATTTAGAATAAATATTGAGCAACCTAATCCCAAGGGATGGCTCGGCATGGGCCTGACCGCAAAAGAAACCAAGTAGAGAGAGATAGGGCAGCTCATGTGTGTATATATACCTGTTTATAAATAAAAATATTTTCCTCTAAATAAAATAAAAAAGTCATTTTTGTGAATATGTATATATGTGTAAACATTAAATTAAAATAAAATTGGGAAAAGTAAAACAAAAATAAAAAAATTAAAAATGCCCTTCATCCTTGCATATACACCATGTACATAAAACCGCTCATCTATTTATTTTCCCTTATAAATAAATAAATAAAAATCCAATAAAATATGTACATATTCCATATTCAATAATGTGAATAAATGAAATAAAAATCACAAAAATAAAAATAAAATAAAAAGAAATAAAAATAAAAATCAAAATCAACATTGTATATATGCCTTGTACATATTTGTATATAACTATTTATTTCACCCTTGTAATTAAATAATAAAAATAAAATAAAAATACACTTTTGTTCCAAATTTTATTATATAAATAAATAAAATATAAAATTGGAATAAAATGTACAAAAATAGATAATTTAAAATAAAAAATAAAAAATGCATATTGTATATACCTATATATAATAATACTATATTGTACATACATTATTTCTTTTTCAAAAAAATAAATAAAAATCATTAAAAATAGTTTAAAAATAAATAAACATTTTTCATGTTTTAAGTTTTTCAAAATAAAGTCATTTGCTATTTTTTATTTAATTTACAAATATTTAATAATCGGAGGCCTGTGATTGGTCCACGGAGGATTGTTGACCTCCGGTTAACTCTCCCCCTGGACCGGTCCACGCGGATCTGTGCCATCGACCCAACTTCGCCCATTTATCTAAACCAGATCTGAGCCCCAAATAACTAAACCCCTGGTCCTAATCCTTCCTGATACATCCGAGATCTACGCCCGGGGATCTACATAGGGATCCGAGCTCCGATATGCTCGCCCGACCCTCTTCTTCTCGGAGCCCTAGACATATAAAGTTGCACCTCATGCAAGCTTTTCACTCGATCTTTGGTCCTCCACCTCGCCTGAGTGACAACTGTGCAAGAGAGAGTAGCAGTGAGGCTCGAGCAGCCGGGAGCCACTGATCCGACGATATCACCGCCATACGCCGCCGTGAGGTGCGCCAAGCCTCGGGAAGCGACGATCCCTTGAGGCCATAACCCCCGGAGCTCCGCCAGCTGCAGCATAGTCGACTACGCCCGCCAGGTAGATCTGATAGACCGTAGGTTAGCTTAGATTTGAGTTTTTTGATTTCTGTTCCTGTAGCTCCGCCGTCGTCGCCAGCCACCTCCGACCACCCATTTGTCCATCCGACCCCGCCATCACCTTCACCACACTCCTCTCCACCTTCTTCACCCAGCCACCCCCTGTCTCGCCCCGGAGCAGGTCCCTCGCCTTCCTCCGCCGCCGCTTCGCAGGAGGGTGCCATCCCATGTCACCCATTCACCCATTTCACCTCTTACTGGGTCGAGGCACTTTGCCCTCGACCCAGGAGTTGCTTTGAGTGTTTTGCAGGTCACGAGAGGCCCATCTGAGGGCCGGAGCATTCAGGCAAAGCAGCTCCAGTCCTCCGCCTTCGCCGGGCCACTCCAGTGGTCGTCGGCCTCATCGGAGGCATCCATCGGCTGTGGAACATCTTGGCGATCATCTCCACCATCTCAGCAGCTCCAGAGGAGGCCCAGCATGCCCATGGTGCGCCGGCGAAGTTCGCTGGTGTCTTGTTCTTCATGGACCTTCCCCTGTCGTCCGATCGACCCCTCCTGCTCCATATGTGATCCCAACCATTCATTTGAGGAGCCACTCCACTGTTCGATCCACCAGAGGCGCGATCAGGACCGTCCATCCGAGCGAAGGGTTGCCCTAGCATCTCCACCGTCCGATCTTGTACGTGGCGAACCCTTGACCGTTTGATCTGAGCCTTTGGCCCTTGAAGAGACCCCTGTTCCATCTCCACCGTCCGATCTAACACGTGGCGCTTCATCGGCCGCCGGCTTTTAATAAGGGGTAAATATCCTTTAGGCCCCTCTGTTTATGGTATTTAGTCGTTAGTCCTGTAAATATTTAGCATAGTTGTTTTTATTTTGGATATTTTGCATCGAGGACCTTGTGCTTATTTTATTTGCATTTAAGTCCCTGCCTACGTGGAACACGTGCATCGTCACGTGACTTTCTGGGATATTTGCATGTAAGGGCTTGGGGTTTTATATGGGTTATGAAATGGAATTTAGTTTGTGATATTTGCAGTTATACCCCTGTGCGTGGTTTTATTTGGACATGTGCTGAATATCTGGGCTTTTTACACTTTCCACCCTACACTTTTCGCACATGTTATTATCTAGCCCTCAGAAGTATGTTTATTTGCGAATAGGTCCTTGTGTACTGTGTGCTTGTTTTTTATTTTAATAAAATATCAAATTGATTCCAAATTTCGTGAAAATTGGATACATCGCTCTTGCCACTGTGTGAAATTTTCACTAAAAACTTGGTACATTTTTTAGCCTTTTTAGTATTTTTAAAATTCAAAAACATCCAATTTTACCTCTGTCTAGTTTATAAATCCTAAAAAAATAAAAAAACTCTTTTAAAAATTCTAAAAAAATTAAGGTTTGCTTGTTTTTGCTTGTTTGATTTTTTTGTGTGAATTTTGCTATTTTTGTATTTATAAAAAGCTTAAAATTTAAAAACTCTCAAAAACTCACAAAAATTCTAAAAAATCATAGAAAACTCAAAAATTCACAATTTCTTTTCCTGAATTTTCTTCATTGTTTCTATTTTTCATAAAAAATACCTCCAGACTCCTTTAGGACTATTTTATATTTTAATTTGGTCCTCCAAGCTTGACTGGACAGTTTGCTTTTATTTCTGCCTTCTTTAATTTTTAGAAATTTCTATAAAAATTATAAAAATCTCAAAAATTCACCAAAAATAGTAAAAAACATATAAAACATAAAAATATTTTTGTTTGATTTTTGGACCATTTTTGAGTATTTAAATAATTGGTTGAAGTTGATTGTTTTTGTCTTTTTATCATTTTCCTTATTATTAAAAATCCATAAAAAATATAAAAATATTAAAAACCACCAAAAAAATATTTGTTTTATTTTCTTTTCTTTTTCGACTACTTCGTAGGCCGCAAGGCCAACTCGTGCTCCTCGAGACCGACCCTGGGAGCTATACCAGGTTAATCACATAGCGAGACCGCTATTTTTGCTTTTATTGATTTTTATCTCTGTTTGGTGGTCTGATTTTGTTTCTTGATTGAGCTCTGAGTCCCGAGTGACTGAGGTCACAACGACCTTAGTGAGATACTTTACCTTAATCTATCGGGCGTCTCATCATGTGTCGAAAGTTTTCTTGTTCTCATTTTCCACCATTAATAGAGTTGAAAGTTTTTTATCTGTGCCCTCTCTTTGTGAGATTTTTAGTGAGTGCCCCAAATACTTGTGTGTATTTCCAACATTTCTGTTATCAGAGCAGGTTCCGATTTCGGGCGTATCTCGAGACATTTTCAAAGCTGTGACGTCTCTCCTCACAGAAGGTTATCTCGCAGTTGATTTGCAATGTCAGGTGGTAATGGTATTCCGAATTTAAATACCATTAATTTATCACATGCGTTGGTGCCTATTTTTCATGGTGAAAATTATGAATTTTGGTGCATTATGATGAATACTTTCTTCATATCTCAAGATCTTTGGGATCTAGTTGAAAATGGTTTTCCAGATGAGAAACAGACTGCGAAGGCCATGGAGAAAGCCACAGAGAAAGCAACAAGTGAGTTGAAAGAAATGCGAAAGAAGGACGCGAAGGCATTACTTGTTCTGCAGCAGGCTGTGATAGACAATATTTTTCCTCGTATTGCAGGAGCAGCGAAGTCCAATGATGCTTGGAATATTTTGAGGGAAGCATACCATGGAGATAGTAAGGTAACTACGATAAAACTTCAAACTCTCCGTAGAGAATTCGAAACCTTACTTATGAAAGATAATGAGACAGTGCAAGATTTTTTACAAGTGTTTCTACTACTGTCAATCAAATGAAAACATTTGAAGAAGATATTGCAGATAAAAAAGTAGTAGAAAAAATCTTGCGTAG
Source organism: Ottelia alismoides (assembly GCA_037367405.1). Taxonomy (NCBI): domain Eukaryota; kingdom Viridiplantae; phylum Streptophyta; class Magnoliopsida; order Alismatales; family Hydrocharitaceae; genus Ottelia; species Ottelia alismoides. The sequence goes on from JAZKJV010006122.1 coordinate 493,769, forward strand.
TTTACCTCGAAAATTTGATCATGTTGTTACCGCTATTGAAGAGTCGAAAGATATGGATCATTATTCTGTTAATGAGTTGATGGGTTCACTTTTAGCACATGAAGTTAGATTGAGCAGGTCCGTTGAGAAAAATATCGAGCAAGCTTTTCAAGCTAAGGCAGATATTTCCGGCAAGCAAAGGGGCAATGAAGCTTCTTCCGGATTCAAGCACGCAAGCAGAGGCAGAGGCAGAGGCAGAGGTTGTGGTGCATACCGCGGACGTGGACGTAGTAGCCTAAGATCGGATTTTAATAATCAAAGGTTAGAATCCGGACAAATTTCCTATAAGAATAAACAGTGCTATTTTTGTAAAACAATTGGGCACACCGAGGCATATTGTTGAGAAAAGACAAAGAGGCAAGCTAACTTTGTTGAAAGGAAAGAGGATGATTGGAATTTGTTTCTCGCACATGTGACTCCATCGGAAAATTTTGCTAATTTTGGTATCTAGACAACGGTTGCAGCAATCATATGACAAGTCAAAGACATCTTTTCAGAAGTTTGGATGAGTCGGTGAAGTTGCAAGTTCGGCTTGGAGATGATAAATGTGTGCTGATTGAAGGCATGAGAACAGTTGTTGTTAATACAAAATCAGGTATGGAAAGAACGATCTCCAATGTTTACTGTATACTTGGTTTAGCGCATAGCTTGCTAAGTGTTGGCCAATTAATTAGCAAGGGGTATACAGTTTTATTTCACAATGGCAAATGTGAAATCCAAAGCATTTTTTCAGATAAAGTCCATATTATTACTAATATGGCTAAAAACAAAATGTTCCCATTGGATATTTCAAGCTTCGATGATTGTGCCTTAGTTGCTAATGCAAAAGATGATTCATTGATTTGGCATCTAAGATATGGGCACTTGAATTTCAATGGCTTGCGATTATTGAATAACAAAGGCATGGTGTATGGGTTGCCTAAAATTTCCGTAGAAAATGATGTTTGTGAAGGGTGTGTATACGGGAAGCAACATCGTAAATCATTTCCTGTGGGAAAATCATGGAGAGCTATTAAACCCCTTGAGTTAGTGCATGCAGATATATGTGGTCCGATGAGAACGCCTTCTTTGAATGGGAGCCGATATTTTCTATTATTTACAGATGATTTTTCACGCATGAGTTGGGTCTTCTTTCTTACAGAAAAATCAGAGGCTTTCAAAAAATTTATTGAATTCAGGGTCTTTGCAGAGAAAAACAGCGGGCACATATTGAAATGTTTACGAACAGATCGTGGGGAGAATTTTGTTCTAATATTTTTGATGATTTTTGTAAGCAGAATGGTATTCGCAGGCAGTTGACGGTAAGAAAAACTCCAGAACAAAATGATGTCGCCGAGCGAAAGAACCGAACCGTGGTGGAAATGGCTAGAAGCATGCTCAGTGGAAAAAATCTCCCGAATGATTTTTAGGTCGAGGTGGTAAATACGACGGTGCATCTTTTAAATATCTCTCCAACGAAGGCTGTGCAGAATATAACCCCATTTGAAGCATTGTCGCAGCGCAAGCCTAATGTAAGTCATTTAAAAATTTTTGGTTGTCTTGCATATTCATTGATTGAGTCGTCTGATCGTTTCAAGATGGATAAGAAAAGTGAGAAATGCATCTTCGTCGGATATAGTGATGAAACAAAGGGTTATCGTTTGTATAATCCAGTTATGAAAAAATTAATTATCTTTAGAGATGTTATTTTTGATGAAGGAAATTCTTGGGTGTGGGAGGCTGAACACCGTAGTCCCTCTACAGTTGTGGATCAAGAAAGTAAGGCTGATGATGATCTCGGCATGCCAAGTTCTCCTTGCAAGAGCATTCCCATGAAACTAACAGACGAAGGTGGATCCTCTTCCAAATGCATGTGTAGGACACATGCTTCTATTGATGAGGTACACGATGATGATAGTCCTCCGCAAAAGGTACGATCTTTACATGATATTTACGAGTCTACCTTTGCACTTCTAGTTGTTGAACCGGTTTCATATGAAGAAGCATGCGGAAATGTAGAATGGGAGAAATCAATGGAAGAAGAAATACACGCTATTAAAAAAAATGATACATGGGAGTTCGTAGATTTACCTGAAGGGAAAATCCCTATTGGTGTGAAATGGATTTACAGAGTCAAGTATGATGCAGATGGGCATATCAAAAAATATAAAGCAAGGCTTGTCGTTAAGGGATATGCACAGAAAAAGGGTATTGATTTTTCTGAAACTTTTTCTCCCGTTGCTAGATTTGAAACGATTAGAATGCTATTAGCATTATCTGCACATATGAGATGGAAGGTTTATCAGTTTGATGTCAAATCAGCATTTTTAAATGGCTCATTATCTGAAGACGTGTATATTGAGCAACCACAGGGATTTATTGTTCATGGCAAAGAAGAAAAACTGTACAAGCTTAAGAAAGCTCTTTATGGACTTAAGCAGGCACCGAGAGCATGGTAAGGAAGGCTCGATAATTATCTGCATCAGAAAGATTTTCATCGCAGTGAAAATGAGCCTACTTTATATGTTAAGATGAAAGGTGAAAATATTCTCATAGTCTGCGTGTATGTTGATGATATAATATATGCAGGTTCCTCCGAAGCATTTATTGCAGAGTTCAAATCAGACATGATGAATGAATTTGAAATGTCAGATTTGGGTCTTCTACATTATTTTCTCGGACTCCAAGTTATGCAAACAGATGAAGGTATATTTATCTCTCAAGAAAAATATGTCTTGGATTTGCTTGCAAAATTGTGTATGCAGAATTGCAAGTCGTCATGGACACCTATGAATGCAAATGAAAAATTAATCTTTAATGATGAAACCGCAAAAGCAGATGAGTATCTATTCCGCAGTTTGGTTGGTAGCTTGATGTATCTAACGCATACTCGGCCAGATATTATGTTTTCAGTCAGCTTGATATCTAGGTTTATGCATAATCCATCTATGTATCATTTTGGCGCAGCAAAACGAATACTTCATTATATACGGGCAACAAGCAATTATGGGATTTGGTATAAATCACTCTGTGATTTTAATTTAGATGGTTTCACTGATAGTGATTGGGCTGGATGTGAAGTTGAAAGGAAAAACACAAGTGGATATATTTTTAATTGCGGATCAGGTGCAATTTCATGAAACTCGAAGAAGCAAGCCACAACAGCATTATCATCTTCTGAGGCAGAATATATTGCTGCTTTTGCAGCAACTTCTCAAGCTTTCTGGATGCGAAGGATTTTGGAGGACATGAAGCAACCTCAAGCCTGTGCAACAAAAATCTTCTGTGACAACATGGCGACTATTTTAATGACACAAAATTCGGTATTTTATGTACGGACCAAACACATCGAAATCCGTCATCATTTCATCAGAGATTATGTCAATGAAGGAGTTATCAAGATGGAGTATTGTTCTACTACAAAACAAGTTGCTGATGGCCTTACAAAAGAATTGCCTCTCGGCAAGTTCGTAGAGTTTCGAGTCAGTCTTGGTATTTCGGATTTTGCATCAAGGGGGAGTATTGAAAATTGATGCAAAAAGTTATCTTTTCTATTTTTGGTTCTTTTATTATTTTTTGTTTTAAATGTTATTTTCCTGTTTGTCAAGTCTCAAGTAGTGGGCCACGTTTTGTGTAAGTGGGATGTGGTGTGCGTTGTGGGAAGTGTTGTACGTAGTGGGAAGTTTGAGATTCTATTTTTAGAATCCAGGTTGTTATTTAAGTGTGTGGTGTACGAGTGTTGTTGAGTGTGTCGAAAGTTTTCTTGTTCTCATTTTCCACCATTAATAGAGTTGAAAGTTTTTTTATCTGTGCCCTCTCTTTGTGAGATTTTTAGTGAGTGCCCCAATAACTTGTGTGTATTTCCAACAGGCTGGTCGTGGGGCCCGCTGCGATGGCTAGTCCCCAGCGAGATATTCCCACTGGAGACGCGGTTGGCAGGCCAGAGCATGGTGGTGTGCGAGCCCACCTGCGAACTCGTCGCCCTCCTCCCGCGTCGCCACACCTGCGAGCCTGCCCGCCTCTTCCGCGCCCCTGCACCTGCGAGCCCGTCCCCCTCCCCCTGCACCTGCGAGCCCACCCGCCTCCCCCGTATTCCCGCACATACAAGCCCGCCCCCTCCCCGCGCTTCTGCACCTGCGAGCCCTCCACCCGCACCCCCACACCTGCGAGCCCACCGCCCTCCCTCCGCACCTACGAGCCCGCCCGCCTTCCCCCGCGCCCCTGCACCTACAAGCCCGGTCTCCGCCGGCAGCACATCCCCCACCGCCTCCCCGCCTCTCTGCCCGCAACCCCAAACCCCCCTCCGAGCCCGCAAGCAGTCCCCCCTCCCCCGGCTCCGCCTGCGGCACACACACCCGCTCCGCCTCCCCGCGTCTGTGCCCGCAGCCCCCTCCACCCCCCCCCCCCCCCCCCCCCCCCGAGCCCGCAACCCAAACACCCCCCGGTCTCCGCCTGTAGCACATCCCCCTCCCCTCCACCTCCCTGCGTCTCTGCATGCGACCTCAAACCCCACCTCCATCCGAGCCGGCAAGCACACATCCCCCTCTGCCTCCCTGCGTCTCTGCCCGCAACCCCCCACCCCTTCCGGTCTTCGCCTGCGGCACACCCCCTCCGCCTCCCCGCCTTCTCCTCCTTCAAGTTCAAGTTCAGAGCCCGCAACCCCCCTCTAGTTCCGAGTCCCCACCAGCAGGTCCCAGAAGGAAGTCTCCTCTTTGGTCACACACATTCTCCTCTCCCTCTTTTCTTTTTTTATTCTTGATTAATCCCTACCGTTAGATCGTAGGTTGGTTAGATTAACTCAGCCATCTGATTGAGTTAATGAAACAAACTAACGGAAGATCATGTGTGTAAGACGGAGCAATTATACAGGGCCTTCGGTGTAATACGTGATTATCGAAGGCTTCTGGAGTAATTACGAAACTACTCAGGGTTATGGGTGTAAATATCCCAAAAACATATATATCATTTTCGAGCGAAGAAGAGGCAAATTTCACGAACAAATAATGATGCAACGCAGGCGATCCAATTCCCGATAAATATTCTCAAACCCAACAGACGCTTTTGACAAAAAATCTTGGGAGTTCAGACGATCACATAGATCCCTGCAAGGAGAGCAGCAGCTGAGTGCATGGAGGGACACAGGCAGAACGTGGTGGTGATGAGCACGGCGATCGGGCCGACTACCACCGCACGGCGTGGGCGAAGCTCGCCGAGCGGCCGTGGGACCCGCCGCTGCTGGACACCGGCAAGGTCCGGGCCTGCCTTTCCTGCGCTGCCTCCAGACCGCTGCCGAGGTCGTATCCGCTCTGCGCACTCGACGCGAGCGCGGAGGCCAGCGACGGACTCGTCATCGATCCTTCCAACATCAAGGTAAATCTATCGCATCAGTGTTTCACATAGCTATGTTTAAGTTCGCTTTGTTATAATTACTCGGTTGCATGCCTTTGTATATAAAGAGTACCGCTGATCAAACACCACAGGTCTCGATCGAATACGGTCTGTGCGAGGTCATCGGAAGCTCCGGAATCGCTCCGATGCTGGCACCCAGAGATGGCGAGTGGTTCCCTGGAATTTCATAAACTGGAATCCATATTACCGGCAGGCACAGTTGATCACTCTGCGGAGAGCATCTACAAATCTGTAACTATCTCCTTAATCTCTCTACATTACATGTAATCTCTCTATATTCAGATCCTCTCTCGCGGGAATCCTGTTCATCTTTTTTTTTCTCTCATTAGTTGGCACGCTACTTTTGGCAAGTTCTGATAAAAATAAATTTAATTCTTGTTCAGACGTGCATTTCATCGCATTTTTTTATTTTTTATTATTATGGATGATCACATTTCTTATGGAACCAATATATCAAGTTCAATTCTGCAAACTGAACTGAAGCATAACAACAGTTATGTCATCTAAATCCTCTCATTGCTTTCTTTCTTATTAGATATGTGATGATAAATTATCTTCTCTTATTTAGGGAGTGAATATTAATGATTAAAATTACGAGATAGTAGTAGTCAGAACAACTAACCCACTTAAATGGTCCTGTGGTTGACCGATAGGAGCGCAAAACCTTAAGAGTTTGGCATCACATTCATTATTTCTGATATATAATATGTTTGTGTATAATCTTTGGAATAGATCCCAGGTTGGGAAGAACTGCAGAAGGATGCTTGGAAACGATTCGCCGATGTCATCAAGGCGCTCGCTGATAAATATCCCCATGAAAATCTCCTCTTAATAACACATGGTGAGTGCGTTTCATGCTCTTCTCCTTCTCAGAACTGATTTAACTGATGAAAGCATCTGAATGGCTTTTTAGACGAAAACAGGCAATGACGGACGTGTTTGATGTTCCTTTCATCGTGCTTGAGCAGGTCAATGCGTCGCAGTTTCGGTGTTCACCTTTCTGGAGCTAGCGGAGCTCTCCGGCATCAGGTACTGCGCCTTTGCTCATTTTCAGAGGCAGAAGAAGAGCAGCACATCCAGCTATGAGAGCTTCAACTCAAGTTGTAACAGTGGTGTTGGAATCACTACAAAGCACTAGTGCGATCTTTTTGTGTGTGTGTCTATATATATATATATATATATATATATATATATATATATATAGGAAATTTATCCAGAGGGCACTGTGCCGATTTGGGTCGTGGTGAGCCTCTAATTCCAACCGTCAGATTTGTATCTCTCAATCCCTTAAAAATAGGAACCATAACCAAAATGGAAAGAGAAGCTAATTGGAAATATTAAGCAATTCTTAAATTAGTATACATTTATGGAAACGTGTGTTGATAGATCAACGAGAGGCGGTTGATCTCGCATTTTTCGATCTAGCGATTTGCAAAGTGAGGCGATGAATCATGCAAAGAGAGGCGATTGTTTTTTATCTAATGCAAGGTATTGTATTTCGATTAGATTTTTATTTTTCGCATTTTGATTTGAATCTTATAATATGTAGAAAGAATTTTTTTTGGATATTTTGATTTGAATCTGACTGATTATAGACCATATTTTGATTTTTTTTATGTTTCTGGATCATGAGTTGATACACGATTTGTAGTCCATTGAATCTGATTTGAATCTGATTGAATTTGATACACGATTTGTATACCATTGAATCTGATTTGAATTTGATACACGATTTGAATCGTATTTTTATGACTGATTTGAATCTGATTGAATTTGATACACGATTTGTAGTCTATTGAATCTTTTCGAATGTATTTTGATTTCATACAATAAAAAGTTACTGATGTATTTAAGTAATTTACTTACAAGATATATTTATGTTACTAATGCTAACACACTTATTACTTTTAATGTGTTACTTTGAAAATATACCGAGTTACTGATGTATTTAAGTAATTTACTTATAAGATATTTTATGTTACTAATGATAACACAATTGTTACTTATGTTTTACTTTGAATATATACTGAGTTACTGATATATCTACTTATTTTACTTATAAGATATTTTATGTTACTACTACTATCAAAATTGTTACTTTTAATGTGTTACTTTGAAGATATACTGACTATAATACTGAGTTACTAACAATTCATTACAAGTTACTTGTCAATAATCAAACGTTACTAACATTTCATTACAAGTTACTTGTCATTGAATGATTCTTACTGAAGCGAGTATATTGCTGAGTTACTAACAATCATTACAAGTTACTTGTCATATAATAAATGTTACTAACAATTCATTACAAGTTACTTGTCATTCAATGATTCTTACTGAAGTGAGTATATTGTTGAATTACTTTTCTTTATACAATTCTTACTATTCACAGATATAAATTAACTTATTGTTTCTTGCAGAACAATGCACAATTTGGTGTCTTGAAGAAGCTGTTGTTATGCCGAGGAGCGAGAGCAAAACAACATCATCTAAATGAACTAGAAGACAGTTGACATTTGGATGTTCACCATATAACTATAATTAAGTAATTTATGTGTGACTTTCGGTAACATTTGACGTATTACAAGTAATTAAATAGGCTACATAAGTAAAGAATGTGTGATTCGATAGTAATTCAAAACAAAGAATAAAACAAGTAAGATACATAGAAGCATCAGTAACATATAATAAATTGTAGGTAAAAGAAGGTAATGGAATAAGTAAGTTGGAATAAGTATAAAAAATCACGTAACCAGTAACTTATGTATTGCTATCAGTAACAGTTGATACATTATAAGTAATTAAAAATGTTATATAAGTAAATAAGAGGTGCTTCAGTAAGACTCAAAGTATTGAGTAACTATAACATTAGTAACAATCAAAATGACTTCAGTAAAATGTACATTTGTAATCAGTACTTATTGTATTGACATTAGTAATTCACACACTTAATTACTGATCCCACAACAATAGTTACTTGAGAACTGAATATGTATTACTTGAGTAACATGAATGAATTACTGATCTCTGTACAATGTAATATTACAGATGTAAAATAACTATAGATTCAGTAACAATCATAATGCGTTCAGTAATATGTATATTTGTAATAGGTAATTATTGTATGGACATTAGTAATTGACGTAATCAATAATTATAATCAGTAATTTATCTTTCTTAATCCAAACGTGGAATGATCATTCCATAAATAGAATATATGCCGACAATAATTTAAATGCCTATTTTTTATCTTACTAAAACCGACCACCTATTTTTAAGGAATGATTTAATTCGAATTCTTATTATGTTAATAATGCATGCACATTGTTATTGCCAAAACCGTCCCCTTCCAAATAGAACCGACACATACACGTGGCGAGCCCACGTTTGGTGCTCACCACGACCCAAATCGGCACAGTGCCCTCTGGATAAGCCCTCTATATATATATATATATATATGATTTTTATCCAATGCGCACATGACTCATTAGCGTTTCGGTGAGCACCATTTGTAGGCCACACACGTGTATTACCATTTAAGTGGTTACCTATTTCGAAGGATATTGTTTTTGAAAAGAGATTAATATGCAAAGCGATTTAACAATAACTGATATTTCAATTATATCGCGTCTTAAAAAATAGGAAGATCATTTTGGAAAGAAAACATTCGAATCGATGATTTCAGCATACGACTCTACCGGCTATGTGATTTGTACACTAAAAAAGAGAAAGAGGCACACATATTGGATTGTTTGATGTGTTGCTTGATACCGGTGCTGCTGAATTGGTTCAGATTGGAGTGTTTCCCTGTAAGATGATTGACATTTGCATATGTATGAGTTTAATGTTATATCCTTTGATTTTGAGTGGATTATCTCACTTCACTTATAAATATATTCTTGTTAATACTTCCGGTTGATTGGGTGCTTTGGCAATCGTGGTTTGGAACAAAAAAAAGCTTAATGTGTTGGGAAGAAAGCATGCTCGTTTTTTGAGGAGGTGTTGTATGTAGAAAATATTTGGCTTCAATTACGAAGCCAGCTAATTGTTAAATTTGCTTTTTATAAATTTTTTGTGGACTTATATATGTTCATCAAGCTTTTATAGAAATAGTAGAGAGGAGTGTTATAGGGCCACACACAAGCGAGCAACACAGGTCGGCTCGATCTCGAGAGTGTCGATTCAGATCTCTAATCTCGATACTTTTGTTATGGGTTTCATTTGACGAGTCATTTATTTTTAATCTATTCGATTAAAATTTGAAATCTGACCGTTAGGAACACTGACTTGGATGCTTCGGATATCAGCCATTTTGGGGGTGATATTCTCTCTACGGACCTCTAATGGACACTTTGATTATTTTTGAAGTGATTACTTATCTTTGTTGTTTGTTGCAAATGATTTCTTCCATTTTTCTTTCCTGATGTTGTCTATTGTTATTGTTCTTAATGTTAGTTAAATGGTTCATGCAGTATATTATCTAATTAGATCGTGATTTACTCTTTGTTGATTATATTCAAATTAAATAAAATCATTTAATGTTACTGCATAAATTCATCGTTATTGATCCTTTTACTAAAACGAGGTAGTTATTTTAAGATACACTTCTCAGTTGTCTCCTTGCTGTTTTTCTTTATTGTAAAAATGTTACAAAATCAAGGACAGATATTTGGTTGCATACAAGACACTAGAAGCCCTTATTTATGAGTGTTCTTCCCATGGAGCCCCTATATACTAGAAATATTGTTCTTTAAATATAAACGTAGGAATGAGCATCGGGTCAAGCCCCTTCCTGCCCAATATGACCCATATCCAAGGTACGGTCAAATTAACATGACGTTGGCTGGACCACAATCAGAAAATTTTTGATCTAATTGGCATATGGTCTGACCTGATTAATATGGGATCGAGTTCTAGTCGGTCCAGACCATTCAAAATATTTTAGGATGGGGGGACGGAGAAGGAAAATAGGTAATTGAAACTACCCACACTAGTGAGGAAACAATGAACATATTTGGATTGTTGGTATAGTAAGCATCGATTCAAAATTAACAATTCACAAATAATGAGCATACTTATTGAGTCGTTATCTGGTCGGGTTAGTGGGCTGATAGGTTTAAGTTGAGGCCAGTCCGAACCTGACCCTTTTATTATAGGTTAAACTTTTAGCCTAAGCCCAGCCTGATAGTAAATTAGGCTCAGATTCAGGTCAGGCTCTTGGATTTGGCTCATATGCCAGGACAGACCAGTCTAGTCTAATGCTCATCCTTATATGGACACTCTTAATCTCTATCTCACAATAATACGCCATCATCAATGGTTACAAATCTCACATGTATATAATAACTCTAAGTTGGTGGGTCTGGCAAGACCTTCCTTCCATCGAGTTTGATGAATGCTAGTAGATTTATCTATAAATGCACAAAAATTGATTTTTGTGTGTGTATGTATTTATATTTATATTTAATACTCTCTCCTTCAACACCTACTTTAAGCAAACAAAGTAATTCATGAAGAATTCTGAATTTGGTAGAATTAGGTCTTTTGTTAATATACCAGGTACTTAAATATTTGTCTCAATCGATTTTATTTGGATTTGTTCTTGTAATACTTTCTCTCATAGGGAGCGATATAGGACCCCTACATGCTTAGTTCTTGCATGCAATGCAAGAGTTTTTGCTGATGAAGTTGTTGAATGATTATCACACCACGGTTCATTTAGATAATCACGTATTGATGTGTGTGTCGTAACCACATTCTGCCATTATTGAAGACTCTGTGTTCAACTTTTGTGGTCGATAACAATATTGTAGCTCGTCTCTTGCTCCAGAGCCATGGTTGAACACGTTTACAGTGATTGATAGTCGTATGTTGTGATCTTTAGTATAATTTGCATTACATTAATAAAGACGAATTTCTCTCTTCTCTTGCTTTCGACACATCTCATTATGCGCCTCGTATTGCTTTTAAATGTGATTATCTAGGAATATGCATTAATCTAACGGCAACGCGCGCTAACCATGTAGTATGTGTTTGACCTAGCAATGGTTAATCATATTAAACTACTTAGCAACTACTTTATATGATAGGAAATTTCGACTCATCAACTTATATTGCTCATATCTTGGTATTCACCTTTACATATATTGAAAATGACTTGTATTTTGGCATACCATATTTCTTTAAAAGACCCTTCAAATAGTTCCATTGGTAGAGCAAGAGTTCTTTAGTATATTCAATCTCAAGATTGTGATATTTTTTAAGTTATCTATTTTTCTTTTATAGATATATTAGAATATTTCTTATCCTTTTGGTCTCCTCTGTATCATCTCCTATAATGACTAAATCACCACATATATGAATACTCTACAAAGCTCACCTTATTTACATTTAATAAATAAATAGACTTGAATCAATAGAAGCAAATTTTGAGCCACGTTGCAGAAACTCTATTATCTTTTTATACAAAGTTCGTGGAGTTTGCTTTAGACAATATAATGTTTTCTATAATTTGCACATATTTCCTTGATTCTTATTATATTCAACTTTTCTAGGCATATCCATGTAAATCTCTCGATCAAGCTTGCCATGAACAAAGAACTCCAGTTATCTAGAGACTAATTATCTTTTCGAAAGACTTAAGCACCTTCTTATCATTTTCTTTGAGGCTACCTTCTGTTTAGTTAGAGTTCCTAGTTTTCTTCTAATTGATATTTTGAATCCTATGTATATGGCATAATGATATCTTCAAAATGGCATCTGCGATGATGCTTCATCAAATACGACATTCGTTGATGTATAATATCTATCAATAGTTGGATTGCAATGTCTCTAACATTTCATCTCATTATGATATTTTACAAAGATCCATCGAATTTCCTTTTTAACACTTGTTGCAAAGGTGGTCAAGTACAAATTCCTAGAAAATTGACTTAGATATTCAAAAACAACTTACATCTAGCTTGTAAATTGGCTCAAATATTCAAAAATATCTTACAAAGCTAGGTCTTTCATAATTTCTTGAAAAGGAGAGATGAAGCCTAGCTTCAACTAAAGTAGGCGATTAATCATGTCCATTCTACCCCGAAATCTAAGGATTATTCTTTAACAAAGAACACCCAAACATATCTTGAAAAAATCATTGAAAAAGTCAATATATACCTTATTCCACTTAAGGAAGGCTGCTTAACTGGTCTAATAACATTTTAGTGGATTGAACTCTCATGGATATTTCGTTCAACTTCGGGAGTACGTGTAATGAAATTACTTACTATATCGAACGAGGGTGCACGTGAGCGATGGAGGAAGCGTGGGTGCTTGTGATCAAGAGCAGTGTTATTCCCAACATTTCGTGGACCATAGGTAAAAGGAAAAAATTGGCGTTATAAAAAAACTTGAGAGAAATGCCACTGGGAATCTTTGCTTGCATGCGAGTAATTACATGCAGAAATAAAGACTCTTAAGGCAAGGATCATGCATGCTTATTATATAGGAGAGGGTGTGCATGTGGATGCGAAAATATGAGTGTATGAGTACTAAATTTTTCATGAAATTTCTATTAGACTTTGATATATATATATATATATATGTCTAATCTGTGATGTCGGTGTTCATTCATCATGGATTTATTGATGAATAATCAATTCGTCACATTATATTTATTTGAAATACATGAAAATTTATTCCTTTTGCACCCGCATCACCATAATTTTTGCATAAATTGTCTTACACGCACTCACTACACAAAGCGCATAAACATCTATAAAAAAACAGATTAACTCTATTAATCTCCTTTTAGATATCAAAAAATGTATGATTACCTAATATAAATTATATTATATATTTTTTATTGCTATATTATTACGGATCAAATATAAGATATATATATATACAATAAATTTATATATCATGTCATTAATATTTAGTAGCCCAACAAGAACATATGTATTTAAAGGCCCAAATCGATATTTTGCACTCCTTCTATCTCTTGTAATTTCCAAACTATGTGGACTCATTTTTATATTCTCTTATGTAAAGTAAGAACAAATATTTTTAAAATCTTACACATGATCCAATCTAATCTCTCCTTATCCTCAATGAAGAGATTTGGATGCCACATCCAACCTCTCATTAGAACCAATGAAAAAAAATACATGCCATGTATATCTCAAATGCAAATCATAGAGTATCTCATATCTTTGATTCTTGTCTCATACAAATCTTTATTGTAGAGTTTCGAAAAGACAAATCTCCTTGCGACACAAACAAATCTTGAGAAATCTCTTGTCTTGCATGAAAGGAAGCAACGCTGGGAAGATTATAAAAGGAAGGCTACACCATCTTCACGAGGGGATTACAGCATGAATTATACAAGAAGAAAAAAGATATACAACATTTCCACCATCATCTTCTTCTCCAAGGAAGAGAAGAACCCATCTCCCAAGCCAAGGTTCTTGCTCTCCAGCCCGCACCACATCGTGCACGTGGCCGCACTCCTTCCCTAGCCTATGTCGCCTCACACGCGACCATCTTCCTCTCCAGTGACTGCGTGCCGCCATGCAACCAACTCCTCCTCCTGTCAGCATCGCCACCCGTGCGACTGCCTCCTCCTCTAGTTCGATGCCGTGACCACCCCTCCAGTCACGTGTCGCATACGCGGCTGCCTCCTCTAGGCCATGCGTGCCGCAGCCTGCGTCACCCCGTCCTACGACGGAGCACCACAACCACGACCATGCCACCCGTGCCATCTCCTTCCTCCTGCGCATCTCGCACCCTCCTGTGCAGTGCCGCCACTATACGCCTGCCACACTGCCCCACTCCAATGTGCCGCCAACCGCCCTCCTCACCAATTCTTTCATCTTTGAGCCTTAGCATAGAAGAAAAGACTCCATTTTCCACCTTACTTGTTCTTTTTTATTTTTTATTTCATCTTTATTTTGGATCAGACTTAACTGCAATTCCTTTAGTAAGTTGAATCTTTTGATAACTTTACATTCAAGTTAAATTTACTAAAATTTGCCCACTTACTTAATTATTTTAAAATATTGCAAGTATCTCCTCATTTCTTTTTCAGTTATTCTGTTTACAATTCAGTCTTTGAGTTTCTGAAATCTTTACATTTTAGCCCCTACAATCTTCTTTTGACCAAAAAATATCAAAAAATCTAAAAAAATTATCAAAAATATTAGGAAGCATTTCAATCATTTTAAAATAGTTTCATCTTGCTTTAAGGCCCTTTATTATAAAATCAAAAGTACATTTCTATTTTACTTGTTTTAGAACTCATATTGAGATTGAAAATTAAGTTGAAGTTGCAAATTAGCGTCGTCTCTGTGGATTCGAACCTCTACCTGCCATATGCATTTTGTATGTCTCTTTCGTGTTTGGAGTTTCATATTATTTGTTGACCTTGATTTTTCATGGAACAATAACGACATGATAAAATCATCATTTTAAACCGTGTAAAAATCTTGTCAATATTTTGGCATCGTTGCTGGGGACTAGGCAACATTTGCAATTTTTCCTTCAATTTTTGACTTATTTTCGACAATCTAGTCCGTGTATTTTTTTCTTCTTTCAAGTATGTAAACTTTGGAAATAAAAAACGTGCATTTAAATCATCTATTTCATAAGTAGTGAACTTGTAATTTTTCTAGTAAAAATTATTCATAATTTCTCCCTCCTTTCTCGAGTCGCACGCCATCAAGAGGATAAAACAATACAGATATAGCGTCAGAAGTGCATGCACTATGAGCATCCTTTTCATTTAGCTAGTTTAGTTTTAATTTTCTTGCATTTGTTTGCATTGTGAATTAAACTGAAAAAAAATAAAAAAGAATTCTTGATTGATCATTTCTGTGGTCTCCTCCTTCTGCGACAACCTAATTCAAAGACCATCAAAAATCGCTTGTGATCACATAAGAAGATAAGTTGAAAGATCATCACAGTGATCCAATCAAAAGTGGACAAAATTGAGTGATCGTTTGATTGCACCGTGTTGATTGACACATTCACGTGCACATAAAATCCTAGGATAAAGACAAAAATACTTGATGCTATATGGGATCGTAGGGAGAAGTCGTAATTTCTTGACGTGTTGGGCACATGTTCTTGCGGGAAGAGCAAATCACTTGTGTTTTGAGTACCCACCCTGGATCCCCTATCTGGAGAGAATGTCGATTTTTCACAATGCACCACAACCACCTCTCTCAACTTTAGGATCAATAACTCTGTGATAACATTTGTTGTGGAACCAAAATTTAAATAAGAAACATAACCGCATCAGCGACAACTTGAGTGGCGTTGGTGAATCAAAATTGTTTTGTGTTTATGTTGTTTATGATTGGTCGTCGTTCTCTGAAAAAAACCATTACAAGAACCACTTGATTGCGACCACATTTATCAATCAAAATCCCACCCATCCCATCCTAGTGAGAAGTCTGATTCTAAATCTGCCATAAGAGTCATGGGAGAAGAGAACCGACCCAATCCTACGGTCATCGTACTACAACAACTGCGATTGTTGAGAGAAGAAAATGCCATGATCTACCAAACCATCACTCCACTAAAACGACCACCACCAATTAGCGCACACGACAACCTTGTGACTGAAGATCTAGTTCATTGGGTCCAAACACCACCAGAAGTGGGAGAGTTTAAAATAAAACCAACATCCATCTCCTTAATACAAAAGTTCTATGGAAATGAGAGTGAGGACCCTTTCCTACATGTTCAAGATTTCTGGTCCGCATGCGATACATTTAGCATTCATGGGATAGAAAAAGAATACATTTATATGAAGGCCTTCACATTATTTCTGAAAGAACGAGCATTCTAATAACTCCGAGACTATGGAACTCCACTCACATCATGGGATGCCTTGAGAGAAGCCTTCATAAAAAATAATTCCATGTGGGAAAGACCAATGCTTTGAGACAAACTATCTCATCATTCACAAAAAAAGAGCAAAGAACCCATTCACAAAGCTTGGGAGCGCTTCAAAGAGATACTTAGGAAATGCCTTCATCATGCAATCCCCAAATAGAGGTTAGTTTAAGTATTTTATGAGGGCATAGAAACTTCATTAAAGAGAGTTATCGATGGCTCTTGTGACGGAAACTACATTAACCGTGATGAACACTTCATGTGGATTTTATTTGAGAATATGGCGGATAATTCAATGAACAACTTCTCCATTGAGCAGTACAGTGGGTACATGAAACCAGTTAGTGCAGTTGATTATGAAAAAAACCAGTGACTCATCCAAACAAATACATGATAAATGAAAAATATTTTTTAAACAAATGGACCTCATGACACAAGCCATAAGTAACTTGGCTCTGAATAAAGGCTAAAACAACATTTGTAGGGTTACTTCTAACCCTAATGTTCAGGACTTTGGCCAGTTATCATTCTCTCATGACCAAGAACAAGCTCCCGAGACTATAAATTAGGTACAAAGGAATTCCGGATGGAGAAAGCAACCAACTTTTGGATGGAATGGTCAGCATAACAACCATCACTTTCAAAATCAGTTACAACCCCAGCGACTGACTGGACCTCCAATAACTCAACCAACAACATCTATGAACTTTGATGTTTTGACTCTGGCTATCCAACAACTTGCTGCATCTCAACATCAAGCCAACCAGGAACAACAATGAGCCAACACCGAGAATGCTCAACAATTTATTGAGATCTGATCTTACATTCCTGCATTATCGCCTCAACCTCTACCCAATCCTAATACCAATAGATGTAGCTCCTCCAGATCATTCCGCAAACCACCACCATCCAGATCTTTCACTTCACCCCCTAGATTTCAAGATCAAAATCAAGGATTTCCTACCCCAACTCATAAGACCAATACTTCCAGCCAAGGAACTCATCCCCAAGCTTTCTCTACATCTACCCAAGGATCCACCCTACAACAACCTAGGAATCAACTGACTTTCAAAATACCAAATTACACCAACCAGTCAACCAATGCTATGACTCTTTGAAATGGGAAAAACACATCTGCACCTAGCATACCACAAACTAATACACCCGATGAGGCTCAAATTGAGGATGAAGAGGAAAATGAGAGTGAAGAAGGCCAGCTGAGACCATCACACCTCCTCATGCTCCATCACCATAGCCATCCCCTTTCTTGAAGCTTCTCGCAGGAAAAATACCAAATAACCCATCCTCGATCCTGAATTTGAGGAACTCTTCTCTGACACTGTCATTGAAATTCCACTTCCAAAAGCACTTGAACAAGTCCCAGCTTTCTCTCATTTTCTAAAGGAGAAATGCACATCGAAGAGTAAATCAAAGGGAAAGAATACAAAGAAGCATGAGGATATTGAAAAATATGTTCTGCCTCAAGCAACATCCAATGTTATTTCACAACTCCTACCCACAAGGAAGAAAGATCCTGGGCAACATTAGGAAAATGCACTATTGGAAAGTTTACCTTTGAGTGCACATTGTTGGATAACGGTGCCTCGATTAACCTCCTCCCTACTGCTATTCTGAAGCAGTTTGACTTAGAACATTTAAAACCTATCTTAATGATTTTCTAGATGGTTGATCGTTCTATGAAAATACCAAAAGGATTACTTGAGGATGTAATAGTCACGATTCAGGGACAATAATTCCTATTGGATTTTGTTGTTATGGATATGGATCCAGCTAATACACCGAGCGAAACTCCCATCATGCTTGGACGATCGTTCTTGGCCACTGTCAAGGAACACTTTGATTATGAGGATGGAAGAGTGGAGTTTAAAGTTAACAGTAAGGTCATTCCCTGTAGATCTCACTTCTATGGGCTATGAGATTGAAGATTGTGGTTGGATAAAAAAATGTGCTATGCTTGACATACAAAATGATTTTGCCCCTATCCACCTTACCAAAGATCCTTTGGACGTTAGTATGAATACCTCTCTCTACCTATAAAGACATGTCGCATCAAATTACCACATACAATCTCAACTCTGCTCTCGAAGAACGACATGCCTTCTCTCTGGCAAAGAAATCTTTATATTAGATGAAACTTGGGATACACTAGATATTGAACTCGCAATGACTTCACCCCTAATCATGCCAATGATGGAACCACCGTTCTAGATCATATGCTCATCTAACAAATCACTTTTGTCTCATTCTGATGAACCCCATTCTCACACTATTGCATTGATATATACACCATGGAAACCACCAATATAACCCCATCGACCGCCCTTGTTGAAATGAAACCCTTACCACAAGACCTTAAATATGCCTTCCTTGATGATTCTCACACTCTACCAATTATCATTAATACCAACTTAGAACAAACTCGAGAAAACCAACTGATGGATGTATTAAAGAGGAATTCACAAGCTATTAGATGGAAATTTATTGGTTCGAAAAGAATAAGCCCAACATTTTGCACACAACACATATACTTAGAAAATGATAGTAAACCCTCTCAAGAAATGCAAAGATGGTTGAATCCTAATCCGCGAGAGGTTGTGAAGAATGAAATATACAAGTGGTCGATTGCCGACATCATTTATCCAATAGACGATAGGCCATGGATCAGTCCTCTTTAGGCCGTCCCAAAGAAAGCTAGTTTGACAATTGTAAAAAATGAAAAAGGAGAGGACATACCAACTCGAGTGACAACATCTTGGAGAGTATGTGTCGATTACAGAAAACTCAAGAAGGCTACATGTAAAGACCACTTTCTGCTACCATTCATCGACCAAATCAATGAGCGATTAGTCGGAAAAGAATACTTTTGCTTTTTTGATGGATATTCTGTCTATAACCATGTTGCCATAGCACTAGAAGATTAAGAAAAGACCACCTTCACATGTCCTTTTGGAACTTATGCATTTTGATGCATGCCTTTCGGATTATGTAATGCCCCAGTTACTTTTCAAAGATGTATGATGGGCATCTTTTCTGATATGGTCTGTGACTTTATGGAGGTGTTTGTGAATGCTTTTTTAATTTTTGGAGACTCTTTTGAGGAAACACTTGGATTTTTGGATAGTCTTACATAAATGCATTGAGATGAACTTAATCTTATCTTGGGAGAAATCACATTTCATGGTGAAAGAATGAATTGTGTCAGGGCATATCATATCGAAGAAAGGGATGGAGGTAGATCCCTCCAAAATTGAAGCCATTACCCACTTAAGCCAACCCATCAATATAAAAGATGTTCGGTTCTTTCTAGATCATGTCGGTTTCTACCGATGCTTTATCAAAGATTTCTCAAAACATGCCCGATCACTTACCAAACTTGTTGAGAAGGATCAAGACTTTACATTCACCAAGGAAGCCTTTGACTCCTTTATTCTTCTGAGAAAGATCATCATTGAGGCACCAATATTGCAAACCCCTGATTGGACCATTGAGTTTGAAATTATGTGTGATGCTTCTGATTATGTTGTTAGTGCAGTCTTGGGACCAAGGAAAGATGGAAAACCATATGTCATCCACTTTACTAGCAAGACACTCAATGATGCACAAAGGAATTACACTGTGACTGAGAAAGAGTAACTAGTTGTGGTGTTCTCACTAGAAAAATTTCGGTCTTACATCTTAGGATCCCATATCATAATTTACACAGGCCGCTCTATTCTAAAGTACCTATTCACAAAGAAAGATGCCAAACCTAGACTCATTAGGTGGGTTCTGCTACTCTAAGAATTTGACTTAGAAATTCGAGATAAGGCCGGGTCAAAGAACGATGTTGCCGATCACTTATCAAGACTTCCTTCACCTCTTCCACCCCACGACTTGATAAAAAATATAGTCCCCATATCTGATGCTTTCCCAGATGAAAATATAATGATTGTCTCTCAACTTCCTTGGTATGCGAACATTGTCAATTGCCTCGACACTTCCAAGCTACGTGATAAATGGACGAGACATAAGAAAGATAAAACCAAATCCCAAGCTCGATACTATCACTTGTCGTCTACTTTTCAAAGAGGGTACTGGCTTGATATGAAGACGTTGTATTCCATAGTTTGTAGTCTCTAGTGTCCTATCTCACTGCCATACCTCTGGGTATGGAGGACACCACTCGGGAAAGCGTACTACTGCTAAGGTACTTCAATGCGGATTCTATTGTCCCTTGATATTTAAAGACGCTCATCGCTTTGCTCGAGCATGTCCTGTACGTCAAACCAATGGAGCAATGACTCACCATGACATGAAGCCCTAATGAATACTCATTCATCACTCTTTATTCTTATATTTTAGCTACAAAAACCTTTGCAAATGCATGTATATATTTGTAAATATAAATAATTACCAAAAGCATGCATGGTGTAAAAAGTAATAATTAGCATGTTTTTGTGCAAAAATAAAAGAATAAAGATCAAAAAGAAAAAGAGGGAAATATTTAGAATAAATATTGAGCAACCTAACCCAAGGGAGGGTTCAGCATGGGCCTGACCGCATAAAAGCCAAAGTAGAGGGAGATAGGGGCTCATGCGTGTAAATAAACCTATAAATAAAATAAAAATAATTTCTTCTAAAAAAAGAATAAAATGACTTGTATATATTGTGTATATATTTATTATAAAAATCAAACAAAAATAGAAAAATTAAAAAGAAAATAAAAACACACCACTTGTGTATATATCCACCATGTACATACTACCACATCCATATTTATTCCACCTTATAAATAAATAAATTAATTTCTATAAAAACTTGTAAATAGTCTATCTTTTATGGTGTAAATAAATAAAATAAAAACCATTAAAAAAAACAAAATAAAAAGAACAAAATTAAAAATTAAAAATCACATTGTAAATATACCTTGTATATAGATGTATTACCTATTTATTTCACTATTGTATATAAATAATAAAAATAAAATAAAAATACCTTTTTATTCCTAATTTTATACTATAAATAAATAAAATATAAAATAGGAATAAAAATGCACAAAAATAACAAATTAAAAATAAAAAATGAAAAAGGCATATTGTGTAAATACCTATATATAGCATAAAGTGCAAAATATCTTATTTTTATTTTGAATAATTAATTAGAAATCACCAAAAAAATAGAAAAAATTAAAACAAAAATATTTTATGTTTTAAGTTTTTAACAATTCGGCCATTTTTATTTTCAATTTACAAAATTTTTCCACGTGGCCAGCCCCCATTGGTCCACGGGGGATGTTGACCGCCCGGTCAACTCCCCCCTGTGGATCACTTCCCACGGATCCGTTCCGCGGACCCGTCTTCTCCCATTTATCCCTGCCTAACCCGATCACTTCTCACCTAAACCCCGGGTCCGTTTCGTTCCTGATAGATCCGACATCCTCGCCGGGGTACCCGCCTCGGGGTCCGCGCTCCGAGCTGCCCTACCCAATCACATCTAGCCGGACCCCTGGCTGAATAAAAGCCGAGCTCCACCTCCATTTTGCACATCTTTTGGCTCCCCTTCCTTCATCTCAGGACCTCCACCGTCATCCCCGAGGTGACAGCTCGTTGCTGGTAGTGTTGTAGAGAGGAGAGGTTGGTTGGACCATCGATCCGGCGTCTTCGCACCGCCGTGCTCTGCCCCAAGGTAGAGCTCGAGCCTCGGGCCACGACGTCCCGTGAGGCAAGGACCCGGAGCACCAGCAGCTCATCCCCAGTCGACTCGACCACCTAGGTAGCCCTATTTCCCTTTCCTGTTCTTTAATTTTTGATTTCGCCCAAATCTCACCTTCGCCGACCATCATCGATTCCGGCCACACCCACCTTCCATTCGATCATCGGACCGCACCACCACACTCGCCTTCCTCCCGCGCACCTTCTCTGCCCCTCCGTTCAACCCAGCTCGCACAGGAGCTGGGGTTCGAACCCCTTCACCGTCGCATCGCCGGGGTTCGCCCACACCACCGCACCGTCTACCTTCACCACCGCTAACGGGGTCGAGGCAGTTTGCCCTCGACCCAGGAGCTCTTTGGTTGCGTTTTGCAGGTCAATCGAGGGCTATCCGAGGCCCTCCTACGTGAGAACCGGAGCTTCTCCTCCGCCGGAGCCGACAGAGCTCTCCGGAGCTCCGTTGATTCATCGGAGGCGTTCTACAGACGCGGGGAGCCAAGCCGAAGCTTCTTCGATCATCAGCATCCCCCGCGAAGGCCCGGAGCACGCGTACTGGGCCGGCGAAGTTCGTCGGCCTCCTGTTCCTCCAGGACCTTCAGACACCGTCCGATGCTCCTCCTGCTCCAGCTTTGATCCCCACCGTTCGCTTCAGGAGCTGCCAGCACCGTTGATCTGAGGAGGAGGAACTAGGACCGTTCGATCGTCGAGGTGGAGCCGCAGCGCATTTGAGCCGATGGATCACCACGTGGCATCCATCTGACGGTCGACCTAATAAAGGGTAATTTATCCCTTAGGCCCCTCTGTTTACTTTGTTTCGTGTTTAGTCCTGTAAATACCATAGTTAGTTGTTTTTATTTGGCACATTTGCACTTTGGACCCTGTCTGTTTCTATATTTGCATGTATGCCCCTGTCTGTAGTGTAGCACGTGCGTCGACACGTGCTTTGTTGGGTAATTTGCATGTTTAGCTCTTTAGTTCTGGAATGTTATGGAATGAATGAAATGTTTTAGAAAATTGCAGATATGCCTCTGTGAGTGATTTTTATGCGCATGTGCGTTATATTAGTGGGTAAATTACACTAAAGTTCCTGGGCTTTTAATACTTGTTATTATTAAGCCCAAAAACTTTATTTCTTTGTAAATAGGTCCCTGAGTGCCCCAGACACGCGCCTAGTATGTGACTTCTTGGGAATTTTGCACCGGACCCCCTGGAGCTTTCATTATTTGCGTACATGTCCCTGTACACTGTACCTAGGTTTTAGTTTTGAATAAAATATCAAACTCACTCCAAATTCAATGAAAATTGGATACATGGCTCCTGCCATGTTGTAAAAGTTTCTAGAATTTTTGGAGACATTTTTGCTTTTATTTGATATTTTAAAAAATTCAAAAACAACCTTTTTCTTTACTATCTGATTTAAAAATTCACAAAAAATATTAAAACTAGTCTAAAAATTATAAAAAATTAGCTACTGTGTCTTTTGTTATGCTTGATTTTATGACCAAATTTGGTCATTTTTCATCGTATAAAACTCATAAAAATTACAAAACACTAAAAACCTCATAAAAATTCTAATAAATAATCTACAAATCCAAAAATAATAATTCTGGTGCCTTAATTTTCCTTAGACTTTCTAGTTTATAGGAAAATTACCTTCAGGAGCTAAATAGGCCCTTTTGCATTTTAAATTGGCCTTTTACTCCTGACTGGACAGTACCTTCAATTGCCAGGCGTGTCATCAGAATGGCGCCGTTGCCGGGGAGCACAACTTTGTAGTTTTTGTTTTTACTTTATTTTCTTTTTCGCGGCTTTCCGCGCTCTTTCTGAGTCCGCGGCTTTTCGCGGCCTTTTGTTTTTACTTTATTTTTGTTTTATTTTCTTTTCTTTTTCTTTTTTATCTCTGATTGATTTGTGCTTGTTTATTTTAGTTGTCATTTCTGCATATATACCCTTGTTTACATTTTCTACTATTATTTGATTATCATTCTTGGTTTGACCCTTTTTGCGGTTTTGTTTTTCTTAGCTGCCTTTTACGGTTTTTCTCGAGCCCTTAGATTTAAGATTTTCTGCTTGACTGTGCCGTAATTAGTAGGATCCACACACTTAATTGATTGCCTGTTCCTATAGAGAGTTAATTGGATCTACTAATAATTCATTAATAAAAATAACTGACTCACTCCCTTCATAGCCTACGTGCCGTAGCCTACCCTGCCAAGCGTTGCTCCTGAACCCGATGTGTCGGGAGGAGGAGGGGTAGACCGAGACCGGACCCTTTGGCTTGAAGGACCTGTGACCAGTTAGACGGTTCTTCAAGTAGAAATTGCCTCTTAGGATCGGTTTTCACCGCTGCACCATATAGGTAGTTTCTTTCGGTCTTTACATTTCTGCGCGGATCACTTTGCATGTAGAGTGCTGGAGACATGTACGCATTTCCATCTTTGCATGCATCATTGATTTCATCGCGCATCGGCTTTTTCGTCTTCTCCCACTGCTTTTGACTAAACAATCAGGAGAACCGAAAAATTCGTTAGGCCTTTTGTTTTTATTGAAAATTATTAAAAAGAAAAACCATAAAATTGGGACTGTTTAAGCTATCGACCCTAAAAGACACCAGATCTAAAAATCTGTCTTGGGGAGAGCAACCCCCTCATTGTTTGGTTTGCTTGTGTGAGAGAGTGACCCATACACTAGGTAGAGCCCTCCGGTGCTATTCCCGACTCCTTCGTGCGGGCCAGTCGGTTGGGGTAGCACCGGGTATCCCAGCAGGTCACGTAATCGCTCTGATAGATTGATTGTTCACCAAAATAAAATTTGACAAGATAATTTGACCGAGCCTTTACGGTCTTCAGCTCGCGTTGCGTTGGTGAACTGAGGGGTTTGTTTGTCATCATAGTTTTCTCCAGATCCCATCCGCCTTATGATGAACGTCAAATTCGCCTCTATAATAATGTGGAATTATGTTATAGCATAGGAGGTGAATTTGGTTCAGCAAAAACCACAGACTTTGAATGCTGTGGAGTATTTATGCTTGGCAAGTCTACCAAGGTCGAACACAGGGACACGGCTGCTTAATCAGAGTATTGAATTTCGATTCATGAAGGCATAATGTCAATTAATATCAGTTTCAGATCCATATGCGAATTATGACGCACTATGCTATTTACAAGGCGATGCCATGATGCATGCATTTTTTATTTTGTTTTTATGCAAGTTAAAATGATGCATGGGCAAACAATGTAAGAGAATATGCGTGATGAATAAAATGTCAGAAATACCTACAATTATACCCTAAAATGAGAGCAACGTAATATAGAATGAAATTAGAGCCCATTTGAACACATCATTAAAAATCGGTCATCAAATCAATCAAGACGAGTAGAGCATGGTCCCATTTTTCACATAAAAAATCAATTAAATTAAAACAATGGCAAATGAGACAAATAAGCATGCTAAAATGTAGAGGACAAAACAATGATCAAATCGACACTAAAATCATGCAATTTGGACCTACGATGCTCAAGTTATGCTAAAAACAGTGCAAGGGCATAATTGTAATAAAAATGCAATAAAATAAAGGGATAAATATTGCATTTAGGTCCCTGGAGGGACCTAAATGCAAATAAATAAAACCCCCTGGGGTTCTTTGCAATTTTCCCATTTGCGCGCAGGGACCTTTTTGTAATTCTTCAAAACCTGGAGGTCCTCCCTATAATTTACCCAGGCCGCACGTGAGGCACGTGCCTGGGGACCTTTATGCAATTAGATAAACAACAGGGTCTTTCTTGCAATTTGCCCAGCACCTCACGTGCGCTGCACGTGAGGGGCTAGGCTCGGAAGGAGGCTTGTGGCTCGGGCCACGTGGCTGCACGTGGAGGCTCGAAGTTTAGGCTCGGGTCACCCGAGCTTGTTGGTTCGGTTCGAGGCTTGGGCCTCCACATGGCTTCATCACGTCCTTTCGATCAGGAGGATCGGACGGTATCTGCTTCTCGTTCTCCTCTGCGGGTCGCCGGAGGAGGCGGGGCTCCGGCGACCTGCCCTTGGCTCCGCCTCGACTTGCGAAGCCTTCTGATGACCGTCTGGACTTGCTGGAGGTCCGCCGGAAGTCTTGGAGCCACGACGAAGCTCCAAGGCTGATTGGAGGTACTGCTCGAAGAAGCTTCGCCGGGGGAGATGAAGTTGAAGGAGCTCCGACACGATCTCCGGCCATTGATGGATTTGAAGCCTGAAAATGTCAACGTATAGCCGAAGCGTGCTAGTGCGAACGATAGGTGAGTGAGTGAGGGCCTTGGAGGCGTAGGGAATGGTTGCCGGAGACTTCTCCTCCGCCGGAGCGGGGGAAGAAGGGGCTCTGAGTGAGGGAGGTTCTGGAGAAGAAGAGGGTGGCCGACGAAGGTCGGGGTGGTTGGGCGAAGCTGATGAGCTCGTCGGATGGAGGTGAGGATGTTTGCAGACAGAGGTATAAATAGGAGAAAATAATGAAGAAGTCTCCTCGCCGGAGCAAGGAGTTGGCGGAGGGGAGCAGCTTGGGCTGAGGCTCCATGGGAGCCTCCGGTCGTCGCCCGCGCGGCCAGCTGCTTCCTCGGAGCTCGGTTGGTGATCGGAGATCACCATAACGCGGCGGAGCACCGCCGCGGGTCAACACCGACAAAATCCTATCGTGGCTTCGACATTCCGCCCCTCCGCTGTCACCAGAGGGGCGGAGGAGGCTAAGGATAGAGTCAATAATGGTGGACGAGGCTATACGGTGGTGGAGCAAGGGTTTTATAGGCGGAGGTGGTCGGGGGTTACTGTGTCGGCGAGGCATTTTCAAGCGAGGAATAAATGACGAGGGGGGTAATGGCGAGGGGATTTGACAAAGGCGCGAGGATAGCGGAGGACATGGCTTCGTGTAGGTGGCGTTATGAGCGGAAGGAGGTGACTGATGCGGTGGCTAAAAATGGAAGGGGGAGGAGGTTCGACGAGGCGTAACGCCTGGGCAAGGGAGTTACTGAGGAAGAAGACGAAGCTCGAGCCGTTGGATTGTGGGATCCAACGGCTAGGATGGGTGATTGGATAG
Source organism: Ottelia alismoides (assembly GCA_037367405.1). Lineage (NCBI taxonomy): Eukaryota > Viridiplantae > Streptophyta > Magnoliopsida > Alismatales > Hydrocharitaceae > Ottelia > Ottelia alismoides. The sequence continues at coordinate 520,844 of JAZKJV010006122.1, forward strand.
AAGGTTCGGATCAGATCAATCATCCTGATCGAATGGCTGAAGGTAAGGCGCTAAAGTACGGTCTGGATGAAGGGCGAGGGTCGATCCAACGGTGAGGGATGTAGGAGTTACGCGGAGTGTGGAGAACCATTGGATGTACGTGGATCGAGAGGCTGAGATAGAGGAGCGACGTGGAGGGTTGTGGAGCGTTGCGTGATGGAGAGATCGGACGGCTAAGGAATAGGCGCCAGTGAGTGGCTGGGATTAGATCTGGAGTTAGATTTGACGGCCGTGAGCAAGGCGCGGAGGGACGGTGAGGATGGAGGCGGGGATGGTGTGATCCAACAACCCAGGAGAGGGCCGGGTGTCGAGAGAAGATGCGGGCCACGTGGGCGGCCCAGGGGGCGCCACGTGGCCCAATCAGAATAATTCAAACATAAATACTAAGAAAAATATAAAAGAAATAGTTAGGGGCCGAATTCGGAAAAAGTCAAAACATGAAAGTTGCTCGTCTCGATGAGATCTACAACTTTCATGTTGGTCAACAAGCCAAAAGAGGTCCTCTGTACAAAAGCTATTTTTGGAGGGTATTTTTAAGGGGATAAAAACACCAAGTTTGTGGTTTTCAGATTTTTTGTATTTTTTATCTTTGTAAGGGTCAGTGGTTTATAGACAAGTTATCTACCTAATTTTTAGGGGTTTTTGAGTGATAAAATAGATACAGAAAAATAAGGGAAATACAATAAATTAATGGTAATTATACACAATATGGTACATGATAAAAATAGAGAATTAGAGGTGATTTTATTGGTTTATTTAAGACATAGGTTTTAATAAGTGGCTTTTAGCATGATGAATACGAGATTCATCATACCCCTATACTTAAACCATGCTCGTCCTCGAGCATCTAAAGAATGATGGAGTCGGATTAATTCCTGACAGTACGCGTGAAATTTACAAGACTTGATCTTTCGAAGACCCTTAACCTGAGTGATCCTAAAATTCCAAGTTTATCCAAGCCTTAGTCAGAAGGAATCCAACTTCACTGATTATCAGATTCTCTTTTTGTACATATAATATAAGGATATGACATTTAGTGTACTGCATTTCATGAGAGCCAAGTTGATGCATCACTCAAAGTTCCAGTCCCAAAGACTCTCCTCTAGACCTAATCCTCAATACTAGGGAATAAGTCTACTCTTGCTTCAGTCCACTGTCTAATTAGTTTGTCAGACTTTGAAATGTTGATGGACGGCCAGATGATGGAGGTACTAGGATTGTGTCTAATTTTCTCACCCTCACATTGGAACAAGGGGCCTCTCGAGTGCCTTTTACTCAACACATGTAAATTATTACTTTGTTGATCAATGTGTCCGTCAGAGAGTTGGAGTCGTCTGCACTTGTTTTTCTGGGAGTACACCGGGGTGTGTCTTTTTTGAGTATCTAAGATACCTTCGACACCCAGACTTGTATCATTTACGATGCAGAGCCCTTTTATGGTGTCAGCCCGACTCCTTGGTCCTATTTAGTGCTTGGTCCAAGTGGACACTTTGAAAATGTTTGGGAGCGCTCGCCATTGGTGGAAGCTCGTTTGGAATTTGACTTTGGATTTAGAGCTTTTTCTTTGACATTCATTTCTTTTGTTAGCTAGCTCCACTGCTTTTACCAAGAGATTGGCGCACACTGATCAACAAGTTCCTTTAAATTTCATCACACCCTGGCACTTTTAGGTAATTATCAAAGAGATAGCATATGAATCTTGTTTACATACTGGCTAGGGTTTTGCTGACACTCAGGTTTTCTGAAGCCTTCATAAACTTTATCCCATCCTTGAATATCATAAGATAGGGTCTAAACTCAAATTTCTGGTCCTAGTTCCTCAAGTGATATCTCATCTCAGCTCATCAATCATGCAATTGTGGAAGTAACTGTGCTGATCATATTTTCTTGAAGGTAGAGATGAAGAGTGCAATATAGCACTCAAATCTTTCAAACTGGAGAAGTGTGGATATTTAAGTCATGTAAACCCTAATGAGTAAGGCATGTTAACTCAGACTCTCAAAATCCCAGAGATCCAATGTCCTCAAAATCCTCAAGCCTTGCGTGAGTGTGAATGTGTTAGGAATACACCAACTCCATGGGTTAGTGAATTTTTGTGTGATTTTTTTTCTTTTGCAAATTTTTATGGGTTAATTAATTTTTTATTACTCGGAGAGACAATGACTGGCCCAGGCTCAAATAAAAGTATACACTTTTAGCCAGTATGGGTGTAAGTACGGGCCGAGGCCCGTGTTACTTGAGGACGGGGCCGTATGCGATGTCCTCTAAACCACCCACTCTGCTAAGAGAGACCGAGGTTCCCTCACTGAAAATGCCAACTAAACCTAGTAGTCAGAGTCAACCTCACAAGAAAGATTTCCAGTTTTTCAATTTTTTTAATACAGGAATATTTACAAAAATTAAACCCTTAATTTTTAATTTTTACAGGTTTTTACTCAGTTCACTAGTTTACCAAAACCCAGCTCGAAAAATAAAATTTTAAAAAGTTTTAAAAACGCGAGCTAAGGCTAAAGTAATATACAATAATATACGGTATACCCCCTATACTTAAAATTTTCTATGTCCTCATAGCACAAGTGCCATAAAGCCAAGGCTCGATTCAAGTACAGGGTGATACAACGGAACTGAGGAGGAGGATCCCCCTATACTTAGGCCAAAATTGGCCTAAGTACAAGAAGACGGGACGAGGGATGGAAGAGCAGGCATGTCCCCCCTATACTTAGGCTACAAATAGCCTAAGGTCTGCGTTGGGGGGGGTTCTATGATACAAGGGTGAAGGGGAGGGGGTTCGTGAAAAATAGATACACACACACAGAGAGAGAGAGAGAGAGAGAGAGAGAGAGAGAGAAATATACAGGGGGAGGGTGGGGGTGAGTATGTGCATGTGCAGTGTAAGTGTGTGTGTGTGGGGGGGGGGGGATTTTTTTTGAGTACAATATGCAAGACTGAAAATAAATATGCAGATGCAAGAATTTTTTTTCTTTTTTTTTTCTTTTTACAAAATGCAATGCAATTTAACTGATAGAAATCCTAGAATTTCTTCACGGTTTCCTTTGCGGCCTCTTCAGCGGAAGCTCCCGACTTCGTGCCTCCATGACGATCAGGCATCCCCGATTTTCATGGGCCCTGCCACAAAAGAGAAAAGTTAGAAACTCAGAGAAATTAAATCAGCAAATAATATGCAACGAAATGATGCATGAAATGAGGACCTAAAAATTATTGAAATAATTTAAAAAAATCAAAATTCAAAAATTAAGCAAAGCCGTGTCCCCGGCAACGGCGCCATTTGATGAACGTCAAATTCGCCTCTATAATAATGTGGAATTATGTTGTAGCATAGGAGGCGAATTTGGTTCAGCAAAAACCACAGACTTTAAATGATGTGGAGTATTTATGCTTGGCAAGTCTACCAAGGTCGAACACATGGACACAGCTGCCTAATCAGAGTATTGAATTTCGATTCATGAAGGCATAATGTCAATTAATATCAGTTTCAGATCCATATGCGAATTATGATGCACTATGCTATGTACAAGGCGATGCCATGATGCATGCATTTTTTATTTTGTTTTTATGCAAGTTAAAATGATGCATGGGCAAACAATGTAAGAGAATATGCGTGATGAATAAAATGTCAGAAATACCTACAATTATACCCTAAAATGAGAGCAACGTAATATAGAATGAAATTAGAGCCCATTTAAACACATCATTAAAAATCGGCCATCAATCAAGACGAGTAGAGCATGGTCCCATTTTTCACATAAAAAATCACTTAAATTAAAACAATGGCAAATGAGACAAATAGGCATGCTAAAATGTAGAGGACAAAATAAGGATCAAATCGACACTAAAATCATGCAATTTGGACCTACGATGCTCAAGTTATGCTAAAAACAGTGCAAGAGCATAATTGTAATAAAAATGCAATAAAATAAAGGGATAAATATTGCATTTAGGTCCCTGGAGGGACCTAAATGCAAATAAAGAAAACCGCCTAGGGTCCTTTGCAATTTTCCCATTTGCGCGCAGGGACCTTTTTGCAATTCTTCAAAACCTGGAGGTCCTCCCAGTAATTTACCCAGGCACGCACATGAGGCACGTGCCTGGGGACCTTTATGCAATTAGATAAACAGTAGGGTCTTTCTTGCAATTTGCTCAGCACCTCACGTGCGCTGCACGTGAGGGGCTAGGCTCGGGAGGAGGCTTGTGGCTCGGGCCACGTGGGTGCACGTGGAGGCTCGAAGTTTAGGCTCGGGTCACCCGAGCTTGTTGGTTCGGTTCGAGGCTTGGGCCTCCACATGGCTTCATCACGTCCGTCCGATCAGGAGGATCGGACGGTATCTGCTTCTCGTGCTCCTCCGCAGGTCGCCGGAGGAGGCAGGGTTCCGGCGACCTGCCCTTGGCTCCGCCTCGACTTGCGAAGCCTTCTGATGACCGTCTGGACTTGCTGGAGGTCTGCCGGAAGTCTTGGAGCCACGGCGAAGCTCCAAGGCTGATCGGAAGTACTGCTCGAAGAAGCTTCGCCGGCGGAGATGAAGTTGAAGGAGCTCCGACACGATCTCCGGCCATTGATGGATTTGAAGCCTGAAAATGTCAGCGTATAGCCGAAGCGTGCTAGTGCGAATGATAGGTGAGTGAGTGAGGGCCTTGGAGGCGTAGGGAATGGTGGCCGGAGACTTCTCCTCCGCCGGAGCGGGGGAAGAAGGGGCTCGGAGTGAGGGAGGTTCTGGAGAAGAAGAGGGTGGCCGGCGAAGGTCGGGGTGGTTGGGCAAAGCTGATGAGCTGGTCGGATGGAGGAGAGGATGTTTGCAGACGGAGGTATAAATAGGAGAAAATAATGAAGAAGTCTCCTCGCCGGAGCAAGGAGTTGGCAGAGGGGAGCAGCTTGGGCTGAGGCTCCATGGGAGCCTCCGGTCGTCGCCCGCGAGGCCAACTGCTTCCTCGGAGCTCGGTTGGTGATCGGAGATCACCATAACGCGGCGGAACACCGCCGCGGGTCAACACCGACAAAATCCTATCGTGGCTTCGTCATTCCGCCCCTCCGCTGTCACCGGAGGGGCGGAGGAGGCCAATGATAGAGTCAATAATGGTGGACGAGGCTATACGGTGGTGGAGCAAGGGTTTTATAGGCGGAGGTGGTCGGGGGTTACTGTGTCGACGAGGCATTTTCGAGCGAGGAATAAATGACGAGGGGGGTAATGGTGAGGGGATTTGACGAAGGCGCGAGGATAGCGGAGGACATGGCTACGTGTAGGTGGCGTTATGAGCGGAAGGGGGTGACTGGTGCGGTGGCTAAAAATGGAAGGGGGAGTAGGTTCGACGAGGTGTAACGCCTGGGCAAGGGAGTTACTGAGGAAGAAGACGAAGCTCGAGCCGTTGGATCGTGGGATCCAACGGCTAAGATTGGTGATTGGATAGAAGGTTCGGATCAGATCAATCATCCTGATCGAATGGCTGGGGGTAAGGCGCTAAAGAACGGTCTGGATGAAGGGCAAGGGTCGATCCAACGGTGAGGGATGTAGGAGTTACGCGGAGTGTGGAGAACCGTTGGATGTACGTGGATCGAGCGGCTGAGATAGAGGAGCGACGTGGAGGGTTGTGGAGCGTTGGATGATGGAGAGATCGGACGGCTAAGGAATAGGCGCCAGTGAGTGGCTGGGATTAGATCTGGAGTTAGATTTGACGGCCGTGAGCAAGGCGCGGAGGGACGGTGAGGATGGAGGCGGGGATGGTGTGATCCAACAACCCAGGAGAGGGCCGGGTGTCGAGAGAAGATGCGGGCCACGTTGGCGGCCCAGGGGGCGCCACGTGGCCCAATCAGAATTATTCAAACATAAATACTTAGAAAAATATAAAAGAAATAGTTAGGGGCCGAATTTGGAAAAAGTCAAAACATGAAAGTTGCTCGTCTCGATGAGATCTACAACTTTCATGTTGGTCAAAAAGCCAAAAGAGGTCATCTGTACAAAAGCTATTTTTGGAGGGTATTTTTAAGGGGATAAAAACACCAAGTTTGTGGTTTTCAGATTTTTTTTGTATTTTTTATCTTTTTAAGGGTCAGTGATTTATAGACATGTTATCTACCTAATTTTTAGGGGTTTTTGAGTGATAAAATAGATACAGAAAAATAAGGGAAATACAATAAATTAATGGTAATTATACACAATATGGTACATGATAAAAATAGAGAATTAGAGGTGATTTTATTGGTTTATTTAAGACAGAGGTTTTAATAAGTGGCTTTTAGCATGATGAATACGAGATTCATCACCTTACTCGCTACATCACGATGATGGGTAGACGATCTCTTAGGCAGCCTCTGGCTGCACCGCTTTCGGGCACGTCTACCCGTTCATCTAGGTTGGCCCGCGAGAGCCGAGACCAGCTCTCCGAGCTCGAGTATGATTCCGCCCTGTTCCCCCTCGACCCCTTTTTTTTCGGTTCCGAGAGACATGAGCCAGAGGAGAGATTAGCAGATTTATCAGCACCTGAGTTTGGCTCATTTGGTTTTGCAGACGCCATGGCCGGCAGTTCAGAGGATCGCTCCCGAGGTCCACAACCTGAGCACTTTGTGTTGGACCAGGGCGCGATCAACTCCACCCTGATCGCCTCCCTCGAGACAGTTCAGCAGAAGTTGAGGGATCAGGGAGCATTCATGCTTGATATGAGGAGAGAGATGGAGCAGATGAGAGCAGAGAGAGAGCAGAGGCAAGACGGGCCGAGAGTCCCAGACGATGCAGCCGCAGCAGCCGCCGCCGCAGCGGCAGCCGCCGCGGCAGGCGGAGGAGAGCCACCGAGACCGATGTGGGAGTTGCACAACCCCGGATCGACGCTGATGCACCACTGGGTCGTACTTCCAGCGATCATGGGGGACTTCAAGTTCCCCCCGAACACCTTGCAGTTACTCCCCCGCTTCCACCGGCTCGCCACTGAGGAGCCCCATCTCCACCTCCAGGAGTTTCTCGTGATCTGCAGCACTGTCCACGATCGTCAGGTGGACCAGGATACGATTCGGATGATTGCCTTCCCCTTTTCCTTAGCAGACAGAGTAGCCACCTGGCTGAAGCACTTGGGGAAGTTTGTCTACACATGGGAGCAGCTCCGCACCGAGTACTTACACAAGTACTATCCACTCGGGCGGACCAATGCAGTGAGAGCCCTTATCAGCAACTTCTCCATGCTCCCCAACGAGCAGTTCCATGAGGCATGGGAGAGGTTTCGAGAGCTGACTGATCGATGCCCGCACCATGATATTTCCAAGCCCAACCTCGTGCAGAGCTTCTTTAGCGGGCTGACACCAGAGCTTCAGGGCTTGGTGAACGCTTCTTGCGGCGGGTCATACTTCGCTAAGGATCACGACCAGGTTTGGGCCATCTACGAGGAGATGGCCGAGAACTACATGGTGATGTCTCAGACCAGGTTGTATACTCAGAGCAGACCCCAACAACAACCAAGACCCGTGCAGTACCAGAGGATAGCACGGGTCGACGCCGGTCCTTCCAGTTCATCCGCAGTAGCAGCAGCACAGGCAGAGTCATCAGCTGCGGATATGGGTATCATCAGCGAGAAGTGGGATCAGATGGAGCTGATAGAGAAGAAGCAGTGCCAGGGCATCACTCAGATGGAGCAGATGGCACATACTCTGAGCGACATGAAGACCCAGCTCACGTGTCTCCAGGAGGCACAGACGGCTCCACAGCCCCGTCTTCAGTCGCGAGGCGATACCGGCGGCAGCAACAGCTCGTCCCAGCGCTCCATCTCACACCAGCAGCCTAGACATGTTCACCTTATACAGGCGGAGCCGTACCAGCAGCCGCAACCCACCTACCAGTCACCACCATCTCCAGACTTGCAGATGGTGGTATACCAGCCGGTCAGCATCTCGCAGTACTTCCGCCAGCCCAGTACGATGCAGAGCAATTGATGGATGTCAACGGGATTTGGTATGACCACCCTCTACCTGGTATCTGACGGGACCATCCCGGATTCAGGTGGGGGAACGGAGGTGCTCAGCCCCAGCAGCAGCCATCTAGTCAGGGAGGCCAGTACAGCCAGCAGAGAGATCACCAGCCGCAGCAGCAGCCCCCAGTGTACCCACCACCACAACAGCAGCAGTCATCCTACGTTCCTCGTCCCTATCAGCAGGGACAGTCTTGGAGGCGTGAGCAACCTCACCAGCCACAACAGCAGCATCACACTTCCCCCTCTCACCAACAGCAGCACCAGTTCCAGCAGCCTCATTACCAGAGAGGCTACCCGTCGGGCTCCCATGGTCCACCATACGAGAGCCCCGCCTTGGACGATATAGCTCGCCTCCTCACGAATCAGCAGGCTACTTTCAGACGGGAGATGGACGAGTTCCGCCAGGAGATGCGGGACATAGTGAGAGGGAAGGCCGCCATCCCTGCCCAGATCGAGTCGAACCCCAATAGCCTGAAGCGGAAGTCTGAGCAGGTAGTTTACACTGAGCATGCCACTCCTAGTGATCCATTTGATGATATGTCTGCAGACCTTTTTGATGCTGATTTTGTCACACTTAGGAGCGGTAAGACACCAGCAGGCGGCGGCACCTCGTCTGAGCGACACCACGAGGACACACCTAGGGTGCCAGATGAGGAGCAGGAGAGCGGTACTGAGTCCGCTCAAGATGATGAAGGTGGTACTGAGGCCACCAAGGATGCTGATTCCACCGGCGGTGCTGAGGCCGCCAATTCACCAGTTGGAGGAGGTGGTACTGACGCCACCCTTGATGCCGAGCCAGAGCGCGGTACTGAGGCCGCGAGACGTCCAGATGATCCAGCCGATGGTGGTACTGAGGCCACCAGAGTTCATGTAGAGAGATCTGTTGTTTTTCCTTCCCCTGATGTATCTCGGAACCATGTTGTGAATAAAGGAAAAGGTTTGGTTTTTTCTGGTCCCACTGTGGTGCTTGATGTATGTGCGGATCCGGCCGTCGAGCCGTCTAGACCTTTTCCTAGTCCTTCATGTGAGAAGGACCCAGTGATCCCCTTTCCTAGACCCCTTCAGATGGGGAAGGGGAAGAAAAAGGAAAATCCAAAAAAGAGAGATCAGGAAGAGTTCAGCCAGCAGATGATAGATCGTTTCTATATCCAGCTGACTCTTCAGGAGGCTTTGCAGCACATCCCCCTTCTTCAGCGTTCGTTGAGAGACAGGACTACAGTTAGGAGGAAGAGGAGGTACCACCACTCAGAGATCCATGTGCTGACGAAAGCCATGTGCTTCGCGATTCAGAACCGTCTGCCGGCCAAGAGGCCAGATTCAGGAGCCCCTTATGTCAGATGTCACATTAGAGAGTAGAGGTTCGACCGGACTCTATTGGATAGAGGATCGTCTATCAACCTCCTTCCGGCAGCCCTTCTCGACCGCTTCGAGTTGGGCACTCTTAGACAGAGCAGGACAGTCCTTCAATTTGCTGATTGATCTGTCAAGAGGCCGAAGGGGTTGTTGCGAGACGTTGTCGTCACTATTCAGGGCATGCAATTCCCCGTGGACTTCGTAGTGTTGGACATGGAGATCCCTGATTCAGTGACCGATACCCCCATCATTCTCGGTCGTTCGTTCTTGTCCACAGCCAAGGCGGTGACTGACCATGATAGCGGGAAGGTATACTTTCACGTCGAGGGCGAGAGTGTACAAATAGAGACGATCGAGGACAGCAGAGTCAGAGACAGATCATGCTCAGAGACCACTTCAGATATAGAGCAGCTGACAGATGCCGGGCTAGACATCCACCAGGACTGTGACTTTGTGATCACAGACGACGAGGCAGCATGGGCAGACCCCGCAGCACAGGCCATCCTCTCATTTTCAGACACCGCTGATGCTGAGATGACAGCAGAGGAGAGCTTGGAGAGCACATTCCTGGTTCAGGATACGTCAGTGGCAGTAGAGCCGGTTCTCGACCGCGACACAGATTTTTATGATGATGGTGGTACTAATGCCACCTTGTTTGATGCAGATCCCTCGGATTCAGAGTCTGATTGGGCAGATTGCGAGGATTACATGCCAGACCTGAGTTCTACAGAGCCTATAGCTGAGGAGGAGGCAGATGCCGAGCAGAGCAGAGACAGTCAGTCAGAGCAGCCTTCTCCAGTTCCTGAGATTGAGAGAGAGTTTCAGTTCTCCCATGCAGATTTGGCAGCATTTACAGAGACATTTCAGAGGCCAGATCCACCAGCACCCAGCTGTCCAGAGCTGAAGCCGCTCCTTACTTCGCTGAAGTATCGATTCCTTGCGGGTGAGCCGGAGATGTACCCAGTCATTATCTCTGCCGATCTGACTAGAGAGCAAGAATCCCGTTTGATGGGGGTTCTTGAAAAGAACCGCAAGGCAATAGGATGGAGCATAGATGATAGTCCATCACGGTGCTCCCACCATATCTATCTCGAGGATGGGGCAAAGCCGTCGCGTGAGTTCCAGCATCGGCTGAACCCCAATCTGAGAGAGGTTATCATGAAGGAAATTTTAAAATGGTGGAGTGCAGATTTTATATATCCCATTTCCGACTCCAAGTGGGTCAGCCCCTTGCATGTGGTGCCCAAGAAGACGGGCATCACGACTGTGATCAGTGAGTCAGGAGAGGAGATTGCTACATGAGTACCCACTTCTTGGCGGGTCTGTGTTGACTACAGGAGACTCAACCAGGCCACCAAGAAGGATCATTTCCCCCTGCCTTTTATTGACCAGATCATTGAGAGACTGGCAGGGAAGAGCCACTACTATTTCCTGGATGGGTACTCGGGCTACAACCAGGTGGCCATTGCTCCTGAGGACCAGGAGAAGACCACCTTTACCTGTCCCTTCGGCACATACGCCTTCCGACGCATGCCATTTGGGCTATGCAATGCCCCTACGACTTTCCAGAGATGCGTGCTGTCGATCTTTTCGGACATGGTAGGGGAGTGTTTGGAGGTCTTCATGGATGATTTCTCAGTTTACGGCGACAGATTCGACTCCTGTCTTGACTGCCTAGACCGGGTACTCCAGCGATGTATAGAGGTCCACTTGATGCTATCTTGGGAGAAGAGTCACTTCATGGTGACTCAAGGGACGGTGCTTGGCCATATCATCTCCAACAGGGGCATGGAGGTTGATCCGGCCAAGGTAGATGTCATTAGAAAACTCGCACCGCCGTCCAATCTGAGGCAGTTACGGTCATTTCTGGGGCACGTCGGTTTCTACCGACGATTTATTCATGATTTCAGCAGGATTTCCCGGCCGTTGACTGACCTACTGACGAAAGACACCGAGTTCCTTGTCGGTGACAAGTGTCTTTCGTCCTTCGAGACTCTCAAGCAGTGTGTTATTGAGGCTCCTGTTCTCCAGCCGCCTGATTGGTCTCTCCCATTCGAGGTCATGACGGATGCCCCGAGTTTGCCGCGGGGGCCATGTTGGGACAGAGGAGGGATGGAGTCCCCTTTGCTATCCACTACGCTAGCTGTACATTGGATTCTGCACAGCGGAATTATACCGTCACAGAGAAGGAGATGCTAGCCGTAGTGTTCGCCCTAGATAAGTTCAGATCTTACATCATTGGATCTAGAGTGACCTTGTATACTGATCACACCGCCATCCGATACCTCATGGCAAAGAAGGATGCCAAAGCCAGATTGACGAGATGGATCCTTCTACTCCAGGAGTTTGACATTGAGATCAAGGATAAGCCTGGAGTCAAGAATGTGGTGGCGGATCATCTCTCCCGTTTAGAGCAGCCTGAGGAGTCCGAGCATATTGATCCCATTTGTGAGACCTTCCCAGATGAGGCGATCCTTGCTATCGCCTCACTCCCGTGGTATGCCGATATTGTGAACTTTCTCGTTGCTGGGAAAGTCCCACAAGATTGGCCCAGGCAGAGGCTTGAGACCTTCCTTGCGAAGGCCAAGTCCTACCACTGGGAGGATCCCATCCTTTACCACGAAGGAGGGGACAACGTCTGGCGTAGGTGCATTCCTCAGGAGGAGCACCATAGCGTCCTCACTTACTGCCACAAGCTTGAGGCAAGAGGACATCATTCTGGGAGGAGAACGGCACAAAAAGTGCTCCAATACGGCTTGTGGTGGCCTACCCTCTTCAAGGACTCTGATGAGTTCGTGAAGAGGTGTACTGACTGTCAGAGGATGGGCACTTGTGGACAATGTGATATGATGCCGATGCAGCCCATTCACTTCTGTGAGGTTTTTGACGCATGGGGCATCGATTTCATGGGTCCATTCCCTAAGAGTCAAAGATTTGAGTACATTCTGTTGCCCGTTGATTATGTTAGTCGTTGGGTTGAGGCTATCCCCGCCCGAGCCGCTGATGCGAGGACAATTTGCAGATTTTTGAGGAAGCACATCATCACGCGGTTCGGGGTACCACGAATATTGATTTCAGATGGGGGGTCTCATTTCATCAACGACCAGGTGAAGGCCCTTGCTAGTGAGTTCGACATAGACCATCGCGTTGCTACACCTTACCATCCACAGACGAATGGTCTAGCCGAGGTGTCGAACAGGGAGATCAAGACTATATTGCAGAAAGTCGTCCGCCCTGACCGAAAGGATTGGTCACAGCTTTTGGACTCGGTCTTGTGGGCATATAGGACGTCTTTCAAGACACCATTGGGCACATCTCCCTTTCGCCTCGTATATGGTAAGCCGTGCCATTTGCCTGTTGAGCTGAGACACAGGTCACTTTGGGCAGTCACTGAGATACTTATGGATCCAGATGGTGTAGGAGACCAGAGGAGCGCAGAGTTAGCAGCCCTGGAGGAGTTGAGAGATACCGCCTTTTCAAACAGCCTACATTATAAGGAGAGAGTGAAGGAGTGGCATGATTCTCACATCAGCCACAAGCATTTTGAGCCTGGACAGAGAGTATGGCTGTTTGATGCGAGGCTTCGTTTATTTCCAGGGAAGCTACAAAGCAAGTGGAAGGGACCTTATCTGGTGAGAAAGGTACACGGCAACGGTAGCATTGATATATCCGAGTTGTCTTCTGAGAGTACCTTTCGAGTGAACGGCCAGCGGCTCAAGCCATTTCTAGATCATGAGCCGCGGGTCGTAGATGTTGCCCCTATTCATTTTGCATGAGATGTGGTCTTTGACTCACATCTATTGCATCTCACGCCTGATTTTCACTGATCCTCCGACTTGTATAGATCCAGATGCCCATATCATCACATTCTTTAGTCCCACATCCCTTTCTTCATCTTTTGATTATGCTATACTTAGGGTGCACTTTACCCTAAGTATAGGGGGGATGTAGGACCTTTGAGTTTCCTTTTGTTTCTTTCTACCCCTGTTTTGCTGCCTATACTTAGGGATATTTTACCCTAAGTATGGGGGGGGGGGGGTAGACCCTGTACATTCTCCACTCGGTTTTCCCTTTGTGTACAACCTGCTATACTTAGGTTACTTAATCCTAAGTATAGGGGGAAAAGCTGAGAGTCTCTTGATATTCTATTCATTCGTCTTTGTATATAACCTTCTTTTTCACTTCCCTATACGTAGCACGAGTTATGTCTTCTTCATCGCTCTTGACTCTGAGGACATCGTTCGAGCTAAGTATAGGGGGGTGTGTATATATTTCATATATACTTTAGCCATAACTCGTACTTTGTGTGAGTGTGTAAATAAATAAAATGGCTAAAAATCCTAAAAATCACAAAAATCAAAAAATTTTCATGTACATAAATATTCTTTTATTTGCACATAAATAGCTAGTGTACAAATTATTTTTGTAAAAATGTTTTCAAAAATCTTTTGTGTAAAGCTTGTGTAAATATTTTCTTATCAAAATTATGTATATAGTACAAATTTTTTCCAAAATGTTTTGAAAATCAAAAGTTTGCAAAAATCTTGTGTAAATGTGTGTAAATACTTTTGCAAAACTTGCACTTCATGCATCATCCATTCATGATTTCAAAACATTTTTCAAAAATTTTGCATGGTTGTAAAATTTGTGTAAATAGCATCTTTTGTACATATGTATATAGTTTTTTCTGGATAATAGTTGACATTTAAACTAGCCTGGAATCAAATTGAGAAATGGAGCTTGATTAAGATCTTAATCCACCTAATCTCTAAGAGGAACCTTATAGGGCTTAGGTTTAAGGCTTTTCAGGTCCATGGTGACTTAATTCTTTGAGTCCACTAGGCTATGATCACATGTCATCTCAATGAGCCTAAGTAGAGCACTTAACAACAACACATGACTCATATAGACAATGTCTTTACTTGGACACCAGCACTTTGCACCGAGCTCTCTACGGATGAGGTGGTGAGGAGGCAGTATTCCTTGACTTGGGGTAGCATATGAGGGTAGTACTTCTAGGCGGAACCTCTCTTCTTCTTTTTGTGAAGGAAGTGCGTCTCAACTTGGTCTGGTTGCTATGAGGTCTAACGACGGGAGTTGTGGGTTGCAATAAAGCTTCAAAAGAGGGATAGTCTACTGGCTCAAGAGGAAAAACTCCTTGTATATATGCTGCACATGTATATGTTGTATAGATGCACTTGAAAAAAAATGCAAAAAGAAAATAACTCCAAAAAAGTGGTGGGTCTGAGAGAAAATGATAATCCCACCGGAGTATGTATATAGAGTGCAATAAGCAAAGCTTGAGATTGATGATTCACCTTATGTAGCTTGCAGCAGGGAGACTTGGCTACACTGGCCAAGCATCCAAGGATACATGGCTACACTGGCCATGGTCCATTCTCTTCTTCCTCCTCTTCTTGAGCCGGTTGAAATTGAACTTAGAAGGGAATACCCCGCTCCTCGAGGAAAGAGTGGCCAGATTGAGGTCATAGAGTTACCTTGTTGAGGAGGGTTGTCAAGTTGCCATTTCTGAGGTGGAGAGCTTATACCTCACATTCACAGGACAAGGAAAGATTCATGGTCTTCAGGGTTTGTGTTTGGTGACTTGTTTTGATCTGGATTATTGAGGAGTCCTGGTTATAGATTAGTGGAACTTAGAGGCTGTTGAGTTTTAAGCTTAAGTCCAAATAAGGTTCCGAGACATTAATAATCCAAAGATCTAATCGATAGCTCCATACCTCAATTTAATGAAGGCAAGTTTAATAATCAACCTTGATCCATGTACATTCTTCTCTTTTTCTTTTTCTTTCTTCTTTTTCACTTCTTTTTCAAATAAGTGTTTGCTAAGGGACTAGCAAAGTTAAGTATAGGGGGGTGATGAATACTCATTCATCACTCTTTATTCTTATATTTTAGCTACAAAAACCTTTGCAAATGCATGTATATATTTGTAAATATAAATAATTACCAAAAGCATGCATGGTGTAAAAAGTAATAATTAGCATGTTTTTGTGCAAAAATAAAAGAATAAAGATCATAAAGAAAAAGAGGGAAATATTTAGAATAAATATTGAGCAACCTAACCCAAGGGAGGGCTCAACATGGGCCTGGCCGCATAAAAGCCAAGTAGAGGGAGATAGGGGCTCATGTGTGTAAATAAACCTATAAATAAAATAAAAATATTTCTTCCAAAAAAATAGAATAAAATGACTTGTATATATTGTGTATATATTTATTATAAAAATCAAAACAAAAATAGAAAAATTAAAAAGAAAACAAAAACACTCCACTTGTGTATATATCCACCATGTACATACTACCACATCCATGATTATTCCACCTTATAAATAAATAAATTAATTTCTATAAAAACTTGTAAATAGACTATCTTTTATGGTGTAAATAAATAAAATAAAAACCATTAAACCAAAAATAAAATAAAAAGAACAAAATTAAAAATTAAAAATCACATTGTAAATATACCTTGTATATAGATGTATATACCTATTTATTTCACTATTGTATATAAATAATAAAAATAAAATAAAAATACCCTTTTATTCCTAATTTTATACTATAAATAAATAAAATATAAAATAGGAATAAAAATGCACAAAAATAACAAATTAAAAATCAAAAATTAAAAAGGCATATTGTGTAAATACCTATATATAGCATAAAGTGTAAATATCTTATTTTTATTTTGAAAAATTAATTAAATATCACCAAAAAATAGAAAAAATTAAAACAAAAATATTTCATGTTTTAAGTTTTTAATAATTCAGCCATTTGCTATTTTATTTTCAATTTACAAATGTTTTCCACGTGGCCAACCCCCATTGGTCCACGGGGGATGTTGACCGCCCGATCAACTCCCCCCTGTGGACCACTTCCCACGGATCCGTTGCGCGGACCCGTCTTCTCCCATTTATCCCTGCCTAACCCGATCACTTCTCACCTAAACCCCGGGTCCGTTTCGTTCCTGATAGATCCGACACCCTCGCCGAGGTACCCGCCTCGGGGTCTGCGCTCCGAGCTACCCTACCCGATCACATCTAGCCGGACCCTTGGCTGAATAAAAGCCGAGCTCCGCCTCCATTTTGCGCATCTTTTGGCTCCCCTTCCTTCATCCCAGGACCTCCACCGTCATCCCCGAGGTGATAGCTCGTTGCTGGCAGTGTTGCAGAGAGGAGAGGTTGGTTGGACCATCGATCCGGCGTCTTCGCTCCGCCGTGCTCCGCCCCAAGGTAGAGCTCGAGCCTCGGGCCACGACGTCCCGCGAGGCAAGGATCCAGAGCACCAGCAGCTCATCCCCAGTCGACTCGACCACCTAGGTAGCCCTATTTCCCTTTCCTGTTCTTTAATTTTTGATTTCGCCCAAATCTCGCCGTCGCCGACCATCATCGATTCCGGGCCACACCCACCTTCCATTCGATCATCGGACCGCACCACCACACTCGCCTTCCTCCCGCTCACCTTCTCCGCCCCTCCGTTCAACCCAGCTCGCACAGGAGCTGGGGTTCGAACCCCTTCGCCGTCGCATCACCGGGGTTCGCCCGTACCACCGCACCGTCCACCTTCACCACCGCTAACGGGGTCGAGGCAGTTTGCCCTCGACCCAGGAGCTCTTTGGTTGCGTTTTGCAGGTCAATCGAGGGCTGTCCGAGGCCCTCCTACGTGAGAACCAGAGCTTCTCCTCCGCCGGAGTCGACAGAGCTCTCCGGAGCTCCGTTGATTCATCGGAGGCGTGCTGCAGACGCGGGGAGCCAAGCCGAATCTTCTCCGATCATCAGCATCCCCCGTGAAGGCCCGGAGCACGCGTACTGGGCCGGCGAAGTTCGCCGGCCTCCTGTTCCTCCAGGACCTTCAGACCCCGTCCGATGCTCCTCTTGCTCCAGCTTTGATCCCCACCGTTCGCTTCAGGAGCTGCCAGCACCGTTGATCTGAGGAGGAGGAGGAACTGGGACCGTTCGATCGTCGAGGTGGAGCCGCAGCGCATTTGAGCCGATAAATCACCACGTGGCATCCATCTGACGGTCGACCTAATAAAGGGTAATTTATCCCTTAGGCCCCTCTGTTTACTTTATTTCGTGTTTAGTCCTGTAAATACCATAGTTAGTTGTTTTTATTTGGTACATTTGCACTTTGGACCCTGTCTGTTTCTATATTTGCATGTATGCCCCTGTCTGTAGTGTAGCACGTGCGTCGACACGTGCTTTGTTGGGTAATTTGCATGTTTAGCTCTGTAGTTTTGGAATGTTATGGAATGAATGAAATGTTTTAGAAAATTGCAGATATGCCCCTGTGAGTGATTTTTATGCGCATGTGCGTTATATTAGTGGGTAAATTACACTAAAGTTCCTGGGCTTTTAATACTTGTTATTATTAAGCACAGAAACTTTATTTCTTTGCAAATAGGTCCTTGAGTGCCCCAGACACGCGCCTAGTACGTAACTTCTTGGGAATTTTGCACCGGATCCCCTGGAGCTTTCATTATTTGCGTACAGGTCCCTATGCACTGTATCTAGGTTTTAATTTTGAATAAAATATCAAACTCACTCCAAATTCAATTAAATTTGGATACATGGCTCCTGCCATGTTGTAAAATTTTCTAGAATTTTTGGAGACATTTTTGCTTTTATTTGATATTCTAAAAAATTCAAAAACAACCTTTTTCTTTACTGTCGATTTAAAAATTCACAAAAAAAAATATTAAAACTAGTCTAAAAATTATAAAAAAATTAGCTACTGTGTCTTTTGTTGTGCTTGATTTTCTGACCAAATTTGGTCATTTTCCATCATATAAAACTCATAAAAATTACAAAACACTAAAAACCTCATAAAAATTCTAATACATAATCTACAAATCCAAAAATAATAATTCCGGTGCCTTAATTTTCCTTAAATTTCTAGTTTATAGGAAAATTACTCCAGGAGCTAAATAGGCCCTTTTGCATTTTAAATTGATCTTTTACTCCTGACTGGACAATACCTTCAATTTCTTACATTGTTTTATTTTTAGAAAATTAAATAAAAATCAAAAAAATACCAAAAATTAACCAAAAATAGTAAAAACTGTAAAATACATAAAAAAAATTTTTATTTGAATTTTTGAGTGATTTTTGATGCATTAAATAAATTGTTGTATTGCCTTGTTTCTTTGTTTTCCTTATTTTCTTAATTAATTAAAAATCCAAAAAAAATTCATAAAAATTAAAATCCACCAAAAATACCTTTTATTTTATTTTATTTTTGACTACTTCGTAGGCCGCAAGGCCATCACGTGCTCCTTGTGTTCGACCCTGGTCGCTATACCAGGTTAATATAATAGCAAGACCGCTTCGTGTGTTTGATTGATTTTTATCGGATTTGGTGGTCTCTTTTTCTCGATCGACCACGCTTGGTGACTTGGGTCGCAACGACCATCGGTTACCTTTTACCCGAGTTGCTTGGCGTATCATCAAGCCCCTCCAACTAGTACATGTGGTTGAAATTTTTTATACTTGGGGTATATATTTCATGGGAATTTTCACCACATAACATGGTTACTAGTACAGTCTTCTTGCTATTGATTGCTTCTCCTGTTGGGTAAAACCCATTCCCACTCGCGCTGCTGATAGCGCAACCGTTGTCAAGTTCCTGACTGACCTATTCTCTCGATTTGGATTACCTAAGGTGGTCATTAGTGATGGTGGAGCCCACTTTCTGAATTCTTCGATGAGAAAGTTACTTAAGACTAATGGAGTTAAACATCGTGTCTCGACTGCCTACCGCCCACAAACTAATGGAATGACTGAGTTATCAAACTGAGAGATAAAAACATTAATCCAGAAAACCGTTCGATATGGTCCTGATGTATCTGTGATTCATCATCTTTATTCATTTATTTTAGCTTAAAATCCCTTATAAATTGCCTGTATATAAAACTAACTTCAAATTCCTACTAACTTGCATTGTGTGTCAATATTGTACACTTCTTACTATTTTAACCTAAAATAAATAAAGAAAGAAAGAAAGGAAAAAAAGAAGGAAGATTGTATATATATGTAATAGATACAGGCTGGCCCGAACCCCGAGAGAAGGTCAAGATTTGACCTGATCGACTAGGAATAAAGTAGGGGGAGATAGGGTCCTCAATCAAAAAAATCCAAACAAATTGTGTGTTATATATATTTATATACTACACTATTTTATTTGTACATTAATTGATCTCAAATCAAATAACTTTCAAAATTAAAGCTGTAAATGTGTTCTAATAATAAACATAATTGCACAATTAAATCATGTACAGAATAAAAGCAACCAGACTTCGAAAAAGCCACCAAGCACTAATTGAAAGACCAATTCCAGTTCCATATGAACTCAAATAGAAACAATCTCACTTCCATTGGATTCTAAATTAATTTATCTTTAAAATGACCGTATTTTCATAATTTTTGGAGTTACGAGTAAAATGTTGGTTTTCTAGGGTGGTTTGTGCAATTTTACCATGTATTTTGTACATATTGTATTTGTATATATTTGTAAATATTTTTTTAGTAATTGTTTAAAAATAAAAATTAAAAAAATTAAAAAAACCCAATTTGCTCATTTACCCATGTATATAATGTCATATATGTATATAGTATATGTATATAGTTGTTATTCTTAATTAACCATCATAAAAAAATAAAAAAATAACATTTTTTATTCAAATAAATAAAGTGACGAAAATTCTAAAAAATTAGTTAATAGTTTTGTCTTTTTTATCTTTATCTCGTTTGAATTTTCGTCTCTCTTATCTCTTCAACCAAAACTTCAAAAATTCAAATTTCATTCTCCATCTTTTCTATTTATATGGCTCATTCTCCATCATTCCAACTCGAACAATCTTTGATGAGAGGAGCCCGATCTCCGAGAGTCTTCTTGTCGAGAAAGGTGCCTAGCCTCCAAGCCGTTCGGTGACAGTGAGTCGGCCTTCGTCGAGGCGATCACGGTTATTTCCGTTCCTAAAGTGAGATCCGTTATTTTCTTCTTATTTTTATCATAGATTAATCGTAATTTTATCTCCCATATTTTTATTTCGTTGTCATTTTTTATCTAGATCATTAAATCCATCACGACTTGATCCGCAACCAACTCAATTTTTCATCTCATTTTCATGATCTCTCAGCATTCTTTTCTATCTCATGCAATCTCTTACTTTCGGTCACGTACGGTGACCGGATCTCTGGATCCATTCCATCCTAACTGCAAGATCCAAATCATTCACCAATCCTCTTTTGTTTATAAATAAATAAAAAAATAAAAAATACAATATAATTCTTGTCTATCTCTAACCTTTTTTTGTAGGAATAAAAAAATTATTATTATTGTTAATTTTAACATTTGTTTTGCAGGAAATTTTAAAAATAAAAAAATAAAAAATTTAAAAAATTAATTTCTATTTCTATACAGTCTTGTTAAAAAATATAAAAAATTCTTTATTACAATTTTCTATTTACATAAAAATAAAAAGTAAAAACAAAAAAAGTAGCAGGTCGCGCCCGACGCGGCAGCGTCGCCCTTGGGTTGCCTAGCCACGGACCTTGCCTCCACCGCGCGAGGTGTGGCGCCATCCCCCATGGACTCCCGACCACCGTTACAGGGCCCTCCAACCTCCAGATGCGCCTGCTGACGCCACCCCTCTTCACCGTAGTTCCTCCGCCCGTCCATGCCTCGCCGCGGGGGTGCGCCCACGCGCCCGCACCATCGTTCCCAGCGACCGCGGCCCCTCTGGACTCCTCCGCTGGTAGCCGAAGCCCGCCTTCTACACCGCAACATCCCGTCCACACGACGACTCCCCGCCGCGAGTTCCGTCGCCCTCCAGATCAGACTCGCGGCCCGTACTGCGCTGCACCGGCGACGATCCCCCATCTACCCCCTTGGGCGGTGCCCCATGCTGCCTTGTGAATGAAGAAAGCCTAGGGGATTAAAAAATATATTGGTAAAATTACATGTTCCCCCTGGAAGTACTGCATATTGAAAGAGGATCCCTACCAGAATCAAGTTAATTTAGGTAAATTACATTTAAGCCCCTAGAGATTTCAAAAATCACAAAATAATCCCTACTAGAGACAGTCACGTGCTCGCACACTTTTCGTGAGTAAATTGCAATCTTTCCCCAACATTTTATTTCTGCTGTTTATATTCAGTCCATAACTTTCAATAATTGCAATCTGGTCCATGTGCTTCCAAACATAAACTTTGCATGATTTTCTTGATAGAATAAATATTTTTGTTGTTTAAAAATTCTCAAAAAATTTATGCATACTCCTTCTATGTATCTAAACGTTGTATAAAATTTTCATAATATTTTGTTGACTTTTGCTATTTTTTAAAAAATAAAAAACAACATCTTTTTGTCTGCCTGAGATTAGTAAATTCAAAAAAATTGAAAATTCACAGAAAAATTCCAAAAAATTAGAGTAATTGTATTTCATTGTCTTTTATTTTCTATCCAAATTTCGTGCATTAACTATTTATAAAATACAAAAAAGTGAAAATACTAAAAATCTTATAAAAATCATAACAATTCTACAAAAATCTAAAAATCGTGATTTTAGTTCTTGTTTGTAGACATTTGCTCCTATTTTATTATAAAAATAAATACCAAGAGTGTTGGGCACTTAAAACATTTTAAGTTGCAAATTACTCTAGGCTATGCACTATTTCTCATTTTTGCCACTGTTTGATTTTTAGAAAAATATAAAAACATCTGAAAATTCTACAAAAATTCCCAACAACATTTCAAAATCTTTAAAACACAAAAATATTTTCTCTAGATTTTTCTGAGCATTTTTGATATAATCGAAAATTATAAAAAGTGTTGGTGTGCATATTTCTTATCCTGTGCATATTGCTCCTTATTTTATTATTTTGAAAATAAAAAAAATGCAAAATTAAAATCACTAAAATTTTGAAAATCTGGAAAAAAATAAAAATTAAAAAATTTTAAAAAATTAAAAGAGAAAAAATCCACAAAAATCAAGGATAGTTTGCCTTTGAAATTTCCTTTTTCTTTTAATTGAATTTTTGTCGATTAATTGAATAACCCTCGGGAATTGTAGCCTCCCTGAATTCGATCTTGTCCGCTATACATATAAATAAGTAGCAAAAGATTTATCTCTTGATCTGCATTATTTTATGTAATTATTTTGCAGTGAGAGAACAAAAAAATGTTTGTTTATCACGGGATTTTTAGGGATAGCAACGACCATTCATACCTTTAATTTTCGATCATCGAAGGCTTGTAGCACAACAGGTCCCAACACTTGTCATCTGCTCTTTGGCCCTATCGTACAACCTTCCACACACCCTTAGGAATGAACTCGTACCAACTTGTCTATGGAAATCCATATCATTTACATGTTGAGATTCACCACAAATCACTATGGGCAATAAAACAATGTTACTTGGATTATGATGAGGCCGGAAAGAAAAGACTGTTGGATTTGGCTGAACTTGAAGAATTAGGATCTCGGGCCTATGACAATAATCTAACATATAAGGAGAAAAATCCATGATGCCAACATTTCGAGGAAATCATTATATGAGAATCAAAAAGTCTTGTTGTTTGATGCAAAATTGAAATTATTTCTAGGTAAGCTGAGATCAAAATGGAAAGAACCATACATTGTAACCCAAGTATTTTACAATGGTTCTATAGAGATAATAGACCCAACCACTAACGCCACATTCAGAGTTAATGGTAAAAGATTAAAACCTATTGTTGAGCAATCTGGACCCATGCATGTTAACGAAACATTAATTATGCTGGAACTATAAGCCTTATATCGCCAAGCTAAGGCGTTAAACCATGCATCTTCGTGAGCTTCTTCCCACATGTATCTTTTCTTAATAACATTTTTTATGTCTCATATTTTTTATTTTTCTTGCATTGCATAAGATAAGTATGGGGGTAACCCTCCTTAAATCACAAAATATACATATATAACAAAAACAATCCTTCTTACTTCGCTACACACACACGCACCTAATCTTTTGGTCCTCTCATGGTTTTTGATAAGCACGTGGGGTGTTTGTATATTTTTCATGATTTCAAATCTCCATACTTTTCAAAATTGCATGCTTACTTTCAGAAATCGCAAAAAAATATGTTCAAAAAACAAAAAAACCATTTGGATAGCCAAAAATCACATAAACATTTGCAAAATTTTACTCAAAATACTTGTCCAACAACACCATAAAAAACTTTTCAAAAAATCAAAAATATGCCTTTTCTTCCTATTTTTATCCTATCTTTTTTAGAATATAGATCCTCATTGCATGTCATAGACTAAGACTGAGTTAACCCTGACATACTTAATTATATCAGAATTTCACTAGACATGAACTTTAAGTGTTCTTCAGGTCTATATGGACTTTATTCTTTAAGTTCTGCTAACTCTAGTGATGAATGCGCTTCTGTATCTAACTAGATCACCTACGTAACTAGTGATGAACTGCATTTTCAACATGTTAATAGTCATGTATTATTATAGTACATGTAGTGAAAATGATTCAGCAAAAACCATACCTTTGAATATGTGGAGAATTTTACTTGACAAGTTAAACAAGGTCGAACACAAGGATACAAGCCTCCTCATCTATTTATTAGAAATTATTGATTAAATTAGAGTAATTAAATCCATTCAAAAAAATCTTCAGATGCAGATACAAACTACAGACAAAAATGCACATGAGACATACAAAAAAAAGGCAATGCAATGAATGAGAGATATGCAATTTTTATTTGAGTATTATCACTGTAGTGATGATGCAAAATGATATGTTTAATATGCCCTAAAATGATTCAAAATCCTTAAGCAGTTAAAAATTAATTGTTTCCAATATCAATTGAGTTACATTGATAATTTATGGCATTCTAAAATAAGCACAAGTTATACATAAAGACTCTAATTTTAGCAAATCAAATTAAGTGACAAATAATTAAAATATACCTTCTTAAAGAGAATATAATTAGGAACTCAATGAAATTGAAATCAACAAAAATAGAGTTTGTATGTTCAAGATACGATAAATAGAATATAAGGGCATAAATGCAGTGAAAACATGAAAATAAAATGGATAACTAATCAAAAAGATCCTTGGCAGGGGCATTTTTGCAATTAAGGAATCCCGACAGATTTTTCTTACAATTTAGCAAGTGCATACATGCAAGACACGCGCACCTGGAAGGACTTCTTTGCAAAATATGGAAACTGGAGGGACGTGGATGGAATTAGCCCTGCAACACGCACATCACACATGCACTGCTAAGCTAGGAGTGAGGTTCAGGGGTTAGGCGCTAGTGGCTCAAGCCACATGGGTGACCCGAGGCACTTTGGAGATGGCCCGGCTCCGTCGAGCCTGACTGCTTTGGTGGTGTGACGTGGATTTGTCTGGACCATTTGAAGAATATGGAATAATCCTTAAGCGCAACACGGAAGCGTGAGAATTGTATCCAATACGATCGGGAATGACTAGTCGCACTAGTTGTTCTATGCAGTGGAATTTAAAAAAAAATTCATGTGATGAAACCACATGATCCAAGAATGATTCTGGGATCATTTCATCTAAACCACATCAAGGATAAAGGAATACATCCTGTAGCGTGGTTGTGATCAAGTCTCTATAAAAAGAGACCTCCTGTCTCAAGTCTGATCTTCGGATAAGATGCTTGCGAGCGCGGGGATGGGTTGCATGATCCTCGCAATCCAAGATGTTGATCCAAGCGTGGGAACTCCTGATCTTGTCGCACGAGATCAAACATCTTCTTCGTGAGTAGAGCTGTCAAAAAAATCGCAGGTTCGATATTCACTCAGGTTCGATTCGATAATAGTCCGATTCGAATTCAGTTCGATCCTAAACGAACTGAACCTTAACATAACTTTGGGCTCGTTTACATAAACGAACTGAACCTTGAAATGGTAGGTTCGCTTAGGAGCGGTTTGTTAATGGTTTGATAAAAATAAATATATAATAAATAAATAAATATACATATATAATATGATTTGGGAATTGGGACCTCATATAAAGCTCACAAGTCACAAGTAAACCTTATATATTAATTTATGTTCAATTCACAGAAAACAAGGCACCTAATATGAAATTTTCCCAAAACCCTAAGGTCCCTAACATTCCTAATTCCTCACAGCCGCCTCTCATCTTCTCTTCCCTCTCGTCTACCCACACCCGATGCAACCCCACCTCCTACCTAGCAGCCACCGCAGCCCTACTCCTCTAGGCAGCCGGGGGCACCGCATCTCCTCCTCCTCCCAGCGGTTGCTGCTCCTCCCCTTCTCCACACGACCGCCGCACCCGCTCCCCCTCTCCAAGCGATCGCTGCAACCGTACTCCTCCTCTAAGCGACCATCGGCGTCTTAGACCCTCCTCGTGCTCCTAACGGTCACTGCCCTCGCTCCCCCTCTCCATGCGGTTGCCACAATTGCTCCCTCTCTCCAAGTGACCCCTGCAAACCTACTCCTCCACGTGACCGTCGGCATTGCAACCCCTCCTCCTCCTAGCGACCATTGCTCCCGCTCCCCCTCTCCCCGAAGTCGCTGCACCCGCTCTCCCCCTCTCTAAGCGGTCGCCGCTCCCCCTCCCATGCATCAACGCCGCAACCTCCTCCCACGTTGTGGTGCTGGTGACCCTCCCTTCCCTAGCCACGCGTTGCACGCCGACGACATCGCACCCCTTCTCCTCTTCCCTCAGGCTCGACGATGGTGACGCTCCCCTCCTCCAGCCACTTGTCGACGCCGCACCTCCTCCCACCCGCAATGACACGATGGGTTATCAAGGTTTGCATCAAATTGGTATGTCATTTTTTTCCATTACTGCACATGCATATTATAATTAGATTCATAAGTTAGAACTATAAATTAATGATTTTTCTTTGTGATTTGTGGTCATTAAAATGATAAGCTCTATTATAGTAGTATTGCATTAAATTATGGATGTAGCATTTTAATTCCTTATATGAGAGGATTAATATCTAAAAAATTTAAAATACATAATTTTTATGATTATGTGGTATGCGAAATATTATTTTTTAGGAATCTTTATATATTGAATCATTGGTAATTTTTATTGTATATATGTTCAATTTTTAGGATCGTGTGCCCATTCAATTTGCATATAATCGAACCCTTAACGAATCAAATCGAACCTTAGTGAACCAAACTTGTGCTCGTTCACTTTGTATACAATCAAACCTTTAACGAACCGAACCGAACCTTCGCGAACCTCAATCGAACCGAACCGAACATGAAAATGATTTTAATCTTATCGAACCGAGCCGAACCCGGACCTATATACCTAGTAAATAAATCGAACCGGACCTAGGTAGGTCCGCTCAGGTTCGGTTCGTTTACACCCCTATTCTTGAATGAGGCACCCCAAAGAAGACAGAGAACCAAGAGTCGTCGAAGCGGTGGCACAACAGTGAAGTGACGACGAAGACTCCTTCTATAAGGATAGGTGGACGGCCACCAATGGGGAGAGAGGGAGAGAGGGCGTGTGAATGATGGGAGAGAAGAGAGCTTGCTTGTATATTTTGTTGTCACCAAGAAGAGCAAGGGTTGCCTCTTCTTATATAGGGTTTTGGGAGTCCATGGATCACAATCCATGGGACACACAAAATCAATGGATGAGATTGATTTGTGCTTCTTTCAATGGCTAAGATGATGTTGGCAAAAATCACAACAACAAATAATTTAATTAGATTAAATATATATTGATAAATCAACATAATTTAATCTTCAAATAAAAATACCAAATCTTGGAGATAATGGAGATGGAAATCTTCCCTTCCATATGGGAGTAGTGGACGACCACCCTTTCCATGTTGGAATTGGTGGCCGTCACTAATCCTAATCGGAGTAGGAGATTTCTAATGCAATTTGGCAATCTCTAAGATTTCTAGATTCCATGCATCTCAAATATTTACAACAACAATTGTTGTAAAATATTGTACAAAAATAATTTATAATTATTTTGAGAATATTGCAATCTTGCTATTGGAAATTTGTGAATTACATTCAAAACCCAAAATAAAATGTAATTTACATTTTCAATTAATTATCCAATGTGAATCCAATTCACACCAACAATTAATCAACAAATATAAATCATAATAAGCTCTCTCTAATACATTATAAATTATATTTATAATATATTATGAATAATTAGATATTGCTATCTACATTATTCTTATCCATAATAATTAAATCACATTTAATTATATTGGATAATCATTCACATGCATCCCAATAATGTGAATAAATTCACATCATTCAAGATAATTAAATCACAATCAGTTATCCATTTCTCAATGCTTATATATAATTCAACTATGGAATTATTCTTGAACCATTTCAAGAATAATGCGCTTTCCCCACAGATACTTGGAGATAAGGACATGGCGATTGTATTATTCCACGTATAGTGACTTGGATGTTGAGATCACATCTCTAATCCAGATCTCACATACCTCTCATAGATGCTTGATTAAATCAAGACCGCAAATCTAATCTTCTCATTGCATCTGAATCTCATTCAGATCAGTGTCCAACACTTGGACCAATATCAGATTACTTCTCTGCTGAGAGGAGTCACTAAAATCCAAACCTGTTTCATCACTCCCTCAGAATGGAAGCGTCATGGTTATACATCCGTTTATGATGACATCACCCTCAGGTATTCCTAATACTTGTACTTCCTGCATACTGGAAGACCTATGATAAACCAAAAGATATAGATCAATTTTACACTGGCATCTTTAGGGTTTAATCATCAAGTTTCACAATCTTGGTAATTGGGAATCATTATCGATCATATGCTTTCCCAAAGAATATATCATACCTTGAAATTCTTGTCGTGCTTCCAAAGCACGACGACCATGCATGGAATTTGATCGGTCTCAATGCCTCATGAGTGAGCTCATGTCTTCCAGTTCACAAGTGAACCTGTATGATCCCTTTGAGAAATCATATCACTCATATGCCCTCATATGCACACCGGCTCGCTAGTGTATAAACCTTCATTAGGTCATCAACCTATTGGTCTGCCAAATGTACATACTTAGACATATAATAACACATCTGTCTCCAATCATAGGTGATGAATCTCCATTTCATCACCTTTATTCTATCATTTTGGCCTCAAAAACCCCAGAAAATGCATGTAAATAGCATCAAATTGTACATAATAGCATTCATGATTCATTGTATTAATTACACATTAAATAAGGTTTTTAATGCCAAAATCATAGAATAAAGAGGAGAAAAGAAAAAGGAATAAAATATTGCAAATATTTTATGACCCAAACCCCGAGAGCAAGGCCAGCATGGTATTGGTCGACAAGGAATAAAGTAGGGGGAGATAAGGGCAAATGTACAATAAATACCTCATTTATTCAGACATTTATTTATGCACTTTTGACACCTATTTTGTACATAATTATTTATTCATAAAATAAAGAAACTTTGTACATGAAAGTTGTAGATAATAATATAAATAAAAATACAAAATTGAGTTTGTGTAAAAATAATACTCAGTGTACATTTTATACACAGAATAAAAAGCCAAAATCTCAACTTCACAGACCCATATCTTGCAAATAAAAACTCCAAATCACCCAAACTCATCTTTAATTGTATATAGCTTCCCAAGAACTATTTAATAAAATTGGTTTCATAATTTTTGGAGTCCATATGCAAAAGTTAGGTTTTTGTCCCTCATTGTGCAACCTGCTTGATTAAAATATTCCATTTATTCATTATTCATTATTGTAACAAAGTTATATTTTTAGAATTTTATAAATAATGTATATAATGCAGTACATATTAAAAGTAAAAGAAAACCAAAAAGAATATGTAAAATAAAATAAGTATATAAAATTCATAGACAAAATACCTATGCTATCCATCTATATATAAATAACAAGGACTTTATTCTTTTGTTCTTTTATTCTTTTGTATTTTCATAATAATGTATACATTGTACATAACTCATTAAAAATGCAAATCCAAAATAAAAATCAAGAAAATACATTAAATAAATTAAGTATACTAACTACATAGGTAAAATACCAAGAAATATACCTACATATACATATAACTATTTATTTTAAAATGAAAATAAACTCATAAAAATTAAATACAAATACCTTATTACTCACAAAAATAAATTATAAATTTATAAAATAAGCCAATAAAATAATAAATAAGATAAACAAATAAAAAAATTAAAAGATACAAAATACATGTAAATACACACATATACACTTTATTAAAATAAAACCATGATAAAACACTTCGAAAAATTCAATAAAAATCACAAATAAATACTACATAAAAAAATACACATTTTTTATTCTTTAAGGAAATTCTAAATAAATCATTTACTAGGTTAAAAAAATCAATTTCTAATAAGATTTCCTATTTTGGCATTTAGCGGCCGACGTAGACCAATGGGGCGCCGGCCTTTGTTGACCGCCTGGTCAACTGTCCCATCCAAGATCTGGCGCCTCTGAACCGTCAACTCCCCGGATTTCTTCCATTTTTTACGGCCATCCCGTCCATCGTTCGAGCTCGCTTCCTTCACAAGAATTGATCTCTGATTATCCATGATGCCCGCCAATAACTTGGATCGACCCGATACTCATTGGATTAAGTAATAATCACCGGTCAATAAGGCTACATGCCAATATCTATAAATAAGAAGCTCCGCCCCTTTCGCAAATTTGGCCAATTTTATTCCATCCAAAAGCCTCGATTTCATCCCTGGAAGGTTCCTCGTGACAGGAGGGGTGTTCCAGCACTTCGAATCGGCTGGAGGAAGGAGAATTTTGACGCGGCGAAGCTCCGACGTCCGTCCTGCTCCCTGGTGGCCCCCAGGTATAAGAGCTGTCCTTTTTATGCTTTTTAGTTAGGTTTTAATGTCAGCTTTTAATCCCCGTTGTTAGATTAATCTGTAGTTAATCCCTTTAGCTTAGAACCAAAAATTCAAAGTTCGCCGGACTGTGAACCCGACCGTATCCGACCGCCACGTGCACCCCATTTCAATCCCCATCGCATTCTCCATCGATCCATCACCTTTGACCAACCGAGGACCTCTGGTCTTCGCGAATCGGGGCTCCACCTCCGCCGTTCGTCGGAGCCCCTCCGCCTCCCTCCATTTCGCTGCAAAGCTTCAAAACCCCGGGTCGAGGAGGTAGCCCTCGCTCCTCCGGTTCTTCCTATGCAGGTCAAACGAGGGAAGAGCCCCATCTGGGCTCGATTCAAGCCAGGAAGAGGTTCCTGGAGGTCCTGTTCTTCACCGACCTCGTCCGAGCGCCTCGGACCTCCATGAGCCATGAGAGGACCGCCGGTCGACGCGGGAAGCCTCCAGCTACGTTCAGACACCCTCAGACGCGCACGAGAGCCCTGGAGGGGCCCAAGCTTCTCGATCGAAGCTCGCCAGGCGCAGGCTTCTTCCCTGTTCTTCTAGGGAGCTCCAGCGCCGCCAGATCAGGAGGCCCGGCCCAGATCGCACAGGACCCGTCCGATGAAGACACGCATCAACCGTCAGATCAGACAGGATCATCTAATCCGAACCCTTCATCAGCGAACCGGCGTCAACCGTCAGATGCTCGACACGTGGATAAGTGGCGCGCCCAGCGTCGTTGGATATCGCGCCTTTGGGGGTAAATTTCACACCTAACCCCCCGTCTTTTTGTATTTATAGTTTAGTTCCAAAAATAAAATACCATGTTGTAAATAAATAGTATAATTTGCAGAATACCCCCGGAGTTTATGTATTTACATTTTAGTCCCTCCGTGCCTCACGTGCAACACCCACGTGAGGCGCGTGAAATTTGCACTTAAACCCCGCCGGAATTTAATATTTGTAAAATGGCCCCGAAAATAAAAATAAATGTGTATTTCTATTGTAATTTTTGCATGGATGCCCCTGATAAATATTTTAATTGCAAAAATGCCCCTGCTAGGCCATTTATTTTTGTATGCTTTGTCCATTTATTTTGTGCCTCATATTAATTCGAAAAATCTTGCAAAAATGGATATAAGCTTCTATTAACATGATCTCACACGCCATATTTTTGGATGCTAATTTTGTTGTGTTTTTGTATTTATTTAAAATCAAAAATATGTCTTTTATTTACTGTCTAGCTTATAAAATACCAAAAAAATATTTAAAGACATCGAAAAATTCCAAAAAAATTCCTTAGTATGTATTTTGACTTATTCTAGTGTCAGTCCAAAAATCCCTAAAAAAGTCAAAAGAAAAACATTAAAAATTAAAAAACACATAAAAATTTCAAAAAAATATAAAAAATCAAAGAAAACTCAGAAAAATATAAACTCAGTCTCTGTTTCTTCTATATTTTATTATCTTTATTTGAAAATTAGAGAGGAAAAATTTTGTGGCTGTTTGCTATTTTTAATTCCTATTTTCCTCACAGCCAGTCCCTATTTCCCTGTTTTCCCTTATTTTGCTATTTAAAAAATACTAAAAATATTTTGAAAAATGCCCAAAAATCACAAAAACAGTAAAAAATCATGAAAATATCTAAAAAGGCTTTATTTCTGAATTTTTGACCATTTTTGTACATTTTTATACATATTATAACATCCCTATATATACAAAATTTGATTTGGATAAAAAATAAATACAAATTTTTCTGTATACTTAATTAAAACGACTAGTATTATTATATTATTAAATCAACTATTATTACGTTTATTATTCCTGATCGGTAAATAGAAAAAATATATATATAAGAATTTCTTTATTTTATGGTCAAAAATTCATTCATTTCAGTTCTTCCACAAGAAAAAGAAGAAAACAGGGGATCCGTCGAATTTCAAGTATTCAGCTTCACTAATAAGATACGGAAACTTAATTTACATCTCGAATTGCACTCCCTATTGAAAAAGAAAAATTAAAAATTTTTTTTCTTATATATATATATATATCTATTTAGATATATGTTTATGCATAATTAATAATATATAAGATTCTAATATAAAATAAAAAGATATTATTATATATATATCTAATGTAAGTATTATAGACTGTATACCTACCCTTTAGGGATATCTATATATATTCTTTATATATTTATAATCTATAAATTATATATATATATTATATAACTAGAGTATTTAAAAAAATAATATATATAAATAAATAAACAAAAAAATTAAAAAAAATTTAAAAAACCCACTTCACACAAGGATGACTCTGTGGTACATATAGGCTCTTGCATTTTGTATTGCTCTATGTGGTTCGACCTCTACATGCTTGTTCACTGTACATTTTGTGGTAGAATAATAAAGATTAATTCACACTTCTTTTTGAGCTTCATGGATACATTCTTTCATTGTGGGTTAATTGCTGATTAACCTGGTGTTCTGCGAGCGGTCGCCTCAGCGACACTGTTTATATTATTAATGGTGACCCCTTGTAGAATTATCTGCGTTATCAGATGGCACCGTTGCCGGGGAGCAATGAGCATAGCCTAATTTATTTTGTCATTCTTGTGTATATTTTTGATTCATCATTGATTTTGTGAGCAACTATTTTTATTGTCATTAATCACCATGCTTCATTGATCCATTTCTTGTGATTATTTTATCTGCTCTATTTGATTGATTGATCTATTCTAATGCAATCTTTTTGTGACTTTGATGCGAGGGCCCGCCACGTGAGGATGGCTTCTTAGGAGGCCAAGGCAGCCGAGCTTGGAGGAGGATGGTCTTCTCTTGTCATGACCATCTAGAGAGAGTATCAAGGAAGAAAATAGATGTGGATTAGATAGGATTAGAACACTTAGGATTATTTTTGTAATTTATGGTAAGAGAGAGACAATTTTGGCATGTAATTAAACAGGACTCTACTCTTCACAATGAGGTCTAGTGCCCAAGTGATTGTTCACCTGGGGGCCTCATCGTTGTTTTCCGAGTTTTCATCGCTTTCTTTTCTTTGTTTTCCGAAGTTTTGAGCTTTCCGCCTTTCTTTTATTTTGATTTATGTGCTTGGAGCCCCTAGATGTAGGTTGCTTGACTCGATAGCTAGGTCCACACATTAATAAGAATGCATGTTCCTATAGTTTACTTCGTATGGATCTAGTCAAATTTAAACAAGCCGTTCATTTATCTCTTAGCCCTTTGTGCCGTAGCAAGCCCCGCAAAGCGCTTTCTCCTACCCTCAAGTGTGTTGAGCAGAGGAGGGGTGAGCCAAGACCGGACCCTCTTGGGCTAGAGATGAATGAGCGACTTATGGTTCTTCACGCTAATAGCAGCTAACGTTTAGGGCGATTTTGTGCCTTGCATACCGACATGTAGATAGGTTTAAAAATTCTGTTTTGCATACCGCATGGAGAGAGCTGGGATGCACTGTAAGTCTTCTAACTCAGCATGCATCATTCGGTTCAATGGTGAGATTTCCATCATGGAACCACTTGCACGGCTTTTCCGCTATCTCCCTCTGATTTTGAGCACCTAGGACTTAAATGAAAATCTACAAAAACATTAGGCACTGGTATGAAAACAGACTCAAAAAAAAGTGAAAACCCAAAAAATTAAAACAAAGGTACTGCTAAATAAACCTTGACCTTAATTAAAATCTGTAATGGACTATCATTGTACCGGGTTCATAAAGCCCTCATTGTTTTCAGGTACCTTGGAGGGGGACCAAAACCCTACTCCTTTGAGCGAGTGCGACCCCCTAAGGATTAAAGCCAAAAACCTAGTCTGCAACTGCCTTGTGTATCGCCTGGATTTCCGAAGTATTGGCGCTTCTATCGTACGTAGGCGAGTAGGACTTGGTCACCAATGGTGACTCTCTGTTGTGAGAGCATCGACCCTGTCCGAAGTATTGAGCATAGGCCACGCCATCACGGGGGTGTCTGTCTCATCGTCCTGCATCCGAGTAGGTTCTTGCACGCTCACGGGTGATTCTGTTGCGAGCGAGAACCGAAGTATTGGTTTCTCCTATCGGCTTCCTCTCTCTATTTCTTTGGCTGAGTAGGGATCCAGGAAGGGTTACAAGGACTCCAAAAAGTACAGACTACATGTTACACAGGAGGAGGACAAGTACGGGATACTCTTCTGGAAGTACTCTCTCTCCTATAGGGTAGCGTACTAAGGACTTGTTAAAAGATATGCCTGAAATCACAACTCTAAAATTGAAAAGATAATAAATAGCCGAGCTTTTACGGCTTCACATGGCATGAGTTGGTGAACCCGATTTTGTATTGTGTTTGCATGGATCTAGATTAAGGTTCAAAGATCAAGTCACGTGCCTTTGCGCACATTTTGTCGTTTCTCCCTTTGACCACCCCGCTCAACCGAGCCTCTCTACTGTTTTGCACTCCGCTTTATTCCTCGTTGACCACCGTATCTTTCTTCCAATATCCGACCTTCTCTTGCGCTTCGCGAAGGTGATCCATGGATGGTTTTCGTCGGGACCATGCCGACACCTACATCGATTCCATGGACTCAACTCCGCCAATAAGTTCGAGGCGATTCCCGAGAACCTGATCCGGACTTTGCGGATCGATCTCCAGACTCCTCGTTTTCTACCTTTCTCTTGGCCACCCAATAAACTGGGATCACTTTTGTCCCGCTTTCGCCGTTGTGAATGGGAGTCGATAACAGTCTACATCCTTTTCCCTTCACAACATGCTGGGGTTGACCTGAACTCCAGCTTCATCACGGCAGCTGAACACAATTGCAAGTGATCTGATTCGGACTATCTCATTATGCAGATAGAAGACAGTGTGAGCCCTTGAGACTACTCCGGAGTTTATTTCGTCCGACTCAGACCCTGACATGGCTCCAGGAGGAAAGGGCAAGGGTCAGCAGCCACCCATACCAGAGGGACATGTGCCGGATCAGAACCAAGTCAATGCACAACTACTGGCGTCTATCCAGGCTATCCAGCAGCAGCTGACCGAGCAAGCCCTCACACAGACAACATTCCAGGATATGTTGAATGACATAATGAACCGAGATGATGGAGGAGGAGGCAGAGGCAGAGGAGGCAGGGGAGGAGGAGGAGGTGGAGGTGGAGGAGGTGGTGATGATCACAATGATGACCCAGAATTCCCACCACCACCAAAGCTGACACTTAAAGAAACATACAATTCGGGAGACAGCCAGATGACCGAGTGGATCCTCATCCCACCGGTACACGCTCACTTTGAGCTGAAGCCCCAGTTTATCGCCCTTCTCCCTGCATTCCATGGAAATACTAATGAAGAGCCTTACATTCACCTGCAGCAATTTTCCCGCATTTGCCATACTACACACTATCCCAATGTCCCTCTGGACATTGTCAAGATGATGGCATTCCCCTTCAGCCTACAGGACAAGGCCCTCTACTGGGTCAATCATCTGGGGAAGGTTGTGACGACCTGGGAGGAGCTGAAGTCCGCCTTTCTGCACGAGTATTACCCTCTAGGTCGGCTCAACCAGATGCGAGCCTGTATCAGTAATTTCTCCCAGGGAGCCCATGAATCAGTACACGAAGCCTGGGAGAGGTTCACTGACTTGCAGGAGAAGTGTCCCCACCATGAGATCCCCAAGACCGGCTTGGCCCAACACTTCTTTGGGGGACTGAACATTGAAAGCCAAAGGCTCATGGATGCAGCATGTGGGGGCTCCCATTTTAACAAGGATGAAGATGTAGTCTGGCAGATCTTTAAAGAAATGGACAAAGGAGAGGCCGCCCTCTCTTCATCCAAGTCGTATCAGAAGCAGCCCCAGATCCTCCAGAAGCAAGTACATATGGCTGCATCCAAGGAAGCAGAGAGAGATGAGAGCAGCAACCTCAACATCATCGGGGGCCATCTCTCTAAAGTAGACATCATCGAGAAGCAATCACAGGACCTCGAGAAACTCGCTGTGATCGAGAAGAGGACCCAGAACCTAGACAAGCTTGATCAGATCAACAAGTACCTTGAACTGTTGGTCGGCACTATCAACTTTGTTCAGTCGGCTACACAATCGGAAGCTCCAGCTGAGAAGAGGGACGAGCAGCAACAACAGCATCAGCCTCAGCCGAGCCAGCAGCCACCGGCAGTCCAGCACGTATACTACGTGCATGCGCCCGAGCAGGGCCCGCCACAGCAGCAGATGGTCGTGTACCAGCCAGAGTTCCTTTCCGTACCTAATCCAGTCTTCCCACCACCACCCCTGATTCAGGAAGTGAATGGGGTATGGGCTAATGATGCACAGCCGACCCGTCCTCAGGGACAACCCCAGGGTCAGCAATTTGCCAATAGGCAATACCACCAACCTCAGGGTGGTCGTTTTGGGCAATCCTCTCAGCAGCACCAGCAGTACCAGCAGCCTCCCCAGTTTGCACAACAATGGAGGCAGAACCATCCATACCAGCCGCAGCCGCAGTACCGCCACCCACAGCCGTATCATCAGTACGCGACTGTCCCCTCTCAGCAATACCAGCAGTATCCTCCTCCCTTATACCAACAACTTGAACTTCCTGCACCACCTCAGCACCACCAGCAACAACCTCCACACCCATCCAACCAACAACAACGTGGTCTGCACGCTGAACCATCATAAGTACCCCCTGTAAACCCCACCATGGACTGTCTGGCCCAACTTGTCAAAGGGCTAGCGGATATGACCAAGCGGCTTGATGACCTGACCGCCACCCGAACTACCATTCCGGCGCAGGTTGAAGCCAACCCCAACAATTTTAAGAAGAAAGAGCAGGTAGATTGTGATGTCCTGTCCGTGTCTGGTAATGATATTACTGTTTATTCTAATGCTGTTACTCTGAGGAGCGGTAGGGCCTTGCCTCCGCCTGCTACCACAAGTGGGGTGAATAAAGAAACAGGTGGATCGTCATCTTCCGCATCAGCCATGCCAGCTCCAGGGGCGGGTGAGGAGGAAGAAGAAGGAGAAGCCAGTCCAGCCGTCGTGCCATGTCACCAGCAGCCTCAGTATAAAATACAAAAAAATCAGCAAAAGCAAAAAAAACAAAAAGAAGCTTGTAGCAGAAGCAAAGCCACGCCAGCCTTGGAGGAGCCGCCACAACAGCCGATCCCTCACCAGCCGATGGAGCAGACGCTACTCTTTTTGATCGCCCTGCAGCACCAGCATGTCAAGACACAACTTGTACTCCTTTTTGTAGTTCGGATGTACAACATTCTATGGGCGAAGATGTTGATGTAAATAAGAACTCTGATTTTCCTGCTAGTGATGTACATATTCCTTTTCCTCATGCAATACAAAAATCCAAAAAAAATACAAAACGAAAAAAAGGCATTGTGTGATCCAGGTGTTGTGGAAATTTTAGATAAATTGACTGTTGAGATTCCCTTGTTGAAGGCCGTGGAATACATGCCAGATGTGAAGAAAGAACTGAAAGAGGCATGCACTAACAGGCGTCGCTCAGCGCAAGAAAATAGACGCCGAGATGTCGAAAAGCGTGTTCTCTCCATGGCCATTGTTGCAGCCATCATCAATCTCCCCCAGAAGAAGCAAGACACAGGAGCACCTATGATCAGTTGTGAGATTTTTGATCAGGTCTTCGAGCGTACTCTCCTTGATAGTGGATCTTCCATCAACCTTCTGCCCTCCTCTATAATGCAAGAATTCGGGCTGGGTCCGCTCAAGAAGGCACGCATGATCCTTCAGTTCGCTGACCGATCCGTTAAGCGGCCCCGAGGTCTTTTGGAAGATGTTGTTGTTAAAGTGCAAGAAATGAAATTCCCAGCTGACTTTGTAGTCCTTGATATGGACTCACCTGCACCCCTACTCCAGACCCCTATCATCCTTGGCAGACCATTCCTTCGTACTTCAGGTGCCGTGGTTGATTACGGGTCTGGCATGATCACTTTCAGCTCGAACACCCAACAGATAACGATAAACATGAACAGAGAGCCGAATGCCACAACTGATGAGAGCCAGGCAGCATCCGAAGTAGACTGTGATTTTATTGCAGAATTCAGAGACTCAGCTTTATCATTGGACGATCCATGGACCCGAGAAATCCTCACTCTTGAGGAGGACTTGGAAAGCACAGTCAGCTTATGCTACGATGATTCTTGGGAGACAGATTCTCAGATGCAGTCGCATCTTCTTGAGCATTCACTCCAGACCGAACACGATCAAACTATCGCAGAACCGTTCGGTACATCACTGGGATCTCAACAAGATGATGAGGATGGTAAATATCTCAAAGCAGTGCACCCCACCACCAGCATAGTATCTGAAGTGACAGATAAAGTGGACAGGTCAAAACCAGAACTCAAGCCACTTCCTGCAGGCCTGAAGTATGCTTTCCTTGCGGGTGAAGAACAAATGTATCCGGTCATCATCAACAGCAGGCTGACATCGGA
The DNA here is from genome assembly GCA_037367405.1 of Ottelia alismoides. Classification (NCBI taxonomy): domain Eukaryota; kingdom Viridiplantae; phylum Streptophyta; class Magnoliopsida; order Alismatales; family Hydrocharitaceae; genus Ottelia; species Ottelia alismoides. The sequence goes on from JAZKJV010006122.1 coordinate 559,599, forward strand.
TCAGGAATCTCGACTTCTCGAGGTTCTAGAAAAGAACCGCAAGGCACTTGGTTGGAGCGTATCAGATCTCCGAGGGATAAATCTAGCCTTGTGTTCACACCATATCTATCTAGAAGAAGATGCCAAACCGTCCCGCGAATTTCAGAGAAGGCTGAACCCTAACCTTCGGGACGTCGTCATGAAAGAAATCACGAAATGGTGTGATGCATGCTTCATCTATCCCATCTCCAACTCAAAATGGGTAAGCCCACTGCATGTAATTCCCAAGAAATCAGGGTTTACCGTGGTTACAAATGATAAAGGAGAGGAAATTTCAACTCGGGTACCAACATCCTGGCGGGTGTGTGTTGACTACCGCCGTCTCAATGCAGCAACCAAGAAGGACCACTTCCCCTTGCCATTCATTGATCAAGTTTTGGAGAGATTAACAGGCAAGGAGTTCTTCTGCTTTCTAGATGGGTACTCCGGGTACAACCAAGTGGCGATCTCCCCTGAGGATCAAGAGAAGACTACCTTCACTTGCCCGTTCGGCACCTACACTTTCAAGAGAATGCCCTTTGGATTGTGCAATGCACCTGCAACCTTCCAAAGATGCATGTTAGCAGTCTTCGCCGAGATGGTAGGCAGTTTTCTCGAGGTGTTCATGGACGATTTCTCTGTCTATGGTGATAGTTTCGATTCTTGTCTTGAGCACCGAGACAAAGTGCTTCAGAAATGCCGAGAAGTCAATCTAGTGCTTTCATGGGAAAAGAGCCACTTTATGGTCACCGAAGGTATGTGCTGGGCCACATCGTTTCCAAACGTGGCATGGAAGTCGACCCGACGAAGGTGGATGTCATTTCAAATCTTCAGCCACCTTAGTCAGTAAAGAATGTGAGGTCATTCCTGGGGCATGTGGGATTTTACAGGCGATTCATCAAGGATTTCAGCCGCATTGCCCGACCTCTGACAGAACTTTTATGCAAGGAAACAGAGTTCATTGTTGATCAGCCGGTTCTCCTTACTTTCAATCAGTTGAAGGAGCTTATCACCCAGGCTCCAATCTTGCAGCCGCCCGACTGGACTCTTCCCTTTGAGATAATGACCGATGCGTCAGATTTTGCAGTCGGGGCTGTTCTTGGGCAAAGGAAAGATAAAGCGCCCTATGCCATTCACTATGCCAGCAGAACATTAGATGAAGCACAGAGAAATTATACAGTGACAGAGAAAGAATTGCTGGTTGTGGTTTTCGCCTTAGAGAAGTTCAGATCCTATTTATTGGGATCAAAAGTCACAATCTTTACAGACCACTCTGCTATCCGATACCTACAGCTGAAGAAGGATGCCAAGCCATGACTGATTCGCTGGATCCTTCTCCTCCAGGAATTCGATTTGGAAATCAAGGACAAGCCTGGAGTTCAGAATGTGGTAGCAGATCATCTCTCCAGAATAGAGCAGCATGAGCCTCCTCTGAGCAATGTACCTATCACAGAAACCTTCCCTAACGAAGCCATCTTAGCAGTGGATTCTCTCCCTTGGTATGCTGACATAGTCAATTACCTCGCCTCTGGGGTGATACCTTCGGGTTGGACGAAGAACCAGAAGAACAAATTCATGTCGACCATCCGGTTCTACCAATGGGAGGATCCTCTTTTATTCAGGGAAGGAGCGGATTGCATTTGGCGCAGGTGCATCCCTCAGGCGGAGCAATTCAGTGTCCTCGAGCATTGTCACTCGCTCGAATCTAGTGGACATCATTCTGGAGATCGTACGTCAGCAGAAGTACTTCAGTGCGGCTTCTGGTGGCCCGCTTTATTCAAGGATGCAGCAGAGTTTGTCAAAAGATGCATTGACTGTCAGAGATTGAAAGGAACACTAACTGCCAAAGACTCAATGCCCCTGAAAATCATTCAGATAGCAGACATTTTCGATGCATGGGGCATTGACTTCATGGGAACTTTCCCTAACAGCCAAGGTTTGAGCACATCCTTCTTGCCGTCGATTACGCGAGTCGTTGGGTTGAAGCTATCCCTGCTCGAGCCGCCGACAGCAAAACAGTATGCTGGTTCCTGAAGAAGAACATCATTTCGCGGTTTGGGATACCGAAGATTCTCATATCAGACGGGGGTAGCCACTTCATTAACAAAGAGGTCAAGAAGTTAACGAAGGAGTACGGCATCGATCATCGTGTCGCGTCTCCTTATCATCCGCAGACCAATGGCATGGCAGAGTTATCAAACAGAGAAATCAAGACTATATTGCAGAAACTTGTTAGGCCAAACAGAAAAGACTGGTCTCAACTCTTGGACTCAGTCCTATGGGCTTACCGAACCGCCTACAAGTCCCCCTTGGGCATGTCGCCTTATCGTCTTGTATATGGGAAACCATGCCATCTGCCCGTGGAACTAATTCACAAGTCTCTTTGGGAAATCAACAGTTGTAATTTGGACTCACACAAAAGTGCTCAGAAGAGAAAAGACGATCTGAACAGGCTCTTGGAATTCCGAGACTATGCATACGATAACACCTTGATGTACAAGGAGAAGGTGAAATGCTGGCATGACCGGCACATCAGACGAAAGACCTTTGACGTTGGACATAAAGTGTGGTTATTTGATGCAAAGTTGCGGATATTCCCAGGCAAATTAAAGAGTAAGTGGACAGGGCCATTTCGAGTTTGCGAAGTGCGTGACAATGGAAGTATTGCAATAACAGAATTGTCCCCTGACGCACAGCCCTTCGTCGTCAACGGCCAACTCCTGAAGCCTTACTTAGAACCAGATGCATTCTCGGCCGTTGTTGATTCTATCCAGCTCGTGCGACATGATGACATATCCACAACTGCTGCAGCATCAGAAGATTCAGACGATGTACTCCAACCACTGTTTATCTGATTTTCTTCTTTTCTTCTTTTCTTCTTTTCCTTTTCTATTTTCTTTTTTCTATCCAAAAGGTGCCGCCCTTGTAGACAGTTTTCTATACATAGGACGTACTTTGTCCTAAGTATAGGGAGGATGTGCACCCCGAGTTTTTCATTTCGATCCTCTCCATTGTCTCCTCTCCATTTTCTCCTCTTCTTGTCTATACTTAGGAGTATCTTACCCTAAGTATAGGGGGAGACAATCTGAGTACAATCTGTGTATTCCCACCCTTGAACCTCCCTGCTTTTTGTACAGTCTGCTATACTTAGGATTACTTGATCGTAAGTATAGGGGGGACGGTCAACTTCTCATTCATTCATTTTATTCATTTTTATTCTTTAGACTTGTCTATACTCAGTACGAGTTATGTCTTTGTTTTTCTTTTCGACCTATGAGGACATAGCTCAAGCTAAGTATAGGGGGGTCGTATATACCATGTATATACTATAAGCCATAACTCATACTAAAAAAATAACCTAAATATCACCAAAATATAATACATAATGTAAAAAGTAGCTCTATAATAATGGAAGATGATTGTGAGTTCCTCAGACTCTTTGTACGTGTACTGACTATTAAGTCAGGAAAAGCGTTCTCTGCAAAACATTCTTCTTTGAAAAACTTTGTGAAAATTGTTTGAAAAATAGTGTGTACAAGTATTCAACCTTTGAAAAATCAGTTTTGTGTGTAAAATTTATTTTCTTTGAGTGAAACCAAAATGTGTAAAAAATAGTGTGTAAATGATTGTAAAAATTTGATTATCAAAATTGTTTTGAAAAACCTATCTATGCTGTGTAAAACCTTTGCAAAATCATTTTCAAATGCGTGTACATGCTTGAAAAATTATTTTGGACTATAGTTCTTAAAAATCTTTTGAAAAGGATTCTCGAATAAGTCTGAGGAGTCTGCACAAGAATCTCTCATCCGTAAATAAGGAATAAGCCCAAATAAAACTTATAAAACCATATTGAATAACAAATAACAATTTCTCTGCTTTTGTATATACTGATTAATAAATCAGGTTGATACCTATACTTTATGATTTGAAAAATAGTGTGACCTGTTTTGGAAAATTTGCTGTGAAATATTTTCAACCTGTGTAAAATTGTTTGATTGGAAAAACTTCTTCTTTGTGTGAAAGAAAGGATTTGAAAAACCTATGTGCAAATGTTTTGAAAAATGTTTGTCAAAACTATTGTGAAAAATGTACATATAGTGTGAAAATTCTTTGCAAAAATAGTTTTCAAATGTGTGTAAATGATTGCAAAAATTATCGTGTACTATAGTTTGCAAAACTATTTTCAAAATTAGACCTGAAGAATAAGATCATTATTACAAATACCTGTAAATCAGAAATAAAGTACATAAAATTCTTTCTCAACAACCTAAATAAACTATTCCATTAAAACCTGTACAGTCTGTATAAATTCATACATTTTGTAAATAAAGCAGCACGCCTGTGAAAATAATTGTGCGTACCTTTTTTTATGTGTCAAGCTTTATTTGCAAAAATTCTTTGTGTAAAAACATTCTTTGCTTCTTTTTAAAATCTTGTGAAAAATTGCATCATTCATTGTGCATAGCATAAGTATACCATTCATATTCTTTTCGAGTGAGCTTGATGATTGAATCAGTCTAATAAAATCTCAAATTGGAGCTCGGTTAGACCTTACCGCACCTAACTGCACTGGAACCTTATGGGAACTAGGTTTAAGGTACTTCAGGTCTATACAGACTTAATTCTTTGAGAAATCAGGACTGGGTTCAAGTCACCTCAGTGGACTAACTAGAACTTTTCGAGACACACGTATGACTCTTGCCGACCGTGACCTAACTTGGACACTTGCACCTTTCACTTGGCTCAACTCAGTTGGAGTGGTGAGGGGGTTGGATTTGCCAGTCTGAGACGCACACGGGTGGAAACATTCGTCCTCGTCTAGGGAGGGAAGTGCACCCCAACCTGGTCCAATAGCCATGAGGTCTAAAGACAGGAGATTGTGGGTTGCGATAAAGCTTCAAAAGAGGGATAGTCTACTGGCTCAAGAGGAAAAACTCCTTATGTAAATGCTGCTGTGAATAGTATGTTGAAAAAAAATGGTCCTGCCTGTACAAAAATAAAATGCCTGCAAAGTATGTATATATGTTGTAAAGCCAATAAACAAGCTTGAGCTCCAAAGTCAAATATGTGAGCTTGCAGCTGGATGACTTGACTACACTGGTCTTGCATCCCGTGATAGGTAGCTACACTGGCTACCGTCCATTCTTCTCTTCACCCCCTCCTCTTGAGCTGGTTGCCACTTGAACTTAGAAGGGAATACCCTGCTCCATGAGGAAAGAGCTGTTGGATTGGGGAATCATTGGGTTGTCATTCTGGAGAAGTCAGTTCCTTTGTCATTTCAATTGGGGAGAGCCACTATCACTTACACCGTACAAGTCAGCTTCATAGTTATAAGGGTTTGCGTATGATGTAGACCAGTTCTGACCAGGCTGTTGAGGCGGGATGAACCGAGTTCTATGACTATCGAAGGCTGTTGTATTTTAGAGCTGGTTCCCGACTAGGTTCCACACACTTCTACACCTAAGGTCTGACAGGAACACCAAATTCAGATTTTGTAAAGACATGCATTGCACTGAAAGCATCCCTATTCACTCTATCCTTCTTTAATCCTCCTTTTTCTTTTCGTTATTCTTTTTGTACTTATTGCATTAGTGTTTGCTAGGGACTAGCAATGGCAAGTATAGGGGGGTGATGAATCTCCATTTCATCACCTTTATTCTATCATTTTGGCCTCAAAAACCCCAGCAAATGCATGTAAATAGCATCAAATTGTACATAATAGCATTCATGATTCATTGTATTAGTTACACATTAAATAAGGTTTTTAATGCCAAAATCATAGAATAAAGAGGAGAAAAGAAAAAAGAATAAAATATTGCAAATATTTTATGACCCAAACCCCGAGACCAAGGCCAGCATGGTATTGGTCGACAAGGAATAAAGTAGGGGGAGATAAGGGCTAGTGTACAATAAATACCTCATTTATTCAGACATTTATTTATGCACTTTTGACACCTATTTTGTACATAAATATTTATTCATTAAATAAAGAAACTTTATACATGAAAGTTGTAGATAATAATATAACTAAAATACAAAATTGAGTTTGTGTAAAAATAATACTCAGTGTACATTTTATACACAGAATAAAAAGCCAAAATCTCAACTTCACAGACCCATATCTTGCAAATAAAAACTCCAAATCACCCAAACTCACTTTAATTGTATATAGCTTCCCAAGAACTATTTCATAAAATTGGTTTCATAATTTTTGGAGTCCATATGCAAAAGTTAGGTTTTTGGCCCTTATTGTGCAGCCTGCCTGATTAAAATATTCCATTTATTCATTATTCATTATTGTAACAAAGTTATATTTTTAGAATTTTATAAATAATGTATATAATGCATGTACATATTAAAAGTAAAAGAAAACCAAAAAGAATGTGTAAAATAAAATAAGTATATAAAATTCATAGACAAAATACCTATGCTATCCATCTATATATAAATAACCAGGACTTTATTCTTTTGTTCTTTTATTCTTTTGTATTTTCATAATAATGTATACATTGTACATAACTCATTAAAAATGTAAATCCAAAATAAAAATCAAGAAAATACATTAAATAAATTAAGTATACTAACTACATAGGTAAAATACCAAGAAGTATACTTACATATACATATAACTATTTATTTTAAAATGAAAATAAACTCATAAAAATTAAATAAAAATACCTTATTACTCACAAAAACAAATTATAAATTTATAAAATAAGCCAATAATATAATAAAATAAGATAAACAAATAAAAAATTAAAAGATACAAAATACATGTAAATACACACATATACAATTTATTAAAATAAAACCTTAATAAAACACTTCGAAAAATTCAATAAAAATCAGAAATAAATACTACATAAAAAATACACATTTTTTATTCTTTAAGGAAATTCTAAATAAATCATTTACTAGGTTAAAAAAAATCAATTTCTAATAAGATTTCCTATTTTGGCGTTTAGCGGCCGACGTGGACCAATGGGGCGCCGGCCTTTGTTGACCGCCTGGTCAACTGTCCCATCCAACGTCTGGCGCCTCTGAACCGTCAACTCCCCGGATTTCTTCCATTTTTTACGGCCATCCCGTCCATCGTTCGAGCTCGCTTCCTTCACAAGAATTTATCTCTGATTATCCATGATGCCCGCCAATAACTTGGATCGACCCGATACTCATTGGATTAAGTAATGATCGCCGGTCAATAAGGCTACATGCCAATGTCTATAAATAAGAAGCTCCGCCCTTTTCGCAAATTTGGGCAATTTTATTCCATCCAAAAGCCTCGATTTCGTCCCTGGAAGGTTCCTCGTGACAGGAGGGGTGTTCCAGCACTTTGAATCGGCCAGAGGAAGGAGAATTTTGACGCAGCGGAGCTCCGGCGTCCGTCCTGCTCCCTGGTGGCCCCCAGGTATAAGAGCTGTCCATTTTATGCTTTTTAGTTAGGTTTTAATGTCAGCTTTTAATCCTCGTTGTTAGATTAGTCTGTAGTTAATCCCTTTAGCTTAGAACCAAAAATTCGAAGTTCGCCGGAGCTCCGCTCCGGCGACTTCTTCATTGTGAACCCGACCGTATCCGGCCGCCACGTGCACCCCATTTCAATCCTCATCGCATTCTCCATCGATCCATCGCCTTTGACCAACCGAGGACCTTTGGTCTTCGCGAATCGGGGCTCCACCTCCGCCGTTCGTCGGAGCCCCTCCGCCTCCCTCCATTTCGCTGCAAAGCTTCAAAACCCCAGGTCGAGGAGGTAGCCCTCGCTCCCCTGGTTCTTCCTATGCAGGTCAAACGAGGGAAGAGCCCCATCTGGGCTCGATTCAAGCCAGGAAGAGGTTCCTGGAGGTCCCGTTCTTCACCAACCTCATCCGAGCGCCTCAGACCTCCAGGAGCCATGAGAGGACCTCCGGTCGACGCGGGAAGCCTCCAGCTACGTTCAGACACCCTCAGACACGCGGGAGAGCCCTGGAGGGGCCCAAGCTTCTCGATCGAAGCTCGCCAGGCGCGGGCTTCTTCCCTATTCTTCCAGGGAGCTCCAACGCCGTCAGACTAGGAGGCCCGGCCCAGATCGCACAGGAGCCGTCCGATGAAGACACAAATCAACCATCAGATCAACCAGGATCATCTAATCCGAACCCTTCATCGGCGAACCGGCGTCAACCGTCAGATGCTCGACACGTGGATAAGTGGCGCGCCCACCGCCATTGGATATCGCACCTTCGGGGGTAAATTTCACACCTAATCCCCCGTCTTTTTGTATTTATAGTTTAGTTCCAAAAATAAAATACCACATTGTAAATAAATAATATAATTTGCAGAATACCCCTTGGAGTTTATGTATTTACATTTTAGTCCCTCCGCGCCTCACGTGCAACACCCACGTGAGGCGCGTGAAATTTGCACTTAAACCCCGCCGGGTTTTAGTATTTGTAAAATGGCCCCGAAAATAAAAATAAATGTGTATTTCTGTTGTAATTTTTGCATGGATGCCCGTGATAAATATTTTAATTGCAAAAATGCCCCTGCTAGGCCATTTATTTTTGTATGCTTTGTCCATTTATTTTGTGCCTCATATTAATTCGAAAATACTTGCAAAAATGGATATAAGCTTCTGTTAACATGCTCTCACACACCATATTTTTGGATGTTAATTTTGTTGTGTTTTTGTATTTATTAAAATCAAAAACATATCTTTTATTTACAATCTAGCTTATAAAATACCAAAAAAAATATTAAAAGACCTCGAAAAATTCCAAAAAAATTCCCTAGTATGTATTTTGACCTATTCTAGTGTCAATCCAAAAATCCTTAAAAAACTCAAAAGAAAAACCTTAAAAATTCAAAAACAAATAAAAATTTTAAAAAATATAAAAAATCAAAGAAAACTCAGAAAAATATAAACTCAGTCTTTGTTTCTTCTATATTTTATTATCTTTATTTGAAAATTAGGGAGGAAAAATTTTGTGGCTGTTTGCTATTTTTAATTCCTATTTTTCTCACATCCAGTCCCAATTTCCCTGTTTTCCCTTATTTTGCTATTTAAAAAATACTAAAAATATTTTGAAAAATGCCCAAAAATCACAAAAACAGTAAAAAATCATGAAAATATCAAAAAGGCTTTATTTCTTAATTTTTGACCATTTTTGTATATTTTTATAAATATTATAACATCCCTATATATATACACTGCCTATTGAAAAAGAAAAATTAAAAAGAAAAATTTTTTTCTTATATATATATATCTATTTAAATATATGTTTATGCATAATTAATAATATATAAGATTCTAAAATAAAATAAAAAAATATTATTATATATATATCTAATGTAAGTATTATAGACTGTATACCTACCCTCTAGGGATATCTATATATTCCTTTATATATTTATAATCTATAAATTATATATATATATTATATAACTAGAGTATTTAAAAAAATAATATATATAAATAAATAAACAAAAAAAATTAAAAAAAAACCCACTTCACACAAGGATGACTCTGTGGTACATATAGGCTCTTGCATTTTGTATTGCTCTCTCTGGTTCGACCTCTACATGCTTGTTCACTATACATTTTGTGGTAGAGTAATAAAGATTAATTCACACTTCTTTTTGAGCTTCATGGATACATTCTTTCATTGTGGGTTAATTGCTGATTAACCGTGTGTTCTGCGAGCGGTCGCCTCAGCGACACTGTTTATATTATTAATGGTGACCCCTTGTAGAATTATCTGCGTTATCAGCTTGTATCGTGACAGTATACGATATAGGATTTTGGTTATCTCGACCTCGTTAAGTCAACTCTTTGACCCAACTAATCTGACACCTCCGAATCTCTATTCCTATGCAGAGGACCTACATCAAGAGGTCGGTCAGATATCAGCCTAATGAGAAAGGATTGTCATCTCCTACTCAGGCTGGAGATCATCTCTTAATAATCATTTGGTGGTGCTTGATGGGTCCTCTATCTAACTCCTTAGATATTCATCCAAACACCAGCCTCTATGATTCTATTATTGAATCAACAATTGTATGATCATTAAGATGGCCATGGTACATAACCCTAATTATACAGAAGGACCTTATAGTGCATTCATTCATTTAATCTCTTAAAAGGAGTGAAACAATCAATAACTTTTATTTATAATTCAAATAATACAATAACATTTATTGCAGGAATGGTTCGCCTCGGGCTCGCATGGCTAACAATCTCCCACTAGCCCTCAGAACCATTTAGGAACAATCCTTAAACCCATACTCGTTACATGTTGGTCGAAAACCCTCTGTGTCAAAGGTTTGGTAAGAGGATCAACAACGTTGTCGGCAGTGGCCACCTTTATGATGACGATATCTCCACGCTTTTGTATCTCCCGAATGATGTGGTATTTCCTTTCCACGTATTTTCTCTTTTGATGCCATATGGGTTCCTTTGCTTGGGCAATGGCTCCCGTGTTATCGCAGAGTAACAGGATGGGAGTATCAGAGGAAACTACGCCAAACTCCAGGATGAACTTGCGCAACCACACCGCCTCGTTTGCAGCATCCGATGCGACAATCTATTCAGCTTCTAATGTTGAATATGTTGTAGTGTCCTGCTTCTTGCTTCTCCAGCTCACATCACCACCGTTCAACAGGAATACAAACCCCTATGTCAACTTTCGATCATCTATATCCTACTGGAAATCTGAATCTGTATATCCTAAGACTTGGAGATAACCATCTCCATAGACCACGATGTAAACTTGTGTCTGTCTTAGATACTTAAAAATGTTATTTACTGCATTCCAGTGTTGCTCTTCATCGCAGGATTGGTAACAACTTACCACTCCCACTACATGGCAGATATCTGGCCTAGTACACATCATGGCATACATTAAGCTTCCTACGGATGATGTATAGAGGCAACCAACCATGGCTTTCTTTTCCTCAATAGTTTGAGGAGCCATCCCTTTAGACAGGTGGATACCATGTCTTAGGGGGAGAAAACCTTTCTTGGAACTATCCATACAAAATCGTTCAAGTATCTTCTTAATGTACCCATGTTGTACATCAGGATTCCATCTTCTTGTACACACATGGTGGATGCCATCTTCTTGTACACACATGGTTCATCAGGATTCTGCATAAAATCGTAACTCTTTATGGTTTCGTCAATCTGATGTTCCAGCTATGAGAAGCTTGCTTGAGCCCATAGATGGATTTCTTTAGCTCGCATACTTTACCATCCTCAGTTATGAAGCCATGGGGTTACTCCATACAGATATCCTCCTTGAGGTATCCATTGAGGAAAGCCGTCTTGACGTCCATCTGCCAGATGTCGTAGTCAAGAGATGAAGATATAGCTAGCAATGTTCTGATGGACTTAAGCATATCCACATGAGAGAACGTCTCATCATAGTCGATGCCTTCTCTCTGTATGTAGCCCTTGGCTACGAGCCGTGCCTTGAAAGTCTCTACTTTCCCATCAGGTCCCCTCTTTCTCTTGAAGATCCATTTACACCTAATGGGTTTTACCCCTTTAGGTGGATCGTGTACGGTCCATACACCATTCTTATGCATGGACTCAATTTCTGACTTCATTGCCAACATCCATTTATCCATGTCATGATCCACGAGTGCTTCATCAAATGAAGAAGGATCATCGTCAGTTTCACCCGACACATGGAATCCATACCTTTCAGGTGGTGCAACCACCCTCGAACTTCTTTGAAGAGGTATGGGTGTTTTATCTTTATTTATCTCTCCATTTTATGGTTTAAGAAGCTTAGAATCCTCAGGGGATTCAACAAGTTTCTCTACTTCATTTTTGTCTTGACCCTTAAGGAAGTCATCCTCCAGAAATTTCACATCTCTAGAGATGAAAACCTTTTTGGGTCTCAGGGTCATACAGATGGTATCCAATACCATCTTCAACATACCCAATGAAGTAACACTCACGAGAGAGAGATTCGAGCTTACTTGCATCCACGTTCTTTGCATGGACCAAGCAACCCCAAACCCTCAAGTGTTTTACATTAGGTTTGGTTCCATACAAGAGCTCATGAGGAGTCTTAGGTATATATTTGCTAGGAATCTTATTCATGATATATATTGCAGTCTCTACAACATATCCCCAGAAACTAAGTGGTAAATGTACTTTTCTCATCATTGAATGGACCATATCCATGATAGTCCCGTTGCGTCTTTCAGCAACACCATTAAGTTGGGGGTTCCAAGAGGAGTGAGATTGGAGACAATTCCATTCTCTTTAAGGTTTCCTTGAATTCATCTGAATGGTACTCTCCAACTCGGTCAGATCGAATCCATTTGATCTTCCTATTGGTTTGGTTCTCAACCAAAGCCTTGAACTCTTTGAACTTTTCAAAGGTTTCAAATTTATGATGTAGTAGGAAGATAAACCCGTATCGTGAATGGTCATCAATAAACATAAAATAATGTCGATGTCCATTTCGAGGTGTGGTACTGAAGGGACCACATACATCGGTATGTACTAGGTCCAGAATACCTTCGCATCGTGTAACCTTGTTACGAAAAGGTGTCTTAGTCATTTTACCTCGAATACAATGTTCGCAAGTAGGCAAAGATTGAACCTGTAGAAAATCTAAGGGTCCATCTTTTATCAATCTATTGATCCTATCAACAGATAAATGACCAAGCCTTTGATGCCAAATCATATTCGAATGATTTGCATCCTCCCTGGATGTTTTAGGGTTTTTATTAGTGGTAGTACCATTCATGACATGTTCATCAATGCACAATTCATAGAGTCCACCAGAAGTCAAAACACCATCCACAATATATTTATCACAACGATTTATGGCTATTTTATTACAGAACATGAATGAATATCCACTTCTAACAAATTTAGATACAAATATTAAATTCCTTTTGACTTCAGGTACATAAAGACACTCTTTAAGTAAAAGGACTCTTCCACTAGATAATGATAGTCGGCAGGTCCCGACGACGACTGCTGCAACACTTGCATCTGATCCCATTTGGATGGCTATCTCCCCTTCTTTGAGATTCTTAGTTTCCTGAAATAGATGCAACAAATTGCATACATGAATAGAAGCACCGGAATCAACAAACCAACTTCGTTCTCGTCTAACGAGAAACCTAATTTCAATGATGAAAGTAGATTTCATACCTTTAGGTATTCCGGACAGTTACGCCTCCAATGCCCCGGCTTCTGGCAGTGGTGACAAACATCGATTTTCTTCGATGCTATCAACGTGGATGCATTGGAAGATGAGCCAACGTCTTGACACTTTTTCTTTCTCTTCTGGGCCAGGCCCTTCTGAGAACCTTGCTTCCGACCGTGCTTTCCTTTGGCCTGTCCAACCATTGCACTACCAGAGGGGCCATCCTTCCTCATTATGTCTTCAGGGACTTTAATGCTGTTAATAGCCCAACGTTAGAATAATCAACTTTGCTCATATGAAATGTGACCACAAAGTTGTTGAAAGACTTAGGAGTGACAATAGAATGAAGTCAGTCTGCATGTCTGCATCCATGTCAACTCCTAGGGTTTCCAATTAGAAAGGTACCCAAACATTTTGAGTACATGCTCTCTCACAGAGGTACCCTCCTTCATCTTGCAGGGAATAAGTTCTCTCATAATATTGTAACGTTGTGTGTGGTTTACGTCACCGAACATTGCTCTCATATTCATCATAATATCCTAGAAATTGGCCATTTCCACATGTTGCTTCTGTAGCACATTGGATAATGAACCCAAAATATAACATCTTGCCAAATTATGATCTTCATCATACTTTTGATTGAAAGATATTTCTTCCGGAGTCTATGGGTCTGTATACTTGTCCTTTGATAGCACATAGGAAATGCACTCAGCAAAAGGACAAGATTCAAATTCCGGGATCCAATCCGAATAATTTGGTATGATCAGTTGATTGACCTCTAGAAGCCTGATAAGTGGGTTCCATGGACTTCATTTTCTAAAATTAAGAATGCACTATATTAGAACATATAAATAATTATATATTCAATTTAAAATTATTTTATTAAGGAATTTATAATCAAATTAGTCTTGCTTTTTCAACTTTGAAAGTTCATTCCCATAAACATTTTCAAAGCAAGAGATATACTTATCACTATATCTCTAGCAAGAAACATTGGGATCTCCTCTTTACCTTTCTCACATCCCAATAATAAGAGAACTTATAAACTCAGATAAAGAGAAGCGGGAACACATTCCGCCTTGCAAGTCCAATTTGCATCTCCAATTCGGTCTTTAACACCCGTGCCCACCACCCCTAAGGTGATGTTGACCCGTCATTATTGAACCAGCCGTCAATAGGATTAGTACTCTCTATGTGCATTCCAATATTTCTCAAATAATATGAGGACTCGATATTGGGGTCACTACGCATACGGCCTTACTTTTTCGAGAAGCAAAGAGCCCGATCCAGATGCGCTTGCATATAGGAGCTGTCACTTTGGACATGCGTCTCCTACATACAATTCCTGGCGACGGAACCCTTCCCTTGACGGGAGACCATGGATGTCACTTATGCGATCCTCCACCTCATATTCAAAATTTTTTAATTAATTATCATGAATCATATTCATATAATTAATTCTTTCAAGGGAAATACACATCTATTCATAATAGAGTGTTTTAATAGGATATAATCAATTTTAATCACATTAAATCAATTATCAATCCAATTCATTCAATAGACTTGATTGTTATTTGAATATATGTTATTATCAATCCAATTCAATCACATTAAATCATTTTATCAAAGTACGTATTGATTTGAATTTAATAATTAGAAAAATACACCTTGATCTCTCCTGCATTATCGAGTCCCTATCCGCTGTCATGGCCAGTACCGACGGGAGTGGGACATACCGCACATGGTGCAACCTGCTACCCCAACGCTCCCCAACTAGACACCATATCAACCTCAGGAATGCGAAAGTGATCATTGTGTACTTGAGATGATAATTGGTTCTTCAACTGAAGTATACCATATAGTAATAATCAAAACACTTTTGATTATAAAGAAATTTGCTAAACAAATTCCCAATCCTATTCAAGCAAGTCTATTTGTTGATTGTGTAATAATTGTGATTTAGATCATATCTAATAAATTATTGGTTAAGGAAATGTCAATTAAGGAAACAATTATCACTAAATATTTCTCAAATATTTTCCATAATTATTTCAAGAAATTAATCCATAATTTCACTAATTGATAATTACATGGTTCTTGATTAGGAATGTAATTTCCTGCAGTGACCCCCACTTACTAAAATTAACATATCTCAATCAAAATAAATCCAAATTACACAAAATAAGTTTCCAAAGTCTGTTAATTTGATTTATGATAAAATGTAAGTGATTTGCATGCATTTCTAGGCGTATTAGAACAGTGATTAACTCCTTAATTATGTTAAGATTCGCAGTCCCCGAAACAGTGGATACATGTTCATTAAAATGAGCATAACTTGAGCAAACAGAATCCAAATTAGGCAAACTAAAATCCCACGGTTTTCTTATTTAATGGAAAACAAAATTCAAGTGATTATTTCGTGTTTAAATATTATAAACAGGGCCGAAATTATTTACTAAATAGGGATGCGAAAAATGAAATGCGACAAAAACTTTCGCAAACCCTAACGATCCCAAGTCTTCCTAGGTTTATGGATCGTATCCAATAACTCCGACCAAAGGCTCTGATACCACTTGAAGGATATGGAATAATCCTTAAGAGCATCATGGAAGCGTGAAAATCGTATCCAATACGATCGGGAACGACTAGTCGCACTAGTTGTTCTATGCAGTGGAATTTAAAAAAACTTTCATGCATTGAAACCACATGATCCAAGAATGATTCTTGGATCGTTTCATCTAAAAAAAATCAAGGATAAAGGAATACCTCTTGTAGCGTGGTTGTGATCAAGTCTCTACAAAAAGAGACCTCCTGTCTCAAGTCCGATCTTCGGAGAAGACGCTTGCGAGCGTGGGGATGAGCCACGTGATCCTCTCAATCCAAGATGTTGATCCAAGCGTGGTAACTCCTGATCTCATCGCATGAGATCAAACGTCTTCTTCATGAGCAACACACACCAAAGAAGATGGAGAACCGAGAGTCGTCAAAGCAGCAGTACAACGACGAAGCGACGATGAAGACTCCTTCTCTAAGGATTGGTGGACGGCCACCAATGGCGAGAGAGGGAGAGAGGGCATGTGAATGACAGGATAGAAGAGAGCTTGCTTGTATATTTTGTATCACCAAGAAGAGCAAGGGGTGTCTCTTCTTATATAGGGTTTTGTGAGTCCATAGATCACAAACCATGGGATACACAAAATCAATGGATGAGATTGATTTGTGCTTCTTTCAATGGCTAAGATGTTGTTGGCAAAAATCACAACAACAACTAATTTAATTGATTAAATATATATTGATAAATAGCATAACTTAATCTTCAAATTAAATCACCAAGTCTTGGAGATAATGGAGATTGAAATCTTCCCTTCCATATGGGAGTAGTGGACGACCACTCTTTCCATGTTGGAATTGGTGGTCGTCCCTGCTCCTAATTGGAGTAGGAGATTTTCAATGCAATCTTGGCAATCTCCAAGATTTCTAGATTCCATGTATCTCCAATATTTACAATAATAATTATTGTAAAATATTCTACAAAAATAATTCATAATTATTTTGAGAATATTGCAGTCTTGTCATTGGAAATTTGTGAATCACATTCACAACCCAAAATAAAATATCATTTACATTTTCAATTAATTATCCAATGTGAATCCAATTCACACCAATAATTAATCAACAAATATAAATCATAATAAGTTCTCTCTAATACATTATAAATCACATTTACTGTGTATTATGAATAATTAGATATTGCTATCTATATTATTCTTATCCATAATAATTAAATCACATTTAATTATATTGGATAATCATTCACATGCATCCCAATAATGTGAATCAAAATCACATCATTCAAGATAATTAAATCACATTCAATCATCCATTTCTCAATGCTTAGATATAATTTAACAATGGAATCATTCTTGAACCCTTTCAAGAATAATGCGCTTTCTCCGCAAATACTTGGAGATACGAACAGGGTGATTGTATTGTTCCATGTATAGTGACTTATATGTTGAGATCACATCTCAAATCCAGATCTCACGTACCTCTCATAGATGCTTGATTAAATCAAGATCGCAAATCTAATCTTCTCATTGCTTCTGAATCTCATTCAGATCAATGTCCAATACTTGGACCAAGATCATATTAATTCTCTACTGAGAGGAGTCACTAAGATCCAAACCTGTTTCATCACTCCCACAGAATGGAAGCGTCATGGTTATAAAATCCTTTTATGATCACATCACCCTCAAATAGTCCTAATACATGTACATCCTTCATACTGGAAGATCTATGATAAACCCAAAGATATAGATCAATTTTACACTGTCATCATAAAGGTTTAATCATCAAGTTTCTCAATCTTGGTCATTGGGAATCGGTATCGATCATATGCTTTCCCAAAGCATATATCATACCTTCAAATTCTTTTCATGCTTTTAAAGCACGATGACCATGCATGGAATTTGATCGGTCCCAATACCTCATGAGTGAGCTCATGTCTTTCGGTTCACAAGTGAACCTGTATGATCCCTTTGAGAGATCGTATCACTCATATACCCTCATATGCACACCAGCTCGCCAATGTATATACCTTGATTAGGTCATCAACCTATTGGTTTGCCAAATGTACATACTTAGATATATAATAACACATCTGTCTCCGGTCAGAGGATGTATGCATGTATCCTGACAGTATACGATATAGGACTTTCATTATCTCGACCTCATTAAATCAACTCTTTGACCTAACTAATCTGATACCTCCGAATCTCTATTCCTATGAAGAGGACCTACATCAAGAGGTCAATCAGATATCACCCTAATGAGAAAGGATTGCCATCTCCTACTTAGGCTGGAGATCATCTCTTAATATTCATTTGATGGTGCTTGATGAGTCCTCTATCTAACTCCTTAGATATTCATCTAAACACTAGCCTCTATGATACTATTATTGAATCAACAACTGTATGATCATTATGATGGCCATGGTACATAACCATAATTGTACAAAGGGACCTTATAGTGCATTCATTCATTTAGTCTAAGAAAATGAGTGAAACAATCAGTAACTTTTATTGATAAATCAAATATTACAATAACATTTATTGTAGGAATGGTTCGCCTTAGGCTCACATGGCTAACATCATTGGATGGCCATCGAAGAAGGGCCATCCAACGACATCTGCTCTCCGAACACAACCACGAAGGTGGAAGCACTAACAAGCCTCCGACGAGTGGTCATTTCCTCCCCCGAGCTCGTCCACAACATCTGAGTCGGGGAAGCTAGCTGGTTATCTGGCAAAGCTCCTGAGATGCAGACAGAATCGAGGTGATGCTCAGATCAGTGGAACGATACGGGGTCGCTAAAGAATTTGCTCAAGAACAGAGCATAAGGTGAAGCTACGACTTTTGAAAGAAATGCACTAGCAATAAGGGTAAGCATAGCCGAAGTAGTGCATGCGTGAAGTTGTAAGGTGAATGGAGGTTTATAGATGGGAGGAGGAAGAGCCCTGTTGGATTCCTCCTCCTTATAGGAGGAGGAAGATGACCAGAGCGAATGGGGGTTCTAGAGAAGGGGAGGGGGCGAGAGGAGGGTACGCGAAGGTGGTGGATGACTGACGAGGGTAGGAGGACGGTCAAGCAATGATGGTGAGGGGCGTAGGCTGTGATAAAAATAAAAGAAAAATAGAGCAAAAGTGGAAAGAAGGTTTACTTGATCGGAGCAGAGATTTAGCGAATGAGATGGCTTCGGCTGAGCACTAGAGGTGCTCGAGGTTGTCGCACAATGAGGGCAAAAATGCCTCGGTGCTCAGTGGCAGCAGAGCCACAGTTACTTGGCCCGGACGATCGATGGTTGACACTTGGGTGGAGGGCCCATGATTGCCAATTAATTCCCTCCCCCTCTGTCACTAGAGGAGGGCGATAGCTAGGGCACAACCCATGAATGGTGGACGGGGGAGAACAGTAGTGGAGGAGGTAATTTATAGGCAGAGGTATCCGGTCTTTTTGATGATGGCAAGGAAACTTGGAGTGTCTTGCGAGAGGCGTTAGAGGGAGGAGTGAGGTCATTGATGGGAGCATGAGTGTTGGAGGATTTAGGGCTATGTGAGGGGGCCGTTATTGATAAGGGATTCCACGAGAGTCGTACGGTCTCACAAGGTGAGACCGCAATCGATGCTTTGACCGCTCAAGGAATCAAAGTCAATCAACAGTCAACCCACACAATTAATTAATCAACGAATAGAAAAAAATGTGGATTTAAAATTTATTATACTCTATAACACAAATTATATAGAATGTAAGCATACGTAGAGGTCGAACCACGGAGAGTAAGCTAGGTAGTCTATGATTATTGCTAATCAATGTATGTTATGTACATGTGTGTCTTTTATTCATTATGTGGGTTTATTTATTTATTTATATTAGATTAATATATATATATATATGCATAGGTAAAAGTATATGTATAAGGTATTCACCTATGTACATATACATATATATATATATATATTTATTTATTTATGTATTATATATATTAATATATATATACACAAAGACATAACTATAATCCCCTTTTTTAATATAATTTTCTGATTTTAATTTTCTTTTTTAGTTATATAATATATGGCCATATAAGGTTATATATGCAATATAGGGTTATATAAACATAAATACTTATAGAAATAGAAAAATATATGGAATAAAAGATTTTTGGATTTTAAATAACTTTCTGATGTTTATGTGATTTTCCAGGAATTTTTGCTATTTTTTTTGAATTTATAAAGTAAAAAATATTTGAAACCAGGGATTCAATAAATAGGTCGAATTGAATTGAAGATTAAAAATAATAGATAAGATTCAATATTCTTCAAATCAATTTTAATAAATAGATAATAATAAAGAGAAAATTTGGAAATAGAAATAATTATTTTTATGATTTTTTGTGTTTTTAACAGTTTTTGTTGGATTTTGGAGATTTTTAATTTTTAAGCTATCCTTTTGCTCCTTTTTATGTGATTTTTGGTCTGGAGTGACTATATAGTGTAATCCATATTTTTTTTGGAATTTTTAGAGGTGTTTTAATATTTTTTTCCTAATTTTCATATCTAACCATGGAAAATAAAGGCACTGTTCAATTTTTAATAATCAAATAAGTTCTTTAAAATCCAAATTAAAAATTATTATAATTAAATACATCATTCAAGGTATTCACCATATTTTTTGCAAAATAAAAATCGAACAAAAGCTAATTTTCAGAAAAAACCCAAGAAAATACAATGCATTTACTGACAGGGACCAAATTGCAATTATAATAAAATTTTTCTTCATTTCCAAACCCTCCATACAAAATCTCGGGGCATATATGCAACTTTCACGCAAATAAAAAATATTGTATACGTGGGAGGAGTATACATGCAAATAGGAAATTTTTTTTGGTCCTTTGTGTCATTTATCCACAAAAATATATATTGCGTATACAATATTCTTGGACTAAATATAAATACAGAAAACTGAAGGCGTATGCATGCAAATTGCCCAACGTCACGTGGTACCCCATGTAAGATGAGCTGGCACGGATGGATGGGCAAATACAAGAAACCTCCAGGGCTTATTGCATTTTTTTCTAAATGTTTTGCACTCTAAACAATATTTATTATACTAAATAAAATTTAAAATGCGGAGGGGGTCCTGTAGAATTTACCCCTTATTGTGTGCTAACGAACAACCGCGATCATTTCACTTAACACGATTGAACGACCCAAACACGCATCGCATCCTTGATGGATCAACGAAAGAGATCAGAACTGGAGCATGATTGTGATCGAGGGTTGTTGCTGCTCGGGAAGAACTGGGAAGAACAAGTCCTCCCATGTCCTTCGATCTTCAATTTCTATGTGATATCTTTCTTCGATGTTCTTGGGATCTACACCTCCAGGGTACTCTTCCACAGTGACAGAGGTACTTAGGAGGATCCATGACCCATTGATGGGTCCTGACACATCAAGAAAGCACAAGAACCTAGAGCATCTTTGACGAGATCGAATGCAACCCGAGAATGGTCCGTTGGATCTGGTACCTGCACATAAAGACGCTGGGGTACGAGGCGATTGTCCTCAACCCATTTTGAAGCTGGAGAGCACAATAGATGAGGGGGGTGGAAAGACTCCGATGAAAGGCGGAGTGGGAGTCTCCATTTGCCGATCAAATGAGGATCGAGGGGTCCGAATGAGTCGATCAGATGGAGAACATTCGAGAAATGAAATGGAGTGAACAGTGGAGGCTCGTCTCTAGTGAACGCATCGAGAAATCAAACGAGGATCAAGGGGTCCAGGGGACTCTTCAAAGATAGCTCGGCTTCGTCGATCTTGGCTACTTTTGGTGGTGCAACATGGCCTTGTCTAGACCGTTGGATGGCCTTCGAGAAAGGACTGTCCAACGGTATCCGCTCTTCAAAAATAGCCACAAGGGTGGCGGCACTAACGGGCCTCTGACGTGTGGTCGTTTCCTCCTTCGAGCTCCTCCGCAACATCTAAGAGTCGTGGAATCTAGCTAGTCATCTGACGAAGCTACTGAGATGCTGACATAGTCAAGGTGATGCTTAGATCAGTGGAATGATGCAGGGTCACCGGAGAACTAACTCTAGAATGGAGAATGCGACAAAGCTACGATCATTGAAGGAAATGCACATGCAAGAAGGGTAAGCATAGCTGAAGCAATGTGCATGTGAAGTTGTGAGGTGAATGGACAACCGTAGATGAGAAGAAGCAAAGCCCTGATGGGTTCCTCCTCCTTACAGAGGAGGAAGATGGCCAGAGCGAATGAGGGTTCTGGAGAAGGGAAGCGGGCGAGCGGAGGGTTCACGAAGGTGGTGGATGACTGACAAAGTAGGAAGATGGTCAAGCGATGATGGTGAGGGGCGTAGGCGACGATAAAAATAAAAGAAAAAATGGAGAAAATAGGAAACAAAGTGTACCTGATCGAAGTAGGGATTTGGTAGAGGAGTTTGCCTGGGTTGAGCAACATCGGTTCTTGGGGTCATCGCATGACGAGGGTGACTGTGCCTTGGTGCTCAAAGGTGGCAGAGCCACCATTACTCAAGCAGGATGACCGAGGGTCGACCCATGGGAGTAGGGCCCTGATCCCAATAGATTCCCTCCCCCTCTGTCACTAGAGGAGGGGGATAACTAGGGCTCAACCCATGAATGGTGGATGGGGGGAACGGTGTTGGAGGAGATGATTTATAGGTAGAGGTCTGTGGTTGTTATGATGGTGGTGAGGCAACTTGGAGTGGCTTGCAAGAGGCGTTAGAGAGAGGTGTAAGGTTATTGATGGGCATGTGACTTAGGTCTATGTGAGGGGTCATTAGGGAGCAGTGAGAGCAACTGAAGTGGATGCTAGAAAAGGAAGGGGGTGAAGGCGAAGCTAGGTGTAATGCATGAGAAAGAGAGGCATTAGGAGGTGGAAAATGAGATGGCGGTCGTTGTATCTTGCGATCCAACAGTCGGGAAGGAGGCACAAGTCGATGGTTAGGATAAGATCATATGTTCTGATCCTACGACAGATAATGCAGCGCGAGGGGATGGTGGGGATGCGATATAAAGGCTCGTCCAACGGTGAGGATGAGTGAGGGATACGTGGAGGGCGCTTGCACGTTAGATGGATGGCCATCTAATGGTTGGGGTGAAGGCGAGAACGAGTGGAACTGATGAAGCAGAGGGAAGAGATCAGACGACTGGAATGAGAAGCGAAGATGGACAGTCAAGATGGAGGCAGAGAAAGGAGATCTGAGGGTAGAGGGAGGAGGCATGGCGGCTCCAGGGAGCACCACGTGGCCCAATGAAAATAAAGGAAAATAGAAGAAATAAAGAGAAATTCAAAACAAACCAAAATGAGGACGAATTAAAAAAAGGTCAAAACATGAAAGTTGTAGATCTTGATTAGATATACAAGTTCATGTTGATTAAAAATTTGAAAGAGGTCAAATAAATAACATACAATTTTTGAAAGCATTTTTGGGGAATTAAAAACACTTGTCTTAATTGTTTTGAGATTTTTTTGTATTTTTATTATCTTTTAAAAAGCCAAAATAATTATCTACAATATTTATCTATTTTTTTGGAATTTTTAATGAAAGAGACAAATAAAGAAAATGTTAGTGATAAAATTAGGTTAACAATTAGGGATAATTATATACAACATATTAATTGTTAATAATCATGAATTAAATGTGAATTTTATGGGATTATTTAGTTTAGGAGGGTAATAGATAAGAAATAATATGATGTATCATATATTCATCAACTAGTAGAACTCTTAAACTCTTCATTGGATATCAAACAACTGCACATCCCACATTGCTTGATTGAGATGAATTTTCGAGATATGGTTACAATCCTATTGGGGTGAGGAGTTGTCCTCTTGGTTGTGTCAATATCTGAATCTTATCTATGGTTAATGAAGGAACTTGATTCATGATACAACATAGTCTCTCTAGTCTAGGTATGCCAGCAAATAAGCCTAGTATCGTGTCTCGGAAGCCAATATAAAACTGATACTACCTTGATGCCAAACCCAAAACAAAAACTCCACAAAATCAAGAAGGCATATCGCAATACAAAAGAATTCCAATACCCCCAATTATGTACAAATATGCAAAGTAAAGAAAGAAGATCTACCAAATAACCATACTCCACCAAAAAGCCATGGTAGTAGTATAATGATTCTACCTTTTCTTAAAGAGGCTAAAGAGGCCCAGGGTTATGCTCTGCAAAACGAAAAGAATGATAGCAATAGACCAAAGCGGTCAACGGAAAACCCCAAAAATTAAGTCCCATTCACCATATGAATAGCTTCCTATTTTATATTGACATACTTGGGTAAAATGAGACTATGCCTGAATTCAGGTAAGGACTGAAAGTATAGATTTAGGGAATCATTAGGTACCTCGCTAGATTGTATCGTTGTCTCGCTTTCTCAACTCATAAAAGCTAAAACTTTACTAGCACTGTTTATATCCACTCAAGGTCAAAGAGTATTCTTGTTGATTAGGATGATCTGACTTGATCGACTTAATGAAACCATTTTGATGTTTCCAGAACTCAAAGGTTGTTTAACATGAAAACTCGAGTCTGGTCGATAATTCGAACAAATCGTTAATACATGGGTTAACCCTATTGATGTTTGTGTATTTATGTGATTTGGATCTAGAAACACAGAGACTTTGTGGGTATGTCTGTTGCAAACCCTTATTTTTTCCCTCCCACTGTTTTCTTTCCTTCAGTACTTTTTATCTTATCTTTCTTGGGACTAGCAAGATTTAAGCATGGGGATGTGGTGAATAACCAATTCATCACATTATATTTAATTAAATTACATGAAACGTTATTCCTTTTGCACTTGCATCACCAAAATTTTTGCATAAATAGACTTACGTACACTCCATACATAAGGCGCATAAACATCTATAAAAAAATGATATTAACTCTACATATCAAAACATGTATGAATACCTAATATAAATCATATATATATATTATGTCTATATTACAATGGATCAAATATAATATATTTATATATATATCACATAAAATATATATACCATGCCATATTAGTAGCCCAACAAGAGCATTATTTATTTAGAGGTCCAACATGGATATTTTGCAATCTCTCCTTCTATCTCTTCTAATTTCCAAACCATGTGGACTCATTTATATATTCTTTTATCTAAAGTAAGAATAAATATTTTTAAGTCTTACACATAATCAAATCTAGTCTCTCATTATTGCCAATGATGATATTTGGATGTCCCATCCAACCTCTCATTACAACCAATGAAAAAAATGCATGTCATATATATCTCAAATGCAAATGATAGAATATCTCATATCTTTGATTCTTGTTTCATACAAATATTTATTGTAGAGTTTCAAAAATACAAATCTCCTTGGGACAAAGACAAATCTTGAGCAATCACTTGTCTTGCATGGAAGGAAGCAAAGCTTGGAAGATTATAAAAAGAAGGCTACGACATCTTCAAAAGAGGAGAGTACACAGGGAATCATACAAGAAAAAAGGGCATACAACATTTCCACCATCATCTTCTTCTCCAAGGAAGAGAAGAACCCATCTCTGAAGCAAAGGTTCTTGCTCTTGAGCCCGCTCCACACCGTGCACGCAGCCGCACTCCTTCCCCAGCTCGTGTTCTCACACGTGTGGTCGTCTTCCTCTCTAGCGACCGCGTGCTGCCACGTGACCAACTCCTCCTCTTGTCCGTACCATTGCATGTGCGACTGTCTCCTCCTCCAGTCTTCTACCGTGACCGACTCTCCAACCGTGTGTCGCCTAAGCAGCTGCCTCTTCTAGGCCACGCCCGCCGCAACCTGCTTTACCCCCTCTTGCGACAGAGTGTCGAAGCCATGACCACCTCTTCAATGCTGCATGCGCTGCCGCCCGTGCAACCTCCTTCGCCCGTGCATCCCGTGCCCTCCAGTGCGTTGTTGCCACTATAAGCCAACCGCACCGCCCATCTCCATTACGCCTTCGCCCGTGCCGCCTTGTTGGCTCGCCGCCGCAGTCATCCTCCCTCTTCACCCATTCTTCCATCTTTGAGCCCTAGCAGAAAAGAAAATACTCCATTTTCCATCTTACTTGATCCTTTTTGGTTTCATTTCATTTTAATTTTGGATTGACTTAAATACAATTCCCTTAGTAAGTTGAATCTTTTGATAACTTTAATTTCAAGTTAAATTTGCCCACTTAATTTTACTTTGAGATATTGTAAGCATCTCCTCGTTTCTTTTTCAAGTTATTTTGTTTACAATTCAATCTTTGAGTTTCTAAAATCTTTACATTCTAGCACCTGCAGTCTTCTTTTGACCGAAAATATATAAAAATTAGAAAAAATCTAGACAATTCTCAAAAATATTAGGAAGGATTTCAATCATTTTAAAATAGTTTTCTTCTTTCTTTAAAGTCCTTTATTATAAAATCAAAGGTACATTTGTATTTTACTTGTTAGAAATCAAAATGAGATTGAAAATTAAGTCGAAGTTACAAATTAGCATCATCTCTGTGGATTCGAACCTTTACTTGCCATACGCATTTTGTATGTCTCCATTGTGGTTGTAGTTGCATATTATTTGTTTGAACTTGATTTTTCGTGGAACAACAACGACATGATAAAATCATAATATTAAACTACACAAAAATCTTGTCAAGATTTATATACATATAACTACCTACTACCACCTCTTTTTCATTATTTTTTGTTTTTTTTAAAATAAAACTTTTGGAGAATTAGATCATCATATATCACCACGTTGTCATTCGAAATTTAACTTAATTCAGGACTTCTATCATCTCCATCAAGAATATCAAAATTTAACGGTATCAGAATTACTGAAATTGGCCCTTCTAGATGAATGTACTAGGAATGTTTGTTTTGCATGAAACTTGAAACACATATTATCCTCAATATATTAAGCAAATCCCCCCAAGATTTCTTTCAGAAAAACTAAAAATAATGAAAAAAGTTGAGTGTAGGTAGCCACCTACACCCCCGGGTATAGGCTCCCATCTCTCTTCTCTCTCTCTCTCTCTCTCTCTCTATATATATATATATATATATATATATATATGGGAAAAGGGAGCCTACATCCATGTGTAGGTAACTTTCCTACAACCACTCTTTTTTTCCTCAAATTGTTTGTGGATTTAGATCACAATATATCACCATCATGTCATTTCAATTTCAACTTATTTTAAAATTTTCCAACTTATCCATCAAGGCAGTCAAATTTTAACGGTCTCGGTGAAGGATATGGTGAGATACTTAAGAGCATCACGGAAGCGTGAGGATCACATTGTATGTGATTGGAAGCGACTAGTCGCACTAGTTGCTCGAGGCAGCAGAATATAAAAATTTTAATGCGATGAAACCACATGATCTAAGAACACTTCTCGGATCGTTTCATCTAAATCGCCAACAAGTCTTAAGCTTACCTCTTGAAGCGTGGTTGCGATCAAGTCTCTAAACAAAGAGACCTCCTGTCTCAAATCCGATCCGATGCATGAGATGCTTGCAAGCGCGTTGACGAAATGTGTGCTCCTCGCAATCCATGTTGATGATCCAAGCGACGAATCTCCTGATCTCGTCACATGAGCTCTGACGTCTTCTTTACGAGCGAGGTGCACCGAAGGAAATGAAGATTCATGAGCAAGCAATCCGGCAACATAACAACGATGCTACGTGGATGGCGACTCTTTCTAGGACTCTATGGTGGACGGCCGTAATGTGAGAGAGAGAACGTGTAGAGAATGAGAGGGAGAGAGCATATGTTGTTTTTGTAGTTGTTGTAACTTTGAAAAACAAGGGGTGCCTCCTCTTATATAGAATTTTGTGAGTCCATGGATCACAATCCATGGACTACACAAAATCAATGGATAAGATTGATTTGCGCTTCTTTCAATGGCCAAGATTTTGTTGTAAAAACACAACAACAATTAATTTAATTTAGATTAAATATATATATCAATATAATTAATCTCAAATTAAATCAATCAAGCATGGAGATTATGGAATGGAGATTGACTCCTTCCATAAAAGAGGAGTGGGCAACCACCCTTTCCTAATGGGAGTTGGTGGCCATCCACCCTCCCAATTAGGAAGGAGGCAATCTCATGTAATTTCATGAGATTACATTATTCCATGGAAATCTCCAAGATTTACATCAACACTTGTTGTAAATTATTATATCAAAATAATTCATAATTAATTTGTGAATATTGCAATCTTGTCATTGGAAAATTTTGAATCACATTCACAACCCCAAATAAAATATTTATATTTTCAATTAATTATCCAATGTTAATCCAATTCACATCAATAATTAATTAATAAATATAAATCATAATAGGCTCTCTCTAATATATTATAAATCAGATATATAATATATATGAATAATTAGGATAGTGTTATCCACATTATTCATAGCCATGATAATTAAATCACTTTTAATCTTCTTGGATCTCTATTATCATGTGCTCAAATAATATGAATCACATTCACATTATTTACATCTTTGATAATTAATCACATTTAATTATCTTATATAACTTTCCTTATAATATGAATCAAATTTGTATTATTCATGATAATTAAATCACATTTAATTATCAATATCTCAATGCTCGGATACATATATCAACAGTGAAATTATCCTTGAACTCTTTCAAGGATAATATGCTTTCTCCACGGATACTTGGAGATAAGGACATGGCAACTGTATTGTTCCACGTATAGTGACTTGGATATTGAGATCACATCTCAAATCCAGATCTTACAGACCTCTCATAGATGCTTGATTAAATCAAGACCACAAATCCAATCTTCTCACTGCATCTGAATCACATTCAGATCAATGTCCAACATTTGGACCAAGATCAAATTACTTTTCTACTGAGAGGAGTCACTAAAATCCAGACCCGTTTCATCACTCCCTAGGAATGGAAGAGTCATGGTTATACAATCGTTTATTATCATATCACTCTCAGGTATTCCTAATACATGTACATCCAGCATACTAGAAGATCAAAAATAAACTCAAAGTTTTAGATCTCTTTTAGACTGTCTCCTTCAGGATTTTATCATTAAGTTTCTCATTTGATTATTGGGAGTTGGTATCGATTATATACTTTACAAAAGCATATATCATACCTAGGTGTTGATCATATCCTTTCCAAAAGCATATATCAAACCTTACAAATTCAGTCAAGCTTTCAAAGTGAGACGAACGTGCACAAAATTTGATTCTTCCCAATATCTCATGAGTGAGCTCATGTCTTGTGATTCAGTAAATGAACTTGTATGATCCCTTTGAGAGATCGTATTACTCATATGCCCTCGTATGTACACCAGCACGCCGGTGTATATACATTGGTTAGGTCATCAACTATTGGTCTCCCAAATGTACATACTCAGACATATAATAACACTTCCATCTCCGGTCATAGGATGCGTGACTATATGGGGACAACATATGACATAGGTCTTTAGTTATCTCGATCTTGTTAAGTCAACTCTTTGACCCAATTTATCTAACACCTTTGAATATCTATTCTTATGCAGAGGACCTACATCAAGCGGTCGGTTAGATATCAACCTTTAGAGAAAGGATTCCCATCTCCTCTCAGGCTGGAGATCATCTCCTAATAATCATTTGACGGTGCTAGATGAGTCCTCAATCTAACTTTTTAGATATTCATCCAAGCACCAGCCTCTATGATTCAACAATTGAATCAACAGTTGTGTGATCATTAAGATGACCATGGTACATAACCCTAATTGTACTAAGGGACCTATTATGCAAATTTGTTATTATTCATTTCATATCAGGGAATGATATGTGTAATAACAATTTTTGCATAATGGCCCACCGTGGGCTCTCATGTCCAACACTCGGATTTGCTAAAATCAACCCCTTCTGATGGAGATGTTAGGAATGTATGTTTTACACGAAATTTGAAACACATATATCATTTAATATTCTAAGTAAATTTTCTAAGGATCCATATCAAAAAATCAAAAACAAATGAGGGGAAAGGGGTGGTAGGAAAGTTACCTACACATGGGTGTAGGCTCCCCAACCCTATATATATATATAGAGAGAGAGAGAGAAAGAAAGGGTTGATCTTGTGAGAGCCAAAAACTGTGAAAGTATGAGAGTAGTGATTCTGGACCACTATACTCAATCATGTGTGTGTGCGTGTGTGTGTGTGTGTGTGTGAGGACTGATCCTGTGAGAGCCAAAAATTGTGAGAGCATGAGAGAAATGATTCTGTACCACTAGATTCTATCATATCTATTATATTTGATTGGAGGAGGTGAGAAATGAGCAAAATCTAGTGGTCCAGACTCACTGCTCTCATACTCTTATAGGATTTGGCTTTCACAGGATCAACCGTATATAACCATGTGTGTGTGTGGGGGGGGGTGATGATTTGCAATTTTCATCTCCTTAATGAGCGATAATTGTAGTATAGGAGATGAAAAACAATCTATCAAAAACCACAATCTTTCACTGTTGTGGAGAATTTTGTTTACTTGATAAGTCTACCAAGGTTGAACACAATGAACAATGATTTTTAATTGTGCGATTTCAAACTAATTTAAATAATTAATTTATAATAAAGTTATATCTTTGCCAGAAATTAAAATGAATTAAAAGAAAAGAAATTCAACGATGAAAATACGCTGCAAAATAGAGAAGACAGTAGAGCATGGAATCTGTGATTTTGATTTGTAAGCCTCAATGAAAATAATCAATATCCTCAAAAATTTATCACAGATCAAAATAAATAAACATTCAATTCGTATCCGAGTGCAGGCACGAATGCTGATAGATATATGATTAATCCTGCAATTAATGAGATCACATAATGATTTTATCAATGAATATTTGATCTCCAAATTCCCTGTGTTTTAATCCCTAAATTAATTGAATTGTAATCACCTAAAATTAACAGGGAAATAAATGCCTCCTCCTCCTCATTTAATCTCCTTCATACATTAACTCCTCAAAGAATAAGATCAATAAATCCTTTTCCTTGGATAAGCCCCTACACAAATATTTTCTTCAAATAATAATTCCCAATCATAACAAAAATATTAAACAATTTAACTATCCCAATCAAATCCATGTTGAATAAATCCATGTTGTTTTCAATATAAAAGAGCACAAAGTGTCAAAAATGAACCTACATAGATCAAGAAATTCATAAAATAATAATTATCAATAGATAACTTCATATCTGTCCATAAGATTTATGAAATGATAGAGCATGGAATAAGATTTAAAATGGCATATTGTGCGAGAAAATCAGAGTTTGTATGAGCAAGATACGATGAAATTAAGTTTTGGGGACTAAAATGCAATAAAAGTAAATATTCTTCTTTCAATTTAGTCCCTAGTGACTTATATGCAATGTTGAAAAGCTACCTTGGTGCAGATGCAATTTTACCAAGGCGACAACGTGCCTTGCACGTGACATGGGCGACGGGGGTTCTTCTACAATTTCTGAGAAGGGTAGGGGCTCCCTACATTTTACCCACCACGCACGTGTGGTGCATGTGGCACGATAGGCTCAAGGGCGGAGCTGCGGTCCGGTGCAGAGGTTGAGGCTCCACCGAGCCTCCAGATGGCGACGACATGGAGGCTCGGGTGGAGCCTTGGGGGGAATGATAATGACCACAAGACAAGGCAGTGGAGGCAGACTCCGACGACTGGTGGTGGGCATCGTAGGTTGAGATAGAGCTACTCCTTGTGTTGGACATGCGAGCCCACGACGAGCCATTATGCAATAAATGATATTGCAAATATCATTCCTTGATATGAAATGAAGAATAAATAATTTGCATAATAGGTCCCTTAGTACAATTAGGGTTATGTAACATGGTCATCTTAATGATCATACAACTGTTGATTCAATTGTTGAATCATAGAGGCTGGTGCTTGAATGAATATCTCAAGAGTTAGACTAAGGACTCATCGAGCACCGTCAAATGATTATTAAGAGAGGATCTCCAGCCAGAGAGGAAGATGTCGATTCCTAAAGGTTGATATCTAACTGACCTTTTGATGCAGGTCCTCTGCATAGGAATAGAGATTCAAAGGTGTTAGATAAGTTAGGTCAAAGAGTTGACTTAACGGGATTGAGATAACCAAAGACCTATGTCGTATGCTGTCACGATATAGGCATGCATCCTCTGACCAGAGAAAGATGGGTTACTATATGTCTGAGTATGTACATTTGGCAGACCGATAGGTTGATGACCTAATAAAGGTCTATACACCGACGCGCTGATGTGCATACAAGGGCATATGAGTAATATGATTTTTTAAAGGGACCATACATGTTCATTTAGTGAATCAAAAGACATGAGCTCACTCATGAGACATTGGGAAGAATCAAATTCTGTGCACGGTCATCTCACTTTGGAAGCTTGACTGAATTTGTAGGTTTTTACATATGCTTTTGGAAAGTATATGATCAACACCTTGGTATAATATATACTTTTGTAAAGTATATCGATACCAACTCATAATAGTCAAATGAGAATTTTAATGATAAAACCCTAAAGGAGATGGTCTAAAAGAGATCTAAAACTTTGGGTGTATTCTACGAGTCTTCCAGTGTGCATGATGTACATGTATTAGGAATACCTGAGGGTGATGTGATCATAAATGATTGCATAACCATGACGCTTCCATTACGAGGGAGTGATGAAACATATCTGGATTTTAGTGACTCCACTCATAGAGAAGTAATCTGATCTTAATCCAAATGTTGGACCTTGATCTGAATGTGATTCAGATACAATGAGAAGATTAGATTTGCATTCTTGATTTGATCAAGCATCTATGAGAGGTCTGCAAGATCTGGATTGGAGATGTGATCTCAATATCGAAGTCACTATACGTGGAACAATAAAATCGCCCTATCCTTATCTCCATGTGTCCACGTAGAAAGTGCATTATCCTTGAAAGAGTTCATGGACAATTTCATTGTTTATATTATGTATCTAAGCATTGAGATAATGATAATTAAATGTGATTTAATTATCCTGAATAATATGAATTTAAGGAGAGTCATCTAAGATGATTAAATGTGATTTAATTATCAAAGATATGAATAATGTGAATGTGATTCATGTTATTTGGGCACATGAGAATAGAGATCCAAGATGATTAAATACGATTTAATTATCAAGGATATGATTAATGTGGATATCACTATCCACAATAATCACGGATATTATAAATATGATTTATTATATGATGGAGATATTTAATTGAAAATATGATTACAAATTATATGGTGTTGTGAATTGAATTCACAATAAACAATTAATTATAAATCTAATTTACATATTAAGTTGGATATATGAATATGACTCATATTTATCAGTGGCATGATTGATGTTTTCACAAACTTAATTTGGAATAGTATACCTGATCGCGTGGTCGGTGCTGGCCCTGATTCCGGCTATTTGGGTTGGCCTGAACCTGGGCGGGAATCGGGGTCTTTGGTGCCATCTGCTGATCTTGGTGGTGTGAGACACGGTTTATATCTGTTCTGATGTCCAGGTAACTGTTTTGTATATGCTAAACTCTATCAGTTAATGTCTGGATGGCCAAGGTGAGGGACTCCAATTCACTAGTGGGCGGGGCTTACTGCTGCTGACTAGAGGACGAGTGATTCGATTGTCTATATTGGCCCTGCTGGCCTTGCCGATACTACGGCGGGTGGGACAGTGCGGTGTAAGGTGGTGGAGGGCCCTGCTGGCTCAAGTGGAATGTGCGCTGCTGCTGGTGCTGCTGAAGCTGGTATCCATGTCCCAGCCATGACTGTACAAAGCGTGGTGCGGGGACGGAGCTGGTTTCCTAGCAAGCTAGGGAAGGTTGGTGTGGTTGACCGTTCCCTATCCCTGACTGTCTACCGATGGGGTCATGGTTGTACCATAGCCCGTTGATCTCAAACTCCTGCGGAGGCTCCTCGTAGACTGACTCCACCTATGGGGGTGCGTGCTGCTCCTGCTGAGTGTGTTGCTGCTCCTTAACCTAGCTGCTCTGAGGCCCCTATACCTGCTCTCGTATAAGATGAACTCGGTGTACAGGTACATGTGGTACAGAAGGGGCAGGTAGTCTTATCTTGGCTACCTTCTCATTCAATTCCTCCACTTGCTTCGGCAAATGTGAAAGTGCCTCAAGGTCAGTGACCCTCTTGAGGATCTGTTATACCATGGTGAGCTTATCAGTTATTATCCCCATGCTAGGGATTAGGCCATATGTCAGATCCGCTGCAGTCCTCCTAGTTGTCGCGGTGCACCGCAATTTCGCCCCTATCTACCTACCGGAACAGGCAGAGGCTACTTGGCGCTGGTCAGTTGAACCCATAATTCAGCCTGTGATATTTTCTCAGATCAGGTACGTGATATGGAAGGCGGGGATTTTGGCTCTGCCTTAGGGTGTGCACACACACTCTGTACCCTCACTCAGCCTGAAATCAAGGCCGGGGTTATTCTCCCGCAAATAGAATTTCTGATTTTATTTTGATTTTTTGGTCAATTTCTTTAGCAGTCCCGATTTTAAGTTAGATGACCACTTGATTAGTCGACACACAAGGCACGCCTATCACCCAGTCCTAATTTCCTTTAATCCTAAGTTAGAAAACCAAGGGAGAAGGAGTCAAGAAAAGTCGATGCACGATAAAATAATGATGTATGCCAAGTTCAGAAGACTTACAGTAATCCTCGCTCTCTACATACGGGATGTAAAACAGAATTGAAATTTAATTATATGGATGCAAGCGAGAAAAAGCCGCTCCTAGACAAGCAGTTCTATTAGCAAGTGAAGAAGAAGTTAGATTTGGCTAAAGTCCTGCGATCTAAGTGCATCTTTTAATGGTGAAGTGTGGTCCTAGATATTACGAACACAAACAATCCTTAGAGAGCTCTAAGAGACGCAAGTGCAAGTCCTATCCTACGTCAAGCAAATACACAACACACATAGACTCTTTTTATTATTACTTACACGTGCGAGAACCCAAACAAGAACCGTTGGAAATACAAACTTTTTTTCTTTTTACAAGTCCTCTCAAAGACCACTCAGTTCAATTCGATGCAGGTTCCTCGGCTCTCATGGCGAAGCGCCTTCAATTCCTCATGTTCCTCGCATAAAAATAAATGATGGTCAGATAAAGGATGACACAAAATAAACACATGCTGAAAATTGGACAGAAAAAATATTCACAAGAAAAACTGGGAATCAGACTACCGTAAAATCTAAATTTTCTAAAAATTAACCTAAGTCGTGCCTCCCCGGCAACAACGCCATTTGAAAAGCCGTAGATTACCCTACTTAATTTAATCATATTAACAATTAAATTTAATGTGTGTTCATTGTAGTCTGGTAAAA
This sequence comes from Ottelia alismoides, assembly GCA_037367405.1. Classification (NCBI taxonomy): domain Eukaryota; kingdom Viridiplantae; phylum Streptophyta; class Magnoliopsida; order Alismatales; family Hydrocharitaceae; genus Ottelia; species Ottelia alismoides. Next base: position 594,739 of record JAZKJV010006122.1, read on the forward strand.
TCGGACTTGTCAAAACCACTCTGATTAATAGTCAATTAAATACAAGCGATAATTTTTTTATTTTACTTGGTGATGAATCTCTGTTTCATCATCTTTATTCTATCATTTTGGCCATAAACAACCTTAGTAAATGCGTGTAAATATGCCTAATTTAGGTATTTTAGCATCCATGCCTTTGTGTGTAAATAGTGTATAAAATACTTTTTATAATACCAAAATTATTGAATAAAGAAAAGAAAATAAAAAGAATAAAATATTACAAATATTTTATGACCAAAACCACGAGACCTAGGCATCTCGATGACTAGGTCGACAAGGAATAAAGTAGGTGAAGATAATGGCCAAAATACCAATAAAATTCTCTTTTATTTTATCCATTTTCTTTAATTTTTGGGATCTATTTTTAATTCCACTTTTTATACTTCAAATAAAGAAACTTTGTAAATGAAATTTGTAGATAATTAATTGAAAAAATACAAGATTGATTTCTTACAAAAATAATTTACAGATAAAAAGTTATGATCTGAATAAGTTTCCAAAACTCCAACTTTTCAGACCTGTATCTCTCAAATAAAAACTCAAAATGTATCAAAATATAACTTTTAATAAGATATTTAATGAAGGTGGTTTCATATTTTTTGGAGTTACATTTTGAAAGTTAGGTTTTGGACCCCTATTGTATACTTGTATTGATTAAAATATTCATTTTATTTATTATTCATTATTTTTATAATTTTATATTTTTATAATTTTGTAAATAATATTCATAATATATGTACACATTAAAACAACAATAAAACACTAAATAAAACATAAAAATAAAATGCTTGTATGAAATACATAGGTAAAATACCTATACTTATACCTATATAGATAATACAACTAATATTTAATTGTAAATAATACATCTGAAAAATAAAATAAAAATATATTCAAGTGTATAAAATTAAGTTATAAATTTATAAAATAAAAAACAAAAATAATATAATTAAATATATAAAATAAAAATAAAACATTAAAATATATAGACAAATATACCTATATAACCCTTAAAAGGGAACTTGTAATTTTAAACCTCTAAAAAATAAATAAAAATCATAATAAAATACCTTATAAAATTATAAACATTTTTTATTTAATAACCTAAAATTAATAAAACTGTTTGTTAATTTTAATTGATTTTAGAAATCTATTTCAAGGATTTTTCCTGGTTGGTCCACGTGGACCAATCAGGAGGGCCTGAGAGTTGACCGCAGGTCAACTCTCTAACTCGCCTCCTGCGACTTGTCAGAACTGCATTCTTCCCTCATTTCTCCTAATTTTGGGGCTCGCACCCTTCATCCTTGGGTGTCGACTTCTTCTTGGATTTTTCTCCCTGTACATCCGCGATTCACGCCGGGTACTTGGATCTTCCAAGATCTTCATCATTTGCCCGTGACCACTCTTCGAAGGGCATGCCACGACCACCTGTACAAAACCTCTTCAGATCTTTCTTACCCATTTTGAACCCCTTTTCGTCCCTAGTTTGACGCCTTCTTCCATCTCTAGATCAATGCTGGTGATAGGGGCTTCTCCAGTTGGGCTAGGCGAGCTCAGGCGAGGGCCAAGGCGGTCACCACCCCATCTCCGGCGAGCTCCGCTGTGAGCTCTACATCTCTGGTGTTCAGCCATCGAGGTCCTTTCTTTTACCTGTTTTTCTTGCACTTTTTTAGTTCAACATATCCTTAGGATTAGTCCCCACATTTTCTTCAATTTTCTCCCGTCGAATCACCCTGCTACCCCCTCACCGGAGCTTGCTCCGACGAGCTCCTATTCGCTCCATACACCACCCTCTCCACCCTCGCTTACCATGGGAACCCTCTACTGTCGTTCGTGTGCTTCATTCGCAGGTCCCAGGTGCCAAGGGACCCTCCTGGGGGTCGTTTTTGCTAAAGACCAAGCCTCCTGGAGCTCTCCTCCCTCTTCGATCACAGTGTCGGTGCTCCGGTGGTCTACCCGCCATTTTGAAGCCACCGTTTGCTCGAGGAGGCTTCCAGGAAGCTTTGGGGACCATCGGAGGAGCTTATGGTCGTCGAAGGAGCGCGAATCGCCCATCTAAATCTCACCGGGGAGTAGTTCTTCACTGGATAATCCAAGCTTCTCCTTTGTCGTTGGATCACCGCCCGTTCGTTGTGAAGAGCAGTTGCCGTTGGATCAGCCCCTGCATCAACCTTAGATCTTCTAGGGCCGTCTAATCCTAGCCGCTCCTCTGCGAAGGGGTATCACCGCTCCTCGTACTGATATGTGTATAAGTGAGGGGTGCGACGTTGTCCGATCTGCTAGGAGTGGGTATTTTGCACTCTAACCCTCACCCATTTTGGTAACATTTATTTAGTAGCAAATCATTCATCGACCATATAAATATTTTGTAAAATTTGCGTATTGCCCCCCCCCCCCAAACTTCCTATATCTGTATCCGGGTCCCCAACCACGTCACCTCACGTGACGCATCACGTGGGTGGATATTTTGCAGTGGACCCCTCGGGGTTTCTGTTATTTTGATTTAGTCCTAGAACTAATTTCGACAGTTATAATATTTTGGGACATTTTGAAATTTAGACCCCATATTTTGTGAAATTACATTTTGGTCCTCGTTTGGTGCACGTGCCCGGCACATAAGTCTTTGGAAATTTTGCAGGGCTACACTTGGGGTTCTGTATATTTTGATTTGGTTTAGAAATATTTTTATTGAATTGTAAATTTGTGGGAAATTTACACTCAAGCCCTTGAACTTTTATATATTTACAAAAATATCCCTACTAGGAGTATACTTTCTCTTTGCTTCTAGTATTTATTTCATACATCTATAAAATTTGAAAAAATCCTCAAAAATAGGCATAAGTTTCTATTGTATTGCACTTTAATGCCATATTTTTATTTTACATTTTTTAAGTATTTTAATGTTTATATAAAAAAACATCCATTTCATCTCTGTTTGCATTAAAAATACATAAAAATTATAAAAACTTCTTGAAAAATTCCAAAAAAAATATATTTTGTGTATTTTACTTTCCTTGACCTTAAGACCAAAAATCACTAAAGAATATAAATGAAAACTCATAAAAATTTAAAAAACCCTAAAATCTTCATAAAATTATATAAAATCAAAAAAAATCCTAAAAATCTTTTTTCTATTTATAAATTTCCTCTATATTATTATCTTTATTTTAAATATAATGTGGGGAATTTTTGACCCTGTTTGATATTTTTCATCCCCTTTTTAATCCTGGTTATTTATTTTATTCCCTGTTTTGAGTATTTTGGACTCTAAAAATACCAAAAAAATAGCAAAAATATAAAAAAATCACAAAAAACGTTAGAAAATTATAAAAAGCATAAAAAGATTTCACTTCCTACATTTTGACTATGTTTATCTCTTTTTATATATATTATCTCTCTCTTACTTATATTGAATATATATCTTATTTTATGATTTAAAAGAAAAAGAAAATTAAAAAAATATAAAATATAAAAAAATACAAAATCAGAAAATTAAAAATCAAAATATAAAAATAGAAAAATCAAAAATCAAATAAAAATTAAAAAATAAAAAACCCACAAAAAATAGCTCACATATAGACAAGTACATCACAATCATTTTTGAGCATTTTTGCCCCGATCTACCTGCTTGTTCCCTGTGTTCGACACTCTACACATACTTGCACCTACACACATCTTTGTTGTGGAGTTATAAAAAATTTTAACTCCGCATCGCTTTTCATTATTTGATCATGGTTGTGGGTTAATTGTTGTTTTAATCCGAATTCCTTGTGGTCGATTCGAGGACTGTGTTCTCGCCTTGTGTGGAGAACAAGATCGCTCGATTTTCTGGTTAAACAAATGGTGTCGTTGCCGGGGAGCAACAACGCTTAAATCGGTTTTCTTTGAGTGATTGTGATTATTTGTCTATTCTTTGTGATTATTTGCTCTTTTATTTGATATATCACTTGAATTGTCTAACCACCCTCTCATTTAACTTTGTGCGAGGTACGCAGATCGAGGGAGGTACTCTTTTCTAGGAGCGCTCGTGCACCCACGTGAGGCGGCTTTGGCTTTTCACCAAGGCGGACTTATAGGGAATTTTGAAGACAATTCTTGATCATTTATTTTATATATTTCTTTTTGTAATTTAAGTGAGAGAGAGACTCTATTTGTTATAATACAGGTACTCTGGGCTTTCGGGCCCAATTTCCAAGTGTTTGTATACTTGGGGGCTCACCGTGGTTTTCTCATGTTTTCATCGCATTTTTTTATTTGTTCCCTGATTTCATTTTATTTATTTTGTGTAATTGAGCCCTAGTTGTAGGATCTGCTTGTTGATAATATTAGGTCCAAACACATTAATCACCATTGCATACACCTATAGAAAACATTTAGGTCTAGTCAAATTTTGAAAACTGTGCTTCACGCTAATAGCAGTTCCTCATCCTAGGACGATTTCATTGGCTTGCATTGAATATAGATAGGTTTCATTTCTGTTGAGCATCCTCACATGTAGAGTGCTGGAGGTAAGGTGAGCATTTACTCTTTAGCATTCATCGTTGATTTGCCGCTTGCATTGCTTTTATGCCTCTTCCTCTGATTTTGACCACTTAGGTGCTTAAAGGAATCGATTCCTCGTTAGGCTCGTGCATTTTCTATTAAAAATACAAAAAAGTAATAACTAATAAAATTAGGACTGCTAACTATTCTTGACCCTAAAATCAACCAAAAAGAAAAACCTTGTCTTGGGGCGAGTTACCCCCTCATTGTCTTCGTTTTACCTTGCTTGCTAACACACTAAGGATTAGTGCCAAATTCCCATTTCAACCCCCTAAGTGCTTGTGTAATTTTTGGACTTCTCACCTAACTCTAAAACAGACAAGATAAAAAGACCACATTTACGATCTTCACCGAGTTGAGTAGGTGTTTTGTTTTGTGTGAGTTTGTTTGTAATTGTTTTGTGTGCATTCTAGATCGTCTCTGCGCATTTGCGCCTTTCTGCACACTTCTCTTGACTTGACCACCGTGCTCTCTCGATATTTTTTTCTTGTTTCAAGATGGCCGACTGGAGCGTGTATTTTATCCGGACTTTACGGATGCCTCGTTCACTCCAGCTGGTCCACCTCCTCTTATTTTTTCTGATTTTTGTACATATCCGACGAACCCACTATTTCAGGATTCGGACTTTGACATTCACCAATCATTTCGACCACCATCTCCTTTACAATTAGACAACCCACT